>OY744553.1:16900938-16943438 GCA_963556195.1 Sepiola atlantica | reverse complement strand
TGCGTAACTCTTATAAAATAAAATTATTTCATAAAATGAGGTAACTATTTAGTATTATATATATATATATATATATATATATATATATATATATATACACTTCTACAATGAGTTCTATTAATAAATTAATCAAGAAAGTAATTCAAAAAAGGTAGTCACGTTCTCTACTATATTATATTATATTATATTATATTATATTATATTATATTAGAATGTCCAGCTCATACGCACATGCATGTGCTAAAGATTGTATATATACACATTTCAGATGAAAATAACAAATAATGTTCAGGAATTACATTATTGTAATTCAATTAACTTCAAATTGACTCTACTAGGATGGAAGGGAAGTATCCAAGAATTGTACTCAATTCAATCTTTAGAAAAATATGATTTTAAAAAATATGACTTAAAAAAATAATACGCTACTGTCATAATAAAATAATTTAATGTGTTAAGTTTATAAATGAGAGTAAATATTATGTTTATTTTCTTTAAATGTAATACTCCGAATTATGTAGACATTTTGAAGGTGTAGTGGTTAATTACGCAGTTTAGTATAATATAAGGAGAATAGAAAAAGAAACGAAAAAGAATGAAAAAGTAGTATAACAGTAACAAGAAGAAAAGAAGAAGTAAGAAAAAAAGAATAAAGAGAAAGCATAAGAAATTGGCAAAACAAGAAAGAAAGAAAGAAAGACAGAGAATAGATTGAGCGCTAAATATAAAAAATTAAAAAAATTAAAGATAAACAAAATGCAAAAAAGCGTTAATCCAAAAAATAATTTAAAAATATTAGGGAAATAAAAACAGGATCTTAACAGTCGCTTTTAAAAAACGCTATTTATATAAACTTTATTTTCTAGCAAAATGAAACTAGAATTTAAGAATTTTAAAAGTAAAAAAATTAAAAATGAATAAACGCTGACAAAAGGAGAGAAAGCTTGATATTCAAAGATATAGGAATAAGGAGAAAGATAAAGAATTAAAGATGTGTAAAACTAGGGTAATTATATAAAATGTTAAAGAATTTAAAAGTTAATTAACATATGAGATGTACTTAAGTAGTATTTAAAAAAAGCAAATTTTGAAAATTTAAATTTTTTTTATATACAGGGTGGGCCAAAATAAGGGTCCTATTTTTAAATTTGAATAACTTGAATTTGAATAACTTCCACAAAATAAAAGTTAAACTCACCAAACTTTATGTGTGTGTAGACTGACACTTCCGAGATTTTTTGAAATTAACAAAACAAATTTTAGCCGAAAAACACTTCTTAAAACTTACAAAAACTAAAGTATTGTTTTTTACACTGTTTTGAGTTTTTTAAGCAAAAATAATGTTTTCTAAATGAGGGTACGTTCCTTAGGGCTAATACGGCTCATGCTTGCTTCGGAAGGGGTCCTTTACTTATTCTAAAAAAAAAAAATCAATAAATAAAAAAGTTATGAATTTTTAAAAATTGGACCCTTATTTTTGCCAACCCTGTATAATAGAGCTTTATTTTTACGATTTCAAGAGAAATAAAAATAAGATATATGGCATATCAAAATAATTAAAAATGTTAGGTTTGGGAAAATATTAAGTTTATAAAAAAACGTAAAACTCAGTATGCTGTAAAATAGATCGTGAACGAAATGCAAAGAGTATTTTTTAGGCTTTGAAACTTGTCGAGAATTAGAGAAACCACGAAAGACGATGAAAGTTTGTCAATTAAATGCATCATATTTACTAGGTATGTAAAAGGGAACTCTTATTTCAATTTTGTCTTACTAGTAACGATCGTCTAAAATTATAATAATTCTGCGTGAACCGAAACCAACAAAAAATAATTAGTAAATATGTTTTATTATATAGTGAGATTAAAGGTAAAATAACAAAAATAAAAATATGTTTTCGAGTAATTAATATTCGAGTTGGCCTTTTGGCTAAGATCAAATTGTAGTATCTGTTCCGATGGATACTGCACCCCATAGACTGGTATTGCCTTGGCCTTCGGGGCTTGATTTATGCCGGTCTATGGGTCTGTCTTGTGCAGTTCTAGGAGGTCCACTCTCCCAGGCTTCGCCTCCCCTCTTCGGGGAGGAGTAAGTTTATTGCTTACTGCCTGAGGCGCCCCTACCGGGGAATGCCGACGGGGCTGCCCAGGCAATTTTTAATGGTCAATATAAGAGTAATTCTTTAGAAAATCCATGGATTAAAGGGAATACTAAGATTTTATTTTGTTCTTTGTCTAAACACCTGATGATTATAATAAACTAGTAAAGTATGAAAATTTAACTTTGTTTCATTATTTCAATATTTCCCATATATATATATATATATATATATATATATATATATATATATATATATATATATATATATATATATACTAGTAAAACTTACCTGTCCTCCGGGCAAAAATTAATTGGGGCAAGGACATAGTAAGCTAACATATTTTTACACTAACCCTAAGTCTTACTGGAAATATCGTAAACCCACAGGTAATCGTCTAAAAGAGTAGATACCCCCTAAAAAAATAACGCACAGAATAATGCACAATTTACGTTAAATATATATGAAACTGATACATCACTTTAAATTCTATAGTATGTTTTTCTTCTCTCCGTTTTCCACTGGGTTCACACGTAATCGCCTTTTGCGGTGGGGGGGGGGGGCGTAACCGACTGTGTTAATCTGCAAATTTACCCATATTTTCATTTTTTTATCTCTTATTCTTTTTACTGTATGTACCTTTTCTTATTTTAATTTTCAGCAGGTAAGTTTAGTTGTGTTTACTTTTCCAGTGGACATTTTTAAAAAACCTCATTAAAAGTTAACCTCTTATTTTTCATGTATAAATAAAAAATATAAAAATTGTTAGATTACCTCCCCAACAATATGAGATTCTACTTTTTTAGGTATTTACATGTGGATTTCCTGAAAATATTGGGGGCAATAGAAAACAACAACAACATTAGTTTACATTTTAGAGTGGGGCATCAATGTTGCATATAAATTAAACGTAAAATTATCCTCCATATCCGGGCTATTCTAGGGTAGTGTGGCAGTTTACTGTTTTTTGTTTATTGCTATTGGAGATAAATTCTGTATTTTATCATTTGGGGGCGCAGAGATCCACTCTTTTAGGCGATTACGTGTGGTTTTACGACTTTGCCTGTCGGACTTAGGATTAGTGTTAAAAAATATATTAGTTACTGTCCTAATAAGTTAAAATTAACCTAAATAGTGAATCTCATTTCTTAAACGGAGGGATATTTAGCTGAGGGTGTAATCAATGTTTGTCGTTAAATTTATGGAAGTCTCTGAGTAAAAACATTGTTTTAAATATATCTCCGCCCCAATTAATTGGTGTGTTGATATAAATATACTTTGAATTAATTGAAAAAAACATTCGCATTTATTCATTTAGAAGACAATAAAAAACATAATTAAGTTTTTCTTAAAATAGGAAGCATTATTTTTATTATTTAAAAAGCTGAGAAGGTGGAGGACTTTTCTTGTTCTTTATTATAGTTAATATAATCATATTCAATAGGAATCGTTGTCGTCGTCAAAACAATAGTAAATTTTGTTTTAAATATAAAGTATATATCTAAAGAAAAACGGTGTTAGTTATTGCGTTCAATGCAGAGTTTATATTAAAAAATAAATTGTGAAATCCAAGATTTTTATGTTTTTGTGATTTCCCGTTTTATTTCAAAACAAATACCGCGCAACGTGACGTACAGATGACTAGAAATGAAAAATAAAACGTTTTTGTTATCATTTCGGGGTTTTGCGAATTTTTATTATAATTATTATTGTTCGTTCAAATTATAGTTTTATAATAATACCTTTGTTTAATTATTGTTTTTTTGTTTACTAATAAACAAATAATATTTACATTTACAAACACATTTCATTATTAATGTAAGTGTTTTAAATCAATAAAACATATGATATAATAATAAGACATTGAATAAATTTTCACAAACAAATTATCATTTTTTTTCTTCTTAATAACGTCATTTGTTATTACACTTCATACCATTTTCTAATTCCATACATAAATGTTATTTTTTATTACACTTCATACCATTTTCTAATCCCATACTAAAACGTTATTTTTTATTACACTTCATACCATTTTCTAATCCCATACTAAAACGTTATTTTTTATTACACTTCATACCATTTTCTAATCCCATACTAAAACGTTATTTTTTATTACACTTCATACCATTTTCTAATCCCATACTAAAACGTTATTTTTTATTACACTTCATACCATTTTCTAATCCCATACTAAAACGTTATTTTTTATTACACTTCATACCATTTTCTAATCCCATACTAAAACGTTATTTTTTATTACACTTCATACCATTTTCTAATCCCATACTAAAACGTTATTTTTATTACACTTCATACCATTTTCTAATCCCATACTAAAACGTTATTTTTTATTACACTTCATACCATTTTCTAATCCCATACTAAAACGTTATTTTTTATTACACTTCATACCATTTTCTAATCCCATACTAAAACGTTATTTTTTATTACACTTCATACCATTTTCTAATCCCATACTAAAACGTTATTTTTTATTACACTTCATACCATTTTCTAATCCCATACTAAAACGTTATTTTTATTACACTTCATACCATTTTCTAATCCCATACTAAAACGTTATTTTTTATTACACTTCATACCATTTTCTAATCCCATACTAAAACGTTATTTTTTATTACACTTCATACCATTTTCTAATCCCATACTAAAATGTTATTTTTTATTACACTTCATACCATTTTCTAATCCCATACTAAAACGTTATTTTTTATTACACTTCATACCATTTTCTAATCCCATACTAAAACGTTATTTTTTATTACACTTCATACCATTTTCTAATCCCATACTAAAACGTTATTTTTTATTACACTTCATACCATTTTCTAATCCCATACTAAAACGTTATTTTTTATTACACTTCATACCATTTTCTAATCCCATACTAAAACGTTATTTTTTATTACACTTCATACCATTTTCTAATCCCATACTAAAACGTTATTTTTATTACACTTCATACCATTTTCTAATCCCATACTAAAACGTTATTTTTTATTACACTTCATACCATTTTCTAATCCCATACTAAAACGTTATTTTTTATTACACTTCATACCATTTTCTAATCCCATACTAAAATGTTATTTTTTATTACACTTCATACCATTTTCTAATTCCATACTAAAATGTCATTTTTCAAAATAAAAACCAACATCTAGTTGATAATTTGTTTATTAAAATTAATTCTATAACATTTCTTATTATTATAGCATATGTTTTTGATTTATTTTTAACACTTACATTAATAGTATTTTTTTCAATGTAAACCCGAAATGCTAACAAAAATCAGGAAGTCAAAAAACATAAAAATCTTGGATTTAACAAAATAAATTATTCCAGGTAATCTAAGTTGTTGGTTTGTGTAAACATACGCATGCCGGAAGTAAGCATACGCGTGACCGGAATTTATCATTCAAATTTCATAAATTATCGTTTTGAAGGTTAACTTTTTTGAAGACAGAACGGATAATACACTTTTCTTTTTGATCTAGTTAGTATATCAGAGATAAAGAAATAGAGTAAGAGAGAGAATGAGAGAGTTTGAGAGAATGAAAATAAAAGAATGGACGGTAATCAAGAAATATTGTATTTTTATAGGAAAGTAAACAAATATATATATATATATATATATATATATATATATATATATATATAGAGAGAGAGAGAGAGAGAGAGAGAGAGAGAATAAGCCATTGATGAATGCAACGAGAGTGAAAACGTTCACCAAAAAGTGTATATAGGTAGTGAGTTAAAAGAGTTAGAAAGAAAGAGAAAGAAAAAGATTGAAGAATAGAAAAATAGAAAGAGAAAAAGAGAGATAATAGAGAAAGAGTGAGAAAGAGGGAAAAGAGTAAGTAAATGCGTAGAGAGAAAACGAAAGAGAGAAAGAGAGAGAGATGGGCCATCACATTGAAGAGAAATAGAAGAGATCGAAACAATATGTAACATATATAAAGAAGAACAGGAATGTGACTTTTTGATAAAGATCAAAGCGTAGTCTCCGCTACTACACTTCAACTGTTCTGTCATTTGTCTGCAAAGGAGAATTTTCTCTAGACTTAGGCAATGTTTTTCTTTCTTCTAATCTAGAGTGCCCTAGTTGAAGGAGTTGGATTTTACCACATTAAAAACGACCCTGTGTCATACTTTGCCCTCGTGGTAAGCAGTATCCAAAAATAGACGAATATATATATAGACAAAAGAAAAATGGAAAACAGAAAATGTTACCTTCGAAAGTGAAAGTATTTTATTTACCTAACTACACTTACAAAAAAAAATATCTATATAATTCCCCCCTCGTTTATATTTGTTGCGGTTTTTTCATCGACGTCCTGACTTTATGAATAATAATTTAAATCAGAGTTCGGCTGTGCTTTCATTCCCCAACCGACAGAAAAAAGCAACTCTAAATTATATCCATTGAAAAATAACAAGAAGAAAATAGTAATAGCAATTTTAATGGCTTTCAGTAAACTGCATACTTCAAACAAGGTCAGCAATAGCAACCATCATCAAAAATATAGCAGATTGATTTCATACGGGGTTGCTACTTTTTATTTTTGTTTCGCTTTTGCCTATTGTTACTAAATTCCATGAAGAGAAAAAAAACAATAAGGCTTAAAACAATTGTCAGTAAAGAAAGAGAGAGTCAAAAGGTGATGATTAGAACGGAAGTGACGCCGCCGTTACTGACATAGCGTTACTAAATTGTCACCAATTAGTAAGGTAAAATCATTATCAGAACAAAGTAAAAATACTTGTTCTTGATAGGAATATGTTGCATTGGTTTTGAAAGTCGAGTAAGTTGTAATCCGCGGGGAAGCAGTCCAGTGCTAATATGGATGTTGATATTTAGCCTGGTGTTATGCACGCTGATAAATAAAAGAAAAGTTTATCTTCGTTGTGTTAAGAAGGGAAATTATTGCTGAGAATGAATATAAATAAGGAACCATAGATTCAATCTTAGTCAGGGTCATTCCGTAGAAATAAAGATAAAGCAATGTCTTTGCTGTAAAAAAAACGCTGTAAGTACAAGAAATGACTACTTCCTCATTAGATTTCAATATAGATTATGAATTCTGTCAAGGCAACGAAGAGTGCACTGAACTGCACGTCCCCAGATGTGGCCGGACTAATTCAACTTTGAACTTATCTGACTGTTATATAGGTAGAGTGTTGCATCATGAATCCTTTTGAAGAAGTAGAATGAGCCAACCATTTTCCAATTATCCTAGCAATAGACTGAATATAAAATATTCTATTGTAAGACTGGAGCATATATATATATATATAAATAATGAAAATAAGCATAGTTTCAACGACCGAAAATTGCTTCAAAATCCTCCAGCTTCTTATCAAGGGCAACTATTGCCCTTGATAAGAAGCTGGCAGGGCTTTGTAGAAATTATAAAATGTCAAAAGCTATCTGGCGAATATACCCGGTGAAGAGAAATACAAACAATTGCACTAAAACGAACGGTTAAAATCTTTAAAAGATCTCTAGGCTGGATTGTCCGAAATAGCCGGTGAATGTCTAGCATCCAGTAGAATGCCCCCCCCCCCCAGCAAAAACATATATATATATATATATATATATATATATATATATATATATATATATATATATCAATATCCTAGAAACAATTTATATTAAGTCCTTGAGACATTCTCTTTGCAAGCAAAGAGAGAATCTCCTCGTGCCTAATGTTGTTTCTATTTTTTTTACCCCTTTCCCTCGCTATAATTCTCATAGAATCTTTTTTATATTTTTCATACATTACCTCGATATTTGGCTCTGTTGAGCGAGGTACGAAACCGGTCAGCTGCCCTTTCATCTTTTTAATTTCTTAATTCATTATAAGTAATAAATAGTGTCTCTTCAATGCCATTTTAAGGTTTTGTACGACAAAGAAAATATTTAAATATACACATATATATATATATATTAAAATGAGATAAACATATATATATATATATATATATATATATATATATATATATATATATATATATAATGTTGACACACCGGTTCTCGTTAAATACCGGAAGTTTTGCGACGTTGAGACTGGTTAGTACGAGATGAGTGACCGTATGGAATGACATGCGTTCTGTGATAGACGACGGCAACACATGCAAAAACTAACAACGTTAAAAAGGATTGCGATCTAACAACCGCTAATATATAATATATATAATACTTATCGTTAACATATTGGTAACAGCATGATGTCATGGACAAAAGTTTACTAGTGTGCAGGGATTATATTTTTTATTTCTATAAATAACATCGATTTTGTCTATTTTTAAATGTACAAGTATGTAGAACAATACCCGTCCCAAGACGGGTAAAATAAAATTTACGTACAGAATAGTTTTGCACCAATTGTATGTTCTCGAACGATAATTAAAATCTAGATATAATGATACTAACCCTCATTCCAATTTTGATCAAAATCTGTTTTATGATTTTGATTCAAGTTAATGTCTAAAATCTAAACCTAATTTTAAGAGGTCTTATTTTTAATTGCAGTAAGTTTTATTCATACGAATTATTCGTATGAATAAACCTTACTGCAAATTTAAAATATTTTAATTCATAAATAAGAGGTTTTGCCCATATCTTGCCCCTGAATCCTAAATCCTTAAATCAGGAAACATTTATAAATGTATGCCTAATACGTTTCGTTTATATTTCACATATATTTGTGGTATCTTAATTCTAACAAACTGCTTCAACTTCCTTTTACCACATTTGCATTAAGTAACTATAGCTTATAACCAACCCTTACGTCTAACTGCTTTGTTCCTAAATTTCTAATGATCTAATAAGCTTAAGAGTGAATATCAAGGGAGGCGCGAGAGCGCTCGATCCCTTAATAGACGCCCGAATGGCCTATGCTGGAAATCTCATTTCTTTGATCAATCATAACTCAAAACCTAATAAACCAAATTAGTTAAAACTTTGCACAACATTTTTATTTGATAGGTTCTATAAGTGTGTAGAATTTTCAGCATCATTAATCAAGGCAACCCAGAGATCCAGAAAGTTGAATCATGAAATCATGTTATCTGTGTGTACGTATGTACACACAATATGCAGAGAGATTTTTGTGGATTTTGGCCATGATCAGAGTGTAGTATCTGTTCCGATGGATACTGCACCCCATAGACTCGTATTGTCTTGGCCTTCGGGTCTGGATTTACGCCTTTCTATGGGTCTGTCCTGTGCAGTTCCTTCTCGCCCTTTGAGAAGGGGTTAGTATTTTGCTAATCGCCTGAAGCGCCCATACCGGAGACTGCCGACGGGGCTGCTCGGGTAATTGTTTAAATTCCCAAGTACACTTCCTCTAGAGTGCGCAATTCACACTTTCCGACCTTGTGTCACATTCTACTTTGTCGGAAGTAGATACATAGGGATTTAGTCTATCTGTTTTAAAAATAACACCATCCTTTAGTGACGTCATCGTTAATGTGGTTATTATTTTCTGAAAACACCCACAACGATTATCTCACATCTGTTTTAATAGATGAGGTTATTATCTAGTTACGTCATTCGTTTGTGATATCATATGACATGCTTAAAGACAAATAAGCAAGCTAGCAGACAAGCAATATAAAGTTTTAATCGTACAAGATGAGACACATATTTAAGATATCGTATCGATCACTCGTGACTATTTGGGTTATATTTGATATATATATATATATATATATATATATATATATATATATATTATCAAATGTTTAATTACTTTAATTCTTATCTTTTTAGCATTCTTTTACAATGACCATTACGAATTTGTTTACTTACAAGTAAATGACGTCATAATAAATGAAGTGTATCTTTTGACAACTTTTAAATTAAATAAAACATAATGAGATAGGGTTTACTACAGTTAAAGGCGTCGTTGAAATGATCATTTGAACATTGAGAAACCAGATAACTTGACGCGAAATTTTGCCGGATGAATAAAATATTTATTAAATCATTTTTTATTTAATTCCAAATGTTCGACTTTAAAAACTCTAATCATTGTTATACAGACAACATTTTTTTTTTCTTTCTGTTTTTTTCTTTTTCATCGTCGTCAATGACTTACGGCGTAGCCGAAGATCGGCAATTAGTTCGGGTGTTGTTGAAGCGAGTGTTTTTCTTAATTATTAATGTCCATTATCTGTAGTCAAAAGCGCTGGCGCGCGTGTGTATAAATAATGAGATGGGTCTTGTTACAGTCAGAGGTTTCGTGGAAATGATAAAATTGAAAATTGAAAAACCAGATAACTCGACGCGAGATTTTGTCGTATAAATGAAATATTTATTAAATCATATTTTTAATCCAAATTTTCGAAAGAAAAATATTGTTTATATTACCATGATTAGGATTTTTAAACACGAACATTTGGATTAAAACACATGATTGAATAACTATTTCATTTATATTACAAAATCGCGGATCAACATTTTGGGTTTATTAATTTCCAAATATAAATAAAACATATTTCATGACCCTCTCCATTTTCAATTAAATATTAAATATTTATTTCTTGAAAATGACAATTCATATTTTATCCATTATCTTTCTTTGCTTGACTCGCTGGATATCCCTCTCTCTCTCTCTCTCTCTCTCTCTCTCTCTCTCTCTCTCTCTCTCTCTATCTATCTATCTATCTATCTATCTATATCTCTCTCTCAGCTCTTTCTCTTCTTTCTCTCTTCTACTTCCTTTTTGTTTTACGCCATTGTGTCTTCTGACTTCACATTCTCATTCACTCTTTTTTACGTCATTCGCTATTCGTGACGTCATCCAGTGTGCATTGGTACATAAAAAGCACGATAAGTTTCATAACTAAGAACAAGATGTGTATGGGTTTTTATTTTATCAAATTATTTTTCATATGATTTTTAAATTTAAATTTATTCTTTAGATAGTTCGGCAATTGTGTAGAATAGTCAAGAGACAAAACTGTGAAACTACCAAAATATTGAACACTTTACTGTTACCAAAGGCAATACAAGTTACTTTTGTACTTATCTGCGTATTTTTTATAAATATTTTTAAGTCTTTAAAATCTTTTTATTTACATTTAATTTTAGTTTTAATACGATCTGATTTGAGACTAAATTTTAAATTGATGCCTTCAGTTTTTGTAAACCACTGGAGTCTATTACTAATTGTTTTCGTCATTTTCTCTTTTCAATTAGGATAAAAAATACGTTTTATTACGTTTGGAATAGTTATGTATTGTATATGTGTTTCTTATTTACAACTTAGAACACGAACATCCCATTGCAGAATCTAAGTCTAAAAATATCGGATGTTTTAATTGTCTTTGTTTGAAAGGGCGCATTTTCTATAGTCGTCCATTGTGACGTTTAATGAGGACTGTCATACTTCAAGTAAGGTGATATTTTGGTTAAACTGCAAACAGAATTTATTTCCAAGACATTTCTTCTATTATAATTTTTATACATCCATCATTAATCTGTCATGAATATATTTCCATTAAGTTTCTATTTTAGTTCATGTTGCGAACAATATTGTATAAAATCAAGTCAAAAAATAGACGCTATAGTTTTATAATGATTTCCTTAGTAATGGAAACTTTTATTAAATGTGTGTAAATTGTATAGAAAATATTCTTCTGAAGATATGTGTTTAACCTCAATTGACTTCGTATCACTTCTTATTGTGCACCAAGTGGAAATACCAGTTTTTTCCGCATCACAAGTTTTAAATTGTGTTTTTTCAAGTGTTCTTAGCAATAAAAATATGCAATAAACAGCAATAAAATACAAGATCTTGGTTATAGGGTAGATAAGCGACATGTCGGGTATGTCGGGAACCTGGAAAACACGGTAGTAATCGTTCCAAAATGGATACACAAGTAATTGACAAAAACACGTGTCTAGTATTTTATTTAAAATCACAGATTGCTAATGACAGAAAATATTTAATTTTCCGTAACCTAACGACATAGGATGTTTTCAAATAGACTAAATGATTTTAGGAGATAAAGCGTGGCCCTTGGGTTTACTTTCGGCAGCCTAGTTTCTCTCGATTCCCTTATTTTGTCTTTTAGTCATCACATGTAATGAACGATGTTTCTGACAAAGGGGGATTAATTGCTGTATTCTGGGTCGAAACTTATCAATCTAACACTTATTGTTGGCTAGTTTTTTTTACCTTGAAGAATGTTTTAGCCATTTATATGAAGTGGATTCATGCCTTGTATGGAGCGCGTTCAATTTGTTTTTTTTTTATTTCGAGCATATATTCCTACATGCTTTCATTTAATGCCCTGTTATCTCTAAAAATTATTTAAAAAATAATTCAGTACAACTCAATGCTTTATCAAACAGCGAATTTTGAGTTGACATGATGGAGTGATAAAGGTAAGTAATAGCCGTAGCTACTGTGAGTGCTGGAGGAGAGACCAGGCTGAGAGAAGTCAGTGGTGCCAAAGAATGAAATGAATATGGAAAGCTTTGAGTTGGTACCATTAAGGCAGCAGTGAAATAAGGAAGGGTGAGAATATTAGTGTATTTTCCTTAGGGTGGGAGAGATGAAAGGGGGTCTGAGATTGATGTCGTGGTGAGGTGTGGCATAGATTTTGAGAGGCTGGGGAAAGAGGAGAGAAGGGGGGAACTCTGTGTGTTTAGCATGTAGGTGGTTTCATAGTTTTAGAAAAAAAGATTTGAAGAAATGAAGATAACTTGAAAATGGGCGGGTGGTAAGTGTATAAAGGAAATAGTCAAAAAATATATATTCATGCAAACATTGTTAAAAATTACATAATACGTCTGTTTGATTATACTTTTTTATTTTTCAATTTTTGTGATGGGTTGTTGTATTAAAATCAAGAAAATTAATAAATGTACCATAGGTTTCAGAGATTTTCCTAACGTTTTCGATTCTTCGTCGACTCATCCGCAGGTTTCAAAAGAAAATGAAAAGAAAAGCTGACGAAAGAAGAGCATTTTAAAAAGACCCAAGTTATGGGTCATAGGCAAGATAATAGATAATAGTTTAAAAAGCGTCTGTTTAAAAGTATTTCTTGTAAAACATTATTCTCAACTATATCTCTCCCTTTACATATCCTCAGTCACGTTACTTTTTCAACACACTATTCCACTGAATCTCTGTTCTCTGTCTCTCTCTCTCCCATTCTTATTCGCAGTATTTCTTCGTTCATTTTACTAAGAATGAATAATAAAAAAAATAATGTATGAAGCTTAACACTTCTTTCTTTTTTAACTTATTAAATAATCACGTTACTGTTTTAAACATCACCTGTTTGACTTCCTCTTCCCATTATCTTTCTACTAATCTCTCTATCTCTTCTCTCTCTCACACATAATCTGTCTCTCTCTCTCATTCTCTCTCTCTCTCTCTCTCTCTTTCTCTCTTTTCATGCATTGTGACATCACCAGTCGCCCTGGATACTTTAAATCATAAACAGGAAAGAAGGGAGAAATAAAAATAATATCTTCATCAGTTTGTCTTAAATTTCTATTTATGGCAAACATATGTGTATTACGCCGTAGTTGTAGGTTGCAATTGTGCAGATATAAGATTTTTTATTCAATAAGTATAGACTCATAAAATAGTTTAAATTGACCCCAAGTTTACTTTCTTATTTATTTAAACAGATTAATCAAAATATAATTTTTTAAAAATAGATTAACATAGAAATATGTAAATATTTACGTGTTCGTCAAAGACTGTTGAGCACAATGCATCAGCATGACAGTACAGGGAAACTGGTACCGACGAACTCCACAGCACCGAGTCTATATTCGGCGAAGCTATCATTGGGTTACTGACCTACTCTCAATATTATGACTTAAGCTTAAAACCTTAAATCAGTATAAACTCATTTAAAACAAAGTTCATTCCTATCGTTTATACCATGTTAAAATACAGACAAAACAACTAAAGTTATGGGTCTATAATTGTTCAATTGTCGCCAATGGTCGGTATTTGTTCCGGGAACAAAATGTCGACTACGTTTAACGGGACGCTTGCCCTGGTCGTTCAAAGAGACACGTAAATATTGGGTTCTGCATATGTGTTAGAGGGAAGCAGATGTGAACTTTGTAACGCCTGGTGAACAAAAAAAGTGGAAAGCTGTCGATTTAAGTAATCAATTATGCAAATTATGTTTTTGCTTTTAGTTCAGTTTATGTTTTGAGAGAATACGTCCCCCCTTTGATTTAACGT
This sequence comes from Sepiola atlantica, assembly GCA_963556195.1. Classification (NCBI taxonomy): domain Eukaryota; kingdom Metazoa; phylum Mollusca; class Cephalopoda; order Sepiida; family Sepiolidae; genus Sepiola; species Sepiola atlantica. Next base: position 16,929,089 of record OY744553.1, on the reverse strand, counting down.
AGTCTGCTGATTCAACTCCCTCCCCGGTCTGATGTTCTGTTGACGTTTATACATTATGCCAATAGTTTATTTCTAGTTAAAAAGTTATATTTAGGTGATGTTCTGATTGGTCGAATGTATAAACGTAGAAGGGGCAACAGACCGCCAAGTTCATCGGAGCACATTCAATGGAAGTACTTGTAAAACAAGCACAACATTGCAGCGATTGGATAGGGGGTGGAGTTTGCTGAATAGTGACAGACTTATTAGATTAGACACTCTTTTTCGGACGTTTTTTAAAAGGAGGGGACAAATGGATGGTGCACCAGCCCAGATGTTAAAACTACACTCCATGTATGTGCGGATGGATGGTGGCTTTGTAGAGATATAGTAGGATACTGTCAGCAATCGCTGGTTGAATAAGTTTCTTGTTGTTGTTGAAGGAAAAGAGCTTTGTCTTAGCTGTATTAAATGTTACTATCAATTTATAACACCATCCACTACAGACGTGAGGTCACTTTCTAAAGAATTCAGTTATTGCCTTTGATATGTGTGCATCAGTTTTACCCACAGAACGAGAGTATAGCGTAGTGTCGTCAGCAAATATACCTATCTCAGACACAATGTAATAAGGGAGGTCGTTTATCAAAATCATGGAAAATGAAGGTCCAAAGATCGATTATCTAGGGTACACCTGCATTATGTCATATTGTTTGAATCGAACGACAATCGATTAAAACGTGGATCTGTCTTTTGGTTACGTAAGATCTCATTATATTAAATATTTGTCCAGTAATACCACATGAATTAATTTTCATGATAATACCTTTATTCCAAACCTTTTCAAAGGCTTTGGATATATCAAATGTTACCGCTCTAGTTTCACCTGCCTTGGTCCACTGTATGGTATATGCGTTCTGAGATGACCGTTAGGATATCCGCAGTAGAGCGTGGATGCCTACATCTATACTAATGGTCAGAAAGAAGTTTATCATTAACGAGTTGACAAATTATCGCTAGATTGATTAAGGATTCAAATTAAAGTGGTGCGTCGATGCTACACGAGAGGCAGTCTTCAGATGGACCAGATAGCATGGGCTAAGTTGATTGAATAAGAGTTGGTAGAAATACAGAATACTTAACACATAAACCTAAAAAAGCAACGTACAATTCATATTATATGAATTGTCTAGTTTTAAAACTATTGAAAGTATGTATCAATTGTCATGAGGAGAAGTTTTAATGGAATAAAAATTATGAAATACAAATGTTTTGAACATTAAAATTATTCAGATTATTCATTGTAATGTTTTTTTCATATAAATGTGTGTTGTTTGGGGGGGGGGGGTTATGAGGTATCGAGTATTTACCATTTTGTTATTTTAAAATAGTTTTCCTTTTTCTCTGCTGTATTACGGGAAAATCCCTTTCATTATTTAACAATAAGATATATTCGTTTTTGTGTGGAAGAATAGATAACACAATATGAGAATATAAAAAGTATTGTAACATCTTCCTTTCAAAATTATTTTCCCCTCTCCATCAAGTTATCAATCTCCCCTCCATCTCTTTCTCTCTGTCTCTCTTTCTCTCTGTCTCTCTTCCCCCCCCCTCTCTCTCTCTCTTTCTCTCTCTCTCTCTGGTTACAAACCCAATATAATATCCGTTTCTGATGTTTCGATAGTGATTGTTTAAAATAAAGGCAAATAATGATTGCATTTCCTTGTATCATTATTAATCCAATCGGCAAAATGTTGTCAAAACTGAAACAGGAAAAATAAATAAGGAATATAGAAAGTATACTGACAAGAATGACGTAATGATTTAGAACTAGTTGTGATATATGAAGGAGTGGATAGGAAAACTAAACGGATACGACCTAACGAGGAAGCAGCAGCAGTCGCTCTCCAGATTTGACGTCACGACGAAGAAAGACTGGTCACCCTCTTTTTGTCGGTAGGAAGCGTCTGATACAGACTTATATATAGTGGTTCGCCTTGATATATCTCAAAGCCATCTCTCGATGAAACAAAATATATCGAAACTATGGCTTAAAGACTACCTTTACAATCAATTGCTAATTAATATAACATAATGATGAATTCGTATCGCCGGCATTTAGCTGAGACATGCGAGTTACTTGATTACTACTCCTTGATACTCTAAAATTCGTAAATAGGCGTCATAGAATTCAATTCCTATCTGTACATCTTGTACAGTGATACATGGTTTGGCGAGAGAAGCATTTAAATGTAATTGCTAGGTATCATATTAATTACCTTCTAATTATATACCTCTATATAAAACTATGTCTATATGTATGTGTGTGTGGATATTAATGTGATGGTGTTTCCTATAGAAAAACATGTAAGATACTCTACATATTCTTAACGTGTATTATTGTATAAAGTTTACTGAGAAAGACAATGGAAGTGTACTCTGATCTTTAATTATACCGTGAATTGTGCTATTAGGGCATACATATCTTTAAACTTTTTATATATCTTAATTTTCTGAAACTTAAATCGTATGTGTAACATTTTCTGTGGAAGACAGAGTGTTCTCGAGTCTCTTCGTGTATTTTAACCAGACGGAGCTAAGGTAGCATAACATTTTTTAAACTTAAAATATATGCTATTTTTAATGAAATTAAAATCTCATGTATAAAAGTATTCAGGGAAGACAATGGAAGTGGTCCCGAATGTCTACGTTGCTTTCTATATGCGACATATCTACGAACCCCCATCTCTATGTCATCCATGAAAGTAGAACCCCCTTTAAACTTGAAATATGTATATTTTATTTTAGTGAATGTTAAACCATATGTATAAGGCACTAATTCAGGGAGTTTTCGAATATTTAAACTTTTTCTGACTCTATTACGGGGCGAACCAAGAAGAGGAGACAGTAAAATCAAAGAATGCAATATATATTTACGAGCATAGTAAAAACGGACATAGATGTGATCCTCATTCAATTCCGAGCAACGTCGGGTCCTTCTGCTAGTTTTTAATATAAATTCTACTAATTCGCATTCTTTTCTGCAATTCAGTCATAGTATTTGGTATAAATAAATGTCAGTCTATTCCTGACTTCTTCACTAAATTCTAATTATGAATGCTCGAAACTCTTTGTTTTATAGCCATCCAATCAAATGCTGAAAATGTTTGCAGATTTTCTCATCGGTAAGGAGCGTGATCCTGAATCATCTTCACACTCAATCAACATTAAACTCCGAAAACTTTTTTTATTCTGGGGTTATCAAAAAAATAATGTCCATCAAAAGAATAGTCAGACTTTTATTGGATAAAATGGAGCATCAGAGCCCAAATCCGCAGATTCAGGAATAGAGTGTACATGTATTGGCAATTATGCACGTCATGGTAAGTTTGCTTATCATTGAACGGTTTTTAAAAAGACAGTTTGACATCCATTGCCGATCCTCACTTGCACGTATATCCCAGTTAGGAGAGATAACGTTAGGTTTTGCAGGGTTTTTTTAATACGGAAGGGTCACTGTCCCCCGATATACAGGGCCTGGAATTAATAAATTGTCGCTCATCTGATGCTGATATGAATTTTGGGCACTTCTGTAGTATATATGAAGCAGCAGATTTTCTGTCCTTCTACTGAAAATAAAGGGAGGTAATTCAACCGGAAGTGATTTTTTTTACAACATAAAAAAATGCAAGACTGGTTTGTTTTTTTTATTATATGAAGTAAAAAAAATTTAAATAAAAAACCCTAACCCTTACATTAAGAAATCAGGCGGTGTGCCTGTAAAAAATCTATTGTTTTTTGCGACTGGTTCATTAAATTACCAATGTCTCGAAGATTAATCTCATTTAACTCCATTTTCTAAATACTAAATTAAACTTCCGGTGAATTCTGAATGAATGGTACTTGGAGAAAAAAAAAACGGAACTCTTCAATTTCGATTTCTTAATCGGCAGCTGCTTCATATATACTACAGAAGTGCCGAATTTTGTAATTAGTAATTAAGTAATGTTATTTAAAAATAGTATTCGAACGTAATGAAGCGGGAACTGACAGGAACGTTTTGTAGCGAGGACGGATTTTCAAATTACACCGGTCAGCGGGTTGCGAGCCTTTGGGGGGCTTGGTTGTCATGTTGTTATGTCGAAGTATCTAAAATGACGTGATACATTCATACGTTTTTATCGAGTAATTATACATTAAATCTATAATCCACTTTATTAACCTGTAAAGAAATCGGTCTTTATACTTTTGATCGGACCCGAATTTTATCATGAATAGACTAGTCTATTTAATCATTACATATTTCATTTGCTTTCACGACTTCCTGGCGACAGTCCTCAGGTAGGGAACGTTAAAAATACAACTTGAAAACATGACAAATACTGTAATTCTTTTATTCCGAAGTAATTGAATTGATTAGCATTTAAATCGACAATGTGCTCAATTTCTAGTTCGCTTTAAAACTTCTTTTTGGCAATGTTAAACTTTTTTTGCATTTGCTAGATTTTTATTCATTAAAATTGTTGGCTTAGATAATTGTGCTTTTCAAATTAAGCATACATTTTTAAATATAGACACTGAGGAGGAAAGAGAGAGATAGCGAGAGGAGAGAGTGAGGGGATAAATAGAGTTACCAGTTATATATATATATATATATATATATATATATTTGATAAGCGATGTTAAGTATCAAATTTAAAAAATACGGGAGATAATTGTCCTTGATAAATTGAAACGATATGAGCCAGCATTTATATGAAACAAAGGTTATATTTTTAAAAGAAACACATCGGTTTTGGAAAAAGAGATGTGCATACATTTCTCATCTCTATTCTTGTGTCAGTTTAGCTGTGTATATGTAAGTACCTTTTATCTCTGAATATACTTTTTGGTGTAAAATTAAGACCAAGTCTTATTGTATAGTCTTTCAAAATGAAAAGGCTATACAATATAATTAAAACGATTACTTGATGCATCACGATTCATAGAGGATAGTATTCGCCATCGTAGAGTTAGTTTTTTTAATCTCTCTCCCACGACAAGAAGATTTGACACAAGGTCAGGAAAGTAGGATTTGAATATCTTAGAAGACGAGCATTCATGCCCCAACAAACATTGCTTAGTCAGTCCTTTCGGCATGCCTATGTGGAGGAGCTTCAGACGATTAGCAAATGACCATAACGTAAAGCCTCGGAATGTGGCCCTCCTAGAATAGCACAGGAGCCTACCTCGGACCTACAGAGAACAAAACATCACGAGAACAGCCCAAAACTCTGTCCATGTGATTTGAATATCCTAGAAGAAGAGCATTCATGAACGAACAAAATTGCTTAGGCAGCCCTTTCGCTATTCCCCTGTGGAAGCGCTTCAGACGATTAGTAATAAACTACCTCTTCTCAAATGGCCAGAAGGTAAAGCCTCGGAATGTGGACCTCCTAGCATTGCACAGGAGCATACCCTGGACATACAGAGAACAAAACATCACGAGAATAGTATGCCAAAAACTATGTCTATGTGATTTTGTTATCATCCCTAATCCGAGTAGAATTCATGAATTCGAATGATATAAAAATGGGTGTTTGTAATATCGATGGCATCAATTCAGAATGTATTCTATACGGGTAAATAATATAGTTGTCAAAAGCATAGGTAGAGAAACGCTTGGCTACGCGTTATAGGCTACGATAACTACTTTACAAACCACTTGTTAATTTTCCTGTCTTGTGTCATCCATTAATTGACGGTGAAACATTCGCAAATGTCGTGCGCCATGATGTTCGCTCACTCATTTCGGTCAGACGCTCCAATAACGAGAGGCAATTTTATTTCTGCAGACGCTGCCTGAAGGTAATATGACGGCTTCCAGCACATCTGGGGAACATATGGGTACTTTTGCAACAGGTTCATAATGTCGAAAAGGTAAATGTTATACAGAAGGTAAAGTTGACTTCTAGAAACTTTCTGGTCTACGATAGGATTGGCAATATATAGCCTACGTAGTTAATGGCCGCCCTTGCGTGGTGAGAAGACACACACTTCTCGAGGTTGGTGTGTTTATGTGCATAGGCATAAAGAGAACACTGTGGATTTAGAGGTGTAAACCTGAACCACAAAACCACAAAGTTGTTCTAGTTGAACTATGGTTCGGAGAACAGCATAGCTTAACGGATGACTATATATATTTGACTATGCGAAGCGGTCACTACTCCAGTCAGTGCAGTAACACGGGCTATATAGAGGTTTGGCGTTTCACATATACAACCATATATTCGCCAACCTAATAGGTCCCTCACTGTCAACCAAGCTCCAGTCCCTGTACCATCGCCGCAATGTAGCTTCCTTGTGCTTGTTTTACAAATACTTCAATGGATTATGCTCCGATTAATCGGTTACTCTGGTGCCCCCTCGATGTAAATTCACTAGACCAACTCGACAATCAACTAAATCCCATCCATTCACTGTGGAGGTCCCCATATGCCGGAGAGCTTTCTACTCAAATATCTTATTTCCTCGTGCTACTGGCTTCTGGAATTCCCTCCCTGTCCCCTGTTTCCCCGACAGTACTGACATGCAGAAATTTAAATTTAATGGAAGCAGACATCTCGCTGCGAAGATCCCAGTTTACGTTGACCGGGGCAACCTTCTCTCCTTTTCAGTAGCCTCTTACATCTACAGTGGGGGCCTACCTTGTTTGGGGTGAACTACGTTAAAAATAAAAAAATTAAAAAATAAATAAACAATGGCGATCAAACACACATCATAAATATATTCAAATAAGGACAGTTCTGTTATAGTTAGAGAAAACGTGCAAATACAGCCTGTTTATCTCCTGATGTGTATGTATCTTCTCTATATAGCTATGCTTGTTCGTTTGTGTGTTATAGCATTTTAAATAATTATAAATACACACTTACAATGTTCAGTCGATTCCATCTGGCGTCACTAGAGGCAATAATTAGTTAAGTCAATGAGATAAATGAAATATATTAGAATGGAAACTAACGAAATCCATTTAGAAAAAATGCATGTGTTATGTTCCATAAAACAATCATAAAATAAAAAAAATAATATCCTAAGAAAAATATAGTTAAAAGAGGTTTAAACATTTAAACAATTATTTTATTGGTATTTTGAAGTGAAATATAATTCGCTTTTATTAATAATTCGAATTCATTACGATTAGAAACGTTATTTTAGTAAGAATATCGCGCTAATAGTTTTCTTACATTACATTTTCTTACATTTATTACACATGTATTTTTTAAGTTATAGCTTTTCAAGAACACTACCGTGCTAACAGATTTTAGTTATTTGAGTTCATATTACAAATGTAATTTATAACTTTTATTTTGATACAAAATTGTGAACATGACTAAATTATTAAATATATTTTTTAAAAATAAATTCCGACCAAGAATGTATCCCAGCATGGACAACACTGGCTAGAGACCCCTAGTATTAGTAAAAATGGAGACGAGAATAAATACTAAAAAGTAGAGAAATAGAATATCGATAATGATATAAGTAATCGGAAATAAATATATGATGTTTTTTGGTGGAGGCGCCGGTTTTCATTGGTATACCTTCACAATAACTCGCCAAAGGAAAGTTATCAAAATAGTTAAAACGAAAACTAATCCAATAGAGGTATGGCGTTAGTCAAAAGTAAGATGATTCATATCACAAACAATTTATTTATATTCTAAACAAAAAACATGTTTCAGAGTTTTAAAATTAGGTTTGAGTATTTGTTTTATTTGGCTTATTGACACTACTCTTTGCAACTTAGGTTGTTATTTTAACAATGTAATGTACCAATGTCGAACAATAATAGATGATTTAGAGAGCAGCTGAAACAAGACAGAAGGCGACAGCAATTCATCGATAATTAAGTGAGAGATGGGTGTCTATGGTTAAAAATTCAAATTATGGCTTATTTTTCCTTTTCTCCTGGATGTTTCCCGGGCGAATGTGTGTATTGACCGTAGGGGTATCACTAACATCCTGGGGTATTTTAAATCTTGCTATCCAACAACAATGGTGTTACTATTTATCTACCTCCCACAAGGTAAAATGTGACACAAGGTCGGGAAAGTGGGATTAGATAAGCCAGGGCTCGAGGTGAGTATTCTGGCCATTTAAAAATTGCCTGGGCAGCCCCGTCGGCATTCCCGGTATGGCGCCTCAGGCAGTAAGCAATAAACTTACTCCTCCCCAAAGAGGGGAGGCAAAGCCTGGGAGGGTGCACCACCCTAGAACTGCACAGGACAAGACAACCCCCAATAGACCGGCGTAAATCCAGACCCAAAGGCCAGGACATGGTGTTTGCTCCGTAACTGAAGCCACACTTGATGACATGACCATCACCCTATACTATGTCCAGGATATCATAATAAACCTTGAAACCTCGAAAACATGTGGACTTGATCGTATACCAGTAATAGCAATTAATAAATAATCTGCTGAACTGGCCCCATGTCTTCTCCAAACTCTACAACAAATGCTTTTTCGAATCTTGCTTCTTTGATAGCGAGAAAATAGTTTCTGTGCTAGTAGTCTCCAGGAATTCTGAGAATAGAACTGCCTCTCAGAATTATCGTCCAATCAATCGCTAAACTCTTATTCCTTGATCAATCTAGCGATAGTCTGTCACGTCGTTAATGCTAAACTACTTTCTGTACATCAGTATATATTAAGGTAAGCACGGTCTAATTCGGATATCTTAACGGTCATCTCTGAACGCATGTACCATACACTAAACCAATCAGGTGAAGTTAGGGCGGTAACGCTTGACATATCAAAAGCCTTTAACAATGTATGGCCTATATGTATGTTCATACATATTGATTTATATAGTATATATAGACGAATATTTAATATAATTATATCTTTTCCATCCAAACGAACGATCCAGGTTGTCCTCGATGGCCGTTCATCCAAACAACATGACATAAATGCAGGTTCACCCTAGTGATCGATCTTTTGACTTGTAAAGCTCATTAATTTCATAAAAAAAAAACTCCCTGATGACATTGTGTCTCAGATGGGTATATTTGCTGACGACACCATGCTCTACTCTCGTCATGTAAGTAAAACGGACGAACACATATCCGAGGCAATGGATGAATCCTTAGAAAGTTTCCTCCCGTTTGTAGTCGAATGGTATCATAAATGGATGGTAACATTTAATACTACTAGGACAAAGCTCTTTTTTTTCAATAACTACAAGAGACCTCTTCACACTCTTATTGCCATGGCAAATAACACTCTACATGAGAGTCCAATGTTCACCATATTTAGCCTATGATTCACATGTAACATGAATTCTAACAAATACATTGAAGACATTGTCAAGGCTGCTGCAAAGAAGGTGTGACCCCTCTACCGTGCTAGAAAACCTCTCACACCTAACAGAATCCTATATCTCTACAAAGCCACCATCGACCCATGCATGGAGTATTTTTGTGACCTTTGGGCTGGTGCGCCATCCACCAGTCTCTCCCTCTTAGACAAAGTCCAAAAAAGAATCTCAAATCTAATTTGTCTCTAACTATCTACCAAGCTCCAGGCCTTTTTTCGCATCGCCGCCAGTTGCATTATTGTACTAGTTTTACAACTTCGATTGAATGTGATTCGATAAACTTGGTTCACTGGTGCCCCTCGACGTAATTAAACTCGACCAACTCGCAATCAGCCAAATCCCACCCATTCACTGTTGAGGTCCCCAGATTCCGGAGAGCCTTCTCCTCCAATAGCTTCCTTCCTCGTGCTGTCGGCTTTTGGAACTCTCTCCCGTGATCCTTGTTTCTCCGACGGTACCGTCATGCAGAAATGTAAAACTAATGTGAACAAGTATTTCGCTGCACAGCTCCCCATTTAAGATGACCCTACGTTAATTCACAGTAGCCCTTTACCTCTACAGTGCCAACTTTCCTGTTTGGGGTGAACTAAGTTTTTTTAAAAGCAAGATCCACTTTATACTTTCTCAGTAAATCGCTTACCGAAATGGCTCGCACAGAGGTAAGTACATCCACGCTCTCACTCTCAAAATACGCAGGCTTATACACACACATATGCCTGTTTTTCTTTACTTTACACACATGAAAACGCGTACGGTGAAAGACGAAATTTACATATGTACTCAACTTCTACAGGCACAACAACTCTTCTTCCTTCGGAAAGTTCGTTGGACTCTTTGCCCTATTATTCAACGGCAACACTGTTTTTACTTTGTCTTTAAACGTTGTCAATTAAAATAATTAATGCTGTATGGATAGACGTGTTTCACTCTTACTTTTGATAATGTCTTATTGTAAATAGCGTGATCGGTCTCTTTAAAAGGCAGCCGGCCGATATATATGAATTAAAACAGATGTATTGGTCAATCGTCCATTAGATATTTCTCATGAAAGTCAAGCACTATTGATTGGGGAAGTCAGATATCGTAGCCCCAAGCAAAGTTGAGACATACAACACTGCCCTTCCAAAAGATCAACTCTAGAAATCAAACGCTTTACCAACTGCCAATTATATCATTACATCTTGCATGTGTTTGGATTTACTATCTTGATGTAAGAAATAAAGTCTTGTCAATTAGTTATGTCTACCAGGCGATGCTCGGGAGCAGTTAAATCTCATCTTTGTAAAGTTTATTTATCTGCTCTCCTTTTATCTTTTCTCGTAATTAATAATTTGTAAGAAAATATTTACATTAGATTTTTGGAAAAAATACATGAAACATTGTATCTCATGAAAAACAGGTTTGTAATAAGATTAATTAGACGTTAACATTTTTGTTTAATATTGAAAGTGAAATCCCATGAATACTTTCGTTTTTAACTTACATTATGAAATATGTTCGCTCATGATACGTAACGGTAACGGTCGCATAGCCTGGACGCGCACGAGTGTCGTTGCCGACATCGCACACTGCCCATGGCTGTAGCGGTGGTGATTTGTTAAGAATCACCGCTGCTTTGAACCTTCCCTGAGTTTTAGTCAGGTACCCATTTACTGCTGGGTGGACAGAGGGAGTTTTCAGACCCGAAAATTCGCATGCCGTGAGTGGGATCGAACCCGGGTCGTCCAGCCCAAAGACAAGTGCTATAACCTCTCGTCCACAGGCCCTCCCTCATGATAATACACTAATAAAACAATGCAGTTTTACTTTTATGTTTCTTGAAATTAATGAAGAGAAATATATTTTAATTAATCCATTCAACAACGTGGCGCAACGGATATAAGTGATAAGTTGAATCAGTTCTGAGTTACAGTATAAGACAGGTAAAAGGTTCAATCTTCAGTACAGGTGATAATAAGAATGCAATAACGAATGACTTAAGTCACCGGTCATGTCTAACGGATTCAGAGCATGCTACCCCCGTTTAAACTCTCTTAGAGAGGTATAAGTTCGATTTAAAGATTCCCGAGTTCGATTAGACATGCCTGGAGAAGGTTGAAAGTTACATCGGCCGAAACGTTGTGAGAATAACATCCAGAATTAGAACAGTAGTTTCAATGATAAAAATAATCAAGAATGTCAATTATTTCAAAGGTATTTTGGAATTAATAAATTTAAGAAGACATTGCCTTTTTCCGTTTTTATAAAAATACTTTCCCCGTCAGCTAACTATTCTTTAAAGAAATTAAACGAAAATTACTTATCTGTTAATGGGAATTTGTAATAATGTGACCTTTGAAAATACATTTAATATCCTTGTTTGAAGTGTAAAATAATTTTCAGCTAAATACATGATGTTTGCTTGAAAAGCGGGAAATTTGAATGTAATCAGCAATTACAAATAACTTTCTCGATTTTTGATTATCTCCTCTTTGGAAAACTCTCCTGCTTTTACTAGACAATATTAATAGCAGCACTAATATTGTACTGACATTGTATGCCGAATAAAGCTTTCTCAAGTTACGTCTGTTGTCGTTTGTAATTATTTTGCTTATTTTTCTCGCGTATGGCTTATTCACTTCTCCGATTTGCACGGACGACATTTCAAGAATATGCGACTGTATTATAATATCGGTCTGTCAAAAACTCTATTAAAGTTATTCTTTGTAAAAATAAACACCGTTTCACAAATTTCCCGCTTTTTTGCGACCCCCATGTATTTCTTATGGCATGAAACAAAATTTAACCATTTAATTTATTCATTGTAACCTTTTCTTTCTAATCGTAAAATAATTTACTGCTAAATATTCAGATAATGAATGTCACTTTTGAATTTATATATTTAAATTATAACAACATGCGCAAATAAATAATGCTAAGAATAAGGACGACAGAATTTAATTTTGAAAGAATTAATATTAAAATGGGTAATATCAGAATATATTTTGCAATCGTTATGGAGATAGGGCGATCTAATTAAAATAATAGTGTACCTAGAAACGGTAATAATAATAGGCACATTGTACTGAATGAAAAGAAAAATCAGTATGCACCGGATATTTTTAGTTTCGTCTCTAAATGATTGTATAAGATGTTAAGAGTGAAATATTTTGAAAAAATGTATGTTTTATTTGTTGTTTTTTTTATTTGGAAATCAATGTTCTTTAGCGATTTAACATATGTCCAATTGAGGTTACCTGCAATTGTGATTAATAAAATCTAATATATATATATATATATATAATAAGGAATAGGTATAATAAATACCTTTATAAGCATTAAGATGCGATATCAATTTTTTTTTACATAAAAAAAAAGAAAAACATTAAATCGAAACCGATTTTTTTTTCGTTTTCTTTTTTTTTATTAAAACTAGCATTTTTTTTTTGTTAGTTTAAAGTGATACAGATATTTCGCCAAAACCTGGCATCATCGGTGTGTTAATATATCCTGATGTCATCGGATTTGTATTTTTTTTTATCTCTTAACGGCTTGTTGTTATACAGCCGAGTGGGTAAGATGTAGTTTCCCATCATCAAATATGAAGAACGTAAATTTAATTTCCAGAACATAATAATTTTGCATAACTTGTATGTCCCATTACGAAGACTAAAACAAGATATAAATGATACTAAAATGTATCTGGTTCTAATTTTGATCAAAATAGATTACAGGATTTATACTATAAAATGTCTACTATTTAAAGGCGTTTTAAGAAGAAATCAAAATTCAGAGAATTTCGATGAATTGATGTCTAATGAAATATTTTAATTTGTTAAATGTGATGCTGTCGCCATATTATGATTCTTAAATTCCTTTAGACTATTTTAAAGAAAATGTAATTAAAAGAATATCAATTAATTGATATTGTTAGAATTAAATAAAAATCGAAAGTATCTGAATTTTGTTAAAGGGTGTCGCACCCCCCCCCCCTTTTATCACATGTGCATAAAAAATCAATTCAACTAAATATAGAATCACATTTAGACCCTTTAAGCCTCGCAGCTCTGTTCCAAATTGTATCATTCTTAAGTGAACTAGTTTATGAGTGAATAATGTACATTAAAATATATAAACATATATACATATTTTATTTATATAAACATAGATACGTCTTAGTTATCATGTTTGAGACGTGAAACGTACAGGCTTCTCTTACTGGTAACATTTACGTAGGCAGCTATAATAAAATTGGAAAAAAAGTTTACCGAATTTTATTTCATTGCCAAATAAACTAAAAAGTTCTAGTAAATAAAACCCATGAAACTCCGAATCCAATTACCGTTAACTTACAAAAACAACATTCGAGAAACTAATATAAAATACAGTTAGTGTCTACGTTTTCTCCTCTGGGTATTTGTATCGTCCATGTTGATCAGGTATCCAATTAAAGATATCACCTTATCTTGATGGTTTATCAGAATGTCATTCAATTAATCCGGGGTACCAAAACACATTATAAGTAAACACATACATTTTAACTCATTCTATGATTAAGAAAGTTAATTTACTGCAAGGCTGAAACAATCGATGTCGCTAGACTTGCACTAGATGAGAACATGTACGAGTTTTTAGCATTAAATCCGACAGCGTATGGAATGCATTAGCAGTACTCGACCCTTCTTTGTAATGATAAGGTACGGCCCCACTCGGTCTAAAGAGATTCACCTTCTTGTGTAGTACTCCATCGCCTTGAGAAGGGTTTGGTTTATTGCTGACGCTTATAGCACCCTTACCGAGGAAACCCGACGTATCCGTCCTTGGGTCTTTTTTGCACACATCAGAGTGCCTTCAGGAGGGGACTGGCTACATCGTTTTGCATTGACGGGGAACAATGAAACAACATGTTTGATAGAGTCGATGAAAAAACACAATGTGAAGTTGACCTTTAGAAAATGTGCTAATATCTTCTCTAACCAAACACTGCTTGAAATCAATGGTTCTCTCTATAGAGAAGTTCGTTGTTTTGATAAGCTCCTAATATATACTTCTTAGCTAGATCTAAAATGAAATACTGATATGCAATATGTTAATAAGGTTTCTGTAAAAATGATTCGTTCTTTGTACTGGTCAAGAAAGTGCATTTCTCCTGATGAAATTATCTTCCTCTATAAGAGTCAAATAGGTCGGAAAATGTAGTTTTGTCACATCTGGGAGATGTCACTGAAACCACTTTTGGCCTTGACAAAATACAAAATCGACTTCACAATCTAGTTAGAGATTCTCCATTCTAGGAACTGCAACTGCTTTCTCACCGTCTCTCTTCAAATCGTTGGTATTTTATTAGAAGTTGCCGAACTGAGCTCTTATCTCTGGCTCCTCCCCGTAAGACATTTACAACAAGAACTCGTTTTACTAGAGCAAATAAAAATAAATGTGTTTACTTCTTCTGTATGCCTTACATTGAACGGAATGTTAATGAAGAGACTTTCTTTCCTAGAACTTCCAATTTTTAGAACATATCGCGACGAGACTATTCCCTGCATACTGCCACATGGTCGTCTTCAAATATAATGTCAATAAATATTCATCATAAACCGTCCACATAAGTAAGACATTTTGTTCATAGTTGTTCATTATTTTAAATAATTTCATGATAGTATTCATCATTCATTTGTTACTCTATCATTCCTATTCACGTGTATCCTTGTGTGGCTTTTGCCCTTGATAAGTGGTGGTTGCTACAATATATCACTGAATGAATAATGTTATTAAAACATCCGAAAAGCCACTGTTGTATACGTTAGGCTTGAAAGGCATCTTAATCAAATGACCCTCACCGTGATCGGATATTGCAGCTAGTACGTTTAAAAAGAAGTAAAATTAGTTCAAATTTATTTTCATAACATTTCTATATTCGAACGTTGCCACGCAACACTTGCACTCTGTAAACACGTATTCTAATCATCGGAGAAATTTTACTTACGTAAAAAATCACTACATTTTACGGTGTCTGGACTTGAACTGTAATAACAATATTTACTGCAGAACAAAGGGTAGAAGAAAACGTTACGATCACCATTTTTAATTCTATTTTAACGATATATTATGCTGCAATATTGAAGATATAATTGACAATAATGTTATATTTTCTTTTCTTAAATGTTAGTAGTTAAATCTTTCAATAATATCCTAATTTCTATGCTATATACAAAGATGCAAGTTAGCTTAAAATAGTTTTTGTTTACTCTAAACCTAGTCTGGATATGTTTATCATCTTTTGATGCAAAACATAGGTACGTGTGAGACGGTTTTAGGTTTAGCGCATTCGGATTATCATTGAGTAAAAAAAATGTAATTGTAACTGATAGATAACATAAAAGAATGAAGTCATGTACAAGTACATGTTGTTTCTTAAGCATGTATAGAAATGAAACGAAGACTTGTAGCCACCTATTATTCTTTTGATGACGTGTCATTGATTGTAATTTTATTTATTTCATATTTCCATCTTTAAATTTCACTTACAACACAATCAAGATTTTTCGTATAGAATTCAAGCTGATCCAACGGTCATCTCACGACAACAATTGAGAATGAATAATAGTATTTATAGAACATTAGTTACACTTCACTTCATGGAGTCTGATACATAGGTTATGGAGAGCCGGGGCAAAGGTTTAAATAACAACATTCGCATGCATATGTATGAGATAAATTAGAATTAAAAATATGTATTTTACATGATCACAAATCAAATAATATATTCTAATTTGCTACACGATCGATCTCTGCTTAAATGGCCCCCATTACGTAGCAATATACAATAGATACCCCATATACGTTTTTCAGCGTTGGGATCCTATTATGAAGCAAGGTTTACGAAATTTCCAAACGAAACTCTTCTTAACATGTATTGATTCAGCCCAGTTCCAAGGAGAAGTCCAATCATCTTGAAACAACACTTGGATAAGCAGAGAAATACTTCGGTTATATTGTAGTTTTCTTTTTCTTTTACTAGTTACTTGAGAGTCGAGGCTACTGTACTATTTATTCTGATGTTAGGGTGGAGATGAATAAAAGTGATCAAGTAGAACTCGAGCGCAAGACGCCAAGTCAACACTTCGGACTCTGCTCAATATAACCACATGCCTTACGCTGCTTGAGCCTTTTGGCTACGAACCAAAGTGTAGTATCTGTTCTGATGTTATACTTCTTCTTTTCCTTCCTTTGTCAATGAAGCAGAAATGCATCTAAACTAAGGCAATTTAAATTGGTCCCCCGATTTATAAAATCAGGGGACTTATGTTTTAGGGCATGTCCGTCTGTCCGTCCGTCCGGATTCTTCTCCGCAACCATCTATTGAATTTCTCTGAAATTTGGCATGAAGTTGTAACTTTGGTCAGGTTAGAATGTGACTTTCTCCGATTTTTGAAAAAACATCTGGTTAGCACCCCAGGGGGTCAAAAGACCCCAACATGGCAAAAAATAACATTTTTTGGCCCATAACCGTTCATACATTCATTCAATTTCTTTTAAACTTGGCCAAAATGTGGAGGGCATTGTTCCTAATAGAAAATAAGTATCGCTGACCTTGGAAAAAATCTGGTTCGCGCCCCCCAAATGGCAAAAAATGACCCTTTTCTCCCATAACGTTTGGTCCATCCATTCAATTGTTCTGAAACTTGGAAAAAATGTAGAGGCATTTGTTCTGGATATAAAATGATCATCCTTGACCTCGGAAAAGTTCTGCTTCGCCCCCCAGGGGGTAAAAGGGGGGGGGGGGTCAAACATGTCCCAAATTGCCCAAATTTATTGCATTTTACACTCGCCACATCGAGTCACATACAGAGGGGGGCCACGCACGCGCGGCTTGTTGTTTTCCTAATAAAGCGTCCCCTTTGTGGGAAGCTGGATTAATAACAAGAATCGAATCAGTGCCTAACTCGCGGTGATCTAAGTAAACAGATACGTTATACCAACACATCTGTAGCATATATCGACAAACACATATGTAGCATCTATAGCCCAAAACCTCCGTAGCATTTATCGACGTAATAAGTAATTAACATCATTAAAAAAAACTCAGTTTTAGTTTTCGTTGTATTACATTTGCTGCGGATATTAATATTTACTTCGTTATAAGCAATATTGCCACCCACATGTTTTTTGAGATTTGAAACACCTACCATTTGACAAAGAGTCTTTCTTCGAAATATATTATGGAACACGGTCACAGAGATTACATCAGTGTTTCAGTTTTGCCTAATCAAGTAAGATTTGCTATATAGGAAAAATATTATTAAAAAAGTTTTTGAAAAGATATATAATTAAAATTACTTGTTTTTGTTTTACTTCTACACGCCGACATATTGCCATTTCTTGCATTGTGATAGCCTTCTAATACTCCTCTATATACGTATTACACACAATGCTTCAAGCAAACTACCTCTCCTTATTATATATATATATATATATATATATATATATATATATATATTCTAAATTGCAATGGAAGAATGTCATCCAACAACTTTTTTTAGAAAAGAACAGTCGTTCCGTTGATTACGTTGAAATATGCAAGTAAGAAAAGAACAAAAATCGGGGTTAAACTTGATTTACAACCAATCATCTCAATGGGTTCTGGAACTCTCCTATATAATAACAAAAAGAGGCAGGAAAGTCGTATTTTATTCCAATGTCCATGTTTATTTATTGTTTGTAGTTGGTCTCCAACAGTGGCTTGCCTTTTTTTTTCGAATGATTAATGCATATTGTCGCCATTTTTCTATTCCCTTGCTCATATTTTTTCTCAAATACATTCAGTCTTCAATATATTTCTTTCGAAAAGAATGTGCTGAGTTGTTCGTTCTTCAGTTCATGTCGTCGACATTTTTTATCCCTGCTTTTTATTTTTTTATCTGAAGCAATTATTCTTTCATCTTATTTCATTCTTTTGAATAACTGCACTGTTAAAAGTTCGTTCCGTTTTTCGTTTTTATTCCCCTGTGCATTTCTCGTTTTTTTTGTTCTTATTAAGTTAGGAGAGTAACGGCTCCTTAAAAAATGACAAAGGAACTTGGTACACTATTTCTAACAAATCAATCAAGCATTGAAATTTACAGAATACTGTTATATCATTTCTAAAAAAATACACATTCCACGACGGGTAAAAAATTATCCGAATAGAACAGTTTTGCGCCACTTTTATATCCTACTATGAAGATTAAAATCAAGAGATTATGATACTAAACCATAGGTCTAGACTTCTTATTCCGACTTTACTTAATTCATTACATGCTTTTTAATCTGAACATAATCTCAGATGTAAGGCTCAGGCTTAAGCGGCATTAAGAATAAATTGAAATTCAGGGAATCTTACTTCATTGCTGCGTAATGACATTAGATAAAAATCAATGGAAGTTTAGACTATATACTTTCCAAATGGGAGCTTGTACTTATATTATTTTTCTCATCCATGTGTCACAACTTATCAAGCCCCAAATGAACGTCGATGATAAAGGTTAATGCGTTAGGTTGGTGGTGATACACCACCATGATGATTGGTAATGATTGTGAAAATTGGGCAGAATTTGGTTATTTAAGAAGACGCCTAAATAAGTATTTGTTTACATTGAACTTGAACATCAGCATGTTGCAGTCAGCTGAGAAGTAGCCCCGTTGTATTGTGTTCCACATACGAATTGTCTTTTGGTTTTAAAGGTTTTACAGGGGATCATAGATTGAGGCGCGGCCGAGCAACTTCCATGAAAATAACGATAGAGTGGAGAAAGACTACCAACGTCTCTTTCAGGTATTAAGAGCTAGAGGAGACGAGAGAAGAGGAGAAAAATACATCGCCCACTAGAAGTCGGTGTTGTATTCTGTCATGGCAGAAAAGCTGCTATGAACAGTACCTCCTCAGATGTGGCAGCATTACTTCATCTCATGACTATCTGGCTATCATACAGGTAGAAGATTGCGTCAGGAGTGAGATACATCCTGAAGCGGTAGAATGATTTAATCATTTCTCTAGCGACCGTGGCAACTTTCAAGTCTAGAGTGAAGGTCAGTCCCAGAAGCTTGTCAAAGCAAGGGGTTTTCTTGATGCGAGGGACATTCATTTCAATTAGGGGCAAATGGGGATCAGAACGTTAGTGGTAAAAAGAGAGGCACTTGGTGTTGAACGCATTAACAGTTACTAATCACGTTTTCCCCCCATTGTTCTACGTGCTCAATGTCGGAAGAGAGAATCAGAAAGATCTTGGTCATTGCTGCCTTTCGAAGTGGTGCCATAGATAGCTGTGTGTCGTCTGCATGAATCACGACTGATCTTAAAATTTTATTTGGGAGATCATTGATGAAATATTATGCTTCCTAAAAAACACTAAAAATAATATCTAATATCTGCATCTTTAAGAAAAAGCTTCTACCCTTTTTACCCCCTTTGCATGAAAAACAAAATAAACTTAAATATAATCCACATTACGACACCTTACACCTTAGAGTTGTGTCCAAAATTCATAATGATCGTGTTATTAATGTACGACTCAATCATTTTAAATAACTATATAAACATGTACATATATCCAACTTCATATACATAGTGGGAACGCGAATTTTTAGACGAGGAATCATAATTTGTATTTGTAAGAATTATCCAACTACTATTCCTATCTTGGTTGTAACATTTACACTGTTTCAGTCGATGAAACCTCTGACCTTCTTCATGTGCAACCTGTTGAACTTAGTAATAGTTTTGTCAACATCTGCAAAGGTTTGAACCATTTAAAACTGGATCCTGTATTTTAGCCACGCGGTAGATCGTTTTAAGTCTGTTATTTGTCCGCCGCATTAACGATCTGAATTTGATTAGAACGAGTAGTATGAATGCAACAATTAGAAACTAAGATGTTGATGGGCGTATGCAAATTTGATTACTGAAACACTCGGGTCAACAACTTTCAAAACAAAGAAATAACTTGTTTAGCTGGAAAATAAAATAGAATAATTTGGCTATTGGTTGTTCTGTTAGTCATAGCTTGTTGTCTGTTTTATTCTGTTAGTGCTTCATCGATTAAGTTCTATTTCAGTCACCACAATTATTTCTCGATATTTGTTTACTTTCAAAAAAGATAAGAAAAACATAATACTCAAGCTATTTGTTCAATATAATAAAGTAAAAGAACGAGCAGACTCTTAAACATAATCTTCTTTTAGATTTACTTCTCTTAATTGTCTATGTGAAAATATAAAGAACTTGAAGCATAAAAACATTTACCAAAATGACATTATTTGCTATTAAAAATAACCCGAAAAGCGTTGATATGCCGCTAAACAACCAAACAAAACACTATGAATAAATAGTTAAAGCTAGACAAAATACTTGAAGCATACAAACGTTTTCCAAAATGACCAGATTTGGCATTTAAATATTCCGAAAATGGTTTGATATGCCGTAAAACCTAAGCCCTAACCTAAATACCATGAATAAATATTTAAAGCATAAATGTGTTACCAAAATGACCAGATTTGGCATTAAAATATTCCGAAAAGGATTGATATGTCGTAGAACCTAAGATCTAACCTAAATATCATGAATAAATATTTAAAGCATACAATGTGTTACCAAAATGACCAGATGGGCATTGAAATATTCCGAAAAGGAGTGATATGTCGTAAAACCTAAGCCCTAACCTAAATACCATGAATAAATATTTAAAGCATACAATGTGTTGCTAAAATTACTAGATTTGGCATTAAAATACCCAAAACAGAGTTGATATACCGTAAATCAAAACAACCAAACCAAACAACCAAACCAAATAAAGTGCTCAATCATATAAAAGAGCTAATATAATTTATTTAGATACTGTATATTACATATTTCAGCAATGTACCGCGGTTTCATCCAAAAGGGCAGATTTAGACATATTTAGTAAATCTCCGTGCCCAGTGTAACCATCGGCAAGCTGAAACGACACGGGCGTGACTACAATCTTTTCAGCTTGCCGATGATTCCACTGGGTACAGAGATTTACTATAGATGTCTAAATCTGCCCTTTTGGATGAAACCGCGGTACATTGCTGAAATATGTAATATACAGTATCTAAATAAATTATATTAGCTCTCTTATATGATTGAGCACTTTATTTGATTTCTTTTCATATAAAATCTGCCACACACACACACACACACACCCACACACACACATATATATATATATATATATATATATATATATATATATATATATATATATATATATATATATATGTCCCTACCGGAGTCGAGGGTAATGCGAATGCTCTCTTTTCATTGGATCAAATGAAGAGCGCATTTTTTTCATGAATTAGTTAATTGATACTTTATCCGGCTCACTTATATAATGGTAAGTGTTGACTAATAGGCTGGGAGATAGGAGTTCGATCCCTTGTCAAGTATTACCAAATACATCAAAAACAAAAATTGATGCACCCTTGCTCAACACTAAGTAACATAGGATGAAAAATAAGTATAAGTTGAGTAATCTTGGGAAAATAGTGGTAAACTTCTGTGTAGAAACGAATGAACCTCGTGTTATAATACTCAGTGTTCATCAAGGAAGAATTAAGTACCATATTTTAAGTATGTGGTATGACTCGACCGATAAGTGGAGCTCACTCTCACGACACATTAGAAAAGACTTATATATAAGCCAAATGATAATAATATGTATACCAAACAATATTTAACAGTACAGGAAAATTGCAGTATTTATATAAAAAAGAGTTGTGGGAAAATGCGGCGTTGAGCGGTTTAAATAACAGAAAATTCCTTATATAATAGATAGATTATGTTTTCTCTTGTTCTGTTCGCCATTTTTCTCTTTATCCCGCCCCTGTGTCGCCATGTTTTTTTTCGTTCTCCAAGGTAGACCGCGCCAAGCGAGTTGCGCAAAACATTGATCAAATGCACACCATGAAACGCGTGACATAGTTTTGAGCAAATACTTCATCAAATGAGCAGGCGTTTCTTTTTTATGTAAATATTCTTTCTTTTTTCAATATAAACAGTTTTCTCCGCTTCGATTCATCAAATAAGCAAAAGTGTATAAAGTTTGTATAAAAGATTTAGACAGGATTGACATTTAAATATTCATTTCATAAAAGCTGAGCATTGAAGTTTTGGTTTGTATACATTTTTGTATATTTGACGTTTTTAGTCGACAGACGAACTTTACGTGTTTTAGAATGTATAAACTTATCATGCTATGCCGTTAAATGAAATAGTTGTACTCTGCTACACGCGGTTCTCCAACTCCCCTCCATATATATATATATATATATATATATATATATATATATATATATATATATATATATATATATATATATATATATATATATATAAGAATATTATTTAAAAGCTATACATTACAGTGTTTGTTTGGGTTACGCGCGATCTGATCATGTTGAGTCTGAGGTAGAAATTGGCTTATAGTGTGAGGCCGACACTTCAGCACCGTTCAGTAGGCGAAGATTTCGAGATAAAGTAGAATATACAAATTACCGATAAAAGGTGCTCTCCCTATAATTTTTTTTAATAATAGTTCACCCCAAACACGGCAGGCTGCCACTGTAGACGTAAGGGACTACTGAGAAAAAGGGTGAAAGTTTGGGGAGGGGGGGCAACCTGAATTGAAAGCTGTGCAGCGAGATGTATGTTTACATTAGTTTTACATTTCTGCATGTCAGTACTGTCAGGAAAACAGGGAGCAGGGAAGGAGTGCCAGAGTCCAGCAGCACGAGGGAAGAAGCTTTGCGAGTAGAAAGCTCTTTGGCATTTGGGGACCTCCACAGTGAATTGATGGGATTTAGCAGACTGTCGGGTTGATCTAGTGAATTTGCGTTTTGAGGGCACTAGAGCAGCAAGTTAATCAGTGCACAATCCATTGAAGTACTTGTAAAACAAGCACAAGGAAGAAACACTGCGGCGATGGGACAGGGGCTGGAGCTTGGTGGATAGTGAAGGACCTATTAAGTTGCCGACTCATTTTTGGTACCTTTTCCAAGAGGGAAAGACTAGTGGATGATGCCCCAGCCCAGATGTGGCAACAATACTCCATGCCTGGGCGGATGGTGGCTTTTTAGAGATATAGCATAAAGTCAGATGTGAGAGGTTTAATAGCACGGTAGAGAGAGCCCATCCTCTTTGCAGCAGCCCTGGCAATGTCTTCAATGTATTTATTCCAATTCATTTTATATGTGAAAGTTAGGCCGAGGAGTGTTAATGATGCACTTTCAGGTAGGGTGTTATTTGCCATGACAATCGGGGATTGAAGAAATTAATATGTTTGTGTACGTACAGAGCTGTCTGTTGTTATTGTTTGTTCAAGGAATTAGTTTTTAAATGTTTAATATTAATTTTATTTAAAATCTATTTATATTAGTGGTTATTGTTAGTGAACTCTTTTACTTTAATTGATTCGTATTTTGTTTTCTTTATTACAAAATTATAATAATTTTAACTATCAGAACCCGTGGATATTCCACGAGGCTTTTTGCATAAATATTCATAATTTACTGTTAATAACATAATATTTGACTTAATAAATGTCTCTCAAGGAGATTATTATTCAAACAATGATCAACCTTTTTTCTAATAATTGTTCTTTTTTAGCTCAATATTATTTGAAGACAAATATGACTCTTCTTTGTTTTACCTATTTAAAATCGTAGCAATTAAATATTTTAAAACAATGAATATGCTCTGTCTTCGTACTATAAAATAATTGCCAGCAAATATTCTTCAAACCAAAAAATATTTATTCATAAATATGTAAGAAAATATGTAAAAATGTATATAAACTATAGAAAAAGGCCGAACAGGATGAGTAAAAGAAGAAACGGGATCTAACTAACATTAATTAACTATACTAGTCAAAATCACCAAAAATAACTCAATGAAACACTTACTAAAAATAACATTATACAAAATATACATGATATGGGGGTTAGAGAATAAACATCTTATATAAAAAAACCAATGAAATATATCTATACAATGAAAAAAAGACAAGTGTTAGTATAAGAATACACCCCCACTTTAACATGTGGCGGATAAGTTGTTTTGTCAGTCGAAAATTTCGATGCAGGTCGAAAAAGCTATATTCTATACACCCCGTTTGAAATTTAAAAAGTAGAGCCGAAACTCTGACAAAGCAGCAAATTTGGCACCTAATTGGAATCGGGAATGGGTATTATCAAACAGTGTTAGGTGAGACAAGTAACCTTCTCTAGTTTAGGTGGGTAAGAAAAATTGTCAGTGTCCGATTTGGCTGCCCAATATTCATTATCTAAGCTACGTCTTAGTACCACTCAATATTAGCTCCATTTACTCGACACACACGTGAAACTTTCAGTCAATTTCCGTTGAGAGTTGCCAAAGAGAGTGTAACCTTCTCCAGCCTGATACGCATTCTCAGACGATGTTTGGAAATGAGAACAAGTAAACCTCCTTCTGTCGTATCGACCATATCACGCCTCTCATAACAGCTAGCAAGCACTGAAACACATAGTGTTCCTCCTTATTCAACGTCGGTGCTCAATTGTAACAAGCAGACAAAGATTCGAGGACAAAGAACTGTTCGTTCAACATGCGAACCGTGTAACTTTCAACTAAATTACACAACTGGCGCAGCATAGCGCAGTAAGAAAAAGGGTGACAGGTACTTTCCTCCCAGTCAGCGCATCGGGCACAACTCGGTATCTCCCAGCTGCGAAAAGTTTGTTGTCGACTCAGAGGATATTTCTTATTATTAGTCAGGTGAGTGATGCCTCGTAATTGTCGAAACACCTCAAGCCAGGTGCACGAGGCCATACTAAACGAAGCTCCCCTTTCGGAAGACCGAACTCCTTAATCGTATTTTCTCGAACAGATCCCCTCACCATAACCCGATATAAGGCTTTATTTCACTCGTAAATAGAATTTCAAGCACCGTCAACACTTGCGGTAAAGAGAGCACCCGTTTAGGGGTAACCGGTATGCCCCCTCATGCAAATGAACATTTTTCAAGGCCAATCCGCTTCTTTAGTGTCTTCCTTCAAGAGTTTGGTGTTTCCCTCACAAGGTGTACACATTCGTATGTTGACGAATCTCAACGATTGGCATATACAGACGCCCTTTAAACGGATGTAGGTAATTAATCTTACGACAACCCATGGGCTGTTTTTACGCCACAAGAACCGGGAAAAGAGTTCATATTAACGAGAGAAGAGTGATTGCCTGGAGTGGAAGCACTTAAAAACGGTAACAGAAAGAAAGCATAAAGAATGGCACAACACACTTTTGCTCTTCTCTCTAATGTATGATTTCTGAAAGTCCACAGATGACTACGGGCTTAAACACTTTTAATACTTCTGACAAATCTTTCTACAACTAAATAGCAGGACTAAATATGATGCCGAGTATTTTAAAAGGTCTGTCCCTCTAGTAAAAAGGCGCCTGAAGGTACCCTTTCCAGGCATCGATGCGCACGCCGAGATAATTGTCGCAGTTTATTTTGGCCCCTGTTTCCTGTTGATACAGTCTTATTTCCACGTCGATGACTCCAATGCTCGTTACAAAGACATACGTCGTCAGCATAAGCGGAATACTTAATCGTGGTGCAACCACCAGACAAAGTAATTCCTTGAAGGATGAGATTTCTCATAAGCCTGGGAGGGAAATGTTCCAAATCGACCACATAAAGCATCAGTGAAAGCGGACTTCCCTGGCAAATAGAGCTAGACAAATTGAAAAGCTTCCACATCAAACCATTAAGCTCCACAAGGTTTGCATACAAGAGAAGAATCAAGGAGCTAAACTGAGGACCAAATCCGGCGGAATACAGCATAATCTCCAAGTAACGATGATCAGCGGGGTGTTAGTGTATTTTTCTATTATAACGCGTACCATATGGATCATCTGGCCATTTACAGCACACGTCTGTTCGGCGTGTATTAGAAGATGCAAGAAAAGTGCAGACAGTTAGCTAAGATCTTGGCCCAAATCGTTAACTCTGTTTTTAACATCGTTTAGGGCCGGACATTTTCTAAACCATCTCTACCATTATTGTCCTATCGAACTAATTTGATGATACCTCTGATAAAATACTAGGTAATGGACCCGTATCTAAACAAGTTTAACAACACTGCCAGAAAAGGGCACAAAACTTAGCGACTTCCTCAAATACACTTAGTAGTGCAAACTATCGATCCCCGGAGTGTTATTCAGTTCGACCTATTTTAGGGCCAACAGTACTTTTTCCTCATTTATAAACCCTTCGCACCCAGCCACTTTGGTTTCATCAAGACGAAAGAAAGTCGGCTAGATAGGCATCAGTTCACGGTCTCTGGTCTAATCTTTCTTAAAATGACAGAGTAAACCTTCTAAAATCTCGTCGTTTGTGGTCACAAGACGTTGGTCCGGCAATGTGACAATGGCGATGCGTCGATCGTTGGCATGTCGAAACTCTTCTGCTATCAATGGTGCGGCCATATTTGTTGTCTCCTGGATCACTCTTTTTAACTTCGACCTAATAAACATTCTTTTATTATTATGGCAATGTAGTATATGTTCTGTGATCATGATACAATCCTCTCAGTGATTACATCCTTTCCTTTATGAAGAGAAGAGTTAATTATGTGTTTTATTGTAATGAGGTGATTCTCCTGGGGATAGTAGTGTAGTGTCTTATGACATAAGACAATCTTTTCAGGAAGAGTAGTTTAGTATATGTACATTATTTAATAATATTATGCGACTAAATGGAGCATATTATTGCTAATCTTTATATCCGTGTACTTGATTTTTAGTAACGTTATTACATTCTACACCCGTTAATTAATAGATTGTCCAATCACTAAAAACGAAAGGCAAAATTATATTTTCATCTCGCGAACAATTTCGACTTAGTCTCATTCAAAATGTTTTGTGCCGAAATCGAAAAAGACCACATAAAGAATTATGTCGGCGTTGTTCACTTAAAAGTAACACTCGTTTTATTTATTTAACTGATATTTAGCTGACAATTATTTACGGTAAAAAAAAATTATTTATTTTTAAATATTTCAATCGGTAGTGTTAAATCAGTTAATTAAAACATTAAAACGTATTATTTATTCATCTTTAAAATGAAATGTGTGTTAAAGATAAAAAAATGGTATGTAAGCACATTACAACAACAACTTAAGGCGCACGTGTTGTTATATTTATAGGAATTACATATTTTAAAATCCTAAATTAGTTAATAAATAAGTTTAGTATTAAACAAACAAGACACACATCAACATTTCATTAAATAGGCTATCACATTTTTGTAGAAAAGTGGCTTCAATCAGATATATACGAAATTATAACCATAACAAATCCTGTTACAATTTACAATTATGTCCGCATACTAAACATAATAAAGACACATATTACATTGACTTATTCCATTTTTTATTCTTTGCTTTCTAAAAAAAAACATTAAAATGTTCCTTTCTGATGCCAAGGTGAACAACTGTTTTGGTGAAATAGAAAATATCCACTCCATCGGAAATTGCGAATCGTTGTTCATCAAAACATAAAATACTCCATTATATTTTTGGCCGTTTTTTGTTAGCAAGTAATAATTTGTTTACAATAAATGGTGTAACTATTACAAATAATAAAGTGAAACTGTTTTTATACTTGGAAATTCTCTATTTCTTTTTATTTTAAATATTTTAACCAATAATTAAATGTTTTTTTAATAATTATGAAGTTTTTTATTTATTTTGAAAATATGGGTAAATAGTCTTATTATAAATTATGAATCAAATATAA
>OY744553.1:16893438-16895938 GCA_963556195.1 Sepiola atlantica | reverse complement strand
TTTGCTTTATCAGACTTTTTTGAATTTTCCGAATTGTCCATTAAGTATTTCAATCAAATTGGTGTATGTAAGTTCCGTGTGTTTTTGTTTAATTTTTCCTTCCTTTTGTCGCGAGTACTTTCGATTTGATTCGTCAAATCCTCATCAGGTGGTGTAAGTTTTGATGTCTTTACGACTATGTATTTACTGTTGAGTACTTTCAACGGCTAGAAATGTGCGACTTTAAAAAAAGCCTCTATAATATTGATTGTTCCATGCGAACGGGTTACATTCTCATTGCGTACAATATTAACAGTATGATTTCTTAACGGCTAAGAAGTTCATATCATTAACACACGCTAGTTTGTGAATAATATTTGAAGAGTTCGAATGCCAAACGCGATAAACGCCATTTTGAAAATTATGAAGCTATCACTACAAAAAGTGTTAAATTTAAACACTCAAACCAACCCGAAAATAATATTTCACATAAAATGATACCGGCATCAGTTTTTTGTTTGCTTTCAAATAAATAAGCTTTCAGTCGAAGCCTAGATTTAATATATTAGTCCCTGTATGATCTATGGTCTCAATTGAAACAAATTGGATTAATCACGTTTTGCATTCGATCTCTTCATTTTTAAGGTTAACATTTACCCAATCGTGACCAATTCTTACGCTTGTGATTAATTCAATATTAATCAAACTTGATGCGTGTTTTTGCAAAAGAGTTGACTAGTTCTGAGGCTTTTTTTAAAACTAAGAAAATTGAAATGTGATCCAGTAGAAAAAGTTATTCAAAATATGTGGCCATCAATGTGTAGAATAACGCCCCCTCATTGACTTTGGTTTACCATAACTTTTTTATTTAAACCAAATATTTATTTTGTCTATACCAAAAATGTAGCAAACAGCTTCTAAAAATATAAATATCTCGAAAGGAGTTTTAGATATAGAAGGGTTGATGAGCTTACACTTAGAAAAAATGCTTATTGAGTAACGCTCCTCATGCCCTTTAACTCGACATTAATAGAAATATAGAAAGATAGAACTCGATGAGCTGATTCGAAAGTGTTAGCATTAAAACGTTTCGGGCCAGAGAAAAGGGGATACGTGACTAGAGGAATAATATAAAAAAAAATAATTATTGACTTTTGAAGCTAAATTTTCCAGGAAAAACGCCAAATTGAAAACTGAAGGTTTTAGAAAAAAATAAGCTAAAAATATGACAAATGTAAAAGAGTCTTTATAAATAAAAAAATGAAGAAAAATTGGCTATATTAAAAGTATTAACTCTTAAGTATGTTAAAAATGTTAACTTTCGATTCTTTTGGTACACGCCCGTAAACTGTCGATTATTTTGTACAAATAAGGCGCGTCTCTAAACTTTCGATTTGTTTGTACACCAGAGACGCGTCAGTAAACTTTTGATTCTTTTTTACATCAGAGGCGCGGTTGTAAGCTTTCGATTCTTTTGTACACAGGAGCGCCTCCTGTAGTAAACTTTCGATTCTGTTTTTCACAAGAGGCGCATCCATAAACTTTTGATTCTTTCGTACACTAGATGCCAATCCATTACTTTTAGATTCTTTTATACACCAGAAGTGCGTCTGTAAACCATCGATTTGTTTAATACCAGAGGCGCCTCTGTAAACTTTTAATTTTTTTATAGACTAAAGGCGACTGAGTAAACTTTCGATTCTTTTGTACACCAGATGGGCGGCCGTAACATTTTAATTATTTTGTACACCAGATTAAACTGTCGATTCTTTTCTACACTAGAGGAACGTTTCTGAACTTTTGATTCTTTTGTACACCAGAGGCGTGTCCGTAAACTTTTGATTATTTTACACACCAGATTAAACTGTCGATTATTTTGTACACTAGAGGAACGTTTCTGAACTTTTGATTCTTTTGTACACCAGAGGCGTGTCCGTAAACTTTTGATTCTTTTTTTCAATAAGAGGTGCGTCTTAAAACTTTCGATTAAACTTCAATTCTTTTGTACACAAAAGGCGCGGTCGTAAACTTTCGATTGTTTTGTACACCAGTAGCGCCTGAGTAAACTTTAAATTCTTTTTTACACCAGAAGCACGTGTCCGGTAACTTACGATTCTTTTTGACACCAGAGGCGCGTCCATAAAATGTCGATTCTTTTATACACCGAAGACACGTCCGTAACCTTTTTATGTTTTCTGCACCAGAGGTTCGTACTTAAACTTTTGATTATTTTTTACAGGAGAGGCGCGTCCGTAAACTTTCGATTTTTGTGTACACTTTTGAAATCTACTTTTATTTTTTATAAACAAAAAAAGTCTAGTTATTTTTAACTGCAAGCTTTCTTAAGTAAGTTATATTAACTTCCTGTGTAAAATTAACATTTGTAATGATTGGGGTATAGTCCTTTGTTCTTTGTCTGTATTGGCAGTACTAAATCATGTAGTAGGTCTACCCATAAAAGGAAAATGTTTCATTTGATTATATTCTATTAACATTTTTTTTTGTTTCAAAATATACAAGT
>OY744553.1:16858438-16888438 GCA_963556195.1 Sepiola atlantica | reverse complement strand
ATGGTTTACGCAGTCATTTGCATTATTGTTATATTGATGATATTTCAAGCTGCATCGGTTGGGCAGTAGAAGGCAGACAAGACCACGTTGCCTCGTATCGTCCTCCTCCCCACATTCGCAGATAGGGGGTCAGTTTTGTAGCCCCATCTAATCATAGTAAGTTTTGATCGACCCATTCCTGTTCTGAGGCAGTTTAGTGTTTTCCACTGGAACCAGGGTGCTTCTAAACCGGGATTGGGCCTTAGAGGAGTGGGTTCCCATATCAGGAGGATGGAGCATTCTCTAATCAGCTGTAGTCTTGTCTCTTCTTGAGTTGGTGTTAAGGGTTCGTCATGGATGAGGTTCACGTCTATGGCGTTCATCACTGATAGTGTTGGATAATGACCCTGTGACGCCGGGTGCATGTCTAGTCGACGTATATGTGGGGAATCGTTTTGTTTGGCTTACGCGATTTAGTGCGGGTGAACTCGTACAACCGAGTGCAAAATAGGGATGTTCTCACATTGGGGGCTCATAAGCGTTGGCGAGACCTCAGGTCAAGGTGCACCTGCGCATAGGGGTTCTGTTACGTCAGGGGCTCTTGTGTAGGAAACGGAGTTTTGCCAGTCTGGTTTTTGGAAGCAAGCTGAACAGACGTATTTCTCCATGTAGTCCGCAAATGAACAGGGGAATTTATTCCCCTAAAAGAGTACAGGCGTGAGGAGATTCCTCCCTCTTCCTTCTCGAATGGCTAAGGACTTAATCGACCATAGATACTTAGAAATTAACTACGATAGAAGTAGTGAATTGATCTCTGACTAAGAACGACAGAAATAAAAGTAATCACATTTAGAATAGAGAGTATGACTTGTTTTCGCTGTGTATGAGAATCTTTGTTACAACCCAATACAACGATGATGATACTGGACGCGCGGCATGTGGCGATGATGGCGGCGATGTTCCACAGCAGTCCCGAAACGAGGAGAGAACTAAACCGCTGGACGACATCGAGTCGACACCCCTCCACGACAAAGAAGAAAAGGTACGAGTAATTAAAGGACTATGTAACAATAGTCTGTGTGATCTCTACTCTGCTGGAAACTTCTTGTCTCACATCTCTAAGTTTATTAAAGTTTACACAATCTATGTTATATAATGCGTGTGTATATGTGATATCAGTAGTAATGTAGACTAATTCGCATATTGCTGTGCAAAAAGATACTTTGTTTGATTTGAATATAACCTATCGTTCTCTTTACAAATATTTTGATATTTCGTAGAATAAATATTCAGCAAGGCAATAAATATTAGAAGTTCCAATGATGGTGATGATGGGAAATAGTTGCTTATACACCACTATTTTGTTCCTTTCTTGTCTTTGTAGGAACTGATCTATTGATTCTTCTGTTTTTCTCTTTTACGATCATATTTAAAAGACAAATAAATTTGTATAAGCATTACCAAAATATAAATCTTTATTTATATCTAATAATAAATGTCAACGTAGTTGGTTTATGTTTACAAATAAATAAATGTTTATTATTTACAGTTTTGTTTCAAGTATTTTAAGTAGTGAAATTGGCGAAGCGATGGTAAGTTTGCGGAGCAATCTAGTTTTTACAATCAACTATTTATTATTTAAGACATATATTCGCATCGAAAATAACAATTTTTATCCATTCAATAGATACATCTTTGCACTTTGTTTATAGGCACTATTCCCTAGCACGAAGAATCTGCACTATAGTCAGTGACAAACAACTCCGGATTGTCTGACTGGAGGAACTTCGAAAAACATTGACGTCGCAACTAGTACACAAAGGTACAGATCTAGCAGAAAAATATCATTGACACAACTACCAAAACCCACAAACAAAACAAAGAACATATATTAGCAAGAATCTCCATACACTAAAACAATCAGGAACTATACACAGAAATAAAAAAACTAACCCTTTTCAACCAAAGCAATAAACAAAGTAATATGCTTGAAAAAACGAACATAATAAAAAGCAAACGACAACCAAAAAACCTCAAACAAATGTTAACCTCATCCAAACTCAATCAACACATAGCACATCAGGTAACAAAATGCAACAAAGATAGATGTAGAGTGTGTGACACAATAATAGAGGTGACCTCATACACATTTTTAGCCCACAGACCTACATTAAAAATTTTAAAAAACATTTAAACTGCACCTATAAAAGGCGTTATCTATACACTAAAATGCATATATGTAACGACTCATATATAGGCGACACTAAACCACTAATCAATAGAGTTACTTTACATAAAAGCAACATAAACATCCAAAAAAACAGACAATTATTCGTTTCACAACATATGCGCTCATGCAACAGAGGTAAATTCAAGGTAATGCCATCTTTCAAACTCAAGATTATACATCTCTCTTCACACAAAGAAAAAAATGAATATTTTGAGAGAAAAACAACATAATTATGATTGTCGTAGTAGTATTTGATATATTCCTAATATGGGGAAATATACTGTGCATGAACATCGTTAAATTTTGTTATTTAGGAAAAAACAACAAAAAGTTGAATTAATATAGTCTTTAAGATATTCAATGTCGATAAATTTTATTTTGTTTCAGCATGAAAATTAAAATGAATCCCCTATTAAAACTTGTTATATAATGAAATGAATAAACATACGTGTGGAACATCGATTGGTCGAATCAAACATTCGCCTTCATTATAAAAGACAGAAAAATACTTAAGTAATGTTAAAGAAAAATACCTTTTTGTAATTTAAAAAGGTAAGAGGTGTTTTTATGACAATTTTTTAAGTCATCATCATCATCATCATCATCATCATCATCATCATCATCATCATCATCATCATCGCTACCAACATGTTAACTCTTTGTTTTTTGGGCTAGGAGCAAAGTGTATCTGTACTAAATCTGCACTTAGTTTTTATATTCTCTGTCAGTGAAGGAGAACTCCTTCTAGATCGAGGCAATTGAAATTTGTGTTGCAATTAAGAGTGCCTATTTTGGGGGAGCTGGATTCTCCCCACGTTAAATATTGACATTGTGCCCAACTCTGATCTCCTGGGAAGAAGTAAATAAGAACAACGACATCAATAGCAACAATTAAAAAAAATAATTTCATTATTAACAGATTAGAAAATATTAATTCATTAGTAACTTAAAAATAAATAAATATGCAAATGAGAGGATGATATCATGATGAGCGTACTACATACACTGACCCCCCAAGGAGGTGTTAATGCCTTGGAGAATGATATTATAACAACAGAATAGATAGTCCATTTGCAAAGTAGCCCGTCTACATGTAATCCCATCCACATGGCCGATTGAAAGTATTCTCAAAGTTTAGTTGAGTTTTTCTGTTTTACCATCTTAAATGTATTTGGCATGTTTACTAATTTTAAACAATGCAACCAAACGTGCTAGTGTTTACCCTGTTAAACTTCCTTTTTTTTTCTTTCCTTTTCTTATTTATGTATTTTATTGTTTATTTATTTAATTTTATTTTATTAGTTTATCATATTTTTCCCCACGTTTTTCTTAATTTTGAGTGTCAACTATCGTCTCTAGCAATTAATCTATAAGTAGCAAACTAGTGTCTCTTAACTGACTGTAAATCTCGATGCCCCCCTGTTTCAAAAGCTCCCTCGACAATTCCTAAGATGTACTCGATATGATTTCATTGAGAGGGTCATTTGCAAAGCAGTCCGTCTACATTTAATCCCATCCACACGGCAGATTGAAAGTCTTCTCAAAGTTCAGTTGAGTTTTTCTGTTTTACCATCTTAAATGTCTTTGGCATTTTTACTAATTTCAAACCATGCTAGTATTTACCCTGTGTTTTCTGAAACTGTTTTCCACCTTTCCTTATATGTACTGTCCTATTGTCTGTCTATTGAGTTCCCGCTTAAGAGATTTTTGAAATCTCATGCTGGCCTAAAGTTTGCCTTTCTTATTTCTCTTATTTATACTAACTTACGAGAGGGAAACCTATCTTTAACTTTCTGTTTCCTCTTCAGTATATAATGAACTTATTCTATCTACATAGGTACATATATATATATATATATATATATATATATATATATATATATATATATATATATATATATATATATATACGTTATATTGGAAGTTTTTTTTAAATTTTAAATAGCCTGCGGGGGATTGGAAACACCCGACTAGTACACGGGCGCAAGCTATCTTTACCCCTCTTGGAGTGTTGGACCCGCCGTAAGACCTTGTAAGGCTATCCACCTAAGAGAAGTAAATCTCTCACAAGAAAACCTTGCTACCAGCTACTTACGCCGTGGCAGGAAACCGTTGGGGCAGGAGGCCTCCTTAGTCCTGATCGACAACCTTCCTAGAGTTGAATCTCGAGCAAAGTATCCGGTTTGAAAACCTTCAATTGCTTAAGGAGTAGATAGGTTTCGCCTATCGCCGGCCCTTGCACTCCTTCTTTGTTTATTAGTCAGGCGCAGAGGTAACAGCGCTGGGACGCCTCTAAACACTCAGTGCCTAGCCTTGTTTCCTTACTAGGACAATGAACGCCGTTCTCTTTCTCTCTATTTAGGCAACTTGGGGAACATGTTTTCGTCACTAAGTCTTACATGACCAGTCTGGGTCTCTCTTATTCCGACAGGTTAGACAGCTTGTCTAGCTGCTGTTTCCGACTGAAAGCAAGGAGCCCAAACTCTTAGGTAGCGCCAAGAACGACTGTTCTATCATAAGTTGCATGATACTGTGGGTAGTAATATGTGCCATGTCGCGCATGGAAAGGGACCCTGCAATTATCTCCGGTGGGCTTTCCCGAGGCCACAACCCCCATGGACCAGGTCCTGACTAATGGACTGGTTGTGTGAGCTTATTGGCACCAAACAAGTACCCACCTTGGCCAACCACCTCTATAATCAAAACAAACATGTCATTAAAAAAAAGATAAAAACAAACCCAACATAAAACACTTTCGCCTACGTCCTTGAGGCTCCCATTCACAAATATCCGGGGGCTTAGAACCAACATCAACGACGTAGAAACCTTTCTCCTGACAAACTCCCCGGATATCCTAGCTCTAAGTGAAACTAACCTTTAATCCTCAATCTCCTCTCACCACTTTGACATGACTGACTACCTCCCACTCTACGGTAAAGACTCTGACAAACATATGTACGGGCTAGGACTTTATGGTAGGAAAACCCTCCCCCTGACTAGAGAACATAGGTTAGAATAAGATGACCACGACTACATGTGTTTTAGATTGACTTTACATCACAGCGTCAGTTACTTATATTTCTTATACCGCTCCCCCTCGACCCAGGACTGTACTCTGCTAAACTCTGTCTCTGTAAGCATAGATAAGTCAGCTACTAATAGACATAAATTCATACAGTCAAGAAATAATTGCAAGGCCGTGATAAGTGAAGCGAAGAGAAGGTATAATGAGTTAACAAAAAACGCATCCAGTCACAGAAACTAGGTACTCGTGATTTCTGGAAAACTTACAATAGTATAGTGAATAATGGTCACTCAACTATTCCGCCACTATCAAACCACAATGATGTCGTCGGCACGGCCACTGATGAAGCCGAACTACTTGCTAGCGTTTCGCTTCTAACTCCACTGTGGACTCAGATAACCACCCCCTCCCCATATTCCGCTTGCGGACTGAAGCCACACTTGATAATCTGGTCATCAGCCTATCCCAGGTAAGAGACATGATAACAAAACTTTGACACCTCCAAAGCTTGTGGGCCTGATCTTATACCTGTAATAGTAATAAAGAAATGCTCTGCTGAACTGGCCCCTGTCATCTCCAAACTCTACAATAAATGTCTAGCTGAATCTTGCTTCCCTGATAGCTGGAAAATTGCCTCTGTGGTACCAGTCTACAAGAGTTCTGGGAATAGAACTAGTCTGCTGCCGATCTTTGCTAAAATCTTTGAATGCTTAATCAATCTAGCGATAGTACGGCACTTTGTTAATGCTAAACTTTTTTCTGACCGCCAGTATGGATTTAGACAAGCAAGATCTACTGCAGACATCCTAACGGTCATCTATGAACGCATGTAGCATACACTCGACAAGGCAGGAGAAGCTAGGGCAGTAGCGCTTGATATATCCAAGGTCTTCGACAAGGTAGGGCATGAAGGGCTTCTCCTGATGATACGCTCATACGGTATTACTGGGCAATTACTTAATATAATTAGATCCTTCCTAGAAAAAAGAAAAATCCAGGTTGTCCTCGATGGCCGTTCATCTAAGCGACACGTGCTGGTGTACCCCAGGGATCTATCCTTGAACGCTTGTTGTTCCTGATCTATATAAACGACCCCTCTGATGACATAGAGTCTGAGATTGGCTTATTTGCTGATGACACCACCCTTTACTCTCGCCATTTTGGCAAAACAGACGCAATCATATCCGAGGCAATGGCTGAATCTTTAGAAAATGACCTCCGAACTGTAGTGGATTGGGGTCATCAATGGTTGGTAACTTTTAATGCCGCTAAGACAAAGCTCCTTTCCTTCAATAACTACAAGGAACCTTTTCAACCACATAATCTCATGGCAAATAACACCCTACCTGAGAGTTCATCATTCAAACTCCTCGGCCTAACCTTCACAGGGGACATGAATTGGAACAAATACATTGAAGACATTGCCAAGGCTGCCACGAATAATGTTGGCTCCCTCTACCGTGCTAGTCAACTCCTCACACCTGACATTATTCGCCCATGCATGGAGTATTGTTGTCACGTCTGGGCTGGTGCATCATCTACTAGTCTCTCCCTCCTTGACAAGATCCAAAAAAGAATCGCCAACCTCATAGGTCCCTCACAGTCAACAAAGCTCCAGCTTCTGTCCCATCGCCGCAATGTAGAATGCTTGTGCTTGTTTTACAAATACTTCAATAGATTATGCTCCGATGCATTGGCTACTCTAGTGCCCCCTAAACGTAAATTCACTAGACTGACTCGACAATCAATTAAATCTCATTCATTCACTGTGGAGGTCCCCAAATGCCGGAGTGCCTTCTACTCAAATAGCTTATTTCCTCGTACTGCTGGCCT
The DNA here is from genome assembly GCA_963556195.1 of Sepiola atlantica. Taxonomy (NCBI): domain Eukaryota; kingdom Metazoa; phylum Mollusca; class Cephalopoda; order Sepiida; family Sepiolidae; genus Sepiola; species Sepiola atlantica. The sequence goes on along the minus strand of OY744553.1, from coordinate 16,881,371 downwards.
CTGGAACTCCCTCCCTGCCCCCTGTTTGCCCGACAGTACAGACATGCAGAAATTTAAAACTAATGTAAACAGACATCTCGCTGCGCAGATCCCAATTTAGGTTGACCCCCTACCTTCTCCCCTTTTCCTTTTCTCAGGACCCCCTTACGTCTACAGTGGCGGCCTGCCATGTTTGGGGTGAACTATGTTAAAAAAAGAGATTTTATATATATTTATTTATGAACTCAAGCCAGCATTGAACAGAACATAACTCAACTGACACACCCTAGAGATCGCACGTATCTGCATGCATGTATAAACGAATGTCAGTACGTCTATAGGCAAGAACCTATATGCACACGCGCGTGTGTGCATGTACGCATCCACATACATAGACCGGATGTATGGCACGCACGCGAGTGTGTGTGTAGATATATGTATGCAAAAATAGATGTAATTGCGCGTATGTGTGTGTCTATATATCTATCTATCCATTCGTATATCTATCTACTATCCTATCTATATATCAATCGTCCTATCTATTGCATTATATCTAATTATTTACCTATCTACGAATCTATGTATATTCCATGAAACATGCCAGTATACTGAAATCATATGCCCTTAATAGGGTTAAGATGAAAATTAATATACACTAAATGTACAAAAGTATAACTCTCTATGCATGAGTGGAAGAAGTGTGTGAGATGCGTTGAAAAAAATCCCTACCAGTAAAATACATAGCCCTGTTGTGCTCGCATACACTTAATGACAATAAAAGTGTACAAATTTGGGAGTTTCCTTGCTTTTGTACATTTTGTGTATATTAATTTTCATCTTAACCCTATTAAGAGCATATGATTTCAGTATACTGGCATTTATCATGGAATGTCACTACTTTTCAATACAATGGTCGTTTTTAAATTTTTTGGAATTTTCTGGAAAACTAAGGTACATAGTAAACTGAAATTAAAATGCCATCAACTAAACCCTAGAACCTCTATCTCTGCCACAAATCAGCTGAACCCATCAAATAGTTGATGAGATACAAGGTGGTACATACGTACGTACGTACACACGGATAACACAAAATCGTGCCTTACTTTTCTGGATCTCTGAGTTGCCTTGACTAATGATGCTGACATTCTACACTCTTATAGAACCTATCAACTATAAAATGTGTGCAAAGTTTTAACTAATTTGGTTTATTGGTATTTGAATTATGATTGATCAAAGAAATGAGAATTCTAGCGTATACCGTTTCTGAAGTCTATTAAGCGATTGAGCGCTCTCGCGCCTCCCTTGTTTTGTATATTTATCAAAATGTTTACGGTAGCCATTAACTAACCGTTCCCATAAACAACTACTAAAACCTAATAAAATTATAACTATGATTTTCCTTACTTTTATTTCTACCCCTTCTACCTTTCTATATATATACGAATGCATGTGTGTAGATGTATATATATATATATATGCTTACATAAATATATATATATGTATGTATGTATATGTATGTGTATATATACATGTATATGTATGTGTATATACATATATATATACATATATATATATACTTATATATACATATACTTATATATATACTTATATATATATACTTATATATATATATATACTTATATATGTACTTATATATATCTACATATATATACATATATATAAGCATATATATATACTTATATATACATATATATACATATATATATACATATATATGCACATATATATATACATATATATATATACATATATATACATATATATACATATATATATACATACTAATATAGATATATATAAATATATATATAGATATATACATATATATACTTATATCGATATATATACATATGTATATACTTATATAGATATATATACATGTATATACATATAAATATACTTATATATATACATATATATATATATGTACTGTTATATATATACACTTATATATATATATATATATATATATTTTTTTATATATATATATATATATATATACAAACAAAACACTCAATTATGCGCGTACGAGTGCCTACGTACATAGACCAAAACTTACGCACTGACCAAACTGTACATGCACCCCATACACAAACACACGCAAACACACGCGCGGACACTGTGCGGAAAGAGTGTGTAATAAAATCTCAAATAAACTGACCAAACTTACTCGCCACATACGGATAAAACCGCAGAGATAAAAGTCGGAAACACACATGTTTAAAAAACACATATTTTTGACCTAGTGAAGTAACATATATTAAACAACATACACACACACACACATGAATTACACGTGCACACACACGTGCTTGCGCACATGTGCAGAACAGCCAAACGGTTTAAGATAACCCATTTTATAAAAGATAAATCATATCTAAATAAGGCCACGATGTTGGAAACATAAAATTATAAAATTATAAACAATTTTCGAAAAAAGTTTCTTTTCAAATTTACAAATGTCTGTAGACTCACTACTTTAAATATACATGTTTCTCTTGTAAGAAATGCACTACCTTTTAGTCTATATATATATATATATATATATATATATATATATATATATGTATACGAGAAAAGTGTATGCCCTAAGACGGGTAAAATTACTGTCTCGAACGGAATATTTTTGCACTAATTTTATTCTTTTTACGAAGATTAAAACTAATATATAATGATACAATACTTACATCTAGAATTATTCTCTTAATTTTTATCATAATATATTAAACTATTTTTATTTTGTAAAATTTAAGGTTGAAACTTCAGGAAGCTTAAGAAGAGATGGTGGTCTACGAGTCAAATCAAATGTGACTCTTAAACATTTGATTTTTTCCATTGGAGGTTGTGCTTGTATCATAGTCCATGAAACTCGTTTAAAATCCTGCAACGAAACTGAAAAAATGGGAATATTTATTTATTTACTTTTTAAACCACGTGTTAAAATTTCACAAAAGTTGGAAGTATCTTTGTTTTACCGAACGGCTTTATCCACCCTTGTACTAGCTTAGCATAATGCTAACGTAAACTTAATATTACTCCAGAATTCATAATGATCAGTTAACGTATTTATGGGTTGGTTCTATACATAGAAATATATAAACATATACACATTCTTATCTTTCTATAAGTATATATATTTATATATATATATATATATATATATATATATATATATATATATATATATATATATATATATATATGTATACGTGTATATTTTTCTTTCAGTATTTACTTCAGGTGAGCTCAGTACATGAGAAGAGGCTCTTTGTAATAATATCAAATATACTCATGGGACATAAGCTATATAGATACAATGTGTTTAATTCTTGATAGAAGGCTAAACACATGGTTCTATCAGTGTCGAAAAATATTTTAAAGTGATAAATATTAATTTGACAATTATGAATTTGTATTGATAATAATTATAGATTGTTAAACGCATTGACTTTTTGTTATGAACATTAAAATAACGCCTAATAGTTCGGGCATACATACTAATTTAATATGTGAATAATAACCAGCGTGGTTCAAAATATACAGCTGCAATATGTATTGCTACAGGTAGTTGGACTACTGCGGTATGGTTAAAGAAACCTCGAGTAAGCAGGTGTTACAACACAGCATTAGGGAATGTATTCCGTTATATCGAGAGTCTTAATGCATTTTCTGGGACATTGGAATATTAAACATAATTTGATTTGCATTTCTTTATTATATATTGTGTTGGATTTTTTGTCAAAGGTAATATAATCTATTATTGATTTAAACAAAATGCTGCTGTGTTAGCAGGAACACATTTGATATGTGTTTAATCACTGAAGTTCAGTGAGACACCTGTATTCCTGTCATGCACCACTGTTGACGTACGTGCAATAGGTTGATGAACGAGGCATTATTGCATTTCGATGTCATTTTACGACATGATTAAGCACGTATACACCAAACTTCACTTATCATTCTTATAATCTTAAAGACTTCATTAATACATAATAGACAATAGTGTAAACAATCCTGGGAACAAGCGGTTAGACATCATCATTCGCATAGAATAATACAATTATAATTTAACAGTTACACTTTTTAGAAATATGATGATATCCTTAGTTTAGACTACTATTTTTAAAGAAAAGAAGTATCGAATGACATTTTTTAGACATTCAAAATAATTACTGTAATCTATCAATATATAACACGCTTTCTGATAGCTATCTTTGAATAGGTAATTGATTGACGAAAACAGATTTGGAAACCAAATCTAGCACACAATTAAGTGGTAGCGAATAGATTTACATAATCTTGGAGGAAATTGCTGAATCAGGATGAAAATAGCTCTGGTATAAATCATTTCAAAAATAAACTTGATGAATTCAGAAACGAATGAATTATATCGAGGTGTATCTAAAATAATTCGAAGATTTTAACCGTATATATATATATATATATATATATATATATATATATATATATATATATATATATATATATATATATATATTTCAACAGTGCTCAATTCGTGAGAAAGGCTTAGTTGAAGTACAAAAAAATATGTTTGGCAAGTTAACTACACAAAAACGTTCATTTTTCATTCTCGAAGGAAACAATTTACTCCTATAATTTTGTAGCAAAAATGGACAATTTTCAAATAATTGAAAACGTCTTCTTTAGTTAAAGAGTGATCCGAAATGGTAGTATATAAAATGGATATACCATCAATATAATGAAACCACAATTGCACGCAAAGTAACTACATTTATTGGCGATACATTTATTGGCCCGTTACGATCTCTCATCTATTGTAAACTGTCCATGGTTATGTCCCGACGGTATTGACATTGTCAAAATTATTTTTTCTTCTACTCAACGCTGTTTTCCAGCAACCATGCTGAGAGTAGTTTACACGACCTGAGCCTTTTTCTCTTCTTTCCGAAAGAATTATTTGCCACTCATTCAAAAAAAATATGTTGTTTATAAATTCCGATGTAAGTGTGCGGCTGACTACGTTGGCAAGACACCCCAAAGGTTAGAAATAGAAAATAGCCCAACTCATATCACGTGATAGTCTTTAACACAAGGTTTCGAGATCATCCGGGAACTTATAAAAACAGATAAATCTGCCATCGGTAATCACCTGGTTTTTACACTTTGTTGTTCTGACCAGTACTCTGATGGGTGGTTTTCTTTTTACATAGTGCCAGGTCTTACGATAATCTCAATATTATTGAGGTGTCAGTTATTAACAATTCTCGACCTAGTCTTTTTATAACAAAGATTTTTAAGGCATCATTTGGAGATCTTCCATGATTCAAATCCCCCATAACTTTGAGAGATTAACAGTGTGTTTTCTCTCTCAATTGATTTCTCCAACTGAAACAATTTCCCATCATATCTTATTCGAAGTTCTTAGTTTGTAATTTATCATTCTGAGGTGTCTTCTTATAGGGTCAGACGATAAGGCCTAAAGATAAAGTTTTAGCAATTTTCTTTTTATTCCACCTGCCTATTTCATTGATAAAATTAATGTCATCTCTGAAATTGATCTTACTCGTTGTTGTTCTCGAAATCTACTTATATACACACACAAACACACAAACACACACTCCTACACACACATACGCACACACACACACATATATATATATATATATATATATATATATATATATATATATATATATATATATATATATATATTATTTGTAGCCCTCATTTTAGCCCGGTCATCTAGTTAGAAGTAATAATACGGACATCAAATCATAGCTATACAATCACGTGCATCTTTGGTAGACACGTTGTAACCTGCTAGGCATGATAGGATTGTTTCTCACCATTTTATATAGATCTTCATAATAGCATCATCTGTTTGGGCGTCGAGACTTGGAGTTAAACGTGACTCTTCTTTGAATCGTGCGACCGGTTTTAATACTTATCTCTACACTGATTATTCCGAAAGGACAAACCTTATAGATATGTAGCTTATTATATATATATATATATATATATATATATATATATATATATGTATATATATATATATATATATATATATATTATATAAAATAAAGTAACACGGAATAACATTATCACCGGTGTGATACTTTATTTTGACCCTCCGGCTTTTTCAAGCACCCAAACGAGGAGAGGACATATTTGAAAACCTATGATTATGTGATTCCGTGTTACTTTATTTTATTCTTGCTCTGTTTAATGACATTGAGCTCTCATACTCGGATTTACTTCTAGAATTTAATTCACCCTAACACTATATATATATATATATATATATATATATATATATATATATATATATATATATATATATATATATATACTAGCAGGACATTTCTCCTGACGTTGCCGGGGTGTGGGATATGAAGAAATGATTTAACTGTAGAATTAAATAAAAATGATCATGGACTTTTAAGGCAATATGGGAAGATGTTTATGAATGTATCTGCGTGTTAAATAAGCGTATATAATTATTATATTTCAATTTTGTAGTGTTTTTTTTTGGGGGGGGGGCGCGTAATTTCAATTTCTTACACAAAAATGAAGTGTGAAAACAGTATTTGTTTGGTTTTGTGTATTCTGTTAACTAGACTGCATATTGATGCCACATCCCTATTATTAACTCCGTGGCGTGTCGCCAGTTGGACTTAGGGTGATTAATAAGTTTTTTTTTAAAACTGCATTTAATGAATGAAACACTAGTAGCAACTCATGCGTCGACCATTTTGTATATTTTACTGTCTCCGAAGAAGTGGATGTCGACGAACTTTTATATTAAAATAAATAAAACTATAAAACACTTTGAGAAGTTTAAAACTATGCAGGTCTGTATTAAAATAAATTATATTACGTTTTGTAACACTTATTTGTTGTTGCTTTAAAAATCGGAGAACTAAAAAGAATGCCGCTGACAGTTTTGTCGAGTAAAAAAAGTTTGAAAAATAATGCCGAAAGTTACTACACTGTGAATAATTTACATGACTGAAACAGGATTTAACAAAACGATTGTTTTATTGCTATCAAACCAAATAGACATTTTGATCCCTTATTCATATTGAAAAGTAAATGATTGTCTGCCCTTGTTGTAAATGTAATTGTTCAAAAATGAATACAAATAACATCAGTAGAATTTCTAAACTGCATTAGTGGGAAAGTTTTTTTAATGTGTAAACTATGACGGTGTGATGTTAAAGATTTACTGTAAATGTATTTAAATAATGGTATTTAAGTATTTGTAAATATTGTGAATGTTCACACGTTATCGCCTAGATATTATAATAGTATTTCCGTTTTGTGTTTTATTTTTTGTTGTGAGATTGGGGTAATTTTTGTCTTACACTTTAATTGAGTGCGGGAAAAATATTTACTTTTTGTACATTCTGCTAACCATCCTATAAATGCCAGTACCCTACCAACTACTCTAAGAACGGCTGTATTGTCAGTCGGACATAGGATTAATCGATGGTAGAATCCTCTCAATCCACCTTGTGAGTCCGAACACTCTTAGTATATCTCAAACATCCTAAGAAGAGACTTGTCGTAGATTACGTCCGAACAAAAAGCGGACTTACTCTCCTCGAATGACGGACATGAAAAATGAGATTGCTACGTATCAATTATTCAGCACTCTTGATATAACCAGTGCTGATCATCAGATTGCCATCAAGCCTGAAGAAGCATTTGGATCTCTGTATCAGTTAAGTGGTTACCGTTTTGAGCAACCAATGGAGTAGCAAGTTTTCAACGAGTTATCGATGATATTATCAAGCAAGAAGACTCCGAGGAACCTTTGTCTACATTGACATTTTGTGGAGAAAATCAGGCTATGCATGACATTAATGTGAAAGGGTTTATGAATGCTGCAGCAAGGTACGACCTGACGCTGAACAAAAGCAAGTGTCACTACTGTCTTACTTCTGTAGACTTGTTCGGGTATCCGATGAGCAAGGGTTCGGTAAAAGCTGACTCTGATAGAATCAGAGGAGTGATAGACTTGTCAGTAATTCAAGATCTTATCTTTCTTCGGCGAGAGATTGGATATGTTCTTCCACTATTCCAGGTGCATCTAAAATGTCTCTGAAAAACTACCGCCAAAAATACGATTTTTATCTCACTTACGAACAAGAATTCTGTTATTTGTAACAATATTTGCATTAATGATAGAATGCTGCATTAATACACACACAATATATATATATATATATATATATATATATATATATATATATATATATATATAGTGTGTCAAATTGTATATGAAAAGAAATCAAATAAAGTGTTCGATCATATAAGAAGACTAATATAATTTATTTAGATACTGTATATTACATATTTCAGCAATGTACCGCGGTTTCATCTAAAAGGGCAGATTAAGACATCTTTAGTAATCATTACTAAAGATGTCTAAATCTGCCCTTTTGGATGAAACCGCGGTACATTGCTGAAATATTAAATATACAGTATCTAAATCAATTATATATATATATATATATATATATATATATATATATATATATATATATATATATATATATATATAATTGCTAACGACTTGATTAGCAGTAATACCATTTGCTACGAACTAAGTTTAATTAATATACTATATCTTTTTTATATTTGCAATATCGACAAAATAGAGAGCTCAGTTCTCTATGAGACCGCTGTCTTACACTAAGTATCAACCGTTTATTTCCTAACTAGATGGCGCAACTTAAAAGTAGGGACGAATGTGGTCATCCAGAGAAACATTTTAACCGTATCAGACCCTTTCATTGTGCCGTTTGTTTCATTCGACTGTGAGTGTTTATATGTAAACACATGAAAACAATTTTCGCTTTTCTAAGTTAATGTTTATTTCTCTTGTCACGCATTTCTTTACTAAAACAAAGTGTTACATTGTAAGCGAACTTGATTGACGGGTACAGAAAACAGTCAGTGGGTGTGCGAGTAGGCGGACTAACACATTTCTACACCTATTCACTCGCACATAAAAAGAAGAGAGGAAAGCAAATGGCAGTCCTACCTTCCACGCAGATGGATTCTAATAATCATACGTGCACGCGGTGCTACATCAAATCTTACACACTGATATATAAAAGTATATATATATATATATATATATATAATTTTTGAGGAATTTTGAAAATAAATTCATAAAATGCTCGAACGAAAATTCAAAATGTGAGTGTTTGCTCTCAATCTTTTTTGTTTGCTTGTTTTCATCCTAAAATGAAACTGATGTATAGTGTAGGTGTTTTCAAGACACTCTAATCCAAGAACTTTTTACTCTTTGTGAATTTTTACTGATAATTTTGTAGTTGTTGCAGAGATGATATTGACATATATATGTTGTTTGGCACAAGGCAAATGAAACAGACCGTTAAAAATATATCTCACAGAAATTTACAATTTTTTGAAATGTGAAAAAATAATAATAAAAGTAATAAAATAAACCGTGGCTATTGGAATATAATATAAACTGTCCTAATACATATATATATATATATATATATATATATATATATATATATACATACATAGACACCTATCTAGAAATGTGTACGATTTTCACCACCTTATATATATATATATATATATATACATAATATATATATATATAATATATATATATATATGTTTAACTTCATATAAATATATACTTTCTATATTTTAAGTATACCAACCCCTTCTAATTTAAAGCTCGACGAATGTCAACTCGTAAAACAGAGCATTGATAAGTAAACAAGATTCATTTACATTCCAAAAGCCAAGATTGTATTTATCTCACAAAACATCAGATAATTCTCACTACACAATTGACATCATTAATATTGTGGGTATCTATGTAACCTCTTTGAATACGAAACTATGCTGGTGGCTTTTAATTTTCGCCAAATATTCAAATTAGTTTTTAAAAATAGATAATAGTTTTTATTTCGAAGAAAATACGTTTTCTACACTAAAAGTTGGAAAATGTTCTGGTGCTTAATATCGCAATATCATTTATATAATTAAAATTGGGGTGGTTTTTTTTTAAGTATCAAAATACGAAACGTATGGATGCAAGCTAAAGTTTTTATAGTATTTATTATGTTTTTCTTTTATTTAATTTATTTTAATTATTTTCCCTGTTAGATGCCGTTACTTTCTAATAAATAACATTTAAAAATTGGTTAAATATTTGTTTAATAAAGAATGTTTATTTTATTACTTCTAAGAACTATACGAACTCTTAATTAAAACAAATTCACACTATAATTCGGGTCTAAGAGGCATAACTCCATTATGAAAAATGCCTTTTTGTCTCCTCTTCGGAAATATTTCTGCGATTTACCCTAAAGAGTTTATGACGGAAAAACAAAAATCTTTCTTCTGCTTATATATTACATTTTGGCTCCCGAGATTATTCTGAACATCTTAGAAAACCGTTCCAATTATGCTATAATAAATATTGCATGGAGATAATAATTTAGTTTGTATATTCATAGCCACCCAGTAATTTTACATATTACTTAGAATATATATTCTAACTTCAGAATGATCCGTTTATTAGTTTAGGATATTTTCCTGTACATAATATATATATATATATATATATATATATATATATATATATATATATATATATATATATATATATATATATAAATAGTTTGAATTATCCATCAAGACGGTCAATTCCACTACGCCACCGCACTGTAAACTCTCTGCGCGTCCACAAACTTCACGAAAATGTTTCCAGCGGATAGATAGGATAGGTATTCGTACACGAGCCGTGCTCTATTTAAGGCATAATTTAGATCACATTACTCTCTTGTACATAAATGTATGCTGGTAAATCTGTTTGTGTTTAATGTGTGCATGGGCAAAGATGTATGACTACCAACGGCCAGCAATTTTAGTAGCAGTTGAATCCAGTCTGTTGTTTCTTTTTGATATTAAAATGAACAAGGTTGACGAACGAAACCGTGTAGTTTATTTTATCATTGCAATATTTTTCTCAGACTTTTTAAAAGTCTGGGCAGCAAGTTTTGTGTGATTTTCCTTACAAATAAATGTTATTAAATCTGCTGCCCATTATCGAAACGAAAACACGCTACAGTCTTATACAGTATCACACATAATGTACCTGCATTGTAAAATGTATACAGTAGATTATCTACCTAAAAAATATCATTGCGTTACAGTACAACCGAATTATCGAGACGGCATCGCAAAAACGCGTTGCATAACGTTAGTGACATTGGTAATAACTTGAAGAAAGATAAACCCTTCTTATTTTTCATTCATACGTCAAATAAACGACTAGCATCGTATTTGTCTTGTATTTTACTTCTTCGTCAACAAAAGAACCTGCGTCATAGAGGGATTACTTACAACAGATTAACGCAAGACTGTACTTACTGCATTCAGTAATGTACTTCGGATGCTTCCTTGGTCTTTTGGCTAAGATCAGAGTGTAGTATCTGTTCTCAGATAAAACATTCTCGTTTTCCCAAAGACTAGGCGTCCCGCTACCGAGCCTTGCGGCTAGGTTTAAAGCGTTTTCTTTGACCAAGCCCCCTTTTGGGGCTTTTGTCACCTTTTTGTCCCCTCTTGGGACTTTTTTCTTTTCTTCTTTTCCCTGACTGTTGGGCTGACTTAAGCAGCTGGCAGGTTTCGGAGAGACTGACGAACCCGTAAAACGGTGAAGGTCTCCTCGTCTCCGAATCGGCGGGTCTAGTCCGACAGTCAGGCTTGTTCGCCCCTCTTGGGCATTTAATTATTTTTACTTTGTTTCTTTTTCAGCGTCCTCTTGAGTGGCACACTTAAGCAGCTGGCAGGTTCGGGGAGACTTACGTACCGGTTTCGGTGACGGTCTCCTCGATTCCGAATCGGCGGGTGTTGACCCTCATTAAGACCCGTTTTTCGATGGAAGCCAGCCAGGCTTCAAAAGCTCGAGTTGCCACGGAGGTGAGCAACGACCAGGGTGTGACCGCCGAGGGCACCCTTTTAGACCTGGTCAGTCGTACTCCTGAGTGCGATCTGATGATGGTGCCCGTGAAGGGGGGTTGCACACCCGAGTGCACCCCAGTTGAGACGGAGGGGGGTTGCACACCCGAGTGTACCCCAGTCGTGTTGGAGGGGGGTTGCACACCCGAGTGCGCCCCATTGCCTGTGTCGGGGAGTGTCGCACTCCAGTTGGATGGGGGGGGTTGCACACCCGAGTGCGCCCCAGTCGTATTGGAGGGGGGTTGCACACCCGAGTGCGCCCCAGTCGTATTGGAGGGGGGTTGCACACCCGAGTGCGCCCCAGTCGTATTGGAGGGGGGTTGCACACCCGAGTGCGCCCCAGGAGGTGTTGCCTCGCCGGGCACCTCAGTTTCGGTTATGGGGGGTGTCGCACCGAGCGGCACTCCAGTCGGGTCGTTTTCTAGGTCAGGGGGTAACATGCCCGAATGCACCCAAACCCTAAGTTTTGGCGAATTTAGTGACACCCCATTCTTTAATCAGAAGCCAGTAAGAAAGTGCCAGTCTCCAGACTTGGAGGTGGCACAGAGACAGTATAGGCCAAAGTCGTTTCTTGGGTGCTCCTCGGGGGGTTCATCAACGGACAGCTCTGAGGGAGATGAGAGTAGGCCTGAAAGACCAAGAGTGAGGAAAGGGGCCAAAAAGGTCTTGCCAGAAAAGACACCTAATAAGGACTCCAAAGGAACAACATCGACGTGGGGACCCCAGGCCCAGAAGACTCTTCAGAGATAAATACGCCGACTTCACCGACGGAAGTACGATCAAAGTAGTCCCGGGAACCCTGGAGAGACTAAAGAGACGAATAGTCTCATTGGTTACAACTGATGCAAAGTCGAAGGGGCTGACTGGGGTCCCCAAGGACAAAATAATGAAAATACTTGGGGATCTGAAGATCCCAGCTACCTACGTAGTAAAGCGATCATACGCTATGTATGATATTCTGCTCCCTAACGTGGCAGAAGCCGAAAGAGTGGCGAAATGGGAGCATACGAGTAGCGGGGTAAAATTGACTCCGGAATATTTATCAAAGAGGAGGACAACCGTGTCAGTTCTCGGCGTCCCATGCTGTGTCGCCTTCGAACACATAGGCGCCATTATGTCACAGTATGGTGACGTTGAGGCAGTGTTCCCAGTCCGTGGTCCCCGAAATATCCAGACGGGGGACTACAAGATCCTTATGCGACTCACCTGTGAAGGATTCCGGGAGATACCGGCGCAGTTATACTGCGAAACCTGGTCGATGCCAGTGATAGTAGAGGGAAGGAGGCCGGTTTGTTGGCACTGTCAGACGTCGGGGCATATGGCAAAGGAGTGCCCCAAAAGGAACCCACCAAAGACCCCGGTGGCAGTGCCAGCAGTGACGACAAATGTCCCCAAACCAACAGAACCAACAGTACCGGAAGAAGAAAAAGGTTGGAACAAGGTGGCAGCCAAGAAGGGGAGGAAGCCGACTCCGAGCACGAAAGCGGAACCCGCTAAAAAACCAACCGCAGCAGGAGATCAGCCTGCACCTGCGGTCAAACGAAAGTTTCAGTTCCCCTCATCAGGATCAGACGAAAACAATGACTCTGAGGAGGACATGACTGTGGAAGGAGAACCGCCGGTCCAGAAGCCCAAGAAGGACACCAGGGCAAAGAAGAGCCGAGACCAGACAGCGACATGTCCAGACAAGGAAATTGTTCAACCACCCAAACCCCAATCTCCAGAACCCGAAGTTGTGGTTGAACAAAATACCCCTCCCCAATCCAACACCCCTGAAGAGATATCCATGGCCGTAGCATCGGCAGAGGCAACTGAAGAGCCTAAAAGCCCATATAAAACTGCCAAACAACCGGAGGCAGCTGTAGCCGACAAGGTAGCGGCGGAGGAAGCTGTTGCCGACAAGGTAGCGGCGGAGGAAGCTGTTGCCGACAAGGTAGCGGCGGAGGAAGCTGTTGCTGACGAGGAAGTGCCGGAAGAAGTTACGGCGAAAACTGCACCCACTCCTCTACCAGTTAGACGAGAAAGATCCCGGAAGCTCCCTTTCCTGCCTGGGGGAAGAATTTGTGAGGCGGACGCAACACTTGTCCAGTCGGACCTAAGTAATAGGCAGAGGGGTTATCTGAAACAATTAGCTGCGTTCACACATGTTAAAGGGAAAAGAGTCGATAACCCTCTGAACTTCCGGGATGCCCCAATGATAACTACCTTTATCAGGCATGATAAAGGTAGTAGGGCACGCGCCCTTTGGAGAATGGTGGAGGAGGGAAGGATGGCTATTCCGGGGGTTACCTTAGTTGACGAGGAGCATCCATCAAAAAAGAAATTGGCTTCTAAATGTCCGGGGAGGGTCCCCATTTATGTTCATCCCTCATTTTTTCGGGCTTTGAAGCTAACCTTTCCCCTGGACGTGGGAGGTCTGGCTCGAGACGGACGGATTTCGTCCGAACTGCTGACTGGCAGTCTTGGTCAGGCCTTCGGCGTCCTCACTCCCGAGGACTTTAGGCCCGTCTGCGACATATAAATAAAGGATAATGGCTTTAAACCTGGCCACATTGAATGTGAGGGGCATGAGATCTCGAAGCAAGGCTGTTCGCGTGCTGAGGGATCTCGTGGCTCTTAAGGTAGATATAGCTGCGATCGAGGAGACCCACTTCGTTTCGTATGGGGATTGTGATGTGCTGACTGACGACTATGACGTTATCTCAGCATATGGCAATGTCCGTAGTTGTGGTGTCTCTTTGTTAGTGAGACGCACTCTGTCTGCGACAGTGAGCGTTGTTCATACGGATGCGGTAGGTCGGCTGGTCGTAGTCGATGTTGCCGTTGAAAACAGTAAGTTTCGGATCGTTGCGGTTTATGCGCCCAACTTTACTGGTGAGAGGGTTTCCTTTTATCGACGGTTGGAGACGTTTCTCGGGGGTCCGGAGCGAGTAGTTTTAATGGGGGATTGGAACGCCGTCCTTGACCCCAAGATAGATAAGGTCGGGGGTAATAGAGGGTCGGATAGGTGTGATAGCAGTCTGTCTGACCTGATCGCCTCATGCGATCTTGTCGACAGATTTCGCGTTGATTACCCAGGGCGGGAGATGTGGACGTAGCATACTAGCGCGGCCTTCTGTTCGAGTACTTACTTGGACAGAATGTTAGTTAGAAGAGGCGACATAGATTTCTTATCTTGTCCCAGGTTCACTTGGTTAGGTCATTCGGACCATAAATTGGTTATGGCCCGTTAGCTGAGTACTGGAAGTTGAATACCTCCTTACTGGAGATACCCGACTTCCGGGACAAGCTTACGTTACTACTTCAGCGGAGTTTAGTGGGGGCGGTTATCGGGAGTAGTTGGTGGGTTAAAACTAAGGCTCACGTTAGACGCTTTTGTGTCCGCTATAGCCAGCGCCTCGCTCGAGATAGGGCTAGGACACAGAAGCGTGTAGAGGATTAGATGACCCGGGCGGTGGCTGGGGGGGATCCCCTAGAGATAGCCTTAATTAAGAGGGACCTCAATCGCTTGGCTAGCGAGCGATATGAAGGTCAAGTAGTTTGCGCTAGGTTAAAGAAAGTCTCTAACGAAGCTGTGAACGTTGACGCTGTTGAGCGTAAGGCTGCTTTACGTCGTGGCTCGGATGGGTACATTCGAAAGGTGAAAAACCTGGAAGGACATTTGCGAGGGGTTCCGCGAGCATTTGGAGGAACGTTTCACCCAACTACCCAGACTCCGCGTCCAGGAGTTTGACAGCTATTTGGCTGGCTCGCCCCGCCTAGAGGCGGCTCGAGCGGCTAGCTGTGATGTCATGGTTACAGAGGGTGAGATCATTACTGCGTTGAAGCAGGTCGGCTTAAACAAATCTCCAGGACTCGATGGTCTGCCGTACGAAGTTTACTTGAGGCTGTCGCCCATGTTTGTTCCTCTTCTGAAGGATGTGTTTAACCACTGGTTTGTTCAGGGTTCGGTCCCTGGACAGGTTACCAAAGGAGTGGTCACATTATTGAAGAAGGGGAGCCAACCTGGTGGAGGGAATCTAGATGATTACAGGCCCATAACTCTGCTAAACACAGAGTTAAAGATTTTGGCCCGTGTTCTTGCGAATCGTTTGCAGATTGTCATCGCTGATTTGATCGAGCCTGAGCAGAATTATGCTGTGAAGGGGAGGTACATTCAAGACAACTTGCATCTGGTCCGTACGATCCTAGAGGGTATAGAAGACGACACTGAAGCCGCGCTGATCAATTTAGATCAGTCCAAGGCTTTCGATAGGGTCGACCATGGTTTTTCGGAATCTGTTTTAGAGGCTGCCGGTTTTAATCCGGACTTCCGCAAGTGGATCTCCATTCTGTATCGTCTGCCGACGGTAGCGGTGCAAGTAAACGGTAGGCTGTCGGAATCGTTCGTGGTTTCTCGTTCGGTGCGTCAGGGTTGTCCGCTGTCGCCCCTGCTTTATGTCCTGGCGTTGGAGCCCTTCCTTCGCAAATTAAGGGGCGGGGCGGCTACACCAGTCCTGCGCGGAATCGCTATCCCTCCTCACTATGCGCGAGCCAGGGTTTCCGCGTATGCCGATGATGTCACCGTTTTTGTGTCCAGCCGTGAAGACATAGAAGCGGTGATTAACGCGCTCGCTCGGTACGAAGAAGTGACAGGGGCCATTGTCAACCGCAGCAAGTCCAACGGCCTGCGGTTGGCTGCCTGGAGCGGAGAGACCGCACTTCCAGGTGACTTCAACTGGACCGATGGCCCGGTTCGAATCCTTGGCGTTTGGTTCGGACCGGGTCTCCAGCTGGAGAAAAATTGGTCGGAAGTACAGGCAAAGGTCGAATCGTCTGTAAGGGCTTGGATTCGAAGAAAACTTTCCCTGAAGGGGAGAGCTGAGGCGTGCGCCACTTACGTCTTTACTCTCATACTTTACCGACTGTCTGTACTCCCTCTGCCCGCGGACCGCCTTCTTGCTTTCACGCGCTTGCTCTTTTCACTTCTGTGGAACGGGCGGAAAGCATACGTCCGCAGACAGGTCTGTACGCAACGTCCGTGCGATGGAGGCTTGGGGATCCTGACTTGGCAAGTCATCGACATGCCGAGAGACTAGCTTTCCTGAGTCGTACTCTGACGGAGGACGCTCCGTGGGTCCCTGCGGTTGAGGACGCCTTTCCCAACCTCATACCCGACCACTCGGTCGAAGGTCGACGTAGATCGAGAGGGGAGTCCATGTTCGTCGCCGAATGCCGAGCCGCGCTTAAGGCGTTGCCGGGGTCCAGTGACCTTGCCCGGTCTAGGTTGAGACTATATCGGGATCTAGTGGAGGGGTCCGCTTCGGATCCGCTTGGGACGCGGCTTGGATTGTCGATTGAGGAGGCTCGCTCCCAGTGGAGTTGGGCGCCAGGCAAGAGTTATCTCAACAATTCTGAGTATTCTCTGACCTGGCGATTGGTTCGAAATGCACTGCCCCTCTATGGCAGATTACGCAGGGATGGCATAAGGGACGTTCCCTTATGCCCGCGCTGTGAGGACAATGAGGAAGAAACGGCCGAGCACGCCTTCTTCACTTGCAGCAAAGTTCGTCGTCTCTAGGAGTATGTCATAGACGTAACGGCTCGCATCGACGCCGAGCAGCCGATGGTACTTGATGTAGCATACGTTATCAACAACGTTGCACCGCCATGGTCTAGGGAGAAAAGAATGGTTTTTCTGGCGATCCCAGCCACAGCGAGATTAGTGACGTGGGTTACACGTCTAGATGAGGTTCATGGGGTTGGGTCTGTTTCGGATCATGATCTGGTTGTTTACTTTAAGCATCAGCTTAAAGTGAAAATCAGATGCGATTGGAAACGACTACATCGCATGGAGTTCAATAGAAGATGGGTGCACAACACTAGTTTGTGCATTCGACGAGGGTCCAGGTTTGAATACGTTTTCCCGCCTTAGCCTTAGCATGGCGCAGACGGTAATGGGTCCTACGGAACCCAGCCCAGTATAAAACAAAATTATTTTTTATTAGCCTAGTCGAACTATAAGCTAGTAGGAGTAAATGATGTCCTGTCCCAACTTTGTTTTTCTGCAGGCACTAGAGAGCTTCCAAAGATGCCCACTCCACATATTTATTTTGTCCCCGGCTGATGAAACCCTTGGCAATATTATCTTGGAAGACGCCATCCATTCCCGTACCCAGATCCCGATTAATTTATTTTCAGAACGCCCCGCTTTATTCCCACTCCCATTTAGGGGTCGACCTGCTTGTTTTCGGCTTTGAGCCGGAAAACAGTGGGCGGTCCGCACTTAGCAAGAGGGTAGGGAAGGGTCATACTAACCACCCCTTATCATTTTATTTGGTTCTTTATTTTTCTTTCTTTTTGGGTGTTTTTAATGTGTATCCCAATCCCACGTTATTTCATGTTTCATGTATCATTTTGGGGATATTTTAAGTAGGGTTAAGCCATAGAGTGACTGTGAATTTTTTAGTGTGAATGTCTAGCTTAGGGTAGAGTAGGTTTTTGTCATTGTGCATTTTCTTTGCTTTTTGTCAAATAAAAAATGTCTTTGTTTTGTCTTTGTTTGAAATAAAAAATGTCAAACTGTTGTTTTTTAAATGTCACAATGACCCCCGACCCCCACCTTCCCCCCTTCCACAGTGGGCTTTTATGCCTAAGGTGGTATGCATTCTGGGAATGCAATCTTAACTCTAGGAGTTAATGTTTTCCAGGATGCATCCATCTAAATAAATCCTTGGTCTTTTGGCTAAGATCAAAGTGTAGTATCTGTTCCGATGGATACTGCACCCTATAGACCGGTTGTATTGGCCTTCGGGGCTTGATTTACGCCGGTCTATGGGATTGTCCTGTGCAGTTCTAGGAGGTGCACCCTCCCAGGCTTTGCCTCCCCTCTTTGGGGAGGAGTAAGTTAATTGCTTACTGCTTGAGGCGCCCCTACCGGGGAATGCCGACAGGGCTGCCCAGGCAATTTTTGATGGTCAGAGTGCTCACCTCTCGAGCGCTGACTTTTCAACCCCCACTTTCCGACCCGACCTTGGGTCACATCTTACTTGTGGGAGTAGGATTAAACTGGCCTTGTGCCTAACTCCTGGAGAGGAGTAAATAATACTTACTGCATTCAGTAATGTACTTCGGATGCTTCCTTGGTCTTTTGGCTAAGATCAAAGTATTATCTGTTCCGACTGTCCTGTGCAGTTATGGGAGGTTAACCCCCTCCCAAGCTTTGCCTCCCCTCTTTGGGGAGGAGTAAGTTTATTGCTTACTGTCTGAGGCGCCCTGCCCAGGCAATTTTTTAAGAAACTCCGTACTCTTCCTCTAGAGTACAAATTCCCACCTTCCGACCTTGTGTCACATTCTACTTTGTGAGACGTAGATAAATAGGAGTAATGTACTTTTCCCCCTAATGTTATACTTATATATTTGCAAGCATCTATATACCACCATACAGACAGAATTGTATCACACCTCAATAGTATGGCTATAGAGGCAAGTATGGCAAGCTGAGCTTAAAACTCGTCCCTTTTATTTGAAAACTGAGGATCTAAGTATTCGACCGTAAAGCACGAGCCACGAGTAAGCGAAAGCTCAATGTTAAAATAAACACTGTGTGAGTTGTGTGTGAATGTGTGAAATTAAGTATCACGTGCTGAGTTCTTTTGTGGTTTTAATTTGTGACTCGAGTCAAGATAAAAGTATCGCTTTCTTTATATTGAAAAAATGTTGATATGCCAACATTTTCTCAATATATCGATATATGCATATTTCATATCGAATAAAATAAAAAGTGATAGAATTTATTTCATAGTATGTAAAGATAATGGAATTTCGATAAAATCAAATACATTCGAAATCAATAACAGATATTTTTCCGATAAAAAATATAAAAAATATGAAAATAAAACGATGGCATCACAACCTATACTAGTCGTCTTAAAAGCCGATAAACATTAATTACATTTGATTTAAAGTTGAGTGTTATTATACTATAACGTCTACTGTGTGTTGCTATGGCTTTGGATAAGAGAATAATTAAATGCGTGGTTTTAACATATTTTGTTATACATTTCTCTCTCACTCGCTTTCTCTTTTTTCAAATCTATACGCAACGAGTTGTTGCTGTTTTAATGTAAAATAAAGTAAGAAAACAAAAAGAAAGAAATAGAATTAATAATCAGCAACCGGTGTTTTTTTTTTCGACAACTACAAGTAATAATTAAAAACAAGTTTTTTTTTCTGACGTCTTCATGCATTAATATGTCCCTCGTGACACCCAATGAATTAATTAGAAGTATTATCAAAACGAGTTTAGTGTTATACTGAATTGTAATTTGTAACGTTTTAAGTGTTGTCTTGTGTGGTTTCTGAATTTTAGCCGGACATATAGAGAGAGAAATATAATTTTTTGTACTATAATATATTTCATAGGAAAACGTAAGATCTTCGTAAATGTTGTATTTATTAATAAGTACTGTATGCGTGTCTTATGACATCATGTTCACAAGTATTTCCTTTTTCGCCTGTATACATATATACATATCTCCTTTGGCTAGGAAGAAAGTGTAGTATCTGTTCCGATGGATACGGCACCTTATAGACCGGTGCCGGCTTGTCCTTCGAGGCTTGATTCCGCCGGTCTGTTGGTTTGTCCTGTGCAGTTCTAGGAGGTCCACCCTCCCAGGCTTTGTCTCCCCTCTTTGGGGAGGAGTAAGTTTATTGCAAACTGCCTGAGGCGCCCCTACTGGGGAATGCCGACAGGGCTGCCCGGGCAATTTTTAATAGCCAGAGTGCTCACCTTCTCGGGGGCTGGCTTTTCAAACCCCACTTTCCCGACACGACCTTGGGTCACATCTTACCTTGTGGGAGTAAGATAAACCTGGCCTTGTGCTTAACCTCATCGAGAGGAGGTAAATAAACATATATACATAAATGAACAAATATATATATATATATATATATATATATATATATATATATATATATATATAAAGAAAACTAAGTTTACAGCCACACGGTAAACCTCTAGTGAAATCATAATGTGTTTATATAAAGTGCTCAATAATAATTAGAAATGTTTTTTGTGTGCAAAGTATTTATATTTGCAAAACTTATTAGGCTACACAATTGCAGACATATTTCGGTCAGATACATGGATATCAAGTCTACTTCAAGCCAACGCATTTATTTTTTCCCGAAGAAGTCTGACTATCCATTGCTTCTACCGAAACATATCTGTAACATGTGTTACCAAAAAATGTTTGCATTAATAAAAAATAATATACATAATATATATATATATATATATATATAGAGAGAGAGAGAGAGAGATAGATAGATAGATAGATAGATAGATAGATAGATAGATAGATAGATAGATAGATAGATAGATAGATAGATAGAAAGGTAGCTATAGATATACATTATATTAACTTTTTTTTTTAAATATTTACCTAGGTACGACGTCGATTCGAGCTTACAGCTCTCATAAGGGCTGGGAAATAAACAATTCCAGACGTTCACAGAGCGCGAATTCGGTTTAAAGACACACGTTGAATCTGTAAGTGTTCACATGAGGCTACAAGTGGGTGGCACGTAATAACGGATAAATTAAGTGATATTCACACTGAAAGTGGTAAGTAGAAATACCAATACATTCGATAGTACTCAACAACAGAGTATATATATATATATATATATATATATATATATATATATATATATATATATATATATATGTATATATATATGTATGTATGTAAATATATATATATATATGTATGTATATAAAGTGGAGAACTAAAAGCGAACTTTTAGGAAAGGTAAAACCTATTGTGAAAAGTGCACAGCTACATATACTGGATAGAGCAGATAGAAAGGTAGAAGGATGAAAAGGACTTAGAAAAGGGAAAGGCAGATCTTTTTTCAATTCAGTTGCTCAATGCAAGGTATATTCCGCAAAAGGGCAATTTATTCAGTTATTTTTATGTATACATATATATGTATGTATACATATATATATATATATATGTATATATGTATATATATATATGAATATATATATATATATGTCATATAATGTCATATGAATATATATATATATATATATATATATATATATATATATATATCAGTGTGTTATAATAGTGCTATTATAATTGAAGAGTGTATATTATCTGTGTCTCTGAATCCGATATTCTTGCTCTTTTCCACATTGAGCTCTCATACTCGGATTTCTTACAAAATGATTGACTTTAACACACACACACACCTATATATATATATACATATATATATATATATATATATATATATATATATATATATATAATGAGGTATGAAGCTAAAATAAGCATGTATTCTTTAAGAAAATGTAACTGATCGTCAAATAATGAAATCTAAATATATTGGATAGAGTAATTATATAGATAAATGTAAAAAAAGACGTAAAAAATGTAAGAATGACAAATCTATTTCATCTTCAGTTGTTCAATGCAAGGTGCATTTAATAAAAGCATGTTATTTTTCTTTGCTTAAGCC
The DNA here is from genome assembly GCA_963556195.1 of Sepiola atlantica. NCBI lineage: Eukaryota > Metazoa > Mollusca > Cephalopoda > Sepiida > Sepiolidae > Sepiola > Sepiola atlantica. The sequence goes on along the minus strand of OY744553.1, from coordinate 16,858,859 downwards.
AGTCTTTTCAAAGATTTAATCCTATCATTGGAGGAATTACATAGAAATCTAGGTTGGCAGCGAAGTTGCCAAAATAACAAATTTGAAAAAGTTAAGAAGGTAAATGTAAGTGTGGGAGAAAGTCGTAATAATGCAGAAGAAAGTCCAGTGACAAAGTGTCCATTGAGTAAAAGTTTTAGAATTGAAGTACAGAAATCCACCGTTAAAAGTTCGTAGAAACTGCGTCAAATGTGGTCAAAATATTGTAGAATCAGGAAGAATTTATCTAATAGAATGATATGTGATTCTGCCGTAGAGAAAGGCTGGTGATTGTCTAGGTATATATATATATATATATATATATATATATATATATATATATATATATATATATATATATATATCTAAGATAGAAAATTGTAGGGTAAAATAGACGATTAAT
>OY744553.1:16838438-16855938 GCA_963556195.1 Sepiola atlantica | reverse complement strand
TATATAGTAATCTTGGTAATTGATTGTATGAATAAAAATGTTTAGAGCATTAGATGTATATGTATATGTATATATATATATATATATAAATGTATATATATATTTTTATGTATGTATATATATATATACATATTTATATATATATATGTATTAATATGTATATGTATGAGAAGGAATAGGTAAAATAAATACCTTTTGAAGCATTAAGATGCGATATCAATTTCTTTTATAAAAAAGAAAAATAATAAATCGAAGTCGATTTTTTTAATTTTTTTATTATAAACTAGCATTTTTGTTTGTTTGTTTAAAGTGATACATATATTTCGCCAAAACCTGGCATCCTCGGGTTGTAATATATCCTGATGTCATCGGATTTGTATTGTTTTCTTTCTCCTACCGGCTTGTTGTTGTTATTACAGCCGGGCCAAATGGGTTAGCTGTTGTTTCCCACTATCAAATATGAAGAACGTGAATGCAGCACGTGATTCGTATAAGTGTTTTAAGGTTCATATTTAAAAAAAAAAAGCATCACGTCCTGCATTTACGACGAAAAGACGTATGATTCAGAGGCTGCCGATAGGAATAGGTATTGCATTTGAGGGTGAAAGGATGACAGCAGGACAATACTAAATTACTACACCCCCAAAATCGGCGACTTTAATCGTTTGGATAATCGTATCATGAGCATAACCTAGATATTGCACAGCCACAACTAAAAAGAAAAATGTAATTTCTAGGAGCATGGTACTAATTCGAACGACCATTTACTACACTGCACCCACAAAGAAGGGGCTTTTTCATAGTAGGATTTTTCTCATGACGACAGAACAAATACTAAAGTACCTCCTCCAAAATGAGATAGAATGCCTAGACGGGTTTTATTATTGCTACAGAACAGATACTACACTTTTTCCCTTGAATTGAGTACGATAAGATTAGTCTTAAATAATATAGTAAATAGACTTAAGTATTTATAAAAGTAATAGCATAGTTTCGACTGCCCATAGACAGATACTTTATAATCATTATTTATAAAACCATTTGTAACATGTAAATATACGCAATTATCCTGATGATTTTATCGGGAAATGAAACATGGACGTGTCTGTGTATCTTACTTGCCATAAGTATATTTTCATACTGAATTTTTTTATCCTGATAAACCTAGGTATGTTTGCATGTTTATATATTTTTATTTACAGGATTTACTCCTAAAATAATTAACCGACCATTATGAATTGCGGAATAAAGCTACCACGCGTAAGGGTCAAAATGTAGGGTATATTTAGTTTCATTTAGATTCATGCAAAATCTAAGAAAGCGGTGGAAGCCCCTTGTGAAAATTCAAATAGTCTCATTTTTGGGGTATTTTAACAGCTTTAAGAGTGGGATATTAAGAGGACTACCGCCTATTTTTAAATTAAAATATTTCAGATTTGCATAGGATTTGATCGATAGTTGTTAGTCGCTAATTAAAAAAACTCTTTGAATTTTAATATCTTCTCGAACGCCATGATATTTATACTTAAATTTGCGACATTTTCTAGAATCCGAATCATATAATATATTTTGATCACAATTATTGTAAGGATTCTAGACATAACGTTTAGAACTATAATATTTTATTTAATATTTAAGGGAGCACAAAGTGGTACAACACTGGCCTTTTCTGGGGAATTAATTTTACCATTATTGAAAGGGTACTCTTTTAGTACATATATATATATATATATATATATATATATATATTTATGTGTGTATTTATTTTTAATAATATAAAAGCATTTGTATGATATCATATTTTTACTTGGGTTGGCGAATTTTGATGTCACACGTATGGTGTGGATAGCTTATCCATTTAAGTGTCCCTAAAATATATATAATCTTTTTATTATTATGTTAAAGTTCTGCAAATATATTCTGCCGGGCAATTGAATTAGTATATGACATAAATACTTGAGATTTCATTTAATGTGTTGCTGAATTTAATTATTTTAGCATAAGACACTTTCATGTTATACATGTGTATTTTAAACTTCATTTATTTATTTTTTACAACTATAATTAGAAAGCATTACATGTACTTTTAAATAAAAATAGCATAGGACACCATAATATACATTATATATATATATATATATATATATATATATATATATATATATATATATATATATATTAAGGCATGTGTTGTTGAAAACGACAGAACTCTTCTGTTTAGTGATTCCTTTTTTTATTTTTTCCATTCGTCGAATGATCTTTTTGACGTGTAGATGGAATGAATTGATGAAGGATCCATGTGTTGGACTAACGTTTTCGATTCTCTCCGGAATCATCTTCAGGTCTTTAATGGCTAAAATGAAAACAAAGCGAGTGAAAGAATGGAATTTCTTTAAAAATACGCCAGCAAACCGTTAGCGTAAAATACGAACGTCTACATTTTAAAATGTGACTATTGAAACAGTTCTTCGTTTATTTATTAATTTTATTTATTATTATTCTTCTTATTTTTAATTTAAAATAGTGGCTGATTTAATTTGTCTCGTCTAATAATTATGGAGAAGGAAAATGGGGGAGATAGGCAGTAGGTAATTTTAATAAGATGTCCCTATTTTTTTAATTGAATTAGGCGACACCGGTTGATATCACTAAATTAGGCTAAGCATTTTAAAATAGTTTTACTTGTCTCGTATGTAATGTTATTGATTTTAGGTTGCTGTGTTTTTATGTATACGGCTTCAAGTATTTTTAATTTTTTTAAATTAGTTTCGGAATGTATTATTTTTGTGTTCATTACTAATATATGTCTCAACTCAGATGTAGGGCAGTTGTGCGTTTGTAGGTGTTTGTATATTGAACTAGTGTTTGCGAGGTGCATAGTGAGGCGGCGAGATAGAGTAGTTGTTGTAAAACCAATGTAGCTTTTATTATTTTGGGAGGTACATCCTCCTAAAGGGCATTTAAATTTATAAACTACATTGGTTCTTTCTAGTGGTTTGGGAGTTGGAGAGGGGTTGTTTTTTACTACAGGGTTTTGCGTTGTGAATCTTTTATAATAAATAATTAATTTAATTTTGTTTTCTTTATCTGTTGGAAATATATATCGATGTGTAGTTTATAAATTTAAATGCCCTTTAGGAGGATGTACCTCCCAAAATAATAATATATATAATCTTTTTATTATTATGTTAAAGTTCTGCAAATATATTCTGCCGGGCAATTGAATTAGTATATGACATAAATACTTGAGATTTAATTTAATGTGTTGCTGAATTTAATTATTTTAGCATAAAACACTTTCATGTTATACATGTGTATTTTAAACTTCATTTATTTATTTTTTTACAACTATAATTAGAAAGCATTACATGTACTTTTAAATCAAAATAGCATAGGACACCATAATATATACACACACACACACACACACACACACACATATATATATATATATATATATATGTATATATATATATATATAATATATAGTTAAAAATAACAGAATTCGTCTGTTTGATTATACCTTTTCTATTTTCTCAATTTTTCTGGTGGCCTTTTTTGGATTAAAGTACAAAACAAAAAAATAATAAATATTCCATAGGTTTCACGCACCTTTTCGATTCTTCGTCGAATTATTTTCAGGTGTCAAAAGCAAATAAACAAAACTCTGGAGAAAGAAGAACTTAAAAAAAAAAGACGCTGGATAAACGTATATCTATCGGATAATAGTGTCATAGCCAGACACCTCATTAACAGTCATTCATGTCCCCGCTCGCAAATCCGAAAACTTCTTGTAGACAACACTAATATACAATACTAATATACAATGCTAATATACAAAAACTCCATATACTAGAAGCTTTACACATTTAAAAAACGGTTATTAACAGGATTAATTTTTACACTAGTACTAATATACTTAAATGTTTATAATACTAAATAAATATAGTTTGATCATGCCGATATACGTGTTGTTTGCAGAGACACATTCTCTGATAGGGCATTTAAACACGTATATATCATTACTAGTTTTTAGTAAGCTATTGTCGGCCGGGTTATTTTGTATTATATATAATATGGCGATTGTTCATACAACGTGGACGACAATACCAAATTGGTCGTGCGACGAATCGAAAAAACGAGTCAAAAATTAAATAAACAGAAGCTGGTGCTACTGTTTAACAAAACATGCATATATATATATATATATATATATATATATATATATATATATATATATATATATATATATATATATATATAAATATAAATATATATAAATATATATATTTTAGAGGAAGCATTATTAAAATTAATGAAACAGACGAGTGGGGGAGAAAAAAAAAGGAAAATTGTTAAAATTACCTTAAGGCCTTGTCGTCTGACACTCTGAGAGGAAACGTCAGAATGGTAAATTAAAAACTAAAAGTCGAATGAGAAATGAAGGGGAAAAAAAATAAATAAATAAATAAAATAAAACTTATTTCAGTTGGAGGAAACGATTGAGAAGGGTAATCACCTCGTTAGTACAAATAGTTGTTCTGACAGGTATTCCGATGGGTGGTTTTCTGTTTTACACAGTGCCAGGTCGAACTACCATCTCAATATTCTTGAGGCGTTAGTCATTAACAACTATCGACCTAGCCTGTGTAGACAAAAGATTTTGAAACATCAGTTGGAGATCTTTAATGATTCAAAGCCACCATAACGTTGAGAGATTTACTTTTTTTCTTTTTTTTTTTTCCCCTTCTCAATCGTTTCCTCCAACTGAAATAAGTTTTATTTTATTTATTTATTTTTTTCCCCTTCATTTCTCATTCGACTTTTAGTTTTTAATTTACCATTCTGACGTTTCCTCTCAGAGGGTCAGACGAAAAGGCCTTAAGGTAATTTTAACAATTTTCCTTTTTTTTTTCCTCCCCCACTCGTCTGTTTCATTGATTTTAATAATGCTTCCTCTAAAATTAATCCTACCATTCTGTTGTACACGAAAGTTACTTAAATATATATATATGTATCCCTCTTTCCCTCTGTCTAGCACTCCCTCTCTCCCCTTTCACTTTATTGCAACTAGAGATCCCCACATTTAAAAGCCTTGCCCCAGACTTTCTTTGTACTCAGTGGAAGAAACGTAGACTAGAAAACGTGTTTGTGTTGCATTAAAACATGAGCACAAGCTTGCTGCCTTCGTTGACTTCGTTGACAGCTTTTTGACGGCCGCCAGGTTTTACTGTAATATCAACGTCGGCTAACACCGACATTGCTAAAAGCTAACAAAGACAACAGCGTGTTAATAACAAAACATGGAGACTGAGAACGGCAATGGCTGCTTTATTCCCTAAATCTTGTATTTCTTTTTCATGTATATTGTGTCTCTTTCTCTCTTTCTCTTTATACTTCTCTTTCCCCCTCTCTAGCACTTCCTCTCTTCTCACTTTATTGCAGCGAGAGAATCTAAAAACAGTTTTGTGTTTGCTTCCTTGACGATCGCGTCGCGGGTGGCCCAGCTCATCCTACTCAACTCGAGTTTTTTAAAAAATGTTAATTCCTCGAAAATGAATAAATATATGTTTTATTTGATAGTTGTTCCCTCATTACACGCCTTCATTTCTACAGCAAAAAGATTCTTAGGATAGAATTAATGACGCTTTATGACGCCGCCGTATATCCAGACCAAGTACCCAACCGGGTATAATCCCTTATGCTAAAAGGGATGTGCCTGTCGTTGCCCCACGTAGAGAACTGATGTGCGTTCCGATGGACGTTAACAGTCCTTCCAGAACATATGCCCTCACGACACGGATCACCAAGTTACACATCCCCGTCTAGCGATTGTATCACATACGTAAAGTTATTTATGGTTAGTTGATTTGTTTTTATAAAGATGTCTTCCAGTATATTTACTTTTTAAAATTGCTTTCAAAATGTATTATTTTCGCTTTATTAACTAAAATTTGTCTTAAATTAGAGGAAAAGGGAGTTATGTTTTTACATACTCGTAAATCTAGCTAGAATTTATAAAAAGCATTGGTGAGCTCGTGGGGAAAAGATATTAGTAGTAAAAGCAATGTAGCTATAAGCTTTATTATTTTTCTTCTTCTTTTCTTCTTCTAACAACAACAACAACAACAACAGCAACAACAACAACAATAATAATAATCACAATAATAATAATAATAGTGTGGACAAAGAGACGAAACAATAAATCATATAATAAGTGAATGTAGCAAACTTGCTCAAAAATAATACAAGAACAGACATGATTGTGTTGGGAAAGTAATACACAGCGCACTGTGCAAACAATTGAATTTCGAATATGCAGACAAATGCTACAAACATAAACCAGAAACAGTAATGGAAAACGAAAAACACAAAATCCTCTGGGATATAGATATACATCAGATAAACTCATACAAGCAAGGAGACCTGATGTTATTATAATAGAAAAAAAGGAAAAATCTTGTTAATTCGTAGACTTCGCAGTTCCAGCAGACAACACGGTGAGAATCAAAGACACGGAAAAACGAAGTAAATACTCAGAACTAGCCAGAGAACTGAAAGGAATATGGAGCATGAAGAAAGTTAGTATAATACCAATAATCGTAGGAGCACTAGGAACAATCCCAAAAAATCCGGAGAAAAGACTGGGAGAAATTGGAATCAAAGGGACTATCGAAACCATACAAAGGACGGCAATGATCAAAACAGCTCCAATCTTAAGGAAAATCCTCGAATGCGGAAACTAACACGCATTAGCTACAAAGGCAAACCAGTCACAAGGAATTTACAACGGAGAAAACAAAACCACACGAAGAACACCACAACAAGAGCCAGGAAACAGAAATAGCAAGAAACAACACTTCATAATCCCCCCCTAATAAATTACACCGGCTTCAGCTATCACTACACAAAAATGAACCAAAGAAACAGAAATTACAAGAAACACTATAAGCTCCTTTACTCTCTCCCCCCCCATTTAAAAAAAAAAGAATTAAAACATTTTTTTTTAAATGCGGAAAGAGAAAAGGAAAAAATTTAGGAATTGAAAGGAAAAAAGAAAAAAAAATTGTTTAATTATTTTTTACAAATTAATCTTAAAAAGTATTATTTTATTTATTTATTTCCTTTTTCTAACTGGTGCCGGCTTAGGCTGACACCAGACACAATATTTGTAGAGGGTAGAGGAGGAATAGAAGACCGAGGAGGGACAGCACAAACCAGACCTGCATTGGAAAAGTGCAGAGAATGCTGGAACCCTAGGGAGGCTTATTGCCACCCAAATCCCAGAGAAGACCAATTGTCCTTACCAGCGAGAAATCAATGGTAAGAGGCTGTTGCGATACCGCATCGTTATCGAAAAGAGGTGAAGAATACTGGAAATCTGCGGAGACTTGTTGTCACTCAAACTCCAGGAAATACCACTGGTTGTTGTTGACGATGATCTGTGTGAGAACTCCTTGTGAATACAAACAACAACAACAACAACAGCAACAGCAGACACAGCAGCAACAGCATCAGCAACAACAACAACAATAATAATAATAATAATAATAATAATAGTAATAATAATAATATTAATAATAACAAGAATAATAATAATAATAGTTGCATATGTTATATTATGAGGGGCCCGTATGCCTAAAAGTGTGTAGGTCCACTAGTTGTGATTGTGAGAGGGGTGAACTTTGAACGAGCTCGGTGGAGGTCACGCAGACATGCACCGAAGAGAACCGTTATGAGTCAATCATGTTTTGAAAGACCATAACAAAATTCTAAAAGTCGACGCCGGCACAGACAACATCGGGTCAGAAAAGGTCAGAAAACATGAGTGAACGAAAGTTTTTTGCATGACTGTCCCACGTGTACATCTGGACGTCACTCCCTCTTTAGTGAGAAACTAAGGTTTGAAAATAGATAGGAGTTTTGCAGCGAACTTCACGGTTGACCTTCTCTGTGGGTCCTGAATTGGAGTTACGGCTTTGGAAGCGACCCGGACGATTGACAATGTAATCATTCGTCGTAATGGCTGGATCTCTCGGAGATCTAGCATCAATTCTTCGTCGCATTTCCCCAGCAGGAAGAATGAATGAATCGCGGAACAAATGGGCAAACCCATACAACAAAGCGGAATAAAAGATAGAAGAATCTCTCTTAAATCCTTGTCTTCGGGCGTTTTTGTCTCTCGTGCATAAGAACAGAATTTTCCCACAAAAAAACAAGTACACCACTACGATCACGAGTCAGCAACGGAGATGAGTGTGCAAGCAAACCTACGACCAACAGTGAGGCAGACATCTGTAAGGTAACAGTTTTTGTGCATAACATTTTGGGCCCTAATTTGTAAAACGAAAAGAACTAAAAATCGAAAGAAAAAGTGACAATACTGAATTTGATTTGCCTAACGAACAATATGTAAAATGTTTAAAGAATTTAAAATAGAACTCTGTTTAAAATGCGTAATTTGAAATGTTAAAGAGCAGATGTTTTAACGAGAAAAGAATTTAAGAAAATGTGTTTAACGAGAATTGTTGAAAATGGACCGACAGTTTAAGGGCCTAAAAGTGCCATACATGTGCCCCTTAAGGAAATAAGTTAAAAGTACTTTAAAATGAAGTGTTACGAAGGTTTGAGAACACTTCTGAAGTTTCCTGTTGCTTTCGTATTGTTTTCGTTTGGTTTTGGTGGCTATGCAACACATACTCCAAAGAGGCATTCGAACTTATAAATAACAATTTTTTTCGAATGTTTCATGGCTTGGGGAGGTGTTGTTGTTACTATGAGAGTTTGACCTTTAATTTCTGGTAGTAAATAATAAGTCTATTGTTTTATGATTATCAATATGAGATATGCTCCAGTTTACAACTTTATTGATGGTTTTTCTCCTAATCTAAAGTGGTATAGCGTTTGCGTTTAATAGTATAGTTATAATACTGTATATCATCTTTGATTAAAGTAGTAATTCTAAAGTGGTTCATCAACGATATAATTAGGAAATTGGCTATCAATAATGAATTGTATTATATTTTTTATTCAATGAATACTATTTTGAGGGGTGAAGACATAAGTGTAGTAAGTTTTTAACAGGTTGAAGAGATAAGTGTAGTAAATTTTTAACAGGTTGAAGACATAATGTAGTAAGTTTTTAACAGGTTGAAGACATAATGTAGTAAGTTTTTAACAGGTTGAAGAGATAAGTGTAGTAAGTTTTTAACAGGTTGAAGACATAATGTTGTAAGTTTTTAACAGATTGAAGAGATAAGTGTAGTAAGTTTTTAACAGGTTGAAGAGATAAGTGTAGTAAGTTTGTAACAGGTTGAAGAGATAAGTGTAGTAAGTTTGTAACAGGTTGAAGAGATAAGTGTAGTAAGTTTGTAACAGGTTGAAGAGATAAGTGTAGTAAGTTTTAAACAGGTTGAATAGATAAGTGTAGTAAGTTTGTAACAGGTTGAATATATTAATGTAGTAAGTTTGTAACAGGTTGAAGAGATAAGTGTAGTAAGTTTTTAACAGGTTGAAGAGATAAGTGTAGTAAGTTTTTAACAATGTTTTTTTTTTGTAGCGGTAACAAACATTCGCTCTTGTAATTTTATAGACTGGAGTTTAATCTCGTTGTTTCATTATAAGTAGAAGTGTTAAACGCATAATTAGACGTGGCAATGTGGGCATACAAAAACGGTATTTCATTATGTACACTGATTATACGAACGGTGATTTTTTCAAAATATATCGTAGTTTTAGGATTTGGTCATTCCTGTCAGCTAAAATCAAAATATAATCGAGATGGCGTACGTAAATAAAGTGTTTAAAAATGTTATTAAATACTTTGTTCCTATGTTTGCCATATAGAATTCTTTAAACGTCTACTCGAAATAAGGAGCCCATTGAGAATTCGTTAACCCGAGTTCAAATGTAACCATGAAAAGGTACTTGAGCGGTGTAAATTAATAGTAATTTTTTTGTAAGTTTTACTTATTTTAAGTTAAATGAGGGGTAAGTTATTGTATATATTAATTAAAATTATATCAATTATTTCTTTAACATGTGCATTAGTGAATAAATTATCTACATCAAGTAAAGCAATGATGTTATTGTCCGATTATGTGGGTAGTAGGATTTGTTCTTGCTTGAAGTGTACGTTATGTTTACTGGGTATATACCAGCTGAAAAGTTTATTTAGGGGTTTTGATAATGAATATTTGAGAGTAATTATTGAGGATATGATAGGCCGGAGAGAGGAATGAGGTGTAATATGTCTTAACTGCTCCGTATAAATAACAAGTTTGCAATCCCCAATTTGTTGGTAAGTCAGTAATTATCTATCTGTGTGTTATGTGCAGTGATGATCTGCTAACTTGTGTCTCGGTGTATTAGTTAGAGTATTGTTATATTTTAAATTAGCGTGGTTATCAAGAATTGTTTGTAGTTTTGTGTGATAGTCGGATTTATTGGTCCCCCGATTTATAAAATCGGGGGACTTATGTTTTGAGGCCTGTCCGTCCGTCCGTCCGTCCGTCCGAATTTTTCTCCGCAACCATCCATTAAATTTCTCTGAAATTTTGCATGAAGTTGTAACTTTGGTCAGGTTAGAAATTGACATTCTCCGATTTTTGAAAAAGAATCTGATTAGCCCCCCCAGTGGGTCAAAAGGCCCTGAAATGGCAGAAAATGACATGTTTTGCCCCATACCTTTTTATCCATCAATTAAATTTCTCTGAAACTTGGCCAAAATGTGAAGGCAATTGTTCCTAATAGAAAATAAGTATCGATGACCTTGGAAAAAATCTGGTTCGCGCCACCAGGGGGTCAAAAGCCCCCAAAATGGCAAGAAAATGACCCTTCTCTCCCATAACATTTGATCCATCGATTCAATTTTTCTAAGACTTGGCCAAAATGTAGAGGCAATTGTTCTGAGTATAAAATGAGCATAATTGACCTCAGAAACATTCTGGTTCGCGTCCTCAGGGGGGTCAAAGGGTCTCAAAAATGCCCCAAATTGCCCAAATTAATTGCATTTTACACTCGCCACAACGAGTCACATACAGAAGGGGGGCCACGCACGTGCGGCTTGTCAAGTACTACAGATATTGTTGTTTTGCCCACTGTTTTATGATGATATTTGGATGATTGCTCCGTCGATAATGCCCACTTTTTCATAAACTTGGATTCACACTACAAAATGATTTTACTTAAGATCAAGTAAGAAGACTAAACATTAATCACTGGTAATACTATTAACTAAATACAAGCGACTCGTACCTTATACCTTCATTGAAATTTCGACTTGATAAATTTCCCAACGAGATTAGATCGTAAGTGGTTTCATCACATCCGATCGGGCTTAAACTTGATATAAATAGTTTGGATGGAATTATTTAACCACTCGTTTATCTTCTGTTGTTATTTAATAAATATTGTTGATGCGTACAACTCGAACATCGATCTGTAAAACCTTTACTGTACAATGATCAATTTATTCTAAGTGTAAACAGACAGTGCAGAGAATAAATAGACAAAAGAATCAGAAAAGACATCTTAATCTCGCCGCTTTCGACTGGAATTACTTTAGACGTCGTAGTATCTGCGACGTGAAGAATAACAACGATTTCTTCCTGATAGATTTCCTTAACTGATTCCTTCTTTGTCATCTTTCGAAACGAAAAAGAATTCTACTTATATATTCAAGAGATAATTTTAGTATAGATTTTGTAAGTCACGTAGTATTTTTGTTAGAGTAGGTAAGAGGATATAATACCCTATATATCTCTATAAATATACACATATAAATATAAAAAGGTCTGATTGTAGCTCGACGTACAAAAGATACCACCGGAATGGTTCATACAGGATGTGACTATTTATATGCCTCATCACGAGGGCAGAGTGTGACACAAGGTCGGTTTTTAATGTGGGCAAAACTCCATCTTCCAAAAAGGGGCGCTCCGCCTTTGGACAGCCAAAACGCAAAGAGATTAAGGTACAAGCTAAAGTACATTTGTACTAAATTTTGATGGATTGAATAAAAGGAGTATGAATGGTATTAATGATTCAATGGGGAGTACATGTTCATGTTATATATCGAGAACGTTTGGTTAACCTAGCATTTGATTGACAGAAAATTATTGTAAGTATTCCAACATCTGGACACTTCAATCGCAGACACTCCATGGATCATTTCGTGTTCATAACTGGTAGTATATTAGCAGCAGTAGTAGTAGGAGTAGTATGATTTTAAATCTATCCCCCTCAGAGTGAAAACAGTTTTAGGCTTAAGGTGACCTCAGGATACAGACCTTTACGAATTTCCTCTCATATGGAGCAGCATTCGACGCGTATGGCTGCCACAGGGTACATACATTAACAGAATGTTATATAAAGAGGATACAATATATGGTTTACCCTATTACCTATGAGACAAGGGGTTGAAGATTAATGCGACCACAGGATACACACCCTAACGTATTGTGAATGGAATGCAGCAGTCAAACCGGACATAGTCATATTAAATAAGGCAGAAAGAGAGGCAACACTGATTGAGGTGAGTGTTCCAAATGACAGTGGCTTAAACAGAGCAGAAAGGGAGAAGGTGACAAAATACCAAGGTCGAATGTATGATATGAAGAGAAACTGGAATCTACAAAACATCAACATTATCCCAGTTATAATAGGAGCCAAAGGCCTCACGAAGAAAAATTTCAAAAAGTATCTGCAAAGTATTCCCCGAAAACCAAGTGCAAAAGAAATCCAAATAATTGCACTTAAGGGAACGGCCAAACTCCTTAAAAGAGCACTCGGTTGGAGCCTCTAAATAGCATGTGCTAGTCTGGCATTTAGAAGAATGCCTCGTCCCTATGCTAAAGAACACAGAAATAAGAAAATTAAAAATTAAAAAAATGGAAGATAATACAGCAAGTGACTAATTCGATTCTCTCAAAGATGAGACTAGCCAAGTTGGTATTACAAAGTAAAAACAAGCATCCTCTTAAATTACTCGATCTAACGGTATTGTGCCAGACTGTACGTGTTTCAGTTCATGTCTGCCAGTTTGCGTGCCTCCTTGGATATTCTAACGTGTACATGTTCACATCCATGCCTTCCAGGGCTTTAATGCAGTTTATTCCAACACTTAGCAGGGAATCCATTTGCCTATTAAGTGCAATTGTATTTCATATGTTCTAACTTATTTAATGGTCGGCTAAACACTGGCTGATGACTACGTATGATTTAAAAGGTAAGCCACGTGCTGATAATATACTTTCGCTTTCACTTCTGCTCGAAACGTTTTAATTTCTGGTTGCTAAAAGTATTACGTTTAGTGATTTCCGTTATGTCTGGTTGATTAGTAAATCGTATGAGATTTACTCAGTGTCGCCTGTAGATGTTTAGTACTTTGGAAATATATGAATCGATTCATTCAGTCAATTCATTGGTTAGATAGTACAACTATTTTATTTATAACAATTAATTTACGAAAAAAAGCAACTCTTTGCACCATTGTGTCAGAGCATTGAATCCACGTGACGGTTGATATGCTGTTAACTAAAATAAGCAATTATATTATAATATTAATAATAATTATTCAGCATATTATTTAGCTTATTGCGAAGAGGTTAAACACACAGCCAGTTGTAGTTTTGAGAAGCCGTATGGCGAAGTATAGACTACACACAGGAATGGGATTTAGTGAATAAAAATGAAAAGAGAACATTATTCACTAACAAAAAATCGATAAAATTACGATTTACATTAATATAAAAGTTAGCTTTCGTGAGGAAATGTGCATTGATAAAGTTTATACAACTCGTGTTCTTTGGGAGAAATGCCCATTTATAATAAGCAGACACGAGTGGTAAATATGTACATGTCTATATTTGTGTGTGTATAAGTGGTAATGTGACACTGTATGTGCAGGTTATAGCGGTTTGCTTCTGTTCGTCTGACTTCTTGTCAGTGTGACTAGGTGTGCGCGAGACAAGGAAAGCTTGTGCTTGCGTTTTGAAGTGTGCTGTTCTTGTCGCTTCAGCCAAAAAGCCGCGGGTAGATGGGGCCTACTTCTTGTGTGTTCTTTTGAGATGCGTCGCTTGGGTATGTCTGGAGAACTCTGCTTATTTCCTCGTTATTATAGGAGTCATAGAGTTTGTGTCATTTTTCCAATTTACCATAGAGGTGTTAGAATTTGACTTTGACACGATATTTATTGGTTGGAAAATATTGAATGAATACGTTACCGTTAAGAATCTTTACTTTTTGTAATTTAAGAGGAGAGCGTATCCAAACGAAGCAGGGAGAGAAAGAGGGTAGCAATTCAATACATTTACTTTTTCGCGTTATTTCGGATCGCGTCGCATCGCGGTCTACCACAGCCATCGCATTAAGATAAGTGATCTCTGGCCAACAAAAAATACTCTGAGCAGCACCTTCTACATTCTTGGATGGGAACACATCAGGCGAGTAGACATAAAATAACTTCCTTTCCGAGACACGGTAAAGCCTAGGAGGAGGGCCTCCTTCAGATGAACAGAACCATACCTCAGCCTAACTGCAAGAAAACCAATGTCGGACTGATTTGTATCGTAATTCTATAATACAACATTGCTTATCAATTAAAAGAAGATACAAATGTGAACAGAACTCTGTTGATTAGAAACATGACATTACGGCATTAAAAGGATACAATAACAATCTGTTTGACATATGTAATTACTGTAATTTAGCAGGCGTATGCATATATATATATATATATATATATATATATATATATATATATATAGAGAGAGAGAGAGAGAGAGAGATCTATATGTATATAAGGTAAGGTACACGATAATTCATGAAAATGAAATGTCGTGGTGGACAAAATATTTGAAAAATGACAAACGGAAAACATGTTAAAGTGCAGGAGAAAAACAAAAACAAGATATTTTGACCGGTTTCGTTCTTTTGGCGAACGTCTTCAGAAAAGACGTTCGCCAACAGAACGAATATGGTCAAAATCTCCTTTTTTTGTTTTCCCCTGCACTTTAACTTGTTTACCGTTTGTCATTTTTCATATATATATATATATATATATATATATATATATATATATATATATATATATATATATATATATATATATATATATATATATATAACTTCTTTGTAATATAGCAGGAAACCCCCTACCAGAGTGTTCGATTAATTAAGAATTAAAGTTAAAAAAGTTAAAAATTAAGAGCGTAATATTTATTTATTTTCGTACAGAAAAATTAGTACAACATTCGTACCGACGGTTTCAAACACGGAAGGACTTAGTGAACCGGCTCTCTTCAACTTCTATTGTAATCCTAACAAGATGATTACAGAAGCTGAAGAGAACCGGTTGGCTAAATCCTTCCGTGTTTGAAACCGACGGTACGAATGTTGTACTAATTTTTCTGTACCAAAATATATATATATATATATATATATATATATATATATATATATATATATATTTCGAAGAAAGAAAGATGAAGATAAAAAATTGTACAAAATTACATAAAGTTACATGAATTAATACAAATTTTATTACATCGAAAGTTCAGATGCAAGAAGTGACATTATTCCTTAAACTCAACGTATTAAGCTTTATCTTATCGAGATAGATCACTCTACGATATTTCACTTATCGTTAATTCTATTATCATTAGTATATATATATATATATATATATATATATATATATATATATATATTAATTAATCAAACAAGTTGAAATGTATTAATAAAATGACTTAAAACAATACCTTCGAAAGTGTCCAGATACTAGTCAGAGTGTGTTTTTAATATTTGCTAATTTTACATTTAAATCGGTCTATGCAAATTCAATTACTTTACTGCACCTGTGTGCTCTGGCGAAGGGCATCGGTTCGGAAACGTAATTGCATTTGCGCAGGATGATGTAAATGCTTATATAATAAATAAATAAATATAATATATATATATATATATATATTACAATTTATAGTCAAAATAATTTGACTATAATAGAGCAGAAATGTGCAATAGAATAACTCACCCATAGTTAATATAAGTAACGTCGAAATACAGACATTTAAATTCCCGAAATACTACAGTTATAAACATCAGCCTAATATTTTAGAATTAAGATCAAACAGACCTATTAGACAGTAGGTTGAAGTAAATAAAATGAAAACATTATTCATATCAGTTCCAAGAACTAAAAGTCAGCAAAAGTTGGCATACGATCTTTTATTAAACGATTTGAAATATTTGATTTTTTATTATGCTTTAGATGATTCCAAAAAGTAACTTGTTGTCATAACATCACGAAAAGAAGTCGAGCAAGAAAAACCTCCCCATTTAAGGATACATATGTTTTGTTATGATGAAAAAATAGAAGTTATCAGTATATAATACTGCTATATTTATAATATAAATAATGAGCATAATCATAATATATAGTGTATAGTGTTTTAAATATCAAATAATTAAAGTAGTAATAAAAATAACAATAAGAATTTAAAAAATAAAGTAAATTTGAATTATAAAATATTGAAATTATTTGGAGATAAATAAAATGTATTATAGTGAACATATATAATGCATAATAAGAAATTGAATAAATGTATAAAGTAAGAACTGTAGTAAAATCTGTAAGCAACATAATACTCAGGATAATTATATTTTTAGTCATCAATTACCATCTATCTGACACCAGTGTAATTAAAAGCTAACACATTTAACATAACAAACCCCTACAGTCAGCCGAGATAAGAAGAAAAATACAAGTAATACTGAAATTATACAAATAATTGGGCACGCAGATTCAAAATCCCATATGTAGTATATATAAAAAGAAACAACCTACAAGTTATAAAATAATCTTTAACATCGGTACTAGTGTACTAAACATCTTCCATAATAAAAGCAAAAAATAAAATAAAATAAAAATATACCACTGTATATTATGAAAAATAAAATATAAAAAACTAATAAAATTATTAAAAACAATAAATAAACAACCGACTCAATTACATCCGCTTGTATTTCTTCTTCTTCTTTTTCTTTTTCTTCTTCTTCTTTCGTGAACCTACCGTAAGAATAATAAGAAAAACACTAACAGTGACAATAATAACACCGTAAGAAAAAAACTAACAAATTACTGAAGACGATCGAGACCGTTTGCAATGGTCGATAAAATAACTCTTAGATGCATGTCCCGCGAATTACTACTAGATACATGAAGACTTCTCGTCGAGTGGAGAGGGTAATTGAAAAAATACAAAACAGGGAAATTCCGTTGTATTCAATCAGACCTGAATCTCTCTCTCCCTCTCTCTCTCTCTCTCTCTCTCTCTCTCTCTCTATATATATATATATATATATATATATATATATATATATATATATATATAACAGTACCCTACACTGAAGAGTGCGTTAGCATGAAACATCGATGTCTGTAAGTATTAAAATAATTAATATTTATTTATAAATATTATATATATATATATATATATAT
>OY744553.1:16808438-16833438 GCA_963556195.1 Sepiola atlantica | reverse complement strand
AATAAAATGGAAATTTGACTCAATTATGATTGCCAACTCCGAGAAATATCGCTCACACATTTTGCCTCGAAGCCAAATAAGGCAACATCTGTCCAAATCAATCAAAGTGAAATTTACATGCAATATACGAATACTTTGATTACTCTGTTCTTTAATGATATACAGTTAATTGAAAACATTATGTAGTTTCATTAAATATCGACACTTTCTATTGTATGTCAGAGAATTGAATTATCGACAGACCTCATGGGATCACTTGATATGATAGTTTTGGCTTTCTTCTGCTTTACTGCAATTACTTTTCATCTTCTTCACTGTTTCCCTTGCATATTTTTCCTTCCTTCCTTTCCTTTTGTCTCTTTCTCTTTCATTCCTTCTGCCCCTGATTCCTTCCTTCTTTTGTGAAGATGTGTTAGTCATCTTTCTATTTGTCTGTTTTCTTTATTTTTTATTTATATTCCTAACCTTCCTTATCCCTTTTATTTCGTGTCATTCTTTTTTTGTTCTCGTCCTTTCTTTCTTTCGTGAAAGCATTGCGCTCCAATATACAAGATTCACTTCTAAACAATTTAACCAATCATTTTTAATTTTGGAACACATACGTTATCATAATGTTAGCCACATTTAATTTAATTAACTTTTATAAAAACGGGGTTGAAGCCATCGTGAAAAATCAGATACTGCCCAATGTTTGTAAAATTTTAACACTACGTACAATACATCAATCAATAAATATTACTCAAATTTAAAATTAATTGGACTATTTTAAAGGGTGTTTAGGGGGATAACATCGACAACCGCCTATTTGACATTTTATATATTTCAGATTTGCAGTAAATTGTATCTATATTTATATGATACCAAGTAAGCAAGATTCCTTGCATTTAAGTTTCTTTTTGAGACCCATTAATCTAAATTGTTTCGTTCGAGGAATTAATTGTATCCGTCTTGGGACGGGTATTCTAAAATGTTCCTTGATTATAATCTATAAAAGTAGACTTTCATCTTTATTAACTGACTATTTGCGTAATATATTAACACTAGAGCATCGATAACAATGGAATATACGTTTTTCTTCTCGGTGTCGCGATGTGTCCTACAATTAATTCCGTGACCCTTGTTTTGTTTTACGGTATATCTATCTTTCTCGGGTTATTAAATACCACTCCTGTAATTTTGAAGGAGCAAGAGAGAGAGTAAGAGAGAGAGCGAGAGAGAGAGAGAGCCAGACAGACAGATAGATGTACACACGGTAAAATTTTTGTTTGTTGGCTTTTGGGCCAAGATCAAAGTGTAGTATCTGTTCCGATGGATACTGCACGCCAGTCCTGTGCAGTTCTAGGAGGTCCAATCTCCCAGGCTTAGCCTCCCCTCTTTGGGAGGAGTAAGTATTGCTTACTGCTTGAGGCGCCCCTACAGAGGAATGTCGACGGGGCTGCCCAGGCAATTTTTTAAATTGCCAGAGTTCTAACCTTCTCGGGCGCTGGCTTATCAAATCCAACTTTCTCGACCTTGTGTCACATCTTACCACTGTGGGAAGTAGATAAATAAATACATGAACACGCTGGTTCTCATTAGATCACCGAAAGTAAGCAACACTAATTCTATTCAGTATCAGATGGGTGACGATTTGTTTATACCAGGCTGATTGGAGGATGGCGACATCTTTTTGCAAAATAAACCACAAAGACTAACAATGTTAACTTTTTTATATACGGCATGATCAAATTGACAGACAGGTTTTTATAAGATCACAAAAGTTAAGCCACATGTAGGCTGGTTAATACCAGAGTGGTTATCATTTGGGAATAGCAAGGATCGTATGTGGAAGGATGGCTACACCTCACTGCCAAAACTAAACTGCAAAAAGACAACATGATCATCTCCCTTTGCCTGGGATATACACCCAATAAGGAACCGTTTACTTATTTAATTACTTAGCAACTTACCCCTTTGCGATCAGTGTGAATATCGCACCAGGTACCAGGTGTAACACTATCGAAAACTCTCAGATTAGGTTTCATTACCAGAATTATCTTAAAGTAACTATCGACTCACAAATGTAGAACATCTTTTGTGTAACAGATATATTTAGAACTTGATGACCGTTGCCCAAAAATGTTGTTCCGTGTACTGTTTTAGATTACTGTTTCTTATTCTATATATATTTAAATAATGTTTTTTTTAAAATTTGATCCAAGGCTCTAGTGACTAAAGTTCCTTAAAAAAACATCTTTATAGAAGGTCAATGATGGATTTCTGTATTAATTGTACTAGGTAACAAAGCATTGAATATAAAAGTGGAATCTTGGAAGATAATTGTATTTAACTTTAGCGTTAAGACGTTAATTCACACCCTGTCTATAAGATGACTGCAATATTCCACTTTCTACTTCAGTGGTCGACTTAAAAACATGGCGTAAGAAATATTAAGCTTCGAGTGTTTAAAATTCTTTAAAACAAGGACGACACTGGCCAAAATGATATTGAGTAAGACAAGTATATTATACCACTAATGTAATGACGTTGCTGGCTTAGAATTATCAGGGGTTATCTATCTTTAATCAGATTCAAGTTATCTCCATCGAATAATTCCTAGATAACGAAAGAATGCACTTTTCTTTATACATACATCAAAAATAGATTTCTCCAAGCAGATTTTATTAACATTTAAATCGATGAGTTACGTTTAAGAGTTATTTTTATTACATTCGTGATATTAGGTTCCTATACTACTATATTCTCATGCGAATTTACAAACCGTATATCTTGATCTCCTTCTGGCTTAGTTGTAATCGAACGTTGCCATGATCGTCTAGCCATCTCAACATGGTTTTAACGAAGGGTGACAGCACATGCAGTAAAACACTTTTTGGCACAGTCAGAAGATAAGTATATACACTACATTCCCGAATGTAGATATATCTCCATTCATTAACCCTGTTAATGTATTTCGATTGGGTTCGGATATCTTTAGCGTATGCTTTGACTTAATAACTACGTTCGTGATGTTCACCTACCGTATACCAAATAATATATAAGATAATTGACTAGATAGAAAATAGGCATTAATATATGCGCAAGTTCGAAGTAAAAAAACCCTGATACTTTTAAAATGCGGCCATTCAATTTGTACATTTAATGATGGAACATTTTTACAACTTAAGCATGCCGAACTAACGCAAATTCTATGCTAGCGTAAATTTAAGAGATAGAAAGACTGAATGATTGAACGACGCTCTGATATTAAATCATAGATATTTTTAAAATACTATTTCGAACATAAGTGCAATAAACGAACGAAAATTTTATTTTTTAATTAATATTTAAAGACGGAAAAAAACTGTTTTTAAAACTTAAACATAAAACATAGATTAAAAGCTATTGAAAAAATACGGTTGATTTGCTTATAACCTGATATGGATCCGCTAGCTGTAGTGTATATAGCATCTGTAACACCTATGATATTCTTATAACCTTAATCCAAAACACACTCTTTTCGTACTCTGTTTCTTTTCGTTCTTACCTTTATCCATGGTTAGCTAAGCTTCTAGGACCGACTTTCATTCATATATAACGTAGCAATATTGTCGATGGGTATGTAAGAATATGATTACTATGGAAAATTTCTACGTAAATTTAAATATTACGTCGAGTAAAAATTGTCCATTTAAAAAATAAGGAAGTCGACGTGTCCTAGCTATGACGGCACTTGCGGAAAGCGGGAAGTGGGCGTGTTAAATTCAATAGAAAAAATCGCTTTCTTTCGTCTGGATCACTAGAGAAGTCAGTTGGACTTCTTGATAGCTGGCTCATCCTCTGTGGGTTTTTTAAGGTATTTACATGTCTACGCTTCAGAAGTGGAGATACACCCATTGATCACCGAAACCCGTTAACTATCGAAGAGAATGCACAGTAGGGATAAACAAACACTCCCATAATAGTACAATAATTACAGACCTATATCTAATATGCTGCTAAGATTGTTTGATAAACGATTGGATCATTCTAACACTCCCAAAAAGTACCTCACGCCGATGAAATCCTCTACCAAAATAAGAGTCAGGTACGTTCTAAGTTGTAGTACTGCTGTTACATATGGGTAGGGGCCGCAACAGATTAGATATAACTTCCATTATTAAACTTGGCTGATCTTAGAGGAAAGTATATGTAATTCTGACCTTACTAAATCTAATTACCTTGAATAAGTACGCGTGGAAAAAGTTATCGATTAGAAAAGAAATGCGTATGAATAAGAAAATCAGGATAGATTGACACTTTTGTTGGTATTTATTTACGTTGTATAATAAGACACGCACGTGAAGCTTACACATCTTCTAATGCATGTACTTGAACATAACATGCCGAATCGCCAGTTCGTAGGTGTTGCGCTTCAATACCCCCATCTGATTCAAATTATGCTATATTTTTATTAACAGCTAAATGCATTCAAACTCATACAATATTAAAACAAATAAGTCTATTGCAACCGAAAATCAATGCAGAAACAAATAAGAAAGTTAATTAATTTTACGATCAATTTCAAGTCAATGAATACAAAATTAGATTTAGACATATATTTGCGTAAGCAAAATAACGAACAGATTAATGTGAAAATTGATTAATAATTTAGAATATCATTAATAACCCAGCAGTATAGAACACTAAAAGAATGGATTGCATTATGATCTCATAAATCTAGCTTGTGCGCAACTGAAACAAAAAATCCTACAAGGCAATTGCCTGAACATCAGGTTCGAAATATTCAGGTCGTGTCTTAACAGAAGAAAATACATGACACAAAAGTAATGATTTTTTTCTTTTTCTTTCATATTCTTACGTTTATCACGAAATATGGCATTCCACCCTTCTCACAGGAGACTACACACTCTTCGACCATTAGTCGATTAATATAAGACCCACCCTATCTATTTGTTAGTACACGTCGAACTCTTCTCTAAAATCGCAAACCCCCATTCACTTTTTCTCGACCGTCCACCTTATATTGCTCTGAACCTTTTTGTACCTTCAATTAATTGAAGGTACAATCAATTAATTAACTTATCCTATTGCTTTAATAGTGTTCGATGCATCAACTAGTTTTAATTTAGTTGAAAAATATTCGTAGCGGAAATGAATACGAGTTAAGTCACTAAACAGGATTTATCATTGAGAGATGCAGCACGGTTCAGGCGGTTAACCTTTTTCGGAAAAACTATGTAAAACAAGCTCATCAGAAGTAAAATTACGAATTTGAAATAGTTGGAGTTAGGATGGAAAATACGTTGTTTCGAGATGTTTAAAAACATAAACGAAAACATGCTCTTCTGACTAAGTGTTTTCTCCTGTTCTTCTTTCTTAACTTCCCCATTGTTGCCTTGCAGTCCCCAAAGTAAAACAGACATATAAATCATCTTATTTTGTTAGAACGTGTTTGTTAATTAATTAATTTACGTAGTCATTGTCATGTGCTTGCAACCACTTTAAATGGCAGCTGGTGAATTTCTCCGACCTGGGAGAACTCGGCGACAAAATGCATGGATAATAAATCACCGACATGGAAAGGTAATTCATGTCTTAAAAGAAACGATGGTTATTATAAATTGATACGATACGATCTTTATTATAAATTGTTGTTAACGTGGGAATTTGAGATCTTGTGACCCACCTGGGCACACCTTCACTTCAGACCTGAAATTGAAGACTTACATCAAATGAATTGCAAACGTCGCAAGATAAATGGTCGGATATTTCTACAGCTCTAGAAAATACTTTACACCTGATACAATGCTCTACTTGTACAAAAGATAGAAATTTCCTAAGATGAAGTGGTATTGTCAAATCTGGGAAGCCGCTATTCGGAAAACTATCTCCTGCCTTGAAACTGTACAAATTCGACTTCGTAATTTAATGGGAGATGCCTTCTCCTCTTCCTTATGGCCTCTTTCATACAGAAGAGACGTTGCTAATTTTCTCTACTCTATATTTATTCTTTATGGTAGTTGCGCGCCAAGATGATATGCTCTCTCTACTCAGCTAAAATCTTCTCACACTCGCCAACATGCTATATCTCTATAGCTATAATAAGCTCATGAATAAAATATTGTTGCAACATTTGGACTGGTGCAATCACCTGTAGTTCTTCCTCTCGGACAGGATGCATACACGAACTTCTAACCAAATAGGTATTGCACTGTTTGCAAGCTCAACTCATGCCATATCGCCGCATTTTTTCATGTCTGAGCATGTATTCAAGTACTCACACACAATTTGCTCAAATAAACTTACTGTGCCTGTAACCCTGAACGAAAATAACCTAGACCTACGCGACAAGCAGGGAACACCCATACCTTCAATGTGGAGGTCCCTAAGTTACAATAAATGTATTTAGTCTAATAGCTTATTACCTTGGACCACTTGCCTATGGAATTCCCTCCCTGCTTAATGTTTCCTCAACAACACTAACATAATATAATAAAATGTAATGTGGAACAAACATCTTGCGGCACAACTTCCAACTAAGGTTGCCCCTATAAATCAAGCTCCACTTAGAGAAGCCCCTTTAATCTCACGAGCAATACGCTTTGTGTAGGGTGAATTAAAAGTAAAATGCATGACTGCATTAAATCAGTAAAGAAAGAAATCTCTACAAATAGACATTTTGAAATCTGATAATAAAAAGATATAAAGCCTCAGCTTTATAGGGAAAACTATCGTCTTACCAAATTGCCTATGAAACTTAGTGTAAGGTAGCCAGAACTTCCTAACAGTTGAGATTGCTATTTATGTGCAATTTATATGTAGCAAGAACTTCTTAACAGTTGAGATTTCTATATATGTGCAATTTATATGTAGCAAGAACTTCTTAACAGTTGAGATTGCTATATATGTGCAATTTATATGTAGTAAGAACTTCATAACAGTTGAGATTGCTATATATGTGCAATTTATATGTAGCAAGAACTTCTTAACAGTTGAGATTGCTATATATGTGCAATTTATATGTAGCAAGAACTTCTTAACACTTGAGATTGCGATATATGTGCAATTTATATGTAGTAAGAACTTCATAACAGTTGAGATTGCTATATATGTGCAATTTATATGTAGCAAGAACTTCCTAACAGTTGAGATTGCTATATCTGTGCAATTTATATGTAGCAAGAACTTCTTAACAGTTGAGATTGCTATATATGTGCAATTTATATGTAGCAAGAACTTCCTAACAGTTGAGATTGCTATATATGTGCAATTTATATGTAGCAAGAACTTCTTAACAGTTGAGATTGCTATATATGTGCAATTTATATGTAGCAAGAACTTATTAACAGTTTACATTGTATATATGTGCAATTTATGTGTAGCAATAACTTCATAACAGTTTGGATTGCTATATATGTGCAATTTATATGTAGCAAGAACTTCATAACAGTTGAGATTGCTATATATGTGCAATTTATATGTAGCAAGAACTTCTTAACAGTTGAGATTGCTATATATGTGCAATTTATATGTAGCAAAAACTTCATAACAGTTGAGATTGCTATATATGTGCAATTTATATGTAGCAAGAACTTCATAACAGTTGAGATTGCTATATATGTGCAATTTATATGTAGCAAGAACTTCATAACAGTTGAAATTGCTATATATGTGGAATTTATATGTGGCAATAACTTCATAACAGTTGAGATTGCTATTTATGTGCAATTTATATGTGGCAAGAACTTCTTAACAGTTGAGATTGCTATATATGTGCAATTTATATGTGGCAAGAACTTCTTAACAGTGTGGATTGCTATATATGTGCAATTCATATGTAGCAATAACTTCTTAACAGTTGAGATTGTATATATGTGCAATTGATATGTAGCAAGAACTTCATAACAGTTTACATTGTATATATGTGCAATTTATGTGTAGCAATAACTTCATAACAGTTTGGATTGCTATATATGTGCAATTTATATGTAGCAAGAACTTCCTAACAGTTGAGATTGCTATATATGTGCAATTTATATGTAGCAAGAACTTCATAACAGTTGAGATTGCTATATATGTGCAATTTATATGTAGCAATAACTTCATAACAGTTGAGATTGCTATATATGTGCAATTTATATGTAGCAATAACTTCATAACAGTTGAGATTGCTATATATGTGCAATTTATATGTGGCAAGAACTTCTTAACAGTTGAGATTGCTATATATGTGCAATTTATATGTGGCAAGAACTTCTTAACAGTTTGGATTGCTATATATGTGCAATTTATATGTAGCAATAACTTCTTAACAGTTGAGATTGTATATATGTGCAATTGATATGTAGCAAGAACTTCATAACAGTTTACATTGTATATATGTGCAATTTATGTGTAGCAATAACTTCATAACAGTTTGGATTGCTATATATGTGCAATTTTTATGTAGCAACAACTTCCTAACAGTTGAGATTGCTATATATGTGCAATTTATATGTAGCAAGAACTTCATAACAGTTGAGATTGCTATATATGTGCAATTGATATGTAGCAATAACTTCATAACAGTTGAGATTGCTATATATGTGCAATTTATATGTAGCAATAACTTCATAACAGTTGAGATTGCTATATATGTGCAATTTATATGTAGCAAGAACTTCTTAACAGTACGGATTGCTATATATGTGCAATTTATATGTAGCAAGAACTTCTTAACAGTTGAGATTGCTATATATGTGCAATTTATATGTAGCAATAACTTCATAACAGTTGAGATTGCTATATATGTGCAATTTATATGTAGCAAGAACTTCTTAACAGTTGAGATTGCTATATATGTGCAATTTATATGTAGCAAGAACTTCTTAACAGTTGAGATTGTATATATGTGCAATTTATATGTAGCAAGAACTTCTTAACGGTTGAGATTGCTATATATGTGCAATTTATATGTAGCAAGAACTTCTTAACAGTTGAGATTGCTATATATGTGCAATTTATATGTAGCAAGAACTTCATTTCAGTTTAGATTGTATATATGTGCAATTTATATGTAGCAAAATCTTCATAACAGTTGAGATTGCTATATATGTGCAATTTATATGTAGCAAGAACTTCTTAACAGTTGAGATTGCTATATATGTGCAATTTATATGTAGCAATAACTTCATAACAGTTGAGATTGCTATATATGTGCAATTTATGTGTCGCAAGAACTCCATAACAGTTGAGATTGCTATATATGTGTAATTTATGTGTAGCAAGAACTTCATAACAGTTGAGATAGCTATATATGTGCAATTTGTCTACCCTTCAATGTCGACAAAACGGTAGATATGTTGAATGAATCTCAATTAAGAACACTTTTCGGGGGTCTACACTTTGTTGACACAATGTTTGCGGAAGAAGCTAGAACTCAGAATGCATTTTTCAATTTTGTGCATTTCTTAAGAAAAGGAAATCTTATAAATATGAAATTATTAGATGTTTTCGAAGCTATATATCAAAGATTGTAAAATAGCAGGAAAGGTAGTGAATGGAATAATTGTTTAGACTGGTGGTTCTGAATGAAAATTGGGAGCAATTACGGAGTTTTTGTTATCTTCAATAAGGAGGAAGGGGTCGAGGCCAGAAAGGGGAAAGGGGAGACAGGAACATGGACTGAGGTGTTTCTAATTCGTTCAACGTCGCGAGGTGTATCTGGGTACCACCACGGAACCCGGGCGAATACCAACAACCCCCTACGTACACCGACCCAGCATATGGGAGTGATGACCTAGTTAGCTCAGGGTTTATTATTTGAGCGGTTGTGTTAACTTGAAATGAAAAAAAATAGGAAAAATTGAAAATATGTAAAAGGAATAAAATTAATTTTAAAGTAAGTTATGGTTGAAATTCCTAATAGGTATTCTAGTAAATAAGATGGTTTAAAACATGTTTAGTGTTCCGTTACTGACTTATAGTTATAAATTTGACTCCAGTGGAATTATTATTTCCACTTATGTAGGGTTTGACTGGGGGTGCTTCAACAGTTTTGTCTCTGTTTAAAAGTGATGTAGTAACGGACACTGATGATCCATTGACAATATTTTTACGTTCTTTAGCGTATATATATATATATATATATGTGGGGGGGGGTTGGGTTGGGGGGTAATGAGTGTGGGTGATGTAAACCTCCACTAATGCAGGGAAAATTTTTTATATATTGCATACAATTGTTTTGGCCTACCCCAATCACATAGATATTCATGATATACAGAATATTCAATATGTAAACACATCAATTACCTTGTATCAGGGTGCATAAAAGGTTTACACTCCAGACTGTAAAGAACATGTTTAAGAAACATAAGCTTATGAAGACTCTTGAAAAATATGAAAACTTTATAATTTAATTTAACAATTTAGACGAATTTGATTTAGATCGTGTTGCCTTCGAGCTTTTCATACACACACACACACACACACATATATATATATATATATATATATATATATATAATAGGTAATGGTAGTTTGCTTTAAGCATTGCTGTAATAGTAGTAGAATGTTTTTAAAAGGCTGTGGGCAATGCAAATTCCTGGTAAGATGTAAGCTGGAAGGAACAAAAATAATAAATCGATTCATTATTTTTGTTCCTTCCAGCTTACATCTTACCCAGAATGTGCATTGCCCACAGCCTTTTAAAAACATTCTACTAATATATACACATATCTATATATATATATATATATATATATATATATATATATATATATATATATATATATAATTGCAGTTCAGAATGTTATCATACTGTGATTTAGTGTAAATTTCGGAAGAACAGAAATTTGATAGATGTTCATAGAAGAAATGCAGAGCTTACTTAAGCAATTTGAAGTATCGGTCTATGTGTGCGATAGTGTCGAGAGTATCTCAGATAAATACAATATGAACTTTACTATAATGAAAATTATGACTTCTATATAATAATAATTTTATATAATAATAATTTTATATAATAATGATTTTTATCATTTATTAGTGGGACACCGTGGAAATTTCATGGTACTTTCTACATCAGTCTGTATAAATTTACTCTTAATCATGATATTCATTCTGTAATAATAAATGTCTGTCAAGGTCAGTTTTATTAAGAAAAATACTCTTCGTTCTTCTCTAGAAATAATTAGTATTCCAGTTAAATATTCTTTCAATGAATGAATAGAAAATGCATCTTCTTTTATTTATTTTAAATTGTAGCAATTTAGTTATTTAAGAGAAGAATTGTGTCTTCTTACGGTAAAAATAATTGTAAGTTAAATATTACTTAACTCAATAAACAAATGTTACTGTTTGTATGTACATAAAGTTGTAACGTTTTACTCGACGGAACGACATTTTTAGAACAATTCAATTTAAAACCGGTAAATCGGAATTTGATTTACTTTAGAGATAAATAAACAATTATTACATTTGCTGATCGACAATAATATGTTGTTGAACATCTGTGAAGGTTGTAATGTACGCACACATATGTAATGCATTTACGTAGTATTATATGTATGTATATATATATATTATTAACAAAATAATATAATAATATCGATCCATTCAGCACTGTTACCTTTAAATACTTCTAATCAAGACAATATTTTACTATAAATAGTTACTTCGGGAATCACAAGTTGTTATGACTAGATGAAGACAACAATAATGGATAAGAACTGCGTAAAAAAGTGTGAAACTTTTGTATTACCACATACTTCAAATACACACAAAGAAGAAGAAAACTTAACGTGTTGTTATTAGGATTAAACACTATGCATACTTGATGGGATACACATGATTCAGACTAAGCAATTAACTTATTAATTCATTGATATCTTCGAGATTAAATTTAATATCAGCCATACATTACTTTAATACCCTTTTTTATAGAAATACGTTAATTTTCTTTTTGCCTGGACAGACATATATGTTTCTTTCAGTTGGCCACTTTATAATTGCCATTGTTGGCGTGTGTGCTATAGGTTAGCTACTCCTTCTCTAAAACATTGTAACAACTAGATATTTCGCTGCTTACAGAGTATATACTAAAATAATCCACCCTTTATACTATTAGTAGAATATGTTGGGTTTTTTTTGTTGCTTTTAGTGAGATGACAAAGAAAGAATTAGTTGAAGCGATACATCAGTGGAAAAAGCGTTTCTTCCTCACGTCTCAGATAGGAAGATGTCAAAAGTAATTCCAGTCGAAAAGACCGAGATTAAGGTGTCCCGTGTTCACTCTTTCTATACCTCTCTCTTTTTGTGTCTCTTATCAGTCTGTTTCGACGTGGCAAGGATTAATGAGTTTAAAGTAAAGGTTTTGCAAATCAACCGTTCAATGTCTAAGTTCTATAACTTTTCCGATATATAAAACAAGCAAAAAACTAACCGCCATCCGGCGTCGACTATTAATCTAAATTTAAGTTTCATTTTTATATGTGTCACTTACATTAAATATAGTTATATTAATACAGTTTTCATTTAAAACACGTCCCTTTACAATTAATAAATATAATACATAGAAAGCTATGGAAGTGATGGGTAGCTTGTTCAGTTAATTATTGACTTACAAAAATACATCAATCTTAGCTCGAAATATTATTGTTAAATGTATTAAGTATATTACATATACGTAATATAAATATATTCCATGAAAAATGCCAGTATACTGAAATCATATGCCCCTAATAGGGTTAAGATGAAAATTCATATACACTAAATGTACAAAAGCAAGGAAATTCCCAAATGTTTACACTTTTATTGTCATTAAGGGTATGCGAGCACAGCAGGGCTATGTATTTTACTGGTAGGAATTTTTCTTCAGCGAACCTCACACACTTCATCCACTCATGCATAGAAATTTATACTGTAGTGATGTGATAATGAAATGGTTTGGTTGATATGTAGTCATACCTTTAATGACAATAAAAGTGTAAACATTTGGAAATTTCCTTGCTTTTGTACATTTAGTGTACATGAATTTTCATCTTAACCCTATTAAGGGCATATGATTTCAGTATACTGGCATTTCTCATGGAATGTCACTACTTTAGTAAAGGCTATGCATCAAGACAATGCCTTCTCATAAGTTTTTCTTTTGAATTTTCTGGAAAACAAAGGTATAAGGTAAACTTAAATTAAAATAGCATTAACTAGACCCTAGAACCTCTATCTCTGCCAAAAGTGAGCTGAATCCATCAAATAGTTGATGAGATAAAGGGTGGCACATACGTACGTACGTACGTACACACAGATAATTCTTCAAGTCTATTAAGGGAGAAGAGCGCTCTCGCGCCTCCCTTGATTGCATTTTTCAAAACTAATAGTTTTCATTTGAATTACCCTCCTTTAAATTGATGAACATACTATTTTAAGTGATGTTTTCGTAACGTATCCTTTTCTTATTAAATCAATTTCATACATTAATGTTAATATCAGCAAAACTATTATTTAGGAAAATAGGACACTTAACTCATGAATGAATACCACCAAATATTAATTCACTACAGACTTTTTTAAACTTAGTTCACTCTAAACAAAGCAAGTTGCCACGGTAAAGGCCAACTCAGAATTAGGATGAAAGTTTTTTGGGTCATCAGAAATTGGGAGCTGTGCAGCGAGATGCTTGTTTACATTAATCTTAAATTTCTGCATGTCAGTACAGACGGGGAAACAAGGGGCAGGGGGTGAGTTCCAAAACCTAACAATTCAAAGAAAAGCTATTTGAGTAGAATGCCCTCCGGCATCTGGAGACTTAAGTAGTGGATGGATTAGATTTAGCTGATTGTAGGATTGGTCGAGTGTACTTACGTTAAGGGGGCATAAGAGCAGCAAGTTCATCAGACCACATTTCATTGAAGTACTTGTGAAACAAGCACAAGGACTTGAGCTTGGTCGATAGTGAGAGACCTATTAGATTAGATACTCTTTTTGGGACCTTGTCTAAGACTAGTGGAGTGTGCGCCAGCCCAGATGTGATAAAAATACTCCATGCATGAGCGGATGATAGCTTTGTAGAGATAATGCATACTGTCAAGGGTGAGCGGTTTTCTAGCACGGTAGAGAAGGCCGACTTTCTTCGCAGCAACCTTTGTAATGACTTCTATGTGTTTCTCTAACTTCATGTTACCTGTGGATGTTAGGCCAACGAGTTTGAACGTTGGACTCTCAGATAGGGTGTTATTTGCAATTACAATCGGTGGTTGAAGAGGTTTATAGTAGTTGTTGACGGATAGGATCTTTGTCTTAGCAACATTAAATGTTACCATTCATTTATGACCCCATTCACTCTAGACTGGAGGTCACTTTATTAGGATTCAGTCATTGCCTGAGATATGTGCGCGTTTGCGTTACCTACATTTACAGTATAGTTATACAAATTAGCTGTGTTTTTGTATTCATCAAACTATTCTTTGCCAGAATAAGGTATAGTCCGGCTCGGATCGAAGAGGTCAATTATCTCAGGCAGTATTACCTCTTTGTACCTGCAGCGAGATCCACCCTCGGTGAGGTTAACTGATTTACCACAAAGAAGGTTTATAGCGAATATTAATTTCACTAGCGGTTCACAGACACATGTATATACTGATCAGGAAAGATGAATTTGCTGACGTTAATTTTGTACTTTGGGGTTGGTGCAGGTGACGCCGTCCTCTCAAATATAGCACCTGGTATACCCAAATGCTCACTCATCTGGTACCTACCAGTCTCAACGTCGCCTCAATTCGGTGTTCTAACGAGAATCAGTGTCTCAAATGGAAAAGGTGTTTTTAGCTGGTTGCTAGAGACGCCCTTTCCGATGAATACCAATCGATCTGTTCTCATCGATGTTCGTACCCTGCTAGAGTGCCTCATCGGAAGAGATCTCCACAACAGAGATGGGGGGAAAATCCTACGTATACTTCATGTCGTATCTTGCTGCATAGCTTAGCCGGTATGATTTATGGAGTTATAATATAAGCAGTGCGAACCCGTCGAATTGGTGGCATTCTATACTATTAATCGTAATATTTCTTTTAAAGTAATGGTCAGAAAATATTGAACATTTCTGCTCCTGTAAAAAACAATTGATTTATATATAAAACAAATCTGTTACTTCTTTCGTTGTTTACGGTAATTGTAAACAATAATTAGTTACTGAATTCACGTAGCAGTTAATTATTTATTAGTTATACATAAACAATATTATATCATTATATAGATGCATCCATTAAATTCTAATACTCTTTACAAAGATAAGATTTTACATACAACACTTAACTTTTTATGACGTTTTTATTTCACACTAGTCATACTTTACTTTTAATTATGAAGTGTTAAACCTGTTTCTTATGTTAAACGCGACCTTGTGTTGTTCCGACAAACCTAACTTTGCTGGTATTCATGAACTGGGATGTTTATGTGTGTATTGTACTTCCTACAACGGAAAGAAGATTAGACACAAGATCAGGTAAGTTACTTTCACTTCATTGATTTTCTATTTTGTGCCTGATACGTCTTTGCTTGCAACATTCAGACGCAGAGACAACCAGATAATGAGGGATCCTGGTGCTGATTCCTCTTCAAGATATATGTAAGCTATGTAGCTCTGAGACAACCACGTTGCCATACGCCCTCCCACGGTAAGGAAGCGTTGTACTTTAAAAGGATGATTCTGTTGTTGGCTTTTGTTTCCCTTTTTATGTTTTATAAGTGGAATCACGTGATGGTTTGTACTATGGGGCGAACTGGATTCAGACTTGCCACATTCATGTCCTCTGTCCGCATCATCATTCATTCAATCAAGCCACCTTCTAGAAAAACTAAAAATGAAAATTATTCTCTAAAAGAAAAAGAATGTACTTGAAGGAAAGTGCCTCTTTTAATTCATACCGAAAAGTTGGACTAAATATTTCAATGATATATACCGCAGAGGAAATATCCTAAATTCAATGTGATTAATTGAATAACATTGGTAAAAAACTAAAAGCAATACGCTGTCAGGAGTTATACAGAATACCATTAAATAAAATGTTGGTATAAACTGATGGATGTATCGTTTATTTTTATTTCGTTTGAGTAAACACAGACAGCGATTGTTTATGTTGTAGATGAGAAAAAGGAAAATAAAATGAAGAAAAAACAGCGGTGAAGGCAATGAACAATAAAAAGAAATATAGGAGAAAAACGAAAAAGGAATAAAGAGAAAAAGAAAAGAAAACAACCCAGAAATATAAACAAAAAATGACAAATTTAATAAAACATTCTCATGTCAGAATTTAAAATTAATAATCTTTATTTTAAAGTAGATTACAAAAGTAAGCTTCACCTGAAAAATTCTCTAATTGAAATACACCTCAATTTCAAAGTTTTAATAAATTACATTTTTGTAATCAATTTAAAATTATTCACAGTAAACAAAAATATAATGTTCATATAAATTAATAAATGTATCGTTTATTAATCTAATTTGAGTAAACACAGACAGCGATTATTTGATATAAATGAGAAAAAGGAAAAGAAGAAAAATTGACAAACGAAAAGAGAAATGAACAATAAAAGATAGAAAGAAGAGGAATAAATAAATAAAACAGAAAAGAAAAAGAAAAATAAATAAAAAGGAAAAGAAAGACAGAAAAAGAAAAGAAAAAGCAAAGAAAAAGAAAACGAATCAAGGAAAAAAGAACATAAATAGAAGTCAAAATTTATATTGGACAAATTTAATAGAACATTCGTAATGAAAAAATAAAATTTCATAATCTTCATCTAAAAATAGATTACAAAAGAAACTTCTACCTAAAATAATTATAATTTAAAAATTTCAATGAATTAAAAAATGTTTGAATAAATTTAAAATTATCCAAACAAAAAATTAAATAATGTTGGTATGAATTGATAGAGATATCGTTTTTTTTATCTACAAAAACAGCTATTTTTTAATTGTGTACAGAAATAATTTTTTTAAAAGTAACGATAAAAAAGAAAAAGAAAAAAAGAAACAGAAAGAAAAAAGGTAAAACAGTTGGACAAATTTAATAAAAAGAATTTTAATGAAACAATTTAAAATGTAATCATTTTTATTTTCAAGTAGGATATAAAAGAAACTATCTTTAAAATAATTATCTAGATTAAATACAGTTTTGATAACAATTTTTAAAATTCTAATAGAAAATTTGAAAGAAAGAACAAGCGATACTGCTACATATCCAGAGGCGAGATTAGATTTACGGTCCCTAAAATTTATACTAGAATGTTTCACATGAACAAGTGGTAACAGGTTATGGCGTTAGTTAAAAATAGATCTAAGTAGCAGTCTTCTGAAATTTAAAGGTTTAACTTTACTACACGTGATAATCCTAAGAATAAATTAAAATTACTACCCGGCCATGACTGACAGGAAGAGAACAACCAACCCCGTAAATGAAATGAAAATTAAATTTCCGCAAAAGTTCCTGAGGCCGACATCAAGATTAATTATTTTACTTAATCTTTCGGTGCTTGTATAATAAAAAGCTGAAAAAAGTTTTGTTTGTCTTTTAGTGTTGGAGAGGTAAATAAGGGGCAGGTAACTCTTACAACGGATTTTAAGCAAGATTTTCCAGTAATCAAAACTGATGGCTTTAATTGGCGT
This sequence comes from Sepiola atlantica, assembly GCA_963556195.1. Lineage (NCBI taxonomy): Eukaryota > Metazoa > Mollusca > Cephalopoda > Sepiida > Sepiolidae > Sepiola > Sepiola atlantica. The sequence goes on along the minus strand of OY744553.1, from coordinate 16,815,815 downwards.
TGCACATGTGGCTACTGTGCAAGGAGAACGTCGATTAGACAAAAAACGGTTAGGGTTTACGGTTAGGGTTAGGGTTAGCGTGAGACTAATATTGTTAGAAAGCTAGAGCTGTTGTGAAGAGTGACCTGCCCCTTATTTACCTCTCCAACACTAAAAGACAAACAAAACTTTTTTCGGCTCTTTTATTATACAAGCACCAAACTTTCTTAGGTTTATACAAATGCAACTGAAGCATCTCGGAGGTTTCATCGGTCAAAGAATTGTGACTATAAGATACGAGATTAGTCGCGCAGATAATACCTAAAAAGATTAGCTTTATCAAAACTGTTCTATTCGGTGAATAAGTGTTACCCGTCCTAGAACGAATATTCTTCTAGCATATATATATATATAACTGCAACGTCTTGTCAGAGAAGTGGCACACTTCATTCCGAAAGGCAATGTTAGGATAGACCTAAGGCCGCCTGTGTGAAAATCAGGACCTACATAACATGATGTAAGGAGTGGTCTTCCCTTACTTTTCTTAAGTAAAAATAAGCCCCCACGTTTTACGAAAATCAAATGAAAAGTAAATATTTACTTCGCTCTGCTGCAAAGTTATTTTAACGTTTAAGACACGATGTATTTTATTGGTGTGTTAATGTTTTGACAACATTACAAATAAAGGAATTTATATTTTACGTTGAAGCACTTCCTAAATCATATGATGACGGTGTGTAGCCCCTATATAGTGTAGCGTCTATATTTACAATATGTAAGTGTATATATATATATATATATATATATATATATATATATATATATATATATATATATATATATATATATAAGTTTATATATATATACATAAATTCATTTATATAGATATATATATACACATGAATTTATTTTTATATATATATATATATATGTATATATATATATATATATATAGGCGTCAGATATGTAAATCCAATAAAACATTTCCTCAAATGAAACAACACTCTTTCAAATCTAAATACATTTCTTAAAATTGGTTTACATATCTGACGAGAGCGCATCACGCTTGAAACGCGTTATGTAAAATTATAAAATTATAAAATGATAAAATGATAAAATAATAAAATAATAAATAAATGTTGAAAATAACTTTTTACAAATGTTGGAAGCGTTAGTCCTTTACATATATATTTTTTTTCTTTTGAACTTCAATGATACTGGACAACCCTCTTTTCTCTCTCTCTCTCTCTCTCTCTCTCTATGTGTTTCTCTCTCTCTTTCTATTTCTCTCTCTCTCTCTCTATATATATATATATAATGATATAAAAATAGAAACAGTCGACGCAGATCAAGAAAATTTCGACGTAAACTGGTCTTCTCGAGATTCTAAAGTTCAGAGTCCCGAGGTATCGTGTTAACGTCGAAACGTGTTTTAGTATGCATAGACTGTCTCCGATGTTGATATAATTATTTTTATAAAAGGTCAAATCACCTCCTTAGTATATTTGAAAAAAAATGCTTTTGAGTGTATTCTAGCAATATATTTGAACTTAATTAACATAACAGTTATATATATATAAATATATATATATTTAAAATATTACCATCGACAGACACGTATGCCGTCATTTTAAGACTTATTAGTGCCCCCCCCCACACAAACACATATATATATATATATATATATATATATATATATATATATATATACATATATACATATATATATATGTGTGTGTGTGTGTATTTTTAAAAAATAATTGCGTGTTTTTGTAGGCTATAACTACGGTTTCACGCCCATTCGCCATTCTTCTTAAGGTTTCTTTAAGGAGAATTGTTCGTTAAGGAATTTATTTCTTAGCCTGTGAGCCTCTGTTTTCTTGATTTGAAGTCAGAAAATAAGTTTGATATGGTCATCTGATTCAGGTTTCCTCTTTGTATGGTGTCGCTTCTATGATAGTTTTTTTAGTAGACTATTTTCCTCTGGGTCGTATTTGATTTACACTTTTAATTCATCATAGTTAGACGAATTAGTCTCTGATATACTTATAACTGAAATTACAGGGGAAAATATTCGCAGGATGCCGCGCGAATCAGCTATGTTTGCAATCAATGAAGCCTATTATTATCATGACCGTCAGATCTTTCTCACATAGGTACATTATGAGGGGAAGACCGTTACATAACCTATGCAGTTCACTGACGAAACCAACAAATCTTTTAAAATATAAATTGTGCGAACATTTCAACGATTTGAGATATAAAAAAGGTGTATCTTTTTGTTAAAAATATTGTAAGCCAACTCTGTTTGAAATTGTGATGATGCGGCAAAAATATTCTATGATAATTTGAAAATAAAATGAATTCCAAAGTGTATCGAAGCACAGTATCTTAATTCCGACCATCAATCAAGGGAAGCGCGAGAACGCTCTATCCCTTAATAGACTACACGAATGGCTTATGCTGGAAATCTCATTACTTTAATCAATCATAACTGAAAAACCAATACACCAAATTAGTTAAAACTTTGCACAACATTTTTATTTGATAGGTTCTATGAGTGTGTAGAATTTCAGCATCATTAGTCAAGGCAACCCAGAGATCCAGAAAGTTCAATCATGAACTCATGTTATCTGTGTGTGCGTACGTACGTACGTACGTATGTGCCACCCTGTATTTCATCAACTATTTGATGGATTCAGCTGATTTTTGGCAGAGATAGAGGTTCTAGGGTCTAGTTGATGGCATTTTAATTTCAGTTTACCATATACCTTAGTTTTCCAGAGAATTACAAAACACCTAAAAATTACCAGTATTCATACACTTTGTTCTATATCTTATCGACCACATGATGCATTCAGCTGCTTTTTGGCAAAGATAGAGGTTCTAGTGTCTAGTGGATGACATTTCAATTTCAGTTTACCATATACCTTGATTAGACTTACTACCAACTATATCAGTTATGAGAAGGCATTGCATTGAGGCATAGTCTTTACAAAAGTAGTGACATTCCATGAAAAATGCCAGTATACTGAAATCATATGCCCTTAATAGTGTTAAGCTGAAAATCCATGTACACTAAATGTACAAAAGCAAAGAAAATTCCCAAATGTTTACATTTTTATTGTCATTAAGGGTATGCCAGAACAACACGACTATGTATTTTACTGGTAGGAATTTTTCTTCAGCGCACCTCACACACTTCATCCACTCATGCATAGAGATGTATACTGTAGTGCTGTGATAATGAAATGGTTTGGTTGATATGAAGGCATACCCTTAATGACAATAAAAGTGTAAAAATTTAGGAATGTCCTTGCTTTTGTACATTTAGTGTATATGCATTTTCATCTTAACCCTATTAAGAGCATATTTTTTTTCAGTATACTGGCATTTTTTCATGGAATATATTGGGAAATCAAATAAAGAATTATATGAAGCTTAACGAAACTGATAGATTAATAGTTGAATGATAGAAATTATTATAAGAGTATTTGAACCGATTAATGGTATGAACAGATTGCGATTATTGATGTAAGAAGTTCAGATATTCTCGCTAATATCTTGAACACTCATTGTCTTCCATGTGAAACAGATACTGTTTGCGGAAGTTATTCTTAAAATTTATGTTCAGTTAAAACATTGTAATGACGTTTTATTTGGTAACTAGCGCCACCTAAAAATGTATTTATGTATAAATTATAGATTATTCAGTTCCACGGTTTGGTAATTTCTTGCATCTTTTAACATTAAAATTCCTTGTCTCTCTCTGAGACAAAATTTATAGCAATCGTTTAAAAATCTTGTTGTTTTTGTTATTTTCATTATGATTATGATTATTATGATTATGATTATTATTATTATTATTATTATTATTATGATTATTATTATAATCATTATTATTATCATTATTATTATTTCATAGTAGCCTCAATTGTTGGATGTTTTTAGTTGGAGTTTTCTTTTTTTATCATCGAGCCAATTCCCTAGAGATCCAAGCTGTACTTTAACACTTTCGCCGTTTCTAACAGGCAAGTCGTTTGCGGAATTGGAAAATAAATTGTCTTGCCAATTTTTTGAAGCCATTAATGGTGATGTTTCGTTATGGTTCCTAGCGTTCCAATTACAACAAGTATCACCCTCACTTCTTTATATTTCCATAGCCCAACTAATTTCCATTGAAGATCTTTATATGGTTTGTGTTCTTTATCCTGCACTCTAGTATCGAGGAAACAGACTACCTCAATGGTTAAGCAAGTTCTCTTGTTTTTGTTTAGAAAGATTAAGTCGGGTTTGGAATGTTCAAGAGCTTTATCAGTTTTTATACGCATGTCTCAAATAAGATTGACATTGTCGTTCTCTTGTACCACTTCTAGCTTATGCTAATACCACTTCTCATTATGATCCAATTCATAAAGTTTGCATATATTTCAGTGTAGTACCTGAGCGACTTTGTCGTGTCTCCATTTTTTATACTGATGTGATGCTAGCACTAAGCATTCAGATACAATATGCGCTACGATTTCTTCCCTCTCATTACACAATCGGCATATCGGTGATTCTGCATTTTTGCCAATGTAATGTTTGATGGATCTGGTGCTGGGCTGCCATTAAAGTCCGCTCGGTAAATCATTTCAGATCACCCCTGACAAACCAATTCCAGCTATCAGTATCTCTAAATGCAGTATTCTTAAAGAATAGACTGTGTAGTTTCTTTCCAAATAATGTTAACCCTCTCTTGTAACCTTTGATTTTTTTACTCAAGTTCTAAATATTCTTTCTCTTTTACCTTCACGAAGAGAAATCTCATTACTTTCAAAAATATATTTATGTAGACAATCTTCTTCTATATTCACGGCATCTACAACACTAAGTAAACCTCGACCACCTTCCTTTCTAGGTAGAGACAATCTATCTGTATATCCTTTTATTGCAAAAGCTACATAAATTGTAAGCATTTTCCGTGTTTTGGTATCGGCACATTTAATTCATCTACATTCCAATCCAGTATACCGACAGTATATTAAATGATAGCTAATTCTCTGGTTTTGATAGCATAGATTGTATTTCGACTGTGAGGGTTTGATGCATGAATAATCCTTACTCTTCTTTTGTACTCAGCTCTGACCTAGTTTTTCTTGTCCTTGTTTTTAATCTCATCCGCCTCCAGAATTCCCAAGTATTTGTAGCTCCTCTCTTTCTCTCTACATTCTTTATCAGATCTGTTGTTGGGAGTTCAAAGCCATATGAATGGACACGTTTACCCGTTTTTACAACAAGAATTGTACATTTAGTGATGCCAAATTTCATTCGTATGTCGTCACTAAATAATTCAACCGTATTCATCAGGGTATCAAGTTGGGTTTCATTCTTTCCAAAGACCTTAACGTCATCTATGAATAATAAGTGGTTGACTGTAAGAAGTCCTTTACCAAGTCCATATCCTGCCTCAACGTAAGAGAAGTGTCATTGTGATCAAACTAATGTCAAACACAAAGGGGGAAACTATCGCCCTGGAAAATACCCCTCCTGATTTCATTTTACCTAATGCAACACCTCCAGAAGTTAAATTAATTTCTCAATTATTCATGCTATTCTTTAAAGCTGTTTAAAATCTCCAAGCATGTGTGTATCCATGAATGAGAGACCATGTTAAATGTTTTCTTATACTCCACCCACCGAATAGCCAGTTATTAGTTCTTCGTTTGCAGTTTCTCAGGATCGATCAGAAGCTTATCTTTTGCACCAAATGATCGTTTTAAGCAGCGTCTATGTTCCTCAAGCAGCAAATAACCATAAATATTTTCAGACATGACGCTAGTGAAAAGTTTCAATATAACTGAGAGGCTAGTGATCGGTCTAAACGTTGTGACTACCCCCTTTGTTTTATCTTTCATTAACAAGGAAGTGGTGCCCATTGTCAGACATTTAGGCAAGCTACATTTTGTCAAACAGCCATTTATCATTTCTGCAAAGCGTGGGTGAAGAGCCGGAAGGTTTTTAAACCAGTATCCCTAGACTCCGTCAGGTCCAGGTGCTTTCCAATTTCAAGCTTTTTAATCCTTTCCTTCCAAATATTAACAGTGACTCTTATATTTGTTTGTCGTTCAACTCTAGAGAACCCCTCCCTTTCAATATCTTTGATCCATTCTGCATCATCTTGATGCTTTACTTCCTTTTCCATAATGCATTTCCAGAATGCACTAGATTGATCAGCATCAGGTATAACGTATTCCGTCCTTCAATTCCTTCTTGTTGTTCAAAAATAAGTTTCTGGGTGTTCTCAAACAGTATGTTGTGTTGATACTGCTCAATTGTGTCGCTGTAATATTTCACTTTGTCAGTCTTAGCTACGACCCGCTGTTCCAGTTCTTCAATTACACACTTGAAAGCTTTTTGGTGTATGGAGAACTAACGGATTAGTCTTTCACAAGTGCTCTGACGTTTGAGTTCACCATTTTCGGCAGCTTGCACATTACTTAAATCCTTTATAAGTTGATTTCTCTGACCATTTAAACGTGTCCCCCACCAAGGATCTTTATTTATTTCTTTTTCCGTTTGTTTTTACTCCGAGTAGATTTGACACAGTATTGGCAGCAGCATTAATAACATTATTACACTAATCAAGATTATTTACTATAAAAACATTGCAAGACATCATTCACTTTGGTTGTGACGGTTTTAATTGTTTCCCATTGCCAAATCTCAGGTTCGGCGGCTATTTTAAATTGTCAGCTCTTAGCTTCTCGTCTAACAATCTGAATATAACTATCTTCTTCTGCCATCCTATGTTCTATTATATGTCTTACGATTTCATCTGTGGAAACATTCTGATTACCATTAGTTTACATATTCTCGCTCTTAGAGTTTGTTGTTGTTTTTACCACATACATTTCTTCAACTACATGAAGTTTATTTATCTTCCCAGGCTCGTCTAGTCTTCTCTCTTAAATATTATTATTATTATTATTATTATTATTATTATTATTATTATTATTATTATTATTATTATTATTATTATTATTATTATTATTGTCATGTTATAGTTACATTCACTATTTAAAATGTTATTATTATGCGCCTTAAGATATAATTATATGTATATATATATATATATATATATATATATATATATATATATATATATATATAAAGAAAGAGAAGGGGAGAGCAATTTGTTTCGTATTTTGAAATACTTTCTATATACAAATAATATATACAAGTAAACAATGCTTCAAGCAAACTACATAAACCTTTCGTATAAATATAATTTGTTTTGTATTCCACGTATGCTTGTAGAGATATATTTTGTATGATGATAAGTTGGTGGTGGTGTAAACATAAATCATGTCGTTGCTTTTTTTAAATGTTTTATTATTTGAATTTGAATTCAGTATT
>OY744553.1:16615938-16803438 GCA_963556195.1 Sepiola atlantica | reverse complement strand
AAGAGAGAGATCGTTATTACATAATTACTGCTTTTACTAATTAGAAAAAGCAAATGTTCACTGTACACACAAATGTAATTAGTGTTTTATCTTTTTTAATTCATCTATTTTCAAAACTAACGCTTGTTTTTCCACATGGAACGAAATGTAATCGTGTGCAATTATTGATTACCTACTTGAACTAGAGGTACAAAAAAGTGATTACACATATTTTCTACTTGTAGCGACAAATGAAATTCACTTTCCGTTTTTCTTGACATCCATGTTCTTATACTGCAATCTAATCAATTTCGAGCTGTGTTTTCCTTAATTATTTTCTTTTTAATTTTTACGTTTTCTGAATTTATGAGAATTTTGCATATTTCTATGGACTTATTGACTTTGGTAGTCGGAATATTTAAACGAAAAAAAAATTAAACTCATGAAGCATATTTCGACGTACTAAGGAAAGTTATATTAGTTGTTTTTGTGTGTTAATTTATTTTGGTCATCCACACTTGTTTCCCAAACAGATTTACAGAAAATGTTAGTATTTAAATTAGCATCCAATCGATTATGTGTGGAAAAAACGAATATAAACGAAGAATTATTTGATATGTCAACTAAATTGTAGAGTAATTTCTTTTACTACGCCAATACTCAGGAACACAGGTATGGCATTCAGTGGAACAATGCAAGCCGAAAATTTGTGAATCACAGTAAATATAATTTTGTGATGGATAAATATAAATAAATATTACAAAATATTTTCAAATGTCCTTGTTGTGAAATGAGCAAAAAATGGTTTATGTTATTCGATATCTACGGCATTCGGCTAATATAATGGGATATTCTTTGGGGAGGAGGTAAGTAGGGTGGTAATAATTGTGACGAAAGGGGTGCTGGAGAAAAGTAGAATTCACTGTAGAATATGTTGCTAGAATTCAAATGAAATAGTGTGCGATTTAAATAACAAAACAATGATTTGTGAGTGTCATCAGTTATGCACAAAAATAAACAAATAAGTTAATAGATAAACACAGTTCTATAGTTAAGGAATAAAAACAGTAGATCAGATTTTGTGACTGGAGAGCGAATACGTTTCTGCGCGTGTAAATTTAAAAGTATGATAACAACATTGTAACATCAAATTAAAAAAAAAATCTATGAAAATTCTTTTTGTATTTTCCGAGTCTTCAATTGCAAACAAGCCAGCTAAGGAAATATACTTTCAGAAATGTTGGGAAAATTACACAATCGACGGATAGGGGTTTTATTTTAGTATTTTTTAAACAGGATCCCCCTATAAGAAAAAAATATATGTTACACGAAAACAAGAAAAAGTATAATATTTTATTTGTTCAAGTACTTAAACGAATCATCATAAAATGTAATATTAAAAATAAAATACTTTTCCTGTGCTGACATTGATTATCGGACTGGTGTACCACTAAATAATTATTTGCTATTCTACTGAAAAAAGTATTTTCACTATCTTTTCTTGACAAAAGTTAGTAAAAGGTTATTCAAATCCATTAAACTTATTCAATTGCACTAATGCAACACACAATATTATATATTAGTTAACTAGTCTGCTCGTTATGGCGAATACTGCGAATCGAACGTATAACTATCAAATAATTTCTTATTACATTAATGTATATGTATTTTAACTAAATGAATAAATGCGAAATTCGGGCAAATTTCTTGCACTAACGTTGAAGTCAAAATGTCATATTTTAAGTTAATTAAACTTTACCGAATAGACAAACGGTGTTTCCTATATACTGCTTATGTATGAAACTATATGAGTCCCATGAGTAACTAACTTGGATATTGCTTTGTAAACGGACATTTTTATATTTTAATTGTAAATTTTGTATTCAATGATTGTTTCGAATTAAAACTAAACTAATATTGTTTTATTTCTTCGACAAATATTTAGATGATTTATTTTTCAGACGGCCCGACTATATTTTCGACATGGTGCTATCTATATTGGAAGTGCTAGAAATCTGGGGATACCACTGTTTATTATCAATTAACAATCACTCATACTGACTTGTGTAAAGCCATTTGATGAGTAAGTAATAATAATAATCACTAGCATAGCCCGTATCCCGGCGATTTCCAAGGAAAATATGGCACGAAGCATGAACAATTCGGTAACGGAAAATCTCTGAAAATACAATCGATATATTTAATAAGTATGTGCTCACCCACGCAACTTTTTGAAACATGACTTGTTGGGGTCTCGCCCTCCCTTCTCATGTCCCCGTTATAGGCAGAGCTCCATCTCTGTCCCCCGCCCCCTAATGCATCTTCAATTTCCTGTTGAGGTGAATTTAAAATCTATGCCATTTGATTCCATTATAGCCTGATGAAGTTGACGCTATTTGCGAGTGTTAACGAAACAGAATATGTTTTGTCGCAATTAATGGAATAAAATCATCAACTAAATATATATATATATATATATATATATTTATATATGTATATATATATATATATATATACATACACCATATATATATATAAATATATACACACATACTATATATATATATACATGTATACACACATACTATATATATATATACAAATGTATATCTATATATATATATATTAGTAAAGTATGAACATTTGTTAGTTGTAATTAATCTTTACATATGAGTCCATGTTTAATCCCCGTAAGGAATCAGTAGCCTCATGATTCCCTTCAGATATGTAAAGCAGACGCCTCGGCGTAACTCTATTGCCATACAACTATTTTCATACTTTATAATTTAGCCTTATTACTGTATTTAGCTCTGTTGCAGTAAATAATAAAAATCTATACACAATATATTACATCACTTCATAATATAATACGTATATACGTGAAATACTATATATATATATATATATATATTTATTTATTTATGTATTTGAACAAAGCCACTGTCTTTCAATGTATCTTAATTTCATTAATGTATGTGGTAATTTCTGTTGGCTTGATGAATAAGGGTGTGGAATCCTGATTGTCTTTTGAATCTACGAACTGCATGTGAACACGTCTGACCGCCTGAAACTACGACTTACTGCACTGATGAGGACGTAAGTCCGAAACGCTGTCGTCTGTAGCTAAATACCCTTTAATATTTAATAAAAATATTCATAGTATATATATATATATGTATATATATATATATATATATATATATATATATATATATATATATATATATACATATATATATATATATATATATATATATATATTTTGATCCTTTTTCGAATTGAAGACATTTCCTGTTCTGAATAACATGAGTTTATTATTGATGTTTCTAAGTCCTTCTTTTACTGAATCCCGTATTGATTTTTAAGTTTCCACACAATTAACCTGTTGTATATGCAAACCGATGTTTTCTGAACACTCGAACTTGAGTTGTGCAAATCTTGTTCAAAGAAATGAAATTCACATTTCGCCAGAGCATTTTTCTTTTTTTTTCGCTGTTTAGTTACGAGAAATTTTACTTCTTATAATAGGGTACGGTTTCTTTTTTTTTTAATTAGACAATAATTTCTTTGATGGCGCGAGTTTTTCTTATATTATAAGTGTGTTTTTTAATCTTCTACAAACATAGATTAGCTTTAACTTTGCTTGGAAACTGACAATAAATAATAATATTTTATTACTTTGATATGTAATTGTATATATATATATATATATATATATATATATATATATATATATATATAGTACGTCAATGAAAATTAATAAGATCTGCAAATGGAAGCAAATCGATATTTACATATATATATATATATATATATATATATATATATATATATATATATATATATATATATATATATACGTTGGATTGGAGTTGAAAAATACTTATAATCCAGTGTTTCGAATCGTGTGACCAGTAGTGAATAGTCATACTTCTACGCTGAAGAGTCTTGATTGAAAAGAGACGAAACGTATACGTCCGTAGATAATAAACAACAACAAATATTTTTCATATATATATATATATATATATATATATATATATATATATATATATATATATATATATATATATATACTAGCAAGACCCGTGTCTAACGTTGCCCCGGAGAAATCTAATAGATGTTTTTTTAACTTTTAAAAATTTTAGAATTAGAATATAAAGAAACTAAACTGAGTTATTTTTATGCTCTTTTATCTTCGGATTCCTAAGATCAAAATGTACATGGTTCTTGCTTGAGCAAGGCACACGGCATTTATTGTCCTGTCGGTCGCCGGCCCCTTCGCGTAAGTTTAATCTCTTAGCTAGTCGAGTGACTGGGTTACCCCTTGGTAATCGAAACTATCCAAAATGCCCACTCGCTAGTTTTATTTTATTGTTTTAGGCCTCTTTCTAATTGCATTTATGTTGGAAGGAAACCGCTCATTAAACCGGATAAGACGATGAAAAGAAAGAAAGAGAGAGAGAGAGAGAGAGAGAGAGAGAGAAAGAAAGAGAGGGTGGACAGACAGACAGAGCGTGATGTCGGCTACACTGAAGTCTCTACAGAAATTGCGGTGATGTGTTCACTTAACAAAAACGAAAAAATGTGTTGGAATTTGACAATTTTGGAAACAAACTATCAAATTTTTCTTTGCGATAAAAAAGTCGTTCAGTTCTACAATAGTGACACTTAATATTTCAATGCTAAAACTTACATAAATAACGTTGTTATTTACTTCATGATGTCGAAAAAATCGAACGTAATTTAAGTGTTTTAGTTGCAGGCGGAGAGTATTTTTTTTTTTTAATAATTTTTGAACAAAAGTCGTTCAAATTTGAAATTGTGATTATGAAGAAAATATAATAATGTTTAGGTTTGGTAGTTTTGTTTTACGGCATATCAACCCTTTTTGGGTTATTTAATGCCGAATCTGGTCATTATAGTAAAAGTTTTTATGCTTCAAGTTCTTTATATCTTCAAATGTTTAATCATCGTTTTTGGTTTGGTAGTTTTGTTTTACGGCATATCAACCCTTTTTGGGTTATTTAATGCCGAATCTGGTCATTATAGTAAAAGATTTATGCTTCAAGTTCTAAAAATAAAATAAAAAAGGGGAGGGAGAAAGGGAGAGGGGCTGTTGTTTTTGTTTTTGGTTTTGTAGAACATAATTAAGTTTTACAAAAAAAAAAAAAAAAAAAAAAAAAAACGTCAATGTAGGTGAATTTCGTCTCAGGGAGCCACAGGGCAGCCTGATCTGGTATCACCAGTAATAATGTTTACATGCGATATATAATTGATGCAATTCTAAATAAAAGTCGTTCAAATTTGAAATTGTGAAAATGAAGAAAATATAATAATGTTTACATGCGATATATAATTGATACAATTCTAAATAAATTCAGATAAATGAAATCATGAAAAAGAGACAAAGCAAATAAAGAAATATTTAATGAAAGATTTTAATTTTCATTACGAAATAAATTCAGTTAAGTTATATAGATGTGACTTAAATGAAATAACAAAAAGTTGATTTTATTTTGTTCATATTTTGTTTTTTACAAATAATATTGAAATACTATCTAATATTGTAAAAAGTTGTTATGAAGTAAATATTATAGGCTAATACATTTTCAGTAATACAATATATTGTTGTACTAAAAAGGGTTTTACTATAATTGATGTTTTAGTGTTTTAAGAAAAAACAGGTTAAACGTGTATACGAAAGATTGTTGTAAAATAACGTAGGATATAATACAGAATATTACTGATAAATTAATTAATCCCATTGTTTATTTGGTTTCGATAGCATGATTGTCCACACGTCGTAACTTTCTAGCTACGTATTTGTGAACTATTTGTGTTATTAACAAGTATATACAAATATATCGTCGAAACTAAGTAATTAAAATTAAAATGATTTATACTACATATCTAAAATAGAAGAATCCCGAAATATTGTATTGTAATAAAAGTAAGATTGAATCGTTACTGACTGAGGAAAGTTTTAATTTGTTTGGATAGTCGGATTTTCTACAACTAATAGTGTTAATAAAAGAAAAACATTTTTTGTACTCAGAAATGTAGTATTATATTTATTTTAGAAATAATTAAATATAAGATTTATGAATAATTGTTTATATAGTTTTACAAATAATATTGAAAACATTTTAGTCGAGTACCTTTTCATTACTAAAAGGTATCGTCGAACTGATGAATTGTTCATGTGAAAGAAAAAACAATATGTTACCTGTTCCCATCGCTTCTATGGAAATGGGTATGTTTCGATGAAAATGCCCTAAGAATAAATACGAAGTTTCGTTTGTATAAGCAGAATAGTATAAATTCCTACTAATTTACGTAGGTAAATTTTGAGTGCAGAAGCCGCCATGTATGTGAGGTGTTTGTTAATTTGTCTATTCTGTTTTATTCTGGAATATCGAAATATTCTTTCTGGACTATGGTGACAAGAAAGTCGTCATACTTTTGTATGAACATCTAAATCAATAAAGATGTTGCTGTTTGTCGCATGAAGAATGTGAAGGTAAATAAACACAAGTAAGCGTAAAACAAATGTAATCATAAAGGTTACGCGATGCAGACATATGAATTATAAGTGATCAGTTGTTGTTAGTTTTCAGGAAATCCGAACGTGTAGTATACTTATATAACCGGTGTTTAGTCAGTTATCATTCGTAGACAAAATGTACACGGTGAAACTGGTGGCGGTGATGGTAGTAAAATAGTGGCGGGTCATACTTGATGCTACTTTCTTTTTGAAAGGTGTGTTTGATACACTCTAAGAGAATGCGTAAAATACAATGAATCTAGAATAAGAGTAGATTGAATGCAGAATTTATGGAAACACGCGTGAGGGCTTAAGGTAATTGGAGTGTAGAACATATTAGCATATTAAGTGGTTGTTTATTTTCCTATAATGTTTGAAAGCGTTCGGGAATAAATGACATGATATATATATATATATATATATATATATATATATATATATATATATATATATATATATATAAAGAGGTGTACTAAAAGCGAACTTTTAGGAGAGGTAAAACCTATTGTGAAGAGTATACAGCTCAATATCTAGGATAGAGCAAGTAGATATGAAGAAGAATGGAAAGGAATTAGAGTTTTGCCCAACGTTTTCTTTCCCTACAACTTTTATTTCTTTTTTTCAAATTTTAAATCTTGGCCATTGCCAACTTATCTATCCCAGCGACTTCCTCTGATGATAAGATTTTGATCTTTGAAAAGCCTGGCTTAAGGAAAATTTAACTTGAATAAATTGCCGTTTTGCGGAATATACCTTGCTCTGAGCAATTGAATTGAATTTTGATTTGGCTTTTGCTTCTCAAATTCCTTTCCATTCTTCTCCATATATATATATATATATATATATATATATATATATATATATATATATATATATATATATATATATATATATATATATATATATAATAATGATCATAATAATACTCTAGGCAAGTTAAACATCTACATGATAGTAATCCAAATTATTTCAACCGGGCTTATATAAAGAGCTCAATATCAAATAAAGCTTTTATATATGATTATTTTAATTTAAGCAGACATGTAGAAAATCTACGACACTGGCATATCGATGGTATCGATCAACAGCTGTTATAAACTGATATCTCATTTTTTTATTATTTTTTATATTATTTTTGATTTTTGTTTTAAACGGTCCCAACCACGTGACTTTAGAAATTTTAATTTCAAATTTATTTTATTTTCTCTCTATTTCAGTCTTTCCAAATATGACATAATGTTAAGATCGAAGTTTAACTCTGCCTGATGATATCTCAGTTTATAACGGATGTTGATCGATAACATCGACATGCCAGTGTCGCAGATTTGGTGCATGTATGTGTAAATAGAAATATATATATATATATATATATATATATATATACACATACACACACACCCACACACACACACACACATATATATATATATATATATATATATATATATATATATATATATATATATATATATATATATACGTACTTACTTTTGAACGACATTTCGTCCCATTATTATTATGTACAAATAAGTAATATTAACGCTGTAAGTTTAATTATTACTTCCATGTGTCTGCAGAAGACGAACTATACAAGCATCCCTTACGGCTGTAGAAACGGATGCTGCTCATAACATGTGGTCAGGTCTACTTGGGTAGAATTTTGAAAGATTATTCTCATGAGAATAGCCTCGCATGAGCATTCAAATGACGGCTTTTATAAGCTGTAGAATGTATTGGGCAGCTCTGAAAGAAGTCACGTAATTGACTAAGTATAACGCATAGAAGTCAATTATTTGTAACCTGCCCTTCCCATTCATATGTGCTGTTGTGGAAGGATTATTGATGAATATTTTAGGACAATCATTCCGCAGCTGTAATCATCATCGTACCTGATACTCATTCATTATTCTAACATTTAAGAGAGCCAACAATGAAAATAGTGTTACAAATAGTATGTGAAAAACATTGAATATAACAAACATCGGTGTCAGAACATAGAGTGATATAGCCCCATGGTTACGCATACTGTTGACGAGAGTCACTTTAGTGACGAATTAAGTCGTAAGTGATTTACTTATACATGAAGACGGAAACAATAAACAAATAGGATTGCCATTTGTGTTAACATGACATTTTGGCTAGGAGCCGGGTGTCGTACCTGTTCCGATGTTGCACTTCATTTTTCTTGCCTAGGACATTTTTTTGCCCAATCTCGATTATCCCTTTTTTGCGGAGCATAATTTTCCACACGTTCAAACCGATCTTTCTCCCGGGGTTGAGAGAGATAATGGTAAATAGAAGCATTTGTGTATTAACACTTCTCTTTTATTTGCAAAAATTAGGACAGGATGGTACAGGCAGTCGGAAATGTTCCTCTGGATCAAGCATGGGTGACTGTCAAAGATTTTATTGCAAACAAGAGCTTTTCGGACTGACAAATTTTCTTTCAAATCGAGCGTAGCAGACTGATGAAAATGATATTGCAAAGTTTTATTTTAAAATTAAGCGCAGCGGACTAATGAAAATGATATTGCAAAGTTTTATTTTAAAATTAAGCGCAGCGGACTGATGAAAATGATATTGCAAAGTTTTATTTTAAAATTAAGCGCAGCAGACTGATGAAAATGATATTGCAAAGTTTTATTTTAAAATTAAGCGCAGCAGACTGATGAAAATGATATTGCAAAGTTTTATTTTAAAATTAAGCGCAGCAGATGATGAAAATGATATTGCAAAGTTTTATTTTAAAATTAAGCGCAGCAGACTGATGAAAATGATATTGCAAAGTTTTATTTTAAAATTAAGCGCAGCGGACTGATGAAAATGATATTGCAAAGTTTTATTTTAAAATTAAGCGCAGCAGACTGATGAAAATGATATTGCAAAGTTTTATTTTAAAATTAAGCGCAGCAGACTGATGAAAATGATATTGCAAAGTTTTATTGTAAAATAAAGCAGAGCAGACTGATGAAAATGATATTGCAAAGTTTTATTTTAAAATTAAGCGCAGCGGACTGATGAAAATGATATTGAAAAAGTTTTATTTTTAAATTAAGCGCAGCGGACTGATGAAAATGATATTGCAAAGTTTTATTTTAAAATTAAGCGCATCAGACTGATGAAAATGATATTGCAAAGTTTTATTTTAAAATTAAGCGCACCGGACTGATGAAAATGATATTGCAAAGTTTTATTTTTAAATTAAGCGCAGCGGACTGATGAAAATGATATCGCAAAGTTTTATTTTAAAATTAAGCGCAGCAGACTGATGAAAATGATATTGCAAAGTTTTATTTTAAAATTAAGCGCAGCGGACTGATGAAAATGATATTGCAAAGTTTTATTTTAAAATTAAGCGCAGCAGACTGATGAAAATGATATTGCAAAGTTTTATTTTAAAATTAAGCGCAGCAGACTGATGAAAATGATATTGCAAAGTTTTATTTTAAAATTAAGCACAGCAGATGATGAAAATGATATTGCAAAGTTTTATTTTAAAATTAAGCACAGCAGATGATGAAAATGATATTGCAAAGTTTTATTTTAAAATTAAGCGCAGCGGACTGTCAAAAGATATTTTTTCAAATTTAGCGCGACCGACCAACAAAAATGCTATTTCAAACATAAGCATTACATACCGACAAAATTAACCCTGACGAACCGAAGAATCACTATTTTTAATAAAGCGTTAAATAATAACAAAAATACCAGTGGGAAATTATATTAAAAACTTACTGTGACAGAAAAATGTTAATGATGTTTTCTAAATGTACGCGTGACACAAAGACGCAAATTACATGTGATAGACCGACGAAAATACAATTTTATATATAAGTATTAAAAACCTACAAAACTATTATTTTAAATAAAGCGTGGCAGACTGGCGTGTATACGATTTGAAATTAAGTGTAAAGGAAAGAAAAAATCCTATTTCATGACTGAACGTGGTAGTAATCGGTTTAGTATAATAATTTGACTTCCTCATATTCTATGATTCCTACATACATCAGCTTTGAGACATTTACACATGGCGAATGTTTTTCTAACCTATGTTCTTATCATTTACGGCGTCCGTGATACTAACGGAACAAACAGAGATTTAAATATAATATACTTCATTTTAAAGCGTATTATTTGCTAAAAGCTATTCACAATTTATACAATAGAACTGTGAAGATACGCTCCACGTTTTCATTTAGATTTCGGTCCTGTATTAACACTATTTTCTTTCTGTGCTACTAAAAAAACATATTAAACAGGGTTCAGGCGTGAGAACAGAAGTGTTTTGTGTTTTCTACGTTTCAGAGCAAATGTATATGAAGTCAGACTTGTTTTTTTATACTAAAAGGTAACTGCTTATTTAAGGCCGGAAGGCCACTCAAAGATAAGAGTTCTAGTAGGACAATAATCGCTACCATGGGAGGATTGGAAACAATTGATGTTAGGGACAGAGTACATACAACAAATTGTCTATTTTAGCAGACGAATCAACAATTGGCTACCGTTGGCCAGAGTCGACAATGAGTAATGCATATATAGCCTATTTAGACTGTCTGTCTTCTCGATTGTGGCTTAATAGACGAATGTGAGAGCAGCAGTGTCTGTCGTCAAGGTATCTGGTGAAGCTGAAGTGTCTTCCCCAGGATGTAGGCTGTAGGTTTGTTGATTGAGTCGTGTTGAATGCTAGCCTAAGCAGTGTCATGTGCACGTCCAACCTCTCCACGTCCGGTTTGATCAAAAGGAACAGCAAGGCTGTTACAATTTGGCAAAAACACCGTCGCAGGAGATGGTAGTACGAATTTATAGTCAACGCTGAACTGCTTTACCAGCTCCACTCCGGATTTTTACCCGAGCTTTTCTCCTCAATATTTTCCCCCATTAGTGGGTATTCCAAAGGCAGTGTAGGTTTTATATCAGGGGTTTACCTACCTTCACATAGACTACCTTCCGAGGCCAACGAGATCCAGTTGTCTTGAATGTGATAGAAGTACGCACAATCTTTGTAAAATATAAGTTTAAGAGAGAGTTCGGCCGACAGAGATTTTTATTGAAGCTATTGAACTGATCTTACACATAGTAGATTAATTCTCGAGTGTGATGGGAGTCAAAGTGTTTTCGGGATGATGAGAATTAGGAAGATAGCATCGAACAAGAACAACATCTGACACCCAGACTTATTATAACTTTAAAATTTATATCTTTGTAGAATGACATACATTTTATATTATTTTTCTAAAAACACGTTCGTTCATATTTTAGAATTTTTGAGATAACCGTTTGATATGTATTATTTTGGATTGTTCGGACTACTGTTCTCATCTTGGGTTTTTGTTCTGGTGCCGTACCTACTCCTGAGGAGGTAAGGCTTGGAAGGGGGGTGTTATGGTGCCGTACCTACCTACGGAGAACTAATGGACTCGTCCACCTTATAAATACGGAAGCACGTGACACTTGTTCTCTTCTTCCCCGGCAACCGGCAATGGCGGTTGAGAGCACCATCTCCTTGTATCTCTTTCTTTCTATTATATGATATATACATTTGTTCATTTAAACCATGTGTTCCTGTGTCATTCATTCGGCCTTACCTAGGTCCACAACAGTTTTATTCTCACGTTTCGTCCGATGTAACCTCCGACTTTCTTCAAGTGTATTTTGACAATGGCTTTTATTGGTGAATGGTGGAAACGACTCAACGCTTTTTTTGTTTGACAAACACATTTTGAATTATAGCGACATTGTTTATTGACAGAAAGAACAAACACATCATATTCTACCATCCACTATTGTCAAAGTACATCTGAAGAAGGTCGGAGGTTACATCGGCCGAAACGTTTTGAGACTAACACCCAGGATTAGAACAGTAATCCAAACAATCCAAATAATAAAAGTTCATTAATGTTTCGGATTTTTTTTAGATGACAATGGTTGATAATTTGTATTGTTTGGATGTTCGTCATTGATAACAGAATGATCGCGGACTATCCCCGTAGATGAAAGAAATGGTTTTGTTCGAAATTCCGTACATATGCTCGAGTTTGACATACAAATTCCCGAGTTCGATAAAACGCACCTGAAGAGGGTTGGAGGTTACATCGGCCGAAACTTTGTAAGTATATAATGTAAGACGAGAACAGTAGTCCGAATAATCAAAATAATACAAGGTCGTCCATGCGAATCTTCTTATTTTTAAATGTGTTTCACATGGAGGATTCGGTTTAAAATAGATAATATAATTTGAGAGAATTGAAATGATTTCATCAAGAGAACCTAATTAAGGGGTGTCTATGCCGTTGCGATGGCTAATAATGTTTGTAAATTCTCGGAAAAGAGATAGGTGTATCTATATATTTACTTTTAGCCTAATAGTTTATATCCTAGGGATATTTTATCTCACTATGTGCATATATGTATGTATCCATAAATAAATATATATATATATATATATATATATATATATATATATATATATATAAATTTTGCAAAGTTCATTTTTTTAAGCATCTTTAAGATTTTAAACATAAAAAACAGGCAAAATGCCTTCAAAAATTATGTGTTAGATGTAGATATTTTTTATTAAAATCTTAATATTTTTTTTTCTTTTTCATCTTGACATTTTTATGTAATAATTTCGCCTGATATAAGAGGCCTCGTCAGAGCTTTAGACAAATAAAGGTATTAAACTTATGTTTTCGTAACAATCCTTCATGATCTTGTCGAAGTGGCGTCCGATGTTGTGTGGACTAACGGTGTAAGTGTCTCTTTTAAATGTGAACTTAAATCGCGCATGGTCGCTGGTAGGTTTATATTTGGGAAAGTTCATTTTTTTAAGTATCTTTCAAATTTTAAACATAAAGAAAAAGCCAAAATGCCTTAAAAAACATGTGTTAGATGCAGATATTTTTATTAAAATCTTTCTTTATGTTTAAGTTCAAATTTAAAAGCGACACTTAAAAATAAGGTTAATACCTTTATCTGTCTAAAGCTCTGACGAGGCCTGTTATGTCAAGCGGAATTATTAGATAAAAAAGTCAAGATGAAAAAGAAAAACATTTTTTTGATTTTAATAAAAAATATCTGTATCTAACATGATTTCTGAAGGCATTTTGCCTCTTTCCTTATATATATATATATATATATATATATATATATATTTTATATATATATATATATATATATATATATATATATATATATATATATATATATATATATATATATGTATATATGTGTGTGTGTTTACGTAAGAAAAAATTCCGAGCAATCACTCACACACTTGTATATAGAAACTTGTATAATTATCTCACTATGTCAATTAAGTTTATTATTTAAGATATCACGTACGGAATTGGATATAAATAAATTCTGTCAAATGCACATATGTTGCTTTAGAGATGTAAACTTTAGTGATGAAAACACGTAATAAGCGGTGTGTAATGTTATTTCCTGCGGGTATTAGAACATTAGGGCCATAAGCTTCTATAAATAAATATACTATTATATGATGCATATATTTATGTGTGTGTGTGTCTGTGTGTTATTTTTCAGGTATGTATCCCTAATTATATTGTCAAAATTGTTTTAGATTACAAACTCAATGAAGTTATGTTTCAGACTTCAGAGCATATATATTTTTGGTGGTATTCCACTGACCAAAACAAAACCGTTAGTCAACAACCATAATTTAAAATTTTTATTTCGGCCAATGCTTATATATTTCCGCCTTAAGAACGTTTAACAACCCGTAAACAAAAATATAGTAGTTTGTGTTCACGACCTGCTCATCACAGACCTTCATTTAATAATGGTCCGAAGCAAAAATGGAAGAAAGATGATAATAAAAAGAGAGATGAAGAGACAGCAGAGCAAAAACACGCAAAACTTACATTACCCAAGATAATACTAGGAAAATACCCCCATACACAAGATATAAGGTGAGTCGATGTTCAAGCCGCACTTTTGGCTTTAAAATCGGCCAAGTTGCCAAGAATATATATTTCATAATTCATAATAATTCGCCCATAAGTGTAGTAGTTTAACCTGCAAAACAAAATATATTACCTAAGTTTATATCTTAACATTTACCAAAAAATAATGATGCGCCCATGTTACTCAACGTGATGTCTAGAAATTATATTCCATAATACCGATCATGTGTTTAGTAGATTATCCAGTACACACACAAACACAAACACGCACGCACACACATACATATATATATATATATATATATATATATATATATATATATATATATATATATATAGATTTAGATTTTTCACTTATAAAATAGATCATTCAGTGAAGACCGGGGTTGTTCCAATAAAAAACAAGCTCGATGATACTCGATTACAGAGTACAGAGCATTTATATGTGATTTTATGAAAGCTTACCAAAGCATTCCTTTCAAGACACCAATGATCACCATTAAGGATATTTTTTCTTACAAATACTATTTATTCAAATTAAATGTTTTTTCCTACACGTGTTTCACTACCAAGCAGTTACTTGCTTGGCAGATCATCAGGGAAATTAAATGTCTGGAATACTGGTTTCAACTGCCGACAAAACACAATGTGGCGTTGTAATAGTTGAGGTCACTTAAGAAAAGAAGAGGAAAAAAATAAAAATAAAAATAAAAGTCAAACTTAAAAAGCTAGGAAGAACAACGATAAGAAAAGAAAGTCCTAGAAAAGTCTTAGAAAAGTAGCTTGTGCATTATTTCTTCCACCAAGCCAACAAGCAAGTAGTCGGTCCCAAATACATTCAATAAAACCACAAAACCGGAACAATGTGCGATAATACACTTTCACGTTAGCCGGTACAATGATGAATAAATCCCCCCCCCACAATAAAACAAAAGAACTAAATCATTCAAGATACCGCTCACAAGTTACCATTCCAATCCAATGATAGTATGGGAATTCTAAATCCAACTTCTCACAAAGAAAAGTCAACACAAATGTTCGTCCGAGTTCAAAGAGTCTTATTTCAATTGTTGATTTATTACCCTTCGAAATAAACACACGACGAGTTGAATGTCAATCCCGCAGAAAACTCCCTTCCATCAAGAAAAAATCTTAATATAGAAACTATTTATTCAAAATACTGTTTCTAAAAATATTTATTATTAAACCTATTCCTTATAGAAATTAATCATCTAGTGTCTGGGACGTCATTTTACATTTTGGGAAAATATCCTTCATTTAATTAACTGCCGAATTATTATCGTTTTGTTGTTTAACGAAGCGAAAAAAGCCTATCCCGCAGAATTTGTTTTTAAAAAAATTATTCATATATCAAAAATAAACTGTTATTATTCTTTGTCAACACAAGTATAAGGAATCTTGAAACTAAGAAGAAAAAACTCAATATATTCTTCAGCTCAATACAACTTAGCGTAACTATGGATATAAACTACCGGAGGGTCAATTTTTTGGATATTACGCTTGATCTATGCAACAACACATATGAACCTTATCACAAGCCCAACCACACACTCTACTATATCGACGCTAAATCGAATCACCCACCGATGGTGAAAAGAGCCATTATTCCTGCAATATCGAGTAGGATATCTAAGCTGTCCAAGAATCAACAAATATTCGACAGCAGTAAGCAATTCTACAATGAAGCTTTAAACAGATCAGGATACAAGGAAAAAATTAATTACCTTGTGCCTCCTTCGGTTGGGAATGGGAGACTAAACGGGAGACCGATTGCCTCTCGATCAATGGTTTCATATAATAGGGCAATGGGCAAGGCTAGATATAGGAGACCTGGTGTATCCCACGGTAATGTAAACCAGGTAGGGTGGGAACCGGTTGATGATAATATTCGTGAAGTTGGAAGTAACGAATTGAACTCACATGCTACCCAAACCGGGGGGGAAGGTAGGAAAAAAAATAGGAGAAGGACCACTACATGGTTCAACCCCCCCCCTATAGCCAGTATATTAAGACTAATATCCCAAAGATTTTTTATAGCATAGTGGAAAAAAACTTTCCAAGGGATAGCAGATTGGGGGGAATCATTAACAAAAATACTGTAAAACTCTCTTATTCAACCTGTAGAAATATAGCCACATCCATCATTGGATATAATAATTCTAAGATAACTAAAACAAGGGAAGCCATGTTCTTTTCTGGTGTTGATCCCAGTAACACCAGTTCAGTGAGAACCTCCATTATAAATAACCATAGTAGTAGAACATCCAGCAACGGCCCAGCACACAACTGTAACTGCAGAGCTTCTAACATCTGTCCACTGGGGGGGAACTGTAGAGTTTCAAGCATTGTCTACAAATGCGATGTGATAACAGAGAGTAGTAGGAAATCATATATCGGTTCAACCGGGGGTGAGTTCAAAGATAGATTCAGAAACCACATGAGTTCCTTCAGGGGAGGCCAAAGGGAAGACATAGATAGGCCTAACACTTCTGTTGGCCGTTTTGTGAGAAACCTCATTGCTAGGCAAGACCCTTTCGAACTGAAATGGTCAATTTTGGGGAGGGCTAACAAATATAAACCGAACAAAAAGAAGAGATGCAACCTATGTGCATTGGAGTCGTACCACATCATGACATCTAGAGATAATTTACTGAACGCTAGGCAGGAAATACTACAATGCTGTCTGCATAGAAACCGTTACCTGTTATCAAGCCTAAAACCTGGATAGGAGGGGAATTGGGGGAAGTATAAACTTACAGCAGAGATAGGCAGGATGGACACTTCCTGAGGCAATCTGGGGCAATAATTAGTGTATAATAGGGAGGATAAGAATTAGTAACACGTACTTATGCTAAGATATGTCTTAATTCAATTATTAGCGGATACTCGAGACTTAGGTTGGGGGGTGATAAGGTAGGAATATTCTATCGGAATAAGGCCCAGTGATAGTCAACTATAGTAAATACTTATTCAGCGGAATAGAGGGGGGAAATTGTGTTACATATAAAAAGATAGTGGAATAATAAATAATAAATCACAATTTATTCTCAGAAATAGATATATTATACGAAATGCATTGGGGATTTCAAGTAATTTTAAGTGATAAATAAGAAATAGCAACCTGGATGCTATCACTATTTAATTAAATTAGGTTAAATTAAATTAGTTTTTAATTAGATTAAAATAAATAAAACAATTTGGTGGCAGGAATGGGGAAAAGTAATTAAGGAAAAAATAATTTTAAAAACATGCATGCCGACACGGACTTAATTTCTAAAAATAGAAACAATTGAATTTTATAAAAAAAGTATTTTGTACGGGATTTTAAATTAGTAATAATAAAGTCTCCTGTCATTTAACGAGTAAGAGTGATATTTTCCCGTAAAGTTGACAAAAAAATAAACCGGTCCATTAAAAAAAAGTTTGTTTTTTTTCAAAATAGAAAATAGATTTCTGATAACGATATTCCGTTGTAACATTTATTTATGGAATATAGAATAATATTCTCCACAGAGAGTTACAAACAGACACAGCCGTTAAGGAAATATTTTAAATGATTTAAAATAATAACTAGATTTTTGTAGAAGGCCTTTTTATAATAACAGTTTATTTTTGATATATGAATAATTTTTTTAAAAACAAATTCTGCGGGATAGGCTTTTTTCGCTTCGTTAAACAACAAAACGATAATAATTCGGCAGTTAATTAAATGAAGGATATTTTCCCAAAATGTAAAATGACGTCCCAGACACTAGATGATTAATTTCTATAAGGAATAGGTTTAATAATAAATATTTTTAGAAACAGTATTTTGAATAAATAGTTTCTATATTAAGATTTTTTCTTGATGGAAGGGAGTTTTCTGCGGGATTGACATTCAACTCGTCGTGTGTTTATTTCGAAGGGTAATAAATCAACAATTGAAATAAGACTCTTTGAACTCGGACGAACATTTGTGTTGACTTTTCTTTGTGAGAAGTTGGATTTAGAATTCCCATACTATCATTGGATTGGAATGGTAACTTGTGAGCGGGTTCTTGAATGATTTAGTTCTTTTGTTTTATTGTGGGGGGGGGGATTTATTCATCATTGTACCGGCTAACGTGAAAGTGTATTATCGCACATTGTTCCGGTTTTGTGGTTTTATTGAATGTATTTGGGACCGACTACTTGCTTGTTGGCTTGGTGGAAGAAATAATGCACAAGCTACTTTTCTAAGACTTTTCTAGGACTTTCTTTTCTTATCGTTGTTCTTCCTTGCTTTTTAAGTTTGACTTTTATTTTTATTTTTATTTTTTTCCTCTTCTTTTCTTAAGTGACCTCAACTATTACAACGCCACATTGTGTTTTGTCGGCAGTTGAAACCAGTATTCCAGACATTTAATTTCCCTGATGATCTGCCAAGCAAGTAACTGCTTGGTAGTGAAACACGTGTAGGAAAAAACATTTAATTTGAATAAATAGTATTTGTAAGAAAAAATATCCTTAATGGTGATCATTGGTGTCTTGAAAGGAATGCTTTGGTAAGCTTTCATAAAATCACATATATATATATATAAATATATATATATATATGCAAATATTTGTGTGGTCAAAGATTTCACTACAGATTCTACGCAATTATGCACAATGTACAGCATATGCATGAATAAAACTGTGCGTAATAGTTAAATGAAATTAATCAGTAAATTATAAAATAGAAAAAACGATTAGTGAAGTAATGAGAGTTCGTTTTATAAAAGGATATGCAAATTAGTTATTCGTTTTCTGAAGGAGATAGGGGGCCAGGACCTTTTGTCTCAAGGCCTGATGGCTGACCCAAGTTGGCCTCTGTATTGGCTGGAGCACCATTTCCAGAGGCAGGAAGGTTTACACCATTGCTTTTATCTTCCCGCCTGGTGTATGAACGAGTTGATAGGCCCTTTTTATCCTGGGTTCCGGCCTGCCAGTATTTATTTTAGTTTTTATTCATATTTTTTATTATTCATTTGCTCATTGTCAACGGCTTCTAATTACTTATCCGAAGCTGCCCTTTGTTTTAGATATTTTGTCAGGGTTTACTTCAGAGTCTCTGACAAACCCCTGTACAGAGAGACCGAAGCCACCCGAGGGTGGTGTCTAGTAGGCATTCAAGTCCTCCCCTATGGATATGTGTGTGTGGTCAGATATAAACATATATGATCATTCGATGTTTTCGTTTGGGAAAGCACTAGATAGTCTATTTACATTGAATAGACGTGATACGGCAAAACAGACTGGCCGTGGACGAATGCATCAAAATATTCTTAAATGTGTTATTATTAACAAGGTAGAAAAAGTGGTAAGAGATAACATTCGAGATTTGAAGCCGGAGATATTTCGCTACAGCACTTTTTGTGAATAAACATTGTTTCATAAGTCGCCGATTTTTAGCAGATAAGTGACCAGAACACGTCACGTAGAAAAGGATCTAAATATTTAGATTCTAAATATAAGCTACTGATATATGTATGAAATATCATAATTCTATTAGTGCCTGCCTGTCAAAAAAGTTATGCTTATTAGAACTAAGTACAACACATTTTGTAGGAATGACATGACACCTTGCATATGCAGATGCTTTTACCTATATACTTTTATGTTCGCATAATTTTAACCATGGCCGTATGTTATTGATTATATCGAAATAGTCTACCCTTACTCATTTAAAAGATGTTTTTAAGAATCACAATCTGGCTTGTAATAACAAAAATTTGAATGTTTAGTGGGTAGAATTTGAATGCCGACAGGGGAATGTTGACTGTCTACTGGACACTGTCCGCGAATTTCAAAAGTGTGTCTGTGTATGGGTTTGTCAGGACAGCCTGTCATGAGGATACTTCCCTGAAAAATAAACATAATATTCGAAGCCAAAATAAGATCCCTTCGTTTCTGATACTTTACACTGGCTTTTACGAGGAATGGTATCACTTCTCCAAGTTATGTTGACTTTAGTAATGTTGGATTATGAAGTCAGTTCACAACCATAATATATTAATTTGAAAAACGCGTTAGTTAGCTAGTATGAATTGTCACATATGTGGAATCCGCGAATTAAGTGCAGGTTGAGATGACGTATTTTGGAAAGTGTAAAGTTGGTTCTCATGGGTGACTCATTTTGCCAAAATCATAATAAATTAGCAAGATTTGGCCGACATCAAAGATTTGGTGCCAACAAAGATAAGGTAGAACATCGACAGCGAGTAAGGTTATCTGATTGGGTGACACTAGACAAGGGTCTGTGACGTTACTAGTTTTGTCAAAAACTAGAGTTTAGATTGAGTCCTCCATGGGACTCTAAAGCGAGATGGCCAAAACATGAAACCGCTGTGGAACTCGAGGTGAGCGGATGTCAAAAATAATGAGCTGGAAACTTAAATGTGTGTCTTAAATAAGATGAGTATCGAGAGGAGTTCGCCACGAGAGTTCGAGGCGAGAAGATGTCCAAAAAAGAGTTCGAGGCGAGAAGATGTCCAAAAAAGAGTTCGAGGCGAGAAGATGTCCAAAAAAGAGTTCGAGGCGAGAAGATGTCCAAAAAAGAGTTCGAGGCGAGAAGATGTCCAAAAAAGAGTTCGAGGCGAGAAGATGTTCAAAAAAGAGTTCGAGGCGAGAAGATGTCCAAAAAAGAGTTCGAGGCGAGAAGATGTTCAAAAAAGAGTTCGAGGCGAGAAGATGTTCAAAAAAGAGTTCGAGGCGAGAAGATGTTCAAAAAAGAGTTCGAGGCGAGAAGATGTCCAAAAAAGAGTTCGAGGCGAGAAGATGTTCAAAAAAGAGTTCGAGGCGAGAAGATGTTCAAAAAAGAGTTCGAGGCGAGAAGATGTCCAAAAAAGAGTTCGAGGCGAGAAGATGTTCAAAAAAGAGTTCGAGGCGAGAAGATGTTCAAAAAAGAGTTCGAGGCGAGAAGATGTTCAAAAAAGAGTTCGCTATTAAAAGTCGAGGCAGGAGGACATATTTTACCAAGGTTTCGGCTTTGTAAATCAGGCGGGCGGACAGTACGGGTGACCAATAATCGTGGAAAAACGAGTATAAATAGGAGGAAGAAAAGACGAGGGAACCCTCTCCACGGTAAAAGAAAAAGAATAAAGATGTTGGAGTGCCTGACTCTCTCTCTCACTCAAAAATACGATCTCCTAGTTTCTTTCTTTTTGCAAGGAAAATAAGTTTTTTTCCCCAGAAACAGGTACACCACTTTGGATGATCACAGGCCAAAAGTTTATATACGTCATAAATCTTCTTTCTTTTAAGGATTCAATTTTATTCACCAAAATCTTTACTATTTAACCCATTGCTCGTTGACTTTTGTAAGAAAAAATTCTAACAGTTACATTGCTAACATTTTACGATGTTTTAATAATTTATTTACTTTTTATATTTAAATATTTCAGGACGAGTTTAGTATTTATTTGAGAATATTAAGCGCGGTATGTGGGGGAAAAGGGATATTCCTCTGCAAAAAACTTACGGGGTTAAAATGACCTCGCTTCATATTTATGAGGTAAGCTGATGTACCTATTTCAGGAATAAATGGACTTACCCCTACACAATAAATACAGTAACATCTAAGCGGCAGGGGCAGCGAAGTGCGACAGTTATGGCCCTAAGTGTATGACGCGTACTCCTGTGGTGTGGATAAATTTTTTTGGACGGCTGGGCGATCTATGCTGGGATTTTGTCGACGACGGCACGATGTGTGACAACATGTGCACGTACGTGCAATGTCTCGTCTTGTTATCGCCAGTAAACAATCATCGTTTTACGATAGTCGCTGTTGTCTTCTTCTGGAACTGCCTGGCTGGCTGGTTGTTTGGTCGGGACCATCGTGCTAGAAATCGAACATTATGTAATAATGGAACAAACGATTTTACTTATTATGTAAAAATATAATTTATTATATTTTCTTCCGTAGCACATTTTTATATCTTGCATAGAGCGCGACAAGACGTGTGCGTCTTTTTCAGAATTCAAACCAGTCTCTTTATTTTTCAATCTCTTTAACATTGAAAGAAGGGGAGAGTGAGAGAGAAAGAGATAGAGAGGGAATACAGCCGTCATCATTGTACGTCTTGTCAAATGTTTTGTTTTGAGTTTGATAACTGATTCTCCCGAACGACGACAGTATGATCTTTGAACCCGTCACATGCATCTGTCATGGAATTAGTTTGACACCAACTTTAGTTCTTCCAAAATACGACTGAGGCACGGGATGCACTCAGTGATCTCAAAACGCAGAGAAATACTGTTTTTGAAATAAGTCTGGCATAAGGATTACGAATATAACGGGGAGCACCTAGCTCCACAAAATGCAACACATTGTGCCACACACGCCCCTTCTTCATTTTGACCTTTGGCTATGCAATCAGCAAAGATCACCGGTGATTCATGGCACACTGGGAAGATATATGCATTATTTTTAACTCATAATTAATTTCATTTTTTAAATTATTATCTCTTAGCGTCTCTCTTGAAATATAAACTACCCTTGTAATATTTTACTCACGTCTTCTCTCCTAAAATATGAACTCATCTCATGCTTTTTAAATTTCTTTTTCTCTTAAAAAAAACATAAAGTGTCCTTTATTTTATAGTCATTTTACTTGACTAATTTCACTAAACGTCGTTGATTGTTCGACAGTTTTTTCCTTTGATAAAAATATCAGTATTATTAATTTCAGGTATGTTTTTATTTTTTTAATGGTTGATGATTGTTTCCCCTTGTGTCCCCAGACAACTCTAAAACGAATTCCTCGGTCGTTTGAAGAAGCCTTTTCAATTTGCCGTCATCTATTTTAGTTTATTTTAGTCATATGTGCTGTGGGTAGGTGTAGAGACACCTTAATTGCCTCTATCATGGGTTTTCCTTTTTGGACTGGTGTCTTACACGAGGGCAATTCTTTGTGTCTCTTTTTCCCAACAGTTCTAACAGTGGTGATGCATGACGGCAACTCCACTTTTTCCAGTGAGGATTCATCAATTTTACCACTGGTATTATTACCAAATAGTATATTTATCCCATTAACCTTCAATCGGTTAGTATGAAAAGTTATTTGGACTCGGTTTCTTTTCAACCAGTCTGAGCCCAATATCAACTCTCGATCCAAGTTTGAAGTGATATATAACCTTGACGAAGCCTTTAGCTTCCTCACTTTAAATTGGTAAGTGAGCCATATCGAGAATCATCTTTTGTCCGTTTGCGAGTGTAACGGTTAGATTAGAATTCTTCAGTTCTCGTTTTTCCCATTTTAATTCCTCAAAAACTTATGTTATAAAGAGAGAGACCTCTTATCCAGTGTAGATCAGTGCCTCTATCGGTCGACCCTTTATTTTCACCATAACACCCATTCCGGAGCCTTGTTGGGGGAGTTTGTGTCCCTTGGCTCTTGTACATCTCCGAGTTTCTTTTCTTGCTTTATTATTTCTGCGGTGGGCATATTTCGGACCGCTTTTACCACCTCCCTGACATCCATGTCCTCTGGGGTTCATATTTTCCCAGAGTCCTTTTTTCTTCGAATACTTGACATTGTTACATGTTCGGGTAACCGGTGCCTGATCATGCCGGCGGTAATGTGTGGTTTTCGAGGGTAATCTGGTCTTTCTTTTTCGTAAGTTGAAGTTATATACTTCTCCCTCAGATGAATATTCTATTTATTTATTTCACTTTTTATAATTTTTTGCGTCGACTGCATTGGAAACATCTTTATATATAAAATAACTAACAATAATTCAAGTAAACTACAACTTATTTCTTGATATAAATATATAATGCTATTCAAAGAAATCGTTCCTATTAGGGACGATATTTGTTAAATCATTTAAAAATACTTCCTCTCCGCCCAGATTTATTCTGTTTCTTCATGGCATAATAATGTCAGATTAACATCAAAAAAGGAGTTTAAAGGATTATCCGAAGCAACAGTGTGTATGGCCTTGACTTCTCTTAAACCTAATCCTATCTATGGTTTAAGGAAGTGTCTTTTCCGCTTTATGATAGAACGGATAAAAATCAAGAAGATTATACAAGTACAAAAATACATTCGCACATATACACAAACAAACAAAAATGTATGTATATGAACATATTACATTTATGTGTTATGTTTCCAATAGAGCAGTTAGAACGCTTGGAAAACTCCTCATCCTAAAACAAAACATAATAAAGTTATATCGTAAGAGAAATGCTTATATATATATATATATATATATATAACCAATTTATTAAAAAAACACGTTGTTTTGGTTTTCAAAAATATTCTTCTATTTGTTATTCTATAAAAGGAATTATTTTTGACAAAAGCGTGTTCACGCCGAAAGATCACAAGACTTTAAAATAAATAAGCAATTTATTAAAAACACACTAGTAGTTTTAGTTTTCAATTACGGACCGTCGAAACACCAAAACGGACTTGGTTACGACAATATGTCCCGGTCAAGAAGGACTTAAAAAAAAAAAGACAAACAAGAATGAAATGCATATACACTTCTGGCAAAGGCGTTTTCATTATGAAATATCTTAAGATTTTGAAATATATAAGCAACTTCATTTTTAAAAAGTTTTATTTGTTTTCAAATATATATATATATATATATATATATATATATATATATATATGTAGAAAGAAAGAAAGAAATGTTAAAGAAGAAGAAGAAGAAGAAGAAGAAGAAGAAGAAGAAAGAAAATCGACAGTTATGAACGCCGATTTTAAACACCGGGAGTTGGCAAAGAAGAAGAAGAAAAAGAAAGAAAAAGAGAACAACTTAACGGTTAACTTATAGACGCAGATTTGAAACAATGAGAAAATAAAAAAATCGACCGTTGTGAACGCAGATTATAAAAACTGTAAGTGAACAAGGAAGATTAATATTTATTTGAGGTTGACGACAACGGGGAGATGGACAACAAAGTAGGACGAGGGAGAAAAGGAGGAACTAAAGGTATATACATGTATGTATATATATATATATATATATATATATATATATATATATATATATATATATGTATATACATATTTATTTATTTATTTTTTATTTTTTGATGTGTTGATGTTTTTTATATTTATAATATAAAACTAAATATAATACATTAATCACTTAAATAATAGTGTCATGGATTCGTCCAAACACTTTAAAATGCAGCAACATTTTTGTAAGTAACGGATACATTTTATTAGACAGACGAACAGCACAGGTAAAGAATTTTTTTTGTGTGTGTGTCTTAAATAACTTATATAAGTTAGCAAAACATTTATATGGGACAAAACGTAGATTTAGTATAAGGAACGTTTATGTTTTTGTCTTTTAAGGGAAGTGGGGTCTGATCAACTCTGCTGGGAAGCCATGAAATTAAATACTGTCTTGTTTTTAAATTCCCGAAACAGTTTTTGATGGTAAACAACTGATCATCCCTTAAAATAGTGTTAGAAACTAACTAATATAATAACTGTAAAAAATAAACTGATTTACATGAGTGATTTTCCACTGGAAGACTTAAGACTATAAGTTTTTTTTAAATTTTTTTTTTAATATATAGTTTTAATGGTTGAGAAACTTCCGAGACTATATATATATATATATATATATATATATATATATATATATATATATATATATATATACATAAATATTATATAATACATAGTTAATTTTCCACCCTAAACAGCTTCAGTAAACGTACACATACATATATTTTAGTTCTGTGACATATTGGTCAAATAAGTTAGATAACAAAATGTTAGTTGGACTAGTTTTATTTTATTTTATTATTTAGTGTTTCTTGTTATGCTTTAAAATTAATCACACATTCAGGTTTATTAAGCTGAGTAATTTTATAATGTGACACATTAATACATCCGTCACGTTGTACGGAAATACGTTTCATGACGTTTACATTTTTCAAAACGAACAATTGTCATTCTATCATTTTCTATAATAAATCGCTTTACAAAAAATCAAGATGCCTTCACATTATTTTAAATAAAGAATTAAACTTTTATTCATTAGATAGTATGACATATATTGGTGTTAAGCAAAATTAATCGGGCGACATTCTTTACGTGATATAGTTACACATAAGACACGGTGTAAGAATGTATGCTGCATGCGATGTTTTCAATTTTGAAACCCCATCTTTCGGTTTAGTATAATAATTTGACTTCCTCATATTCTATGATTCCTACATACATCAGCTTTGAGACATTTACACATGACGAATGTTTTTCTAACCTATGTTCTTATCATTTACGGCGTCCGTGATACTAACGGAACAAAAAGAGATTTAAATAGAATATACTTCATTTTAAAGCGTATTATTTGCTAAAAGCTATTCACAATTTATACAATAGAACTGTGAAGATACGCTCCACGTTTTCATTTAGATTTCGGCCCTGTATTAACACTATTTTCTTTCTGTGCTACTAAAAAAACATATTAAACAGGGTTCAGGCGTGAGAACAGAAGTGTTTTTGTGTTTTCTACGTTTCATGGGAAATGCTGCCTCACAGATCCCTTTCATATATCTCTCTATATATGAAGTCAGATTTGTTTTTTATACTAAAAGGTAACTGCTTATTTAAGGCCGGAAGGCCACTCAAAGATAAGAGTTCTAGTAAGACAATAATCGACATCATGGGAGGATTGGAAACAATTGATGTTAGGGACAAAGTACATACAAAAAATTGTCTATTTTAGTAGACGAATCAACAAGTATTTGTTTTCATTAGACATGTATTCGACCATGTTGCAGTCGGTGTTTTGCTTAACAGATAAGATATTTAAGTTAAGAAAATTGTTCATAACAAATTCTGTCATGTTTTTTGACAGCTAGAGAAACGGCAGTTCTTTGCTGTGGTTGTTGCTAGGCGAGTTCTTGCTGTGAATGTTTTACAGGTTGGGACAGGTATTTAAGCTCAGTCGAGAAAATACACACACACACACACATATATATATATATATATACATATATATATATATATATATATATTCTAATATATAAAGTTAAAACGATTTTCCCCTGTATCTTCTCGAAGAATAGGAAAATAACCACATGCATCACAAGCTACTAAACTCACCACTATATTACACTTATTCACTCGAGCGTGTTTTAATGAATTTGTTATTATTTTTTCCAGCTAACACTAAATATTACTTTTGACCCATATATTCGCCTCTCCTCAAAACTTACTCCATATAGGTGGTAGCAAAAACTTTTTCCCCTAAAACTTCAGTACCGACACTCTTCCCATTGACACCGGGAACTAATAAACAACATCTACTTTTCAAAAAAGTGCCGTTAATATTTACGATGTGTCTGCTATTAATTTACTACATAATACAAACTATTACGCACACATTTAATGTATATGTATATATATATATAAATATATATATATACATATATATATATATATATATATATATATATACAGATAAATACACATTAGTCTATAATAGAGTTAGAGGTAGGTAATCATTGACAATAAAAGTACAGTTCAACGACCGGAATGCAGTAAAAATCGCATCAATCAAGATTAAAATAGCAGTTCGAAACGTGTAAATAATACATATAATAATATTTTATCTAAAGAATTATGGTAAAAAAGAAAAATAATACGCAGAAGGCCGGTGAGTAAAACTGCTGACACTTTGTAAAACAGCATTAACCAAGAACAACAGTCCGAACGCAGTAGAGAATACAACATATAAAGGTATTTCAAAGGCAGACCCAAATAGCATTTAACGTGATTAATTAAACTTTGATTCTTCCTTAGCTCTTTTTAATTTGTTAGTGTTGTACCGTATTATTGGCAACATATTAATTTATTTTGCTCCAATGTATTTAAAATATGTCTATATCCGGCCGGATTTCATATTTCAATAATCACTTAAAACAGTAATAATTAAGGAGTATAACTCGTATTGAGATTGAAAAATATAATAATAGTTGTATCTTTTATGTGCGAAGAAATAAAATAAATGAATTAAAATTATTTCACTGCATCCCTGGAAACTCCGGGTAAGTACAGCTACTAAATAATATATTAATTATAATAAGTTTATAATATCAATAAAAATACATCATTTGAGGAATAGCGGAAAAAATACTGGAAACTTTTTACGCCTTCAAAATTAAAATTTTGTGAAATTAATAAAAACTTAGCTTTAGAGCAGATTGTTTATTTTATTAAATTCATATATCAAATTTATTTCTTTAATTAAAAAACACACCTTAATAGATTTAAGTAAAATGTAAGTTATTTACTTTGATGTTTACATCTCATTTATTTCTCTGCTAATCTCGAAACAAGTTGTCTCATATTTCAAATCGAAAATACTCATTCTTTAAGAGAAATCTTTATTTATTTTGCAATGGTTCGACTTATTTATGCTAAATACGAAATGCATCCCATGAAAAGTACCACTTTTTTTGCAAGACGAAAGCATTCTTACGAAAACTAAAATGGTCCCAAAATATAGAAAAGAATAAATAGAATCTGGCTTTTATTGTTTATGTTTTAAAAAACGTAAATTAAATTTCATCTGGAAGAAAAGTAATATCATTTAATTCAAAACGACATTTATAAAGATTTGAACGATTGCACATTTTCTAAGGATGCGTATGTCTGCTTATTCTATATAAAATTACAGAATTAGATATGAGTATAAAAATGTATTCATAGTTTTATAAAGAACTATAAGATCATTTCAATCTACATTATATATATATATATATATAGAGAGAGAGAGAGAGAGAGATAGAGAGAGAGAGAAAGAATAAGAGAGAGAGAGAAGGGAGAGGGAGAGAAAGAGGATGAGAGATATGATCAGAGAAAGAAAAAGTATTTTATTTTAAAATTATACATACAGTGTGTACCCGCGTTTCATATATCTGGTGATTATAATGGTTGGGTACTCTTTTTTATTCTAGATGTCCACAATTTAGTGTTTAAGATTAAAGAGTGTTAACATTAAATTCAATTGTAGTGACTCTTGTTGCATTGATGGCTAATGGCTATGGTTCAAATATGATGCAAATCTGAAATATTTGACTTTTCAAATTAGATGGTGTGCCTGAAAAATCTGAAACAAAATACATATAGACTACTACAGATGATAGCATTTTCCGAATTGAAGTGTAATGTACGTTGCTAAAACGGTTTAAAGTGCTAAGTCATAATTAGTTCTAAGTGACAGTCTTCTGGAGGTTGACGATTCAGTCGTCAGTACATGCGATACTTGAAATACAATTACGAATTACTTAAGAGTCATGGCTAACAGAACGAGAACAAGCAATCTATGTGGATTAAATACAGTTTTTAGTTCGAAATATCGTAAAGATTCACGAGTTCGACAGATGCCTGTAGCTAGGGAAGGTAGAGATTACATCGGCTAAAACGTTGTGTGAATAAAATCCAAGATAAAAACATTAGTCCAAAAAGCACAAATACTACACGAGTTTCAATTTCATTGAATACTATAATCAGCATTCTTTTAAAAAGAACAATTGTTTTCAATCTTATTTACACAGACCTGCCCGTCATTATTTTCATGTTGATGCCACAACTTAATGAATTTATTTTGAATTCTCTCGTCGTACAGACACACAGACATAGAGAGATATGGAAACAACACATCTACTTTTGTTAGACCAAATAATGAAAACACATACAAAACTTCCGTCGACGGGTAACATTTGTCTGTCCTACTTAATTTCTATCCACCTCCATTTTTCTCACTTATGTACAGGGTTGTCTGCCCTTTATAGGATCGATTCAAGAAAAGGTGACCCGGATAAGTTTACTTTCCTTTTCTGTCTTTATGTATGTTATTTCGGTAGGTTTCAACGAACAGAGATGTGATTGATATGGCTTGTTTCTTGCCCCTTTAGATTTCGTCTTCCCTTCCTAAATATACGTAAAATAACTATAGTTGACTGCTTTCGTTTCTGAAATATATTATTAAACAAATAAACTGTAACAGCAGGTATCATTGTTTCTTTGAAGATATTCTGTTTAAGACGACAGCACGAATTCAAGATAGTAATCTGCAGATCATCATCATCATCATCATCATCATCATCATCATCATCATCATCATCATCATCATCATCATCATCAACAACAACAACAACAACAACAACTACAACAACAACGCAAGCCACATAATATTGCCGACTTTATTGCCAACCCGTCATCTGGATTGTACAGAAAACCGTAAAACACTCAATATGCAACTGGGAATGGAGTTAAGAGACGAGTGCACCCATCCTTTATCGGAAAAGATAGTGAGATAAAAAACCTTCCGTACTTACGTATTTGATGTTTTAAGGGGGTTCTGTGCCCATAGGTAACTTCGAGGACATATAGATATTTGGCACATAGAGGGTACCCTAGAGATTCGTGACCAGTTATATTGTCTTTACCCAGAGAAGTTTATACATATGATTTAAATTTCTTCAAAGGATATATTTGAAGTTTCGGTCTTCATAGCTCCCTTAGGTTTGGAGGGTATTTAGAGATTCGGGCCACATTCTATTGTCTTCACCAGAAAATGTTATACATATGATTTAAATTTCATAAAAATAGGATATATTTCAAGTTTTAAAGAAGGTTTGGCCCCAAATGGCTTTAGGTTAGAAGGACACTCAGAGATTCGGGACACATTCTATTGTCTACCCCAGAAAATTTCATACATATGATTTTAATTTCATAAAAATAGGATATATTTCAAGTTTTAAAGGACGTTTTGGCCCCCGTAGCTCTTTAGGTTAGAAGGACACTTAGAGATTCGTGACCACATTCTATTGTCTTCCCCAGAAAATGTCCACATATGATTTGAATTTGATAAAAATAGGATATATTTCAAGTTTTAAAGGACGTTTTAGCCCCAAATGGCTTTAGGTTAGAAGGACACTTAGAGATTCGGGACCACATTCTATTGTCTTCACCAGAAAATTTAATACATATTATCTAAACTTCATAAAAATAGGATATATTTGAAGTTTTAAAGGAGGTTTAGCCCCCATAGCTCTTTAGGTTAGAAGGACACTTAGAGATTCGGGACCACATTCTATTGTCTTCCCCAGAAAATTTCATACATATGATTTAAATTTCATAAAAATAGGATATATTTCAAGTTTTAAAGGAGGTTTGGCCCGCATAGCTTTTTAGGTTAGAAGGACACTTAGAGATACGGGACCACATTCTATTGTCTTCCCCAGAAAATGTAATACATATGATTTAAATTTCATAAAAATAGGATATATTTCAAGTTTTAAAGGAGATTTGGAAACACATCTATGGTCTTCCCAGGTACAATGATATATATATGTGTGTATATATATATATATATATATATATATATATATATATATATATATATATATATTATATTTGTCGCTCCTCGTAAAATAAGTAGAGCCCTCTTAATGGTAGTACAAACACAGCATGACGTCACTTGCTTTATAATGCATCATTCCTTCTTTAATAGTAGTAGAATGCCTGGATATCGTGCCGCTTTAAATGTGTTAAAATTATCATTGTTTATCGGCTATTCAATTGGTGGGCGCGCGGTTTAAGACGTTGGATGCAAGTTGAAAAATACTTGTTATCCAGAATTTCGAATCGTACGACCGGTAGTGAATAGTCATATCTCTATGCTGATGAGTCCTGATTGAAAAGGGACGAAACGTATACGTACATAGATTATAAACAACAACAAATATTTTATATATATATATATATATATATATATATATATATATATTTAATTACATAAAAATTCATTGAATGATGATAAAACTCGTATATTTTTCTATTCTTGGTCCAATGGTAAAACGCTGAACTATAGACATCAACATCAAAGGTTCGATTATTGTCGAGGTTGACGGCGGATGTCAGCCAGAAGCACGTGTCCATGGGTTATTTTTATGTACGTATAAAATTAATATATATATATATATATATATATATATATATATATATATATATATATGCACAAACAATAGACACAATCATTCAGTAGCAAAAAAAAAATTAAAAATGCGAGTTTAAAGACAAGTCAAATTTAGAATAGTGATGAGGCTTGGTTTCCTGTTTTTACAAGGATAATGTTACAGACTACCTGTGTACCAAATAAATATTAGATTATCCTGAGTCTAAAAGGTAAGGTGTTCACCAGTAGGAGAACAGGGGATAACTAAAAAAAATATAAGACATTTTAAAAAGAATTAATTTAAGAGAAATTATTAGTGTGTCTAAGTAGAGTGTGACGTCAGATCTGGATGACTATAAAGGTGACTGACATTTTCCACCTTGCTTTCCCTCTCGTCTCATTGGTTTTAGCGAAGTCGGACACGTTTGAAACAGCGTGTGTCTAGACCCAAGCCTACCTGAGATATATAAAACCGAAATCTTAAAATAACAAGTGAACCATGACTACGTGTGTCATGGTTTATTAAGGCAATCTCTCAAGACAGAAGCACATGGTCGTCGTATCTAAGATTATGCACTGCATATTAATACTAAACTATCATCTCTATTACGGTCATCAACACTAGATATAACATGAGGCTGACTTGCTTGGTGAACCTTCACGAGAGAAAGTAAAAATAAAAAGAAACAACTATTTGTTCTCTTCCCCCACTGTTGTTTTGATAAATGTTAACACGTCATTGTACCATATTGAATAGTTACATTTGTCTTATTGTTCGAATATCTGATACTATTTCAAGAAAAAACTATAGAAAATTACTTTAATAATGTACATCCATTTCACGAAACTTTAGAGATGAGGATGAATAATTTGCATAATTTTTATTATTCGGATTACTGTTCTGATCTTAGATGTTATTCCCACAATGTTTTGGTAGATGTGACCACTGACCTTTTTTCAGATGCGTTTTGTCTCAGGAATCTCAACGGAATCTCGAACTGAACCCTTTAGTTAATCCACGGTGGTAGATTGCTCTCGTTTCGTCAGCCATGACAGGGTAAAAGTATTAACAATTTATTTTACTGATTATTGAACCCGAGGACTCTGATAGAGTAACTCAGTACTTTATCCTTTGCACCACGTGTTAATCGGTCATAACGTTGTGAGAATAAATTCCAAGATGAGAACAATTGCTCAAATAATGCAAGTAATACAACTAGTATCCATATTAATATTTACAGAGACGAATCCAATGTTTCATACTGTCCCCATATTTAGTAATTGAAGTTGTTGTATGTAGTTTATTTATAAGCAATCGTAAATTAATGTTAAATACTTATTCTAAAATACAGATTCTTTATACTTTTTTTATTGAAATAAAAATATATATCTGTTTATAATATAATTAAAATAGTAAATGATATTATATAAAACAAGCCGCGCATGCGTGGCCCCCCTGTTTATGTGGTTCGATGTGTAAAATGCAATAAATTTGGGCAATTTATGGCATTTTTGACCCAACTTTGACCCCCTGGGGCGCGAACCAGAATTTCTCTTAGGTCAAGTATGCTTATTTTATATCTAGAACAATTGCCTCTACATTTTGGCTAACTTTCAGAAAAATTGAATGGATGGATCAAACGTTATGGGAGAAAAGGGTCATTTTTTGCCATTTTGGGGGCTTTTGACCTATTGGGGGCGCGAATCAGATTTTTACCAAGGTTAGCGATACTTATTTTCTATTAGGAACAATTTTCTCCACATTTTGGCCAAGTTTCAGAGAAATTGAATGGATGGATGAAAAGTTATGGGGCAAAAAATGTAATTTTTTTGCCATTTCGGGGCCTTTTGAAAACCTCGGGGGCTAACCAGATTGTTTTTCAAAAATCGAAGAATGTCACTTTCTAACCTGACCGTAGTTACAACTTCATGCAAAATTTCAGATAAATTCAATAGATGGTTGCGGAGCAAAATCCGGACGGACGGGCTGACATGCCTCAAATCATAAGTTCCCCGATTTTATAAATCGGGGGACCAACAAATACTTAAAACAAGTTGTTATTTATTAATTTCAATGTATTTTTGTATTATTATAACGACACTTTATCGTGGTAAATGTGGTAGCAACGTGTTAGTGTCAGAACTATACCGTTTGGAACTCTTGTTTTTGGCCAAGCCATCTATGGCGGACAGTTTGGTTATCAAGCACTACACGAGCTACAACTGGCTTAAAAAAGAAAAAAAGAAACAAACAAAAACGACACTTTATATATTTCCGACTAAATACACATATTTGCATTTGAGAAATTTATAAATATGCATTATTAACTTTTACTGTGCGTTGCCAGTAAAACATAGTCAAGCGAATTGTTATTTAGAGAAACGAAGATTTATTAATCGACTAAAACCGTTGTGTTAATCAATTATAGTAACAAATCTATGTCAATCGACGATTGTATCCCTTAGAGTGTTTCCTATATATATATATAAATAATGCAAAATACATGATATATATTTTAGTTGTGGAATTAAATTTTAAAAATATGTTTAATCGTTCGGTGAAATTGTAAAAGTCTACTTGGTAACGGTTTCCGGTTTTGTAACCGAAAATAGACAAACAGTTTTTATCTAAACTTAGTTTGCCATTATATTTTAAATCAGATGTCTTTTTGAGGGGGGGGGTTAATTTTTTTTCACCATCATTTTATTGATCAACACATCAGATATTCAAACTGGTTTTTATAATTAAAATTATTTTCATTACAGAATAATCAACTAAAACTTTTTTTATAATTGGAATGTTTTATTTTATAATCAAATCAAATTTTATGTTCGGAGGTATTTTACTTTTTAAGACAATTACGCGTGGTTTTACGACCGTGCAACTCGGATTTAGAGTTTGTGGCAGAAGAAATTTGGTGAACTCCCTTAACAAAATGTTTACAAAATATATCGGTAAAAAATTAGGAATGACTGTTTTTGGCTAAACATTGTTTGGCAATTTTCGATTTCAAAAAACGGAAAATTTCATCAAGTAGACCGTTACAATTTGACAAAT
Source organism: Sepiola atlantica (assembly GCA_963556195.1). Classification (NCBI taxonomy): domain Eukaryota; kingdom Metazoa; phylum Mollusca; class Cephalopoda; order Sepiida; family Sepiolidae; genus Sepiola; species Sepiola atlantica. The sequence continues at coordinate 16,767,965 of OY744553.1, read as the reverse complement.
AGTTCTTATTGGACGGAATTTGTAATTAACTGAACCTGCCGGAATTCTCTAGCCAGTCGGTCTAGACAGAAGCGATGGTCATGACACCCGTCGGAATCACACTATTTGTTTTTAGAGCCGAAAGCCACTCACATAGGTCTCCACAAGTTCTAACCCTCTTACGTCGTCAAGAATTACGGAAACTGTTGTCAATCCCGACACGTCATCTCAGTTCGGTGAAATCATAAATAAACGACAAACAGCACGCACTTACTAGTTGTTTCAATTGCCAACCAATCTCAGTCAAAACGCCAGGCATCCTTGTTTTATACCATACATTAGACGAATGATACCCGCTTGTAAGAACGAGCCACGAAAGATCGCTTCGATGTCCCAGCGCATCTCACTAGCAATAATCCGAGGCAACGACATGTCTATTATGATCTAATCCCGACAAGTCAAAGCTTATCGTGTGTTTTCCCTTTCTACATGACATACACATTATTATTTGTTTTATTTTTTGTGTTTTACTATTCATCGATTGTATATTGAAATAAAAAAGGAGCAATTTCTGCTAGTGAATGTTACAATACTTTACCATAAATAGCTCGAAATCATACTGTACTTGTAATATGTAATGTTTTAAGTGTATCCTTTGTGGTTATGACTTTTAGGCGAACTCACTCACAAACAGATATGCCACTTTCTTTTACATATAGACGACCTACAAAAATACCAAGAGAGTTATTGCCAATTCTGCACGTCTATCCAGATGCGCTTATAACACAGAGGTGCGAATGTCAAGTATATAATTGAACGGCAACACAACACATACTGTTGGATATTCACGACTAAAACTTAGTAGAAAAGTCAGAAATAGACTCAAGTCTATTTGATCGAATGTGGTTTTATTGCAGATAGGATTTTAAGTTTAATTAACCATCCTATGGGTTGCATTTTGATGCGTGGAAACTTTATGGGGTCATTGTTTACTTCGTATGGCATATACATTAGGATTTACTTTAGGTCATTAGAAAGTATAATATAATTTATATATGAAAAAACTAATTTCTGTCGTAATACCATTATATTTTATGAATATTTTTGAGACTTCTGACAAAGTGTGTATTGTTTCCGTAATTTTTTACAGTGTGTCCACTAGTAATTCATATAAACTATATAATCTAATCTTAATAATAATAATACAGGGTGTTCTATAAGCCACTTCACTTAGCTATTTAAAATGATAACTATATGAAGCACAAACATACTATGAACTTTTGATGAATCCTATCTCACTCTCTAATTATTGCTATTTGTTATTTTAAATTTGTTCGTTCATATATTTGTTTCTATATATATTTATCTCATAATCAATCAAATATGCTACAAATTCCTTGCAAAAAAGAATGGAGCTATACATGCAGACAGAAGGTGAATATTTTGAACCTTTGCTGTAATTTCACACTCCCATAAATGAATTTGTTGAATACACTTTCTGTTTTGTATTTCCGTATTTTTTAACTTTAGAATTTCAAAAATTAAAACCTAAGTGACTTATGAATCACCCTGTATTTCTTTTTGAATTAAAATATGTCTCTCAGGATCAATACTATAAAATTACATTTTTTTCTTCCACAAAAATAATATAGTCAGCTAAATATTATTTAAATATATAAAACAAATGCATGTCTTTTACTTTTCTTTAAGTTTCATATACAGTTTTAGCGATTAAATTTACTTTAAAACAATGGATATACTTTCTACTTAGCATAAACATATTGTCAGCTATAAATCCTTTAAGTGAATAATACAAACATAGGTTTTAATGATATACTTATATAAAATTATACAGTTTTAATCGGTGGGCCGACATCATTTGTATTTTGGAATACTTCATTTTAAAATGAAGTCAAAATTCTTACCTTAGTGATTTCAGACTTACAATCATAACTTTTGCTAATCGGGCAATCCCATCTTTTAAAAATGGTTAGTAGGATGGGTGATAACGTAAACACGAACATGGAATTGCCTTAACGTATAATTATTATATAGATTACTATTAATGTTTAACTTTGCTTTATTTCAACTCAAATCCCCTACCCTATAATAAAGGCTAATGTCTATTTATTTGTATATATTTATATAATTAAATATAGTATAGCTGTCACATAAAAAAAGGTTAATGATAAAAAAAAAACGTACTTTTTTAGCCTTCGGTAGGAAGTCATTTAAAATAGTGAAGGGGACGAGAAAGCTAATAGCAAGTCAGACAAGATCCGCGGTCTGACAATAAAAACAGAACAAACCATTTTTCACTCTAAATGAATGTCAACAGTAGGTGTTGTTTAAGTTTATGTCATCAGACATGTGAATAAAAAATTATATATGAAAGATTAAATTGATGATGTACGTTTATGATTGTTCTAAATAGTAATTCAAACACCGTTGATGTGTAAATATTTTCTGTGATTTAGACAGAAGTGTACACCAATAAATTATATCATCAGTAAAATAGTAGGATACTTTATTAGAAAACTTTATGGTATATATTTATCTGGTCATTCGTCTTTATGTGAGCGAGACAAGTTCTTATACACAGAATGAAAACAAAGGATACGCTCTGAAAATCAAAACATAAAAAGAATATGTAGTCGTAGACTAGTCTAAGAATATTTCTTAACATTTTTCTCATTGTATAATTTATACAACCAAAAACTATGACATTTGTATCTGCTTAAAGGGTTATAATATAATGATAGAATTCTCATATTTGGCTTTTCATATGTAACACAAAATAATGCAAATCGTTTTCGAAACGAATAAGCACAAACGAATATATATTTACTTTTCGCTTTTAATGTTTTATGTGCGTTTCTATTCAAACATGTCTTGATTAAATACAGTATTTTCTCTATGTTCGCACAACTCACGAATTTTAACACAGCATGCAGCATTATCGGTTTTTTCAAAATGAAATGATTGATGTGAATATTTGACCCGTAACGCTTGAAAAGAAGTCGGATCTTTGATTTAATTATGTTAACACTCGTATTTGAGTGTTATTGAATTTCTCTTACAATAGAGTGGGCAGATGTTGAACTTGCTTCTTTGTAACATTGAACATGTGTAAAGTAATAGCTTCCACTCAATAGATGTGTAAATGAGTTTGGACTTCGTAGAACTTGTTTGATAATAAAATTCTCATAGAAGGGAGTATGCCTACCTAAAAATGTTCAATACCGTTTAAATGCTATATCTTTAAATATATTCTTTCGATGCATAAAAGCCGATCTCAAAATCGTCAATGTGAAGACAGAAGGTAACACCCTGGCTTCACATTGCTGATTTAGACTATTTAAACATCATATTTCTCCAGCAGGCACCTCGATTTGAAACGGGATAATTAAAATCGCCGCATTGATAACTTTGTGTTAGGCAATCTCACATTGTAATCTTGGCAGATAAAATAGCGATTCTTTAAATATAATATATCCAGTGTTCGTGTCTGAAAATGTTACATTCAACCAACCTTTCAACTATATATAAAAAAAAGTAATTTTTATATCAGTTTGTACAATCCCTAAATAATTAAACTACTTATATATATATATATATATATACATATATATATAAATAAAATATTTGTTGTTGTTTATTACGTATACGTTTCGTCCCTTTTCAATCAGGACTCATCAGCATAGAGATATGACTATTCACTACCGGTCGTACGATTCGAAACCCTGGATGACAAGTATTTTTCAACTTGCATCCAACATATATATATATATATCTTTAAGCCAACATTGTTCAAATACTCATGCTTAATTATACATTTTTTCTATGTTTTCAATTTTTCCGAATGATCTTCTCGTGTTAAGTAAAAAATTATTATCTTAACACATAAAGATCATGTTTTTTTTTTTAAATGAAAAAATATATAATTTCGCATTAAAATTCTGTTATTTTTAACAATGTTTGATAGAATAAAAGAATGCTGCGTTAATACACACAAGTGTATCTCTTCAAGCTTGTCAGACTTTTACAGACCATACTACAGATTGGGCAGGTGTTGATGATCTGGGTTAATGCCATAAATAAAGCCATCTCTTGCCCCTGCTTGATTTTGCTAAACATGAACTCGTTGATAATTAAACACACCTGCACGTGACATAGTTAGCAAGTTGTACGCTTGGCATCTTAGGTGTTCCATGTTTCCTCTATGTGGTAGGGTGTCACGTCCCGTCTCTTTCTCGCTGCTCTATTCTGCTGCTGATGTTTCATCATATTCTTTTCAAAAAGCTTGATGCCTTTAAAAAGCTTGATATCTTCAAAAAGCTTGTTGACTTTAAAATGCGCTTTCCTCCACCTTCACCAATATATTACCACCCCTTCCATCCTGTAACATCAATTCCAAAGCACTTCAAATCGTCTTTGAGACAATCTTTGAATCGCTTACGAGGTTTATGTTGTAGGCGAGTATTTCAAATTAGTTCCCCATAGATCACCTGCTTGGGCAGTGTGTCATCAGTAAGACGAACAAGATTATCAGCCCAACGACGTATGTGTTTCTCTTACACGAGACTCGATGCTTGTTCCAACACTTCGGTGTCAGGAGGGAAGGTATCTAAACGGATATTAAGCAAGTGGCCAAGGCAATTCTGCTGGAAACGCTCTTACCGGCGAATATGAGCTCTGTAAATCGCCCATGTCTCATAAGCATAAGTTGATACCACACAAACCCCATGCACAGAAACTCAGTCTTCAGCCTGAAATCACATGGTGCCCACACCAGCTTCTCCGAATGGTCGAAAGACACACTAGTTCAATACGCCCGTGTTCATTGTATCTTCTAAACACATTTAAGAAGCATTATGAATTTTGGAATATATATTCTAGAAAATTAACATGGGCACATTGTTTTCTTTCCTAAATGTTTATATTTTGGTCATGTATATATTGATGAAATATTTTATTATTTTTATTTTTTTATGAATCGATTATTATGAATTTTGGAGTGTATATTATTGGTAAACGGAGAGTAGCATGCGCGCGTTATTTATTGTAAAGTTAATCAATTAGGGGGTGCGCCCACGCAAATTTGCAGCCACCCCCAAAACAATTTAAAAATAAGAGATTTATGTAATTTGCCTGAACCATTGTTTAATGTGTAAATAAAAGTAATTCGTAGATAGCAATACAATGCGAGGTATAACGGATTGACCCAAACTGAAGCAAATTAAACATACAATGGTCAAAAAGTCTATGCAGTTTCCACCTTTTTATCAATACAAAGTATATATATTTTTTATATTATATTAATATCTTACTTGCGTCAGGGTTATCTGATGTACGTTCTGTAAAATATTATATTTCGAGAAAAATTTCCCTTCGTCAGATATGTGTCTAACTTTGATCTTAACGTGCATATGAAGGCCGTTGTTAGCGAAGTCTCCGGAAAACTTGATATCAAATTTCATCTAAAGTTAAATCATATTATTTAATTAAAAGCGGTCTTGAAAACAAGTGAATAATTACACATGATGATTGTTGAAAAGTGGTAATTCTACGAGTTATAAATGAGATTCCTGATGTAAACGTGACTATTAAAACATACACATTGTTATATTTCTGATTTTTTTTAGATGAGAATTACTGATTTGCATTATTTTGGTTCTTCGGACTACATTTCTCATCTTGAGTGTTATCATCATAACGTTGCGGTCGCTGTAATCTCCAGCATTCTTCTGATGCATCTCTTCGGAACTCGGGAATATTTCTGTCAAACTCGGGAATATCGTGGATTAAATAAAGGGTTCTGTCAAGAATTCTGTCCAGATTCCCGAGTTCGACAGAAATATTCCCGAGTTCGAAGAGATAACCCTGAAGAAGGTCGTAGGTTACACCGCCGAAACGTTGTGATTATAACACCCAAGATGAAAAATTTAGTCCGAATAATTAAAATTATGCACATATATAGTTTAATTGATAGGTGTATACCAATCAATAAAATTATGTATATGCACAATTGTGATTAATATCAACCTACATATATCTATACAAGCATACTATATATATATATATATATATATATATATATATATATATATATATATATATATATATATATATATGAAGTAAATCCAATAAAAGATATAAGAATCAACTAATATCATTGAATTAGTAAAACATCCGGATAAAGACCGAAGCTCAATATACTGGATGGCGTTAATAGCATAATATGAAATGAAATGATAAAATAAGGTGCGAATCATATTTTATTGTAATTCAAAATTCTGGCAAAGTATCTTAAAGTCCTTAACTCATGAGTTTTCAAAGATAATTCTTCTCCTCAGAGGGCCATTACCACAGTGACCATTACCGCAGTGACCATTATCGCAGTGACGTTACTTATCCTGAATTTTGAATAATAATAAAATTTGATGTACACCTTATTTTATTATTTCATATTATGCTATATATATATATATATATATATATATATATATATATATATATATATATATATATATATACCAAGTTATATATGTATTTTTATTTATATATATATATAAATATCATATATATATTGTCACGAATGTTGCCGGTCGGGACCACCGAAAGACATTACGTGACAAAGAAAAAAAAAGTTTAAAAAAAAAAGTTTTAAAAAAAAGTCCGGAGTGGCTCGTATTATCCCAGGTTCAAATAAAACGTGATATGGGATGGGGATTTCTCCAATATAAAATACCGTCAGGAAACAAACAAAAGATACGAAGAAACGACAAAAAGACATTAGGACTTAAATTTATATTCATTTATTTAATGAAACTGTATACTAGAAAAAAGGGGAGTGTATCTATAAAACAAAACGAAATAAAACATCAAAACAAAAGTATATTCTTAAGAAAAGGGGGGATTGTCTATCCTATCCCTATATTAGCAGGATTCATTTCTACACAAAAATACACATACAACAGCCCTAGGGGGCGAATGTTCAAATAAAGATATTCAGGTTGTTACTCACAAATGGATGCAGTGTTCGATTTAGAGTAGATATTTCCGGCATGTCGTCGTAGCTGTACCTCCTTGCACATGTAGGTTTGGAATACATTTTTTTCTCAGGAAAAACAATTCCTGGCTGGTTACTTTTCCTCCGCTTAGTTCAGCGGGTCGTCTCGCCCGAGCCGAGGGCGGCTATAATTCCATTTTCATTTCTCCGCTTAGTTCAGCGGGTCGTCTCGCCCGAGCCGAGAGCGGCTATAATTCCATTTTCAACAGGCTCGTCTCGCCCGAGCCGAGGGCGGCTATAATTCCATTTTCAACAGGCTCGTCTCGCCCGAGCCGAGGGCGGCTATAATTCCATTTTCAACAGGCTCGTCTCGCCCGAGCCGAGGGCGGCTATAATTCTATTTTCAACAGGCTCGTCTCGCCCGAGCCGAGGGCGGCTATAATTCCATTTTGAACAGGCTCGTCTCGCCCGAGCCGAGGGCGGCTATAATTCCATTTTCAACAGGCTCGTCTCGCCCGAGCCGAGGGCAGCTATAATTCCATTTTCAACTAGCTCGTCTCGCCCGAGCCGAGGGCGGCTATAATTCAATTTTCAAAAGGCTCCACTGCGATACTGTAGTCGCACATCGGTCGTCTCGCCCAAGCCAAGGGCGGATATAATTCCATCTTCAAATTCCATTTACAAAAGGCCCCTGCCTTACCTCGCGACTTTCTTGTCGACGGTTGTTCATTTCTTCCCCGTTCAGCGCAGAGGTACTCGGGAAGACTGACTATAGTTGTCCTCAAAATATGTCCGTCTTAACCCGGCAGCTAACGTACTTCCTTGCCGGCATCCTTCGTCCTCTGTCTCGCATTACCTTCCTGTGTCTTTTCTTCTTCGTGTGCGGCTTCGCGTGCGGCTGAAGTTTTTTTTGTCTTCACTCTCTCTTTTTATCTCTTTTCCTGACGTCATTCGAGTCGCATTATTATAATTTCTCGGTCGTGTATAAATATGCAAAAATGAATCCCATCTCTCTCCGTAAACCGGAGGTCGTGAGTTCGAATCCCGATAGCTCTCCCTACATTTTGTAACAATATATATATATATATATCTATATATATGTGTGTGTGTGTATATAAATAAATCACACGCACATACATACATACATATATATATATATATATATATATATATATATATATATATATATATATATATATATATACTACGTTATTTTAGTATACGTTCTGAGAAATTACTTGGCCCCCTTCCTTTAGCTAACACTTAATATTTATATGAGATATTCTAATAATCTTCTCATTTACCTGTCAAACGTTGAGTTAGTAAAGAAGTTCAAAACATTATAGTTCATCTCCTCAATTGACCAGTTGCCTATGCTATAGTATATCTTTCTTGTGGTCTCTCGAATTTCCGGATCCCAAGACAAGAATTCATCTAGTCTGGTGGAGTATCAAGCTAAATGTTGTTAATTGAGGTAACACATCTTATAGATTGTGCATCATTCCTCTTATTAGCCAGTGTCGGGTTAGCTATACTACATTGATCTTATTTTGTCTTCAAACACTAAGTTATTTTAAATATTTAGTCAATGTTTACTTGGAGGAGGAAGTATCTTAATGTCAGGTTTCCCTGAGAACCCCTTGTAGAGACCGACCTTAGACAATCGATGACAGTGTTTAGTAGGCATTCAAGTATTCCCCAGTAGGCATTCAAGTTCTCTCTTATGGTTAATTTTACTTCATTCAAAGTTCTCAGAAATCAAGGGGCATTTTTCCTGGGGCTATCACTTGATATCTATATTAGATACATAAATATTATTGTGTTCCATTAACATTAAACGCTGAGCCAGTAAAAAAATAAAAATATTAATTTTCCTCTCCACTTGATTAGCAATCTCTGTTAGAGTATATCTCTGATGTGGTCTCTTGGTTTTACCGGATTCCACGAGAATAATTCAATTAGTCTGATGCAGTATCCAGTTAAGGGCTGTAACTTGAGGTAACATTACTAGGAAAATGGGCACCATTGCCCGTAAGAGCCAGTGTATAGCTGTGTCGGGGGAATATTATTTTGTCATCGAATACTATGTTATTTTGAATAGTTGGTCAGAGTTTACTTACAGGGTCAACTATCCTCATGTAAGGTTGCCCTGGCAAACCCTTGTACAGTAAGTCCAGAAGACACCCGAGAATGGTGTTTAGTATGTAATTCAAACTCTCTCTCTCTCTCTCTCTCTCTATATATATATATATATATATATATATATATAAATATATATATATATATATATATATATGTGTGTGTGTGTGTGCGTGTATGTGTATGTGTACAGGTCAATTACCTAAAGTAATAAACGGATCCTTCTAAATTATGGTATAGATTTCTAAAAATACGTTGAGTAACACTGACACATTATTTTTGTAAATGTTAACATTTAGACGGAGCATATATATCAAGTTTTTTTTTAATTTCTATTTTTCGTGAAACAATCATTATGAATTTAAAAATATATATTTTCGGAAACACAGTGAGTTACATGGGCATATTATTAGCTTATACGTTACCATTAAAATGGGCACGCATTTTTCTAAAATTGTAAAAATAAGTTACATACAAGAAATGTAACGAAAAAAATGTTCTAAATAAAATTCTGAGGTATATTAAGTAAAATATTTTTTAAATGATCGGAACGCATATAAGCGCCAATAATATGTACGTGTAAAATACTAAACTATTTCACATATTATTATAAACTATCGAGTATGTATACTAAGCAACCGGGTAAGCAATTTGGGACTATTACTTTCTTTTGTAAACTTCACTATTTAGTGATTTAGTACGGGGCCACCAGAACAGTGCTATACATCAAAAGAAAGAAAAACATAAAAATGTAAAACTAATGCTATATCCATTTCTTACATCCGTCATAAGACGAATATTTTTACTAGTATATATATATATATATATATATATATATATATATATATATATATATATATATATTTCTATATACAGGTTCATCACCAAAACTAATGAATTAATTATAATGAATTTCAGCATATATATTCTAAGCAACCCTGGAAGTAACATGGGCATGTTGTATTTTTTGTAATTTTTTACGTTTAGGAGGTGCTTATATAAATGTAGGTAATATATTTATTTGCAAAAGATACACCCTTAAAAGTATGAACCGATAATTATGAGTTTTAGCAACATATATTCATAAGTAACATGGCCGTATTATTTATTTTAGTAACCTGGACAATTTAGGGATTGCTCCCACTTAAATACCCAACACACACATTTAAAATGTAGATACAAACAATGTAATGAGACAGAAAAGCATTAAAATGAAAGACTAACGCTATATCCACTCGGCTACTAGTATATATATATATATATATATATATATATATATATATATATATCTATATACTACTAAAAGTCTATGGGTCTTGTATGTTTGCAATCAGCTTTCAGCTTTCCGGTTTTCAACATCCGGTTGCGCATGCGTAAATAGCATCGTCTTCCAATCTGTTATTCTAATTCCGTTGAACTCCTTTTATTAACGAACGCATGCAATTTTTCATTCTGGAAATGTTTATATCGCTTTAAATATAAAACAATTTCATTTAATTTCATCAAATAGTTTTTTTGTTTACTTGACGACTAAAAACATTCAACGGGAGCACTTCGTAAAGTCTGTCGCAGTTTCAAACCCTTTTAAAAAACAAAAACAAACAAACAAAACAACAACAATCTATATATTAATACGCTAAGGTGTACGTACGTGTGTCACGCTTCCAGCAAACGCTCTGCGCATGCGTGCCGCATCTAGATTATTAATAACATTTAATTAGCCTAATTTCTGCATCGTATTTTAATTATTTCCCTTTAGCGCAACGGTAAGCGACGTAGTATTTTTGTCTTTGGCCCGACTGGTTTATAGTTCGATCCCAACCAGCCGCTAATATTTTTTCTTCTACATTTCGAGCGGAAGGGGAAGAAATAATACATTTTTTTTAATCACCCGGTCAAAAAGTACTTTTTTGTGTTGCTTAAAACTTAAAACTATTTTTTGTTTTTTATTTTGACGTTTTTAGGGCATGTCTATTATTTTTTGTTGTTGTTGTTTTTGAACGGACGTTAAGCAATGTTTTTTTTTTCAATGATAGTTTGAACTAAGTATTTATTTTTTATTTGCACCACTTCTTAAAGTGTTAAAACATTTATTTATTATTTTTGGATGGTAAGGAACCAGTATTTATTTTTTAAATGTTTTGAACGGACAATAAGCAATGTTTGTTTTGTTTTGTTTGTTTTTCTCAGTGAAACACCGAGAGCGTGGTCGAAAGAAAGAGAGAGTGTGTGTTCGTAAGAGATGGAGGGGGGGGGGATAGAGAAAGAGTGAAAACGCAATAAAAACAAATAAATAAATCGCAAAAAGTCTCTTACTAACAAATAGAAGGTGATTTGTTACATTAGGACCCGCGCTAACTTTGACCCCGTCGTTAGGGTTAGGGTCAGTGAGGGGTTAGGGTTAGCTATAAAGTTCAGGGTCATTGGGGGTTAGGGTTAAAATTAGGGTCAGGGCCAAAGTTAGCCCAGGTCCCAATGTAACAAACTACCAAATAGAGATAGTAAAAAATAAGACAATGACAATGATATTGTATAGTTAACATCTGAGAAGTTAAGTTTCTTATTTTGTGTCACGATCTGACACTCATTTAATAAGATTTAGTATTTACTTTTGCCCCTGACAACGGGGGAGGGGAGTCGCGACCGATAGTGATTGCTGAAGAGACAGCTTTTAGCCCGACAACCGAGTAATATAATAAATATATATACTTCCATCCCGTCACGCAAAATTTTGGTGAGTAAGATATGTGCATATTTCTAGCCACCGGATAATTTTATTAACAGTAAATTATACAAATTGATGTAGAAAACACTGTGGAATTCCTTTTTTTTTCCAGTGAAACACAGAGAGCGCGTACGAAAGAAAGAGAAAGTTTGTGTTCGTAAGAGAGAGATAGAGGGAGAAGATAAAGAAAGAGAGAGAGAGAGAGAGAGAATAAACGTAATTGAAAAGTGAAAACGCAATAAAAACAAATAAATAAATCGCAAAAAGTAAAAAAAAAAAAATTTAACAAAAACGAAAGTGAGGAAAGTCGTGATTCAAAGCAAAATAAAAAAGAAAATCTAATCGAAAAAAAAAGTAACAAGTATAATTTCGTTTACTATCGGAAGCCTACCAGTTTTTACGGTATATCAACCCTTTTTAGTAGAGTGTCCATCGTACACGCGTTATTGGAAGGCAAATTATTAATTTTTTCAAAATATTTCACTCTTATCCGGGGGGGTGCTCATAATAAAACAAGCGTAACTTACTAACAAATAGATGGTGCTTCGTTAGATTGGGACCCGCGCTAACTTTGACCCCGTCGTTAGGGTTAGGGAGGGGGGTAAGGTTACCTATAAAGTTCAGGGTCATTGGGGGTTAGGGTTAAAGTTAGGGTCAGGGTCAAAGTTAGCCCGGGTCCCCATGTAACAAAGTACCAAATAGAGACGTAAAAATAAGACAAGGGCAATGATATTGTATGGTTAACATCTGAGAAATTAATTTTTTTTATTTCAAATATTTATTTAGTTATATTGTCAAATTCGTCAAACAAAAATGGCGTTCGCTTATTTTAGGTGAGGTGGTCGCTAATTTCAGACTTTATAAAAGGCTAAATTGCCCGATTACAGTAGAGGATCTCTTTACATTATCAACTAACCCAAGATGTAGGGGAGGGCGCCACTCTTTTCCCAGGACTGCTTCATTGTCCTTGATCCTGACCTTATAATACTGAGAGTTTTAGCAATGTTTGTTTTAGTCTTTTAATATAAACAATTTCATTTAATTTCATCAAATAGTTTTTTTGTTTTCTTCACGGCTAAAAACATTCAACGGGAAGACTTCGTAAAGTCTGTCGCAGTTTCAAAAAACACCTCCCTTTCAAAAAACAAAAACAAATGAACAAAAAAACAACACTCATTATTAATATCAGCCATACGAGCGGTCGGTGAACGAAACCACCTCCCACTTTCTCTCTCATAGATTTCACCACTCCTACTCCGTCTGTTTTCGTTACGTACGCGAGAAAGCCTGCTGTCTCTCGGTGGCCACGGCTGTACCCCCTTCCTTTCTCAAATCGCCCTAACCAACCACTTATAATTCAGTAACTGTAATTTAAAAAAACAAAACAATTATAATAAACAGAACGACTCATAGAAATCTATATTCTTTTTTCATTTTAATATACTTTCATAGAAATGCTTCTGTTATGTAAAAAAAAACTATTTTCTTTATGCCACAAGTGTCACGCTCATACATGAATTCCATAGCTAATATAACAAACTGACCCAACGGGTCACGGGTGGTCTAGTATATATATAATTATCTATTAAGTATTTCAAATGAATGTTAACCATACACAAAGAGTCACTAATAAACATATTTTGTTAAAATAACCATATATCGCATTGATTGATTTTTTTTAGACTTTTAATATGTTAATGTGGACATCTGCATAGTTAAAAAAAAACTAGTATTGCAATTATTGTGACTTGTTTACTGATTTGACCGGCTTTTCATATTTATTTAAAAAGAAAGTTACACACAGAGGACTAGAATGCAAACGAACAAATATAATAAAAATCGTGAAAAGAAAAGAGTGTTCGGAGATATTGGAAGACAGACACAAACAACTCGGTTGACTTAACATGGACATTGCTACGAAGCAGAACACTTAATACAGAAGGAGATTCACTTGGTGAAGTCGCGAAAGTCGTCATAGAAAGAACTACGTGACAGTTAAACTTGACTACAGGATGTTTGTCCGAAAATACACATCCTACCAGCTTTTATTTAGTTTAGATTTGTATAAACATTTCTTCGACCATAACACACACTGTCTAACTACTACTACTATTACTACTACTACTACTACTACTACAGGATTATTAAATTATATTTCCAATATACAAAACATTTTTCAAAAGAACCTATTTGTTAACTAGCTATACATAACCGGTGTTGTTCGGGATGTACTAAAGAAACTTTATTTTACAATTGTAGCTTTTTTGTCCATTTTCTTTAATTTAAGGTAGACAACTTCTATACTTTTCTTTAAGTTAAAATGAGTTATCACCTGTGTATATTTTCATTTTAGCTCTTATATAAAAAAATGTTTAATATTAGAATTCGTTTGGGCCGAACTAATCCATGTTTATAATAAAGTGTGGCTAAGTATGTTATTGTATGACCAATAACACGGTATCTGAAAAGCGAATTACTAAAGAACATTAGACAAAGGAGTCCAACTAGCAGGAAGAAAGGAAGCAGTGAATGAATCAGACAATTCCAAACAGATGACATAATGATACTTATAGAAGAGACTGCGACTAGCAACATAACGTCTGTGAGAGAGGGTGCAGAGAAGATGAGAGATTTGTTGTCAAACAAATTAGAGATACGCTTCTGAAACTTATCACGACTCACCAATTAGAACAGAGATTTACCAACTTAAATATGACAGGTATCACTCCATGCGTAATTCCACTGCAGCGAGATGTGGCACAAGGCTTACAACCGAGAAGATACTTCATTCGAAGGGGGGGGGGGGTTCTGGCTCTCACAGAAATACGTGCTATTGAGTTGTCTTGGCTTGATTCCCTCGTCTTACAGTTGTAAAGTCAATGTTGTACCCGGTATTAATTAACTCTTTCAAAGCACCAATTTTTATCAGATATTTTAAATTCTGTCATAGCCGATATTATGTTCATTCCTATTTAATGATTGTAATTATGTTCACATTAGATGGCTTATGATAGAAAAATCAAGAGCTATTTTATTCATTCAATAAAGTAGTATGTTCACAAATCTCGATCAGTTATTTTTTTTTAATATTCTAATAATCCTAACCCTACCCTCATCCGAACTAATAGCAACTGGAACATAGGGTTAGTGGTAAAAAATCTATGCATTTTCCTAAAATGCCAGAATGGTCTGAATATTGGGGGTCATTTTACGTTTAATTTATATGTGAAACTGATACCCCACTTCGCCTAACATATAATCCTATTTTAGAGGCGGTGGCTGATTTAGCGGAGCGTGTTAATCTACATATATCCCTAAATAGATATTTTTGGTTATGATCTTATTTTTAAGATGTAAATACTAGCACCATGGTATTAAGCCATACAAAAAACACAAATTAACGAAAACGAAATCGCTCCAGTTAAAAAAAAGTTAAAAAATACCTTATAAATGAACAAATCTGTCGTCATTCCCTAGTGAGGTGCTCTGTGTAACACTCCATTAAAAAAATTAGGATCATCATTTATGAAAGTCAAAATACCCTCGAGGATATATATTCCTGATATAGATATATTGTAAGTTGAAAGATAAAGAATATTATGAGTGGGTTCGAAATTATGAATAGAATGAACAAAATTTAATTTCTTATCGCGACGCCTTATAAAAATATGTTTAAGCAGTCCAGTGGAAGGGTGTTCCACAAATGTGGCCGTTCTTAGAAATTATTTATTTTCATAGAAATTTAGGTTAACACAAGGTACATTGAAAGTAAGAGAAAGTTCTATTCAATTGTTGTAGAAAAAATATTTTTCGTTGTCAATGTATTACAAAGAGCTGAATTGACCAACTTCTATGAAATGAAGATCTTAAAGATAATAGAACGGGCGAACATGCTCTTTCAAACTTAAACGTAAAAGACGTAAAGTCGACCAGACTTCCTCTCGACCAGACTACCATTCAACAAGACTACCATTCAACCAGACTACCATTCAACAAGACTACCATTCAACCAGACTACCATTCAACAAGACTACCATTCAACAAGACTACCACTCAACAAGACTATCATTCAACCAGACTACCATTCAACAAGACTACCACTCAACCAGACTACCATTCAACCAGACTACAATTCAACAAGACTACCATTCAACAAGACTACCATTCAACAAGACTACATCTCAACTATTCTAGTATTCGACACACCTATCAGTCGACCAACCTACAAGTCGACCAACCAACCACTCGACTGGCATACATGTAAACCGGACAAAAACTTGTACCGGACAAATACTTGACCAGACTACCAGTCAACCAGCGTACCAACCGACCAGTCTACTAGTCGACAAGCCTACAAGTCGACTGTTTTTTCAGTCGAAGTGTGTACCAATCGACTGCTTTCCAGTCGAAAGATCTACTAGTCAACATGCTCACCAACCTATCAGATGACCGGCATATCAGTGGAACGTGGTACCAATCAATCGGCCTACTAACCCACTAGCTTATCTGTCGACCAGTCTACGAATCGACTGACTTACCACTAAACGAGCATACATATTGACTTGCCTTTCAATCAACCAATCAACTGAACTACCAGTCGATTTGCCTACCAATCAATCGACCTACAAGTCGACCGACCTAACAGTAGACTGACCTATTAATTAGACATTGTATCAATCGGCCCGGCTACGAGTAAATCATCTTACTAGTAGACAAGTCGAGCGACCTACCATTCGAACAGCCTGCCAGTCGCTCAATCTACAAATCGACCGGCCTACCAGTTTCCAACCTATCAGTGGATTAGCCTAGCAGTCGACCAGCCTCTCCGTCGACCGACTAACAGACAGCACCTCTAATATAGATACGAGGTTGCAT
Source organism: Sepiola atlantica (assembly GCA_963556195.1). Taxonomy (NCBI): domain Eukaryota; kingdom Metazoa; phylum Mollusca; class Cephalopoda; order Sepiida; family Sepiolidae; genus Sepiola; species Sepiola atlantica. The sequence continues at coordinate 16,751,235 of OY744553.1, read as the reverse complement.
ATGGTGTTTACGCCCAGCCTTCAGGCTATCATATACAAATCTTTTTTGTGTGTTACTCTTCACTAACGAAAACTAATCTTATTATAAAGTCTGATATTTATTCTGATTAAACCAGGCTTTCAAGTATTACAAGGCTTATCGTTTAGACGATCTAAAACTCTATTTCGCCAAGCATTATTTGATTCTATTTCCATAATTCTAAGTAATTCTGAAATGAACCTATTTATTAACTAGCTGTACAAAACAAACGTTGCCCGGGATGCAGTGGAGTTATTTTAGGTTTTAATATTAATTTCTTTGTACACTTTTAAACTTTAAACAATAATATTCTTCAATTTAAAATAACTCATCTATTTTTTAAATTTTAGGTGATTATATAAAACTCATGTACATCCGCCCTGAAAAATGATAGAAAATACTATTCTGCACCAGTGTCCGCATTAAATTCACGTAAAAACATAGAAGTAATATTACTTTTTTATTTATAAATGTTAATTATCTATTTCTGATAATGCAAAATAGTACCTACTGTAGAATTTTTATTCAGAATGAAGGATTTATTTCAGAATACATTTCAGACGGTGGGTTGTGTATAACTTGGTATTTGCTTTCTCGCTTCCGCTCGTAACAATAAAGGGTTTCGTATGGAGGCTAAAAAGGCTTATTTTACTCGCTAACATTTGTGTGACAGTACAGATATCTATTTATTTATATAGCAATGTACATATAAATACACACGTGTCTTTTTTTAATAAAAACATTAAAAAGGATTTATTCAGTAAATCATAACAAATAGTAGTTAATTAATAAAATGTATTTTTTCTAAACCAATATGCAAATATCAGGATGTTTCACAGAATGGACTCTTTTCTTTGTCGGTAAAGAGAAAGCTTAAGCTTTTGTACGAATATTATATAGAGCTCAGCATGTTGAATAAAATCAGTCGTCTTAGCTAGACTAAATACTTTTTAAAAAATAAATTCTAGCTAAGTACTTAAGTATATTGCAAATAACACTGTACAGCAATAACAAATGTAAATTTGCTAATTAGCAGCAAAGGTTGGTTTGTCAGCTTAAATCTTATTTGCATCTGACACTAAACTGTGACAATATAATTTTAAATAGTTGATATGGGTGGCATCTATCTCTTATTAGTCCCCCGATTTATAAAATCGGGGGACTTATGTTTTGAGGCTTGTCCGTCCGTCCGTCCGTCCGTCCGTCCGTCCGTCCGTCTGGATTTTTCTCCGCAACCATCGTTGAATTTCTCTGAAATTTTGCATGAAGTTGTAACTTCGGTCATGTTAGAAAGTGACATTCTCCGATTTTTGAAAAACAATCTGGTTAGCCCCCCAGGGGGTCAAATAGCCCCGAAATGGCAAAGAATGACATTTTTTGCCACATAACTGTTCATCCATCCATTCAATTTCTCTGAAAACTGTCCTCTCCAAACTCTACAATAAGTGTCTTGCTCAATCCTGCTTCCCCGATAGCTGGGAAATTGCCTCTGTGGTACCAGTCTACAAGAATTCTGGAAATAGAACCGATCCCCAGAACTATCGCCCAATCAGTCTGCTGCCGATCTTTGCTAAAATCTTTGAATCCTTTATCAATCTAGCGATAGTACGCCACTTAGTTAATGCTAAACTTCTTTCTGACCGCCAGTATGGATTTAGACAAGCACGATCTGCTGCAGATATCCTAACGGTCATCTCTGAACGCATGTATCATACACCCAACAAGGAAGTGAAGCTAGGGAAGTAGCGCTTGATATATCCAAAGCCTTTGACAAGGTATGGCATGATGGGGTCCTCCTGAAAATACGATCATACGGTATTACTGGGCAATTACTTAATATAATTAGATCCTTCTTAGACAAAAGAAAAATCCAGGTTGTCTACGATGGCCGTTCATCTAAGCAACATGACATAAATGCTGGTGTACCCTAGGGATTTATCCTTGGACCATTGTTGTACCTGATCTATATAAACGATCTCCCTGATGGCATAGAGTATGAGATTGGTTTATTTGCTGATGACACCACCCTTTACTGTCGCCATGTTGGCAAAACCGACGCAATCATATCCGAAGCAATGACTGAATCGTTAGAAAATGACCTCCAGGCTGTAGTGGATTGGGGTCATAAATGGTGGGTAACTTTTAATGCCGCAAAGACAAAGCTCCTTTCCTTCAATAACTACAAGGAACCTTTTCAACCACCGATTGTCATGGCAACTAACACCCTACCTGAGAGTTCATCATTCAAACTCCTCGGCCTAACCTTCACAGGTAACATGAATTGGAACTAATACATTGAAGACATTGCCAAGGCTGCCGCAAAGAAGGTTGACTCCCTCTATCGTGCTAGTAAACTCCTCACACCTGACATTATCCTGTATCTCTACAAAGCAACCATCCGCCCATGCATGGAGTATTGTTGTCACATCTAGGCTGGCGCATCATCTACTAGTCTCTCCCTCCTCGACAAGGTCCGAAAAAGAATCGCCAACCTAATAGGTCCCTCACTGTCAACCAAGCTCCAGCCTCTGTCCCATCGCCGCAATGTAGCATCCTTGTGCTTGTTTTACAAATACTTCAATGGATTATGCTCCGATGAATTGGCTACTCTGGTGCCTCCCTTGACGTAAATTCACTAGACTAACTCGACAATAAACTAAATCTCATTCATTCACTGTGGAGGTCCCCAGATGTCGGAGAACCTTCTACTCAAATAGCTTCTTTCCTCGTACTGCTGGCCTCTGGAACTCCCTCCCTGTCCCCTGTTTCCCTAACAGTACAGACATGCAGAAATTTAAAACTAATGTAAACAGACACCTCGCTGCGCAGATCCTAATCTAGGTTGACCGCCCCCTACCTTCTCCCCTTTTCTTTTTCTCAGTAGCCCTTACGTCTACAGTGGCGGCCTGCTTTGTTTGGGGTGAACTATGTAAATGAAATAAATAAAGAAAGAAATAAATAAAAAATTACCCTTTTCTCCCATAACGTTTGATCCATCCATCAATTTGTCTGAAACTTGGCCAAAATGTAAAGTCAATTGTTCTGGATATCAAATGAGCATCCTTGACAGATGAAAATTACTGGTTCGCGCCCGTAGGAAGTCAAAGGAGGGGTCAAAAATGCCCCTAAATTTCACAATTTTATTGCATTTTACACTCGCCACATCGAGTCACATACAGAGAGGGACCACGCACGCGCAGCTTGTATATTCACTGGTATGTACATCTCGTGTTTATATGTACGTAACCAAAGTGTATCACACTCGATTTCCATCAGCCGAGACAACCAAATATTTGGCCCACATTTAACCCCTACATACATGCTAACTAAGAGAAGGATGGATAGTTGGGAACGAGTGAAACACGACTAGAAGGGACACGTACAGTAGTATGTGTGTATATTTCTGTCAGTTATTTAAGTCTTTCTATCATATATATATATATATATATATATATATATATATATATATATATAGAATTATAAAAAGAAAAACTATACACACATTAAGGTTGTACACATAATAACTTATTTCGACCCCTTCAATTAGGTCTCCTCAGATGTATAGACAACCATGTCAAAAGAGGGTTCTTTTGACATGGTTGTCTATACATCTGATGAGACCTAATTAAAGGGGTCGAAATAAGTTATTATGTGTACAACCTTAATGTGTGTATAGTTTTTCTTTTTATAATTCTGTTTTGCTCTGTTTAAATTACATTGAGCTCTGTTATTCAAATTCTCTACACAAAATTGAAATCTACACACTATATATATATATATATATATATATATATATATATATATATATATACATATATATATGTATACATATTTATTTATATATATAAATATTCTTAATAGTCCAACTGTTAAGGCTAAAACTAACAGATGTTAAATTTTAACACTAGATCCTATATAAACCAACAATAAAATGCTAAATTCTAATGACCACTCCTTTATTCATTTTTCATATAATCCATAACATGTTACAGCCCATTTCATCTACAGATTAACAACCAAATAAAGAGATATATATCCTGGACTTTTCATAGGTGTTTATAGTGTGTATAAACACAGTATATAACTTAGCTAAAAAGAGAGTGTTACTCTTTTGGTAACGGCTCGCAGAGACGGTAAGAAATATTACCGCTGAATCAACATATATTGAAAGGGGGCTACATAGATATATAGATAGCTTACACATGGGAACTTGTTTTGATTATCATGAATAACGGCTAACTAGAACAATTAAACCATATGTATCATCTAACGTTCTTTTTGTGAATCTTTTTGAGTTCGTGATCTTTATGTCGAACTCGGGAATCTACCAGAAATTCCGTTCTGTCAGCCATAGCCTGGTTGTAATTTTAAGTAATAAAACTATTTTTATTTTATTCTTTGTTAGTATCGCTTCTAGTGAGGATTCCACCTTCAACCTTCAGAAGACTGTTTCTTAGAACTGATTTCTTACTCAACACTTTTATCCGGTGCGCCACGTGCCGATGTCTTCTATGCGGTTGTTGCTGTGAAAAGTAGAAAAATCTATTCCCGTCGATTAAATTATGGGTTCACTTCGAAATTTCATATAAATTGCCGAGATCGATATAAATATTCCATAGTTAAAATAAATTCTACAAGACACGCATAAAGAATGTTGAGGTTTACATCTTCCGAAACGTTGTGAAGAATAACATCCATGGTAAGGACAGTAGACCGAATTATCCCAATGATGCTAAATGGATTGCAACGTCAACGGATTGAATTTTGAATTATAACATTAAAATAAATTAATATAACAACTTTTTTAAATGAATTTAAAACACACCAAACAACTTCAAATAAATAAATAGAACAATAACAAATAAATGTAAAAGGAATCATTTCATAATTTGAAACTTTTCGGTATATTTACTGCAGAGTCACTGTGAGATTTTCTGCGGCAATGCAATGCAGAATAATATTACCAGCGCGAGTTTCAGGAGATTTGAAACACCATAATTTGATAAAGAGGTTATTCCTCGAAATATATTATAGTACACGGTTACACACATTAGATGACTGTGTAGAAGTTGTGACTAAATAAGTAAGGTATGCGAAAACAAATACAAGAATAAAAATCAGTTCGTTTTTCGTCTCGACACCGGCAAATGTCCACACATTGAATCGTAATAGCCTTCTCTGACCCCTCTATATGAAATTCATTTTGTTGAAAACTATTTTCCTTTTTTAATAAAACAGAAAAATGTCATTAAGACAATAATATTTCAGTGAATAATTTAAAAAAAACTAAATATTTAATTAATTGTGTTTAATTGATTAAATAAATACACATTAACTAATAATAAAGAGAATATTATTTTAAAAACATTTTGAAGCCTGATCAACGCAGAAAATTTGTTTTTTAAAATAAATTATTTATTTATCTTAAAAACTTTTTTTTGTTTAAACTTGAGTACTTTCGGTACTATATACCTTCATCGGAAGCATAGTCATTTATTTTTTTTCCTTCTTTTTTTCTTTTTCCCTCTTCCTGACTGAGACATTTTCCCAATCAAGTTGAAATACGTCTGATGTAGTTGACTGCGAAATTTGAAATGTCTATTTTGTGTGCAGCACGCGGACATGTGATTAACGTATATCAAGAGGTCGCACATCGAAGCGCTGTGAAATCAGAATAATAAAGAGAATATTTAAATAAAACATTTTGAAGCCTGATCAACGCAGAAAATTTGTTTTTTAAAATAAATTATTTATTTATCTTATTTTCAGTAATTTTCTGATCTTTGATGTTATTCTAACAATGAAAACTATGACGATGTAAACTGCGTCTTGTTGGAATCCAGAATGTTTATATTGAAGTCTGAAATCTGTATGCAATTTCAAACGATTATTTTTCTTTAATCAATGGTAGTAGCTTGCCCTCCGGTCGTCAGCCATAACATGATTTAAGTAATTCGTGATTGTATTCGTAGTATCATCCATACTGGGGATTGAACCTTCGAACTCAATAAGACTGTCACTTAGAACTGTTAATACTTAGCACTTTTATCTGTAAGCCACGAGTCCTTGAGTCTGACATATTCATGTACTAGTTCAACATTACGAACCTAAAAAGTTGGATGTTCGATCTGTCTAAACCTTGTGAGAATAACATCTAACAGTCGAACACTAATCCGAATAATTCAAAGAATACGAAAAAACAAGGGTTCTAATAAAGCGTTAAAAACTTAAACATAATTGGCATTACTTCAATTATTATTTTCTCATTTTCGATATTATTCTCACAGCGTTTCGGTCGATATAACGCCCGATGTATCCGAAACAGCAGCATGCGTGTCCCATGACGATAACCTACTAAGTAGAACTACTATATAATTTTATAAAATATGGGAACTATTTATTATATATATATATATATATATATATAAATAATGTATTTTATGTCATTGTTTTTATTGGTGATTGCAGCGTTTGTTGTTTTTTGCTTGCTACTACTATTTCGATTGTTTCACTGTGTGATTAAGATGCAGAACATTGCATTATTAGTCGCTTTTAACTTTATAGGACAGTATTTTTCGTTAATATATTATTTATTAATTTTATGCACACATAAAAGTAATCTATGGGCACGTGTTTTTGGCTAACTTAGACAAGGATGATGCCTGTAGTCAAGTGCCTTACCAATGGACTACAACGCCCTGCCTAGAAATATGTACGATTTTTATCACCTAAAGATTTAATGTATTTTATGTAATTTTTTTTATTGGTGATTGCGGCGTTCGTTGTTTTTGCTTACTACTATTTCGATTGTTTCACTTCCTATATATATATATATATATATATATATATATATATATATATATATATATATATATGTGTGTGTGTCTCTGTGTGTGTGTGTGTCTGTAGAGAGAGAGAGAGAGAGAGAGAGAGAGATAGAGAGAGAGAAATAGAGAGTGGGAGAAATAGATGGTATGCGAGGGGGGTAGTAAAATACAAATCAAGACGTGATTAAAGGCTCCTGAAATTCATACTAGAATTCTCTCCATTTGCTCGGAGCGAAACGGAAGAAAGTTCTATGTTGAGTATAATCCGTTTTAAATGTCAATATTCTGGAATAGATATTAAGAATAAAATTTAAAATTCATGAACACTTCAACCCGTTCATGGCTGACGTGAGTGGAGCAACTTACCTGCGCGAATTAAATAAAGAATTCCGTTCGAAATTCTGCGCATATTTCGAAGTTCGACTAGACGTACCTGAATCAGGTTTGAGGTTACATTAGCCAAAACGTTATGAAAATATCAAGGATTAGAAGATGAGTTCTAAAAATTAAAATAATCCGAATAAACAAGACTTATGTAGAAGCGTTAGAAACTTGAAAAGACTTGAAAATGATTAACAAATTCTGTAATGGTTTTTTGCTCCTGCTATAACGACAACTATTATCAATTAAGGTGTTAGTGGAGTCTTGGAATAGAGGCCCCAACACCGATCACAAAGTTTAGTTGACTAATTTATTGTGAAGCGTTTGTGAATATACTGTTAGATATACAGTCACTCCCACAAAATGGAGACATAGATAATGTTCCAAATCATCATCAGATCTTCTCTGAAATGAATCGTACTTTTTACTCTTGGTTAAAACATTATTTACTTTGATGTTAAGCTAAGGGTTAACAAACTAAAATTCCACCCATGCAGTCGGTGATAACATTTATGATCTTTTCCACAATCCAACCTCCTTTAGTACAAGTAATCTTCAGTCTATTCCTGACTTATCCACCGAGTTTCGTTCGTGAATGTCTAACAGCTTTTGTGTTACAGCCGTTCAATCATAAAAACACATTTAAATACAACGTGAAAAATTGTCAATAATTTTGACACACTCTTTTTCTTGGCACAGCCCTGATTTGTTTACTGTTGTGGCCTCTTCAGTTCAGAAATAGCTGGAGGGGTGTTCTAATAAACATTATATTCGAGATAAGCTCACATATAAAAATATGTTGGGGTTGGTCCGGAAGTGTGAAGTCTAATCTGGATCACACCAATGAGACATAAACTACGATTCATACGGGGTGACCCAAATAAAATCCCAAACAATTAAATTATACATATATATATATATATATATATATATATATATATATATATATATATATATATATATATATATATACACACACACACGGTTCACAGTTCTTTCTGCACTCAAACCAGATTTGGTACAATTATATTTCACTCTATGCATAACATATTAACATATCCACTATGATTCAGTTATAGACATCGAATAGCCTTTGTTTTATCAGCGTTCAGTTATTAGCACTTGAAGAGTTCGAATGCAAAACACGATAAATGCGATTTTCAAAATCACAAAACCGTCCTTACAAAGAGTGTTGCATTTCAACACTCAACGACACCCCAAAACTATGTATTACATTATATGGTACCGACATAACTTATTTTTATTTCAATTAAAATCGGCTTTTATTCGAAGTCTAGATTTAATATATTCATGTTTTTATTGTTTAAGGTCTCAATTTAAACGAATTGGATTTATCGCTATTTGCGTTCAAACTCTTCACTACTAGATCCGACGTGCGACATTGTCAATAAGTGACACACTTGAATCTTCTCTGAGTTTGCCTTCATGTTCAAGAATATAATGGGGATTGTTTCCATAAACATTATCCTTGAGATAATCCCACAGATGAAAATCAGCGGTTAGATGATGAATTAATGTAAAAATGTAATGAAGAGACTTTTAATGAAAGGGTGGCATCCCACAAGTGGCACCCACGGAATTGTTGATGAAATTCATTTTTTTTCTGGAATGCAACCATATTTTGTACAAGATATGTAAAAATCATACAATTTATCGCAAATAAACGATACCCCCCCCGAATACCATATATGGAATCGTATAAAACTTCACAATCTTTTCTGCAATCTAACCATATTTACACACAAATTAACTTTAGTCTGTTTCTAACTCGTCCACCAAATGACAGTCACGAATATACGGCAGTTTTTCCTTATTGCCGCTCAATGCTACGACGGTACTTTGTTGATTGTCTGATTAATAAGAGGTGTCACCCTGAGTAGTTTACGCACACATCAGATCTTATCTTCTCAAATAGTTGTCTCTGGGTTCTATCAGATATAGTGTATATCCACACATTTCCCAGACTATTTCTAAACTGAAAAGGTCCAACACAGCAAAAAGCAAGAAAGTACCAATACCGAAGAGTGGAAGACTAATTGACCGTTTTGTACGTCGTATCCAAGGGTGCTTATCATCGAAAGTCGATAAAACGAAGACTGTTGGGCATTCATAACTGAAACCTGGTGGGCAAGTCAAGCATAGGTTTAAGGTTATTTGTATCTCATAGGTTTGAATTGCAGAAAGTAATTTTGAATTTTATTAACGATTTTTTCAGTTGCATTTTTAGAGTTACATGTATTTTCTAAAACCCTGTATTATTGCTACTGTTTATTTTTATTTTGTTTGTTTGCTGCTAGGTTATTTAGATAAATATAATATACGATAGAAAATTCACGGTAGGAGTATATTAATTTTAGGATTCATGTGAGGTAACTCAACCGGTGAACTGGCCAAAAGGATAAACACATTTAAAAGGCAATGTAGGAACTCCTTCCCTCTCTTCGTCTCTCCACTCGCTACGTTATCTCTATCATATTTATCTGTTTCTGTTCGAGGCGATATAAACTCGTCAAATAAGAACATGCATTAAAGAAGTGTAAATATTCATTTAATATCAGAGTTTCATTTAATGTAAATATTTAAGCAGAACATTTAAATGAATTTGTATTACACATTTTATTAAAATAGTGTTTATTCATCTCATAAATGCAACACAATATATATAAATGACAAACATTAATATTTTAACGAGTTATCTATTTGCATAAAGTTAGGTATGTGTATACATTTATATATTTTTGATCTAAAGGATTTATTGCAAACCGAATTAACCGATCATTATGAATTCGAAAAGAGTGGGTATTGTGAGTTATGTTTAGTTTAATTTAGTTTCATGCAAAGTGGACAAAGTGCTGGTAAAAACTATTTGTGAAAATTACGATGAATTTGATTTTTGTGAGATTTAACCATAGATATAAGACATCTATTAATGAATATTCCCGATATTTCACTTTCTTAGGATTATCTCATAGAGCTTTACGTGGCGTAATATAGGTACCATTTTCGCTTTGAAAATTAAAAAAATTGAGATTTGCATAAAATTTTATCTAAAGTTGTTAGACATGAATGAAACAAGATTCCGTGAATTTCGCTTTCTTCTCAGGAATCAAAAAGCTTGAGTCTTTAGTTTTAGACAGTTTTCAAAATCAAAATCCTGTAATAAATTTTGATAAAAATTTGAATAAGTTTTATATGCATAAGTGTTCGTATTTTTATATCGGGATTGTACCCTTCGTAATAGGATATAAAAGTGGTACAACACTGTTGTTGGAAGAAGTATTTTCCCGATCCGAGACGGGGATTTTTCTAGTTAGTTATAAAATTTTTTCGTCAAACAGGTTTTACGTTTGAGATTATAGATGGTATACCATGGTAGTATATATGTTCTCATGCCTGCAACAATTTCGTGACTTTAGCGTTTATTTTTATTAGCTTTGTGGGAAGAGAACTAAATGCCGAAGGAAAATAGTATGTAGGTTAATTGTAGTGATGTAATATGTTTAACAATAATATATATATATATATATATATATATATATATATATATATATATATATATATATATATATATATATAGAGAGAGAGAGAGAGAGAGAGAGAGAGAGAGAGAGAGAGAGAAGAAAAAAGAGTGATAAATATGCGACGATTGTCCAAATTTATTTCAAATTTCAATTGTTCAATGCAAGGTGTATTCAGTAATAAACTAGTGTTTATTATTCTTTCCAAGGCTTTTCAAGGCTTTTCGAAGATCTTTACAATTGCTCTATCTCGTATATTGAGCTAATCCTCTTCACAATAGGTTCCATCTACTAAAAGTTTTACTTTGGTTTATATTTGATCCTATATATATATATATATATATATATATATATATATATATATATATATATATATATATATATATAATTTGCGTATATCAGTAACAATGATGTAATGTAATTAATACATTGCGGATACTGTCCCATTACAAAATATATGAGACGTTAATTACTTTGAAAAATAGAGAATATTGCATTAATAATGAATAATACATTCCCATCAAATAAAGCGGATGTCAGATCGTAGATAGAGACTGAAAACTTCAGATATTCAGCCTGAGCTTCTACTGAGGTTTTATATAAATAGAACTTAAACGTTACCTGTACAAAATATTTAGTGTTCTGTCGTGACGTCATATTTAATTCATTAGAATTAAAATATTAACATTGTTCTTTTAAGTAGCATTTGTTTTTATATGTGAAATTATTTTAAGCTATAAAAGCCGTAAACAATGCAGTTTATTAACATTTTTAAATAAAGATGTTCGGGAAAAATTTAATTCAGTGCTACATAAAGAAGTTTTTCTTTTTCTATAGTTTTGTTTTGCTGTTGTTGATGTTGTGGTTGTTGTTGTTCACCGCCAGATGTTAACGGAAGCTTCTGTTATTGTTTAAATTCCCAAACATTTGAACTTAGCGTTAGCTTGCCGTATTGCTAAAAAAAAATGTTAAACGTCTAAGTTAAAGGATCATATAAAATTCTCGGATCACTTTATTTTTCTATTGATATATTTTATTAAAAATGAAATCATTTTTCAATAAAAAAGCGTTTTTTTATAACAATTTGTAGGTAAATAACTCATATCTTTAAATAGCAGGCGTGACTTCTCAAGAGCCAATTCCCATTCACAGACTATCATCTTCCCGGTACATGAGGACTAGCAAGGCTTACCTTTAGATCTATTAATAAAAATGCTGCTCAAGGATTGTATAAAATATGTCGATAACCAACTAAGGAATGCTTATAACTTCGTACAAATGGTTATATCACCATAAACACTCGACTCAACAACATTTATGAAAACTTCTTATTAAGAATCCCTAAAAGATCTTATTAGAGATTATGCAATTGGGGTATAACTGATTCTCTCCCTGCTTCACTGTGTACAGAAAGGTAACTTGAGAGAGAAAAGCTGGTATGGAAGTATTTGCCCGACGCGGAAATTAAAGAAAACAACTAAAAAGTTCACTATTACATGAGAAATAACTCATACCCCGACAAGAAACGAAAAAGAAAATAGTAATGTGAACCTTACAACAGCAACTTTGTATCTACTAGAAAAACGATGAAATTGATCAGTGATCATATTACATGAAAAATTCTTTACTTACTGACAAATCGTACAATTATTGGATTACGCATCGATCTCTGAGCGTTAACATGTAATCACACTTGGCGTTTACAGTTACATAAAGATTAAGAAAAGAACATGTGATCGTTAAATCAATAACAAAAACTAATAGATACTACATACTATATTAAATATAAGTAAATAAATAAAATGTTAATTACCAACCAATTAAACTTTCGCAAAAGTTAAAAGAGAAAGATCGAAAAATGAATATAAAAAAACTTTCTTAAATAAACGAGTACAACTCTCTATTTAATCTGCATTTAAGTGAGGAAAATACTATTAAAAACTTAAGCGTGACAGACCAATACATATGGCATTGCAGTCGTAAAGTGTGACCGACCAAAAAAATGGTATTGCCAACTGAGGTGGGACATACAAAAAAATGCTATTTCAAACTTAAGCATCATAAGGAAACGGAAATACTATTTAAAGCTTAAGAGTGACAGACGAACTAGTATGCTATATTAAAAGTACACGCCACAGCTTTTAAACGTAAGCATGCTACAGCTTTTAAACATAAGCATGCTACAGTTTTAAAACATAAGCATGCTACAGCTTTTAAACATACGCATGCTACAGCTTTTAAACATAAGCATGTTACCGCTTTTAAACATAAGCATGCTACAGCTTTTCAACATAAGCATGTACAGCTTTTAAACATAAGCATGCTACAGCTTTTAAACATAAGCGTTCTACAGCTTTTAAACATAAGTATGCTACAGCATTTTAACATAAGCGTGCTACAGCTTTAAAACAAAAGCATGCTACAGCTTTTAAACATAAGCATGATACAGCTTTTAAACATAAGCATGATACCGCTTTAAACCATAAGCATGTTACAGATTTTAAACATAAGCATGCCACAGCTTTTAAACATAAGCATGCTACAGTTTTTAAACATTAGCATGCTACAGTTTTTAAACATTAGCATGCTACAGCTTTTATAAATAAACATGCTACAGATTTTTAATATAAGCATGTTACAGCTTTTAAACATAAGCATGCTACAGTCTTTTAACATAAGCATGCTACAGCTGTTAAACATAAGTATGATACAGCTTTTAAACATAAGTATGATACAGCTTTTATAAATTAACATGCTACAGCTTTTAAACATAAGCATGCTACAGCTTTTAAACATCAGCATGCTGCAGCTTTTTAACATAAGCATGATACTGCTTTTAAAAATAAGACTGCTACCGATTTTAAACATAAGCATGGTACAGCTTTTAAATATAAGCATGCTACAGCTTTCAAACATAAGCATGCTGCAGCTTTCAAACATAAGCATGCTGCAGCTTTTAAACATAAGCATGCTGCAGCTTTTAAACATAAGCATGCTACAGCTTTTAAACATAAGCATGCTACAGCTTTTAAACATAAGCACGCTACAGCTTTCAAACATAAGCATGCTGCAGCTTTCAAACATAAGCATGATACAGCTTTTAAACATAAGCATGCTACAGCTTTTAAACATAAGCATGCTGCAGCTTTTAAACATAAGCATGCTACGTCTTTTAAACATAAGCACATTCTATTTAATGTAGCGTACAGACTTACATCGTCTTTTAAACCTTTAAGCATCACTCATAGACAAGAATATTTGTGTATCTTAAACATTTTCTGATGACTATTCTTGTCCTGGTTGTTATATATTCTTAACAATTTCGGCCGATGTATGCACCGGTTTCTTCCGATGAATATTATCGAACACATTGTGAATTTAACAACTGATAAGTTTTTCAATAATTCAGATTAAAAGAATATCAATCCTCATCTAAAAAAAATTGAAAATAAAAATAACATAATTTACTTAAGCCTGGCGGAGCAACCAGAAAACTACTTATAATGTAAGTGTGATATAGCAATTAATATTAATCTGCGCGTTTATTTATGGAAATATAATTTTAAACGAAAATGCTTTTCCAGACTAAACTTTGACAGACTAACAACAATTTAACTCAAGTGTGAAAAAGAAGCAAAAATGCTATTTCAAACATAAGCGTGTCAGACTAACGCAAATCTTGTTTCAAACGTAAGCTTCTCAAACAAACGAAAATTTAATTTCAAACTATACCATGACAGAACAAACGAAAATATTATTTCAAACTTAAGCGTGTCAAAATAACGAAAATATTATTTAAAATGTTAGACCAACTAAATTGCTATTTTAAAAGCGTTACAGTCCAACGAAAATACAATGTTCAAACTAAAACCTGACTGTCCGACAAAAATATTATTTAAACTTAAGCGTGATAAAACAACGGAAATATTATATAACACCCAAGCGTGAAGATTAACGTCTATATCAAATTTAAGCTTTACGACGTCAAACAAGTTAACTTCAAATGTAAGCATACGGACAACAACAAAAATATTTCAAACTGAAGGTTAATAGACCAAGCAGAATTGTATTTCTCAGTAAAACGTGACAGTCAAATGAAAATGTGATTTTACCCGTAAAGCCTGTCAAATAAACAAAAATGGAATTTAATATTTTACGCATGACACACTGACGAAAATGTTATTTCAAATTTAACTGATCAGGACAACAAATATGCCATTTCCAATGAAGCGTCAGAAATCGGAAATTTTATTTAAACCGTAAGCCAGTAAACACGAACGAAAATATTATTTCAAACGTGTCAGAACAATAAAAATGCAATTTCAAACTAAAGTGGAACAGACTAATCAAAATGCTATTACGAAGTAAAGCATAATAAACAAAGGACAATACTATTTCAGGCTTAAACGTGACAGTCCAACGAGCATTTTCTTTAATTAAAGCGTTAAATACCCCAAAAAATGATATTTGAAACTTCAATATGGCAGACAACTAAAATGCTATTTCAAACTAACGCGTGATAAACAAGTGAAAATGCTATTGCAAAGTTAACCAAAGAAAATGTTATTAAAAATGCAAGCCTGATATATTTACAGACGTTCTATTTTAAACTTAAGTTTAAATGTTATTTTTTAATTTAATTAGTACATAGCATCGAAAATGTTATTTCAAACTTTAGCGTGACAGATAAATGGAAATGCTATTTCAAAACTTTAGCGTGACAAATAAACGAACATGTTATTTCAGATTTTAGCGTGACAGATGAACGGAAATGATATTTCTAATTTTAGCGTGACAGATAAACGAACATATTATTTCAAATTTTAGCATGACAGATAAACGAAAATGCTATTTCCAAACTTTAGCGTGACAGATAAACGAAAATGTTATTTAAATTTTAGCGTGACAGATAAACGAAAATGTTATTTAAAATTTTAGCGTGACAGATAAACGAAAATGCTATTTCAAACTTTAGCGTGACAGATAAACGAAAATGCTATTTCATATTTTAGCGTGACAGATAAACGGAAATGCTATTTCTAACTTTAGCATGACAGATACACGGAAATGTTATTTCAAATTTTAGCGTGACAGATAAACGGAAATGCTATTTCAAAACTAATGCATGACAGACCACTTTAAATTTTATTTTAAAATAAATTATGATCGGCGAAAAACAATGATATTTCAAAGTTAAGCTTTACACAGCAAGAAAAATGCTAATTAAAATCAAAGAATCAACGAACAACGGAAATATTTTTTTTAAACTGAAGCTTGACCCATTAATGAGACTGTTATTCAAACTTTAGCCTGAAAGACAAATGGAAACGCTATTTGAAACTTAAGCGTGAAAGACCAACGAGCATTTTATTTCAAACTTAAGCGAGACACATCAATTACAATGCTATTTCAAATTTCACAGCGTTATACACCAAGAAAAATGTTATTTCCAGCTTAAGGGTGACAAATGAACAAAAATGCTATTTGAGACTTTAGTGAGACACACAAAAGGAAATGTTATATCAAATTTAGCGTGACAGACACACAAAAATGACATTTTAAACTGTAGCCCGACAGACAAGCGAAAATCATATTTCAAACTAAAGGATGAAAGATCAACGTAAGTGTTATGTTTAACTTAAGCGTGACAGACCTACCATGATGTTAATTAAAATATAAGCGTGACAGAGAAACGAAAATTATATTTAAAACTTAAGCGTGAATAACTAGTGAAAATGCTATTTCAAAACTAAGCGGAACAGACTAAGGAAAGTGTATGTCAACTTAACGGTAACAGACCAGCGAAATGGTATGTAAAAACAGTTTTTTTTCCTAAACTTAAGAGTAATAAACCAACGAAGTTGATATTTCAAACTTAAGTGTTGGAGACCAACTAAAATGGTTGAAGTTTTCGCGTGACAGACGAAAATAAAATGCTAGAAAAATATAATTTCAAGTTTATTGTGACATATCGACGAAAATGTTATTTCTATACTAACCGTGAGAAAAATACAACAATCTTGAACACGTAGTTCTATGTGATCTAGTGTGACACACAATCATTGCCTTTTAAACCTTTAAACATTACATACAGACAATAATACTAGTGATTTTTTTTTAATTTTTGGATTACTATTCTTTTCTTGGTTGTTCATAGTGTCGGCCAATGTAAACTCCGGCCTACTTCAGATGCATCTTTTCGGGAACGCTGTGCATGTAACAACCGAGACGAAAATAATAGATGAAATAATATAAATAATGCAAGAAGTATGCATATGAAAATTACAAAACAAGAACCATGCAGGGTGGGCCAAAATAAGGGTCCTATCTTTAAATTTGAATAACTTGAATTTGAATACCTTCCATAAAATAAAAGTTAAACTCACCAAACTTTATGTGTGTGTAGACTGACCCTTCCGAGATTTTTTGAAATAAACAAAACAAATTTTAGCCGAAAAACACTTCTTAAAACTTACAAAAACTAAAGTATTGTTTTTTACACTGTTTTGAGTTTTTTAAGCAAAATAATGTTATCTAAATGAGGGTACGTTCCTTAGGGCTAATACGGCTCATGCTTGCTTCGGAAGGGGTCCTTTACTTATTCTAAAAAAAAAAAATTAAAAAATCAATAAATAAAAAAGTTATGAATTTTTAAAAATAGGATCCTAATTTTTGCCCACTCTATATTTACTAGCTGACTTGTGTGTCGGCGTGTCGCGGGAAAATAGATTAATAATTCATATGGTTAATCTTGAACTATTGAATTATATTCTGTTCATGATTTTCCTTAAGATGCGCATTAAAAATCTCACAAAGGAGGTTATTATATTGTACAACTCATTATTTGTCTCCATAAAACTGAAGCCTGAAGTTCCGCACTGATCATTTAGTTCATGTCAAATCGTGTAAGATTTTGTGCAGGCCAGACCAGACCAGACAATTAGCATGTGACAATCATTTCATATGCCACTTAAATGGTTGCATTACGTTAGCACTTGAATAAAAAATACTTCGCTTCAAACGAACCACTTTTGGTAAAAGGTAATACCAATCATGTGCAATAGATTCGGAAACCGTTGATTAACGAGTGTGGTCTATTATAGATTAAAATTAAAAGTTATTAAAGTAACATGCAATTCAACATACAATATTGCATCCTACGTCCATGCATATACCGAATCTCCCTGCGTATGATGTAGGTAGGATTGTCAGTTAGATAACATATTTAGTATTGCCATCAATACTTTTTGAGTGCTACAAGTGAATGTGATCGGCGACGTATAGCTCCCCTTCATGAGCCTTAATGTAAATAATGCTCTCATGCTCTGTTTTCGCATACATATCAACTAGATATTAATGGAGTAACTATCTGCATTTAATCAGCATGGCGGAACTTCCTTCACAGACCATAATCCTATACGGATAGGCATCATTAGAAGATTGATTTTTTTCCTACTACTATGTGGTAGTGAAAAGCATCATATGGACGATTTGTTTTAGATATGCTATTATTTAAAAGATGCCACATTGTGTCCCGATAATTGAACTTCTGCCCAACTATTGCAACAGCAACTCCACATGCACCGGGAACATTAAACACGTCATTCATGTTCTGATCTAAGAGTTTCTTCAGCATTTATAACAACTTTAACCTTTTCATATAAAGCATTCCCAATAGCCATCTTAAAGTCTTTAATATCTTTATTTTCTTTACAATTCAAGAGCTATGTCTAAGTTTGTGTTTGAGACAGAATTAGATCTACTACTTGCTTCTTGCTGTTCATCTATGAAGAAACTGCAAATTTACACTTTCGATGAAGAGCAAAGAACCCGCTATGTCCAGAAACGTGATCCCAAACTCTTACACCTAAAATAGTTTTTTTTTGTTTTTATTTCTTCTTTGAACTGTAGGAGACAAAAGAAAGTAGAATCTGATTTTTGGGCGGGGATAGAGTAAACTGTGATTGGTTGATGGTAAAAAATGATAGACTACAGTAAATCGTGTCTCGACTTTAAGCGAGATACAGATATAAATAGATATCCTGAAGTCGAGGGTGATCTGAATTCTCTCGTTTTGTCTATTACACACATATATAGGCGAGGGTGGTAAGCATTTATCTGCATTGATTCACTTACCATTGATACTCCCCTCTATAATTCTGAATGTTTAGCAAATAGACATCAGTAAATTGTTTTGTATAATTTGACCGAAGATTGAACCATGGTTTCCAGCGAACATTTAGACATTATATACGAAAAATATATTTCAAACTTAAGCGTAACAGACATTATAAAGATGCGTCCATTTAATCTACAATAGAATTTCAAATAGAATTGTGATAGACTGACCAACAAGGCCTCTCATGTGCATGCGTAGACACATTTAAAAAGAGCTGATTTTGTGATAGCAAAACAAAATTGATAAAAAAGCTAAAAGATGGCTAATTTGCCGTCGGGGTCCATGTTTGAATACCAATGAAAACACGGCGATTATGCTGTGGAATACATTAGTGATTTTTGCTCGCGTAGATTCTCTTCAAAGTGCCTTGGTGTGTCGATTGTTGGGGAGGAAATACAAGCAACAACACTAAAAAATCAAAATGGCCGACTTATATAAACAGCATAAGTTCTCCGAAGAATCTGCATCGAAATGCAACTTTCCTCGGGAGATGATAGATTTAGTTTCAATTACACAATGTTTATTGAGTTATCAGTGTGGATTTGGAAATACGCCCTTCTCCTCAAATCCAATATCGAAAGAATTACCAAGACGATTCCTTTTCTTTACTAGTGTCATATATTGCATACATTACACCATTGTCTTTTATATATAATTCGTTTTATATATTTCTCTGAGATATTCCACACTGTCTTGTTAATTGTAACTGAAGTTTCGCAACTTTTCTTTCGTCTTCAATTTTTTCTATTTATTTTGACTGTCTAAAATTAACAGACTTATTTCTTATTATAGTTATATTCTGCTATTTTCTAGCGTCTTCATCGATCAGAAAAATAATCGGCCATTTTTATTTTGTAGATATATATTCTGTTTTATTTTATTTACTTATTTTATCGAATCCATCTTTTACAGCTTTATTTTCTTTGCTGTCACACTTCTAGTTAGTTTTCTTTTCCAATTTAAAGCGATATATAGATTATCTCTCCTTGACCACACAGAGGGCACATGGTCAATACTAAGGTGCGATAAAAAACCGCAAGACGGAGAAACACGTTGAACATAGAGAGGAACAGTTGATATATTTATAGTTCGGTTGTTTTTTTTTTTAATTTAAAGCGATTATTATTTTCCGCGTTTCTTATTAAAAGTAATTACCTGGCTGTCTTTTACGCTAGTATCTTGTAATTAGATTTGTTTGATTACTTTTAGTAAATTATGTTAGGTAACGGCTCGGTTGTTATGGGAAAGAAGTCTGAAAGCTAACTACGACATCCCCAATCTTATTACTTTAAGGAACTCGAGGATACAGGACCGATTGTTTCGCAGGAGATAGAAATGAGTGTGTAATTCCACGTCACCTTGCCAAGCTTTCGTGACAAGTGGTCATTTTAACGGTCAAAAAAAAATTGGTTAATCTTCATCCAAACTTATATATATATATATTGGTAATTGTAGCGTTCGTTGTTATTTTGCTTACTATTATTTCGAGTGTCTCACGTGATTAAGATGCAGAAAACTATATATATATATATATATATATATAGTCTCGGAAGTTTCTCAACCATTAAAACTATATAAAAAAAAAAATAATTAAAAAAAACAAAAAAACTTATAGTCTCAAGTCTTCCAGTGGAAAATCACTCATGTAAGTCAATTTATTTTTTACAGTTATTATATTAGTTAGTTTCTAACACTATTTTAAGGGATCATCAGTTGTTTACCATGAAAAACTGTTTCGGGAATTTAAAAACAAGACAGTATTTATATATATATATATATATATATATATATATATATATATATATATATATATATATATATATATCAATGTTAGAGCATATTTATACAGTTGAAATTGATTGCAATAGGAATTAATTCCCAAAACTGAAGGTAATTATTCATAATTTAAAAATGTAATTTCTTAAAATATCAATAGAGATATGGAAGTAAATAAATATAGATTTAAATCAGAATTATATCATTATATGTATTGATTTAAATTTCAGAACAAAATATCCTTTACACGAGTTTCGGGAGAGGTCAACAGCATCAACGCGCAATTCAGGTTATAATATTTATGGCAAAATTGTCATTAAATCATAGAATTATATAACTTTATTCTAATATATATATATATATATATATATATATATATATATATATATATATATATATATATATATATATACGTTGTGGTATATAAGGGAATGTACTTGTTTCATAATTTTTTTAATGATATTCTATAGAGAAGATCATTAAAAGATTGATGATAATCTTTTTTTGTATTCTTGTCCAACTGTCGAATGTAGGCTTGCTAGCTGTTTTTTTTCATTTTTGTTCGCGGGTACTTTCGATTGACTTCCCTCAATCGTCTTCAGGTTAAGGGTAAGACTTGAATATTCATGACTGCTAAGTTCGAGCTATGCGGTAAACTTATAACATTTAAAAATAACGGATATGTTATTAGACTCTACATGTGATCACGTGTGAGGCGCGTAGTTAATTAAAATTAACAATATTTAATTTTTTTACAATATTTTAAATTTATAATTTACAATTTACGATATTTAAAAGGGGTAAATGTAGAATTTTTTCTCGCCTTGTTTTATCCTAGGCACTTTAAAATATGTGAGTGTATTCATAATGTTGTTGGTTGTGGGACGTTTGATTTTCAAGTACAAGGCCTATAATATGTTTTGTCTTTTCACATCAGAGTTGTGGTGTACAATGTTCGTGGTATTCACGAATAGTTGGCTGAATTGCGCATATATATATATATAGTAGAGAATGGTTGTTTGCTTGAAGCATTGCTGGGTATAGTAGTAGTAAGTTTTTGGAAGGCTGTGGGCAATGCAAATTCCGGGTAAGATGCAAGTTGTAAGGAACAAAAACAATAACAATAAATCGAATACGAAATATGACTTACTATTTATTTTTCATTTTTTTCTAAAATCTTACATAACAGCAAGAGTGTTTTTAGCTGTTCGTGTGATGTCCGGGTGATAAAAAATTTAATATTTCGGGAAAAGAGACTTCCCTTTGTCAAAAATAATTAAACCAGAAGAAAAAGTTATCCGACTGTGCAGAGAATCTCTGCACAGTCGTAGAAATTTCAAGAGGAAATTCGGGTATAAAAGCTCAATGTAATAAACAGAGCAAGAATAAAATATAATAACACGAAATTACATAATCATCGATGCAATAATTTATTTCAAACTTGTGGTATTGTCAAGCAAAACTGACAAAATTGCATGAATTGTATTTCGAATTGCTTCAATATTTACACTGTTTTCCGGATATCTCCCCAGCGACTGGCTGTTTGCAGACCTGAAGGAAACATTCCCTGAAAAGTGATTAGGCTCAAATGAAAAAGAAATATAGGAAACTGAAACGGATTTGGAGGCATTTTACTAAAAAGGCATCGAATTGTTTCTTTTCATTTTTTTTACTAATGATTTACCGTTTTTCTCTGCCCAAATTCCGGTCGGGGATAAGAGTTGGAGATTTATCAAGGTTGACGGTGAGACGATAGCGTGGTAATTGGTATGATGGTTGAGACTTGGCAGGAGATAACTATTTAAAAGGACGGTTTAACGAGAATTTGTTTACACAGGCGTTTAAAACAACTATGTCAGTTCAGGGTAGTATATATTCGTTAGCCATGATATCATCCTCCCTGCCTAGCAAAAATATCTGACCAAAGTTAACACACTTTTGCTAAGAAGAATATAAATAAATGTAGCTGTTTGAAAGTTTTAACGCCCTGCAATCCTTTATTGGTTAGACTCAGACTTGGTTTGGATTTTAAAAATGCCTTAATAAGCAATATTTATCTACTGCCTTGATAAAACTTCTAACATAACTTCCTAAAGTTAAACCCTGTATCACTGGTGTATGGATGGTAGCAATCTGGTAGTGTAAGTGTTACCTAACAAACAGGATCCGTAATCTTCAGGTCGTACTTGCCGCTGTGTGTTGCAAGGAAAGACGTGGCAGACATGGAAATGAAAATCAATGATACGCGAGTTACGACGACGTTTCTGTACCATTCTTTTGTATGTTTTAGGGGTAACTAATAATAGCTTGCTGCTATCGGTGTAGGACTAAACACCTACAATTATGCGTATTAACGAATACCTGCAATATAAAAATCAGGAATTCATGAAGGCCAGACAATCCTGAGGCACGATCTTTGTGAGCTCTATGTAGAAGTCTGACTTACTTAACAACAACAATGAAATACAACATCAACGAAATTGATATACACTCATCACGTTACATCGTAGTCACTTCCACCTGTTTTTTTTAATATCGTTTTTACTATTCGTTCCTTGTTCTGCTATCTTCTGTGTTCTAGTCATATGTATTTCTGTGTTCTATCTTAGTACCTCATGTTTAATAAAACAAGTAAAGTTCCTATGTACAACTTTCAAAGTCAGACCCAAATATAAAAGCATCTGACATATCACAGTTAGTGCATTAGCCGCCGTTTTCGTAACTTTTTTCATGTTATTATGTGAATGGCACAGATGTAATACATATCGTTAGGGATTTTTTTCTGAAAATACTTATTCTAACTACAATACTGTTAGAGTGGAGGCATGTTTCCTCACTCACTTAAAGTGACAGTAGATTGGGCTTAAGCTTTTAATAAAAACACAAAGATTTCATATTTTCTACTCATCTCTGAAATTAAACAATTTATTTCTTACAATTAATTGTTTATCACAATACTAGGTGAAATATTTTGTATTTCAACGAATATAGCGGGCGTCTCTTTATTAATCACGAATATTACACCGTCGCAATGATAGATTCTAATAAATACGAAACCACAAACTTTTTAAAATGTCTTACTATCGCTTTACTTTTTATACAATGTCAGTATTATTTTTACACACAATTTTTTTAAAATTTCGTACTGATTCCCGAGTTCGCTATAAAGATTACCGAGTTCGATGGGACACGCCTGTAAGATGTCAGAGGTGGAGGTATAACATACAAGATCAGAGCAGCAGTCCGAATAATCAAAATAATACAAACTATTAGTTATAATCTAAAGAATTCCGAAATATATAACATTACATGTTTGTTCCTAGTTTAGTCAGTAAAATTTCTTACAGTGAAATAGGCTTCCACTTCGTTAAATACAGGGTGGGCAAAAATAAAGGTCCTATTTTTAAAATTTCATAACTTTTTTATTTATTGATTTTTTTTTTTTTAGAATAAGTAAAGGACCCCTTCCGAAACAAGCATGAGCCGTATTAGCCCTAAGGAACGTACCCTCATTTAGAAAACATTATTTTTGCTTAAAAAACTCAAAACAGTGTAAAAAACAATACTTTAGTTTTTGTAAGTTTTAAGAAGTGTTTTTCGGCTAAAATTTGTTTTGTTTATTTCAAAAAATCTCGGAAGGGTCAGTCTACACACACATAAAGTTTGGTGAGTTTAACTTTTATTTTGTGGAAGTTATTCAAATTCAAGTTATTCAAATTTAAAGATAGGACCCTTATTTTGGCCCACCCTGTATTAAACTATTTTTTTTACTTTCGATTATTTTGCGTGCATAGGTATGTGTGTGGGGGGTGACATCGGAAACGACTTACTATCATTAGCATGTCTCCATTTAGAAAATTGACATGTTTACTAAATTTATACATCGATTATGCATTTAAAGTTTAAATTTCTTTCGTTTCCTTTTTTCATTAACTTTGTTGGACATAGTATTTAGAGAGTTCAAAATATTAAACATCACTGTATATTTCTTGGTTAAAAATGAAAAACAAAAAATGCAATAACAAAATCACGGGTAACGCCGGGTATGTACAGCTATTTCTTCATGTTATGTTTGACACCTATGTCCACATTGTCATTTCTGCGCTAGTGTTCAGTGGTTTATATATGTCTTATTTTTACCAGTCCTTGTTCTTCGAGGTGAATCTATTTAAGTGTCTTACATGTATCTTTTATTGGGTGGTTGTTATATGTACGTCAGCGGATCTCTAGTGAGAGCGGATGGAAACAGTATTAAGTGATCGGTATATGTGATCATTAGCCGCAGGGTTCTCTTATGCATTTTGTATGTGTGTTTTTGTGATTTCTCTCTTTCTCCCAGCTCAGTCAGTGTATCTCTCTCTCTCTTTCTCTCTCTCTCTCTTTCTCTCTCTCTCTTTCTCTCTCCCTACATCTTTCCCTATCTATCTCCCTCTATTGCTTTCTTTGGTTTGTGCACTTCCGGGTTCTGTAACAAAAGCGACGTGGACAGCTGTGTCCTCTTAAAGACGTTGGCAGCTTTGATCAACTCCGAGAAAAAAGATGTGTCTTGTATGAGTAGCCACTATCACCTATAACCTGGACAATTATTTCTATTCTATCCATTTCAAAATGTGGTATCACGTGTATTGTGTGTCAAAGCCATGGTGGTTAAGATGTCATCTCATTAAGTGCAGGGTCTCCACCTTAGTTCATCATAGCGAAAGTATACTATGTGTCGAAACTGTATATAGTTGAAGATTACCATAACTAATTTCCTCAAAAGCATCCGATACATTCATA
This sequence comes from Sepiola atlantica, assembly GCA_963556195.1. Taxonomy (NCBI): domain Eukaryota; kingdom Metazoa; phylum Mollusca; class Cephalopoda; order Sepiida; family Sepiolidae; genus Sepiola; species Sepiola atlantica. Next base: position 16,725,736 of record OY744553.1, on the reverse strand, counting down.
ACAGTGTTGCACATTTGAATAACTGTATTCATAATTTTCCATTGCCTGTCTTATAGACTTAAGACCAAGCGAAGGTTGTAATTTGAAATTTCTCTTAATTGCTTTTAGAAAAATCTTTTCAGAGATTTACTATTATTTTTTAAGTGGCTTTGAATCGAGTTCGGACGACCTTGTCCGTATTTCAAAGCCCAGTTGTTAATTGTCTGTGTCATACTAAAATAAAAAATGTACTAATTCTAAAATTTATATCGGATGCATTTTTAATGTAAAGATTTATTAGTCATTCTTTGTTTAGGAATTTCTTGGATGATGATTGGTAACTTGTATTTTGATTATTCGAATTATATTTCTAACAACATTTCGTCCGATATTCCCTACGACCTTCTTTAGGTTCATGTTGTTGAATTCGGAAGTCTTTATGGCGAACTCGTAAATATGTACAGTATGTTTAATCTCTGGGACTAACTTGTTTTTGTTTTGCCAAAGATGAATATAATTAATAATTTGTTAAGACTTGTACCCGGTCATGGTTGATGGAACTAGAACAAACTACCCGCGAAGTTTACATAAAGGGTTCTGCTTGTAATTATCTACAGATTCCCGAGTCCGACAAAACGCACCCGGAGAAGGTCGAATATTACATTTTCCAAAACGTTGTGAGAATAACAGCCTAAATGAGAACAGTAGTCCGAATTATCCAAGCTACATTCTATATGTGTGATTGCATACTTGCCTAGTAAACTGACATTTGTGACTGTAATTACTGTCGATGTCATCACATACTCTGAAACTAACTATGCTGAGTCCAAACATAATCAGACCTATTGTGTTTAAAAATTGAGTAATATCTAGTAATGAGTTAAACAGCAGCTTGCTTCAATACACCTCATATAGTAGTAATATTGTTATTATCATATAATTTGATAGTGTATTTTAATTAGTAATTTAGGATATTGTTGATAATGTTACCAGTTGATTTCTTAGAGTTTACTATTGTCATATAATCAAATAGTTTACTTAAAATAACATGGTATTACGATTGCATTTCTTCAGAACACACGTTTAAAACACGTGAATTTAATTGCTGTATTTGTGGACTGCATATATATATATATATATATATATATATATATATATATATATACATATATATATATATATATATATATATATACATATATATATACATACATATATATATATATATATATATATATATATATACGCGTGGGCATGTTTCTGTTGATGCATATATATATATATATTTATATATATATATATAAATGTATATATATATGTGTATATATATGTGTGTGCGTATATATATGTATATATATATGTGTGTGTATGTATGTATGCATATATGTGTGTGTACATGTGTATACATGCCTGTGTATGTGTATATATGTGACATGGTCTCTGACCTTGGATGTTTCGTGTCTGTTTTCAAATCTTTCCTTTTCTTATGTCCCTCCCGACACCAATACACTTCTATGGTCGCCAGACAGCAGATGTCACTTTCCAGGGATCAGAGGCGAGTTTTAGGGCTGGTGATTCTTGACACACTGACCTGATTTCTTGAACACCCTCTCTGCCACTTTACAATTTACTAATCTCTCTTTATATGTATGGATATTTCTTCCCTGTATGTCATAAATCATGTAATCCCCCCTATAAAATTATAGAGTAAATATGCTTTAGTTACCTCTTCTCTCTAAATATGTATTAGATATGTTGTCACTCTCTCTTATTATATTTGAATTGTCGAGTGTGAATGTCTCTTTCCTCAGTTTCAAAAATGTAATCATCTAACTTTGATGCTTGACAATACAACAAGGTTGAAATAAATTATTGAATCGATGATTGTGTAATTTCGTGTTACTATATTTTATTTCATTCTTGCTATGTTTATTACATTGATCTCTGATACCCGGATTGCTTCCTGGAATGTATTTCATTATAACACTATATATATATATATATATATATATATATATATATATATATATATATATATATATATATATGTATATATATATATATATAATGTGTTTTAAGGTTCATATTTTTTATTTTAAGAAGCATCTATTGTTAAATTTAATAAGGAATAGGCAAAATAAATACTTCTGAAGCATTAAAGATGCGATATCAATTTTTTTAAATAAAAATAAATCGAAACTGATTTTTTTTTCTTCTTTTTTATTATAAACTTCCATTTTTTTGTTAGTTTAAAGTCATACAGATATTTCGCTGCAACAACAGAAGCCGGTAAGAAAAAAATACAAATCCGATGACATCAGGATATATTGCACACCGATGATGCCAAGTTATTGGCGAAATATCTGTATCACTTTAAACTAACAAAAAAAAATCGGTTTCGATTTATTTTTATTATTTTTTTAAATTGATATCGCATCTTTAATGCTTCAAAATGTATTTATTTCACCTATTCCTTATTAAATTTAACAATAGATGATTCTTAAAAAAATATGAACCATAAAACACTTTATACCGATCACGTGCGCATTCACGATCTCATATTTGAAAGTGTGAAACAATGCTTAAAAAGGTATTTATTTTACCTATTCCTTATTATATATATATATATATATATATATATATATATATATATATATATATATATATATATATATATATATTTAGGGAAACATTATTTAATAAAACGGAGTGGTTTTGTTTGATGCGACTTTTTTATTTTTTCAATTTTCCGAATTGTCCATCTAATGTTTCGGTCAAATTGATGTAAATTTGATCCATGGGTTTCTTGTTCCATTCTTTTTTTCTTTTTTTGCAAGTACTTTCGATTTGAATCGTCAAATACTCTTCAGGCGGTATTAGTTTTAGTGTCTTTACAAATTATGACTTTACTGTTGTGCTCATTTTTGAATTATAACGGCAAGTAGTTTATAACTTGAAAAGCGTCTGTTAAGTTTAAATGTACATGAGAGCGTGATGGCGTTCTACACATATGAGAGATTTAAACGTTTGACTGTTTAAACCGTTAATGAATTGATGACGTTAAAGAAAGTGCATACAATTCAAACTCATAACTATCTAATGGCTTAGAATTTGGTAATGTTAATTATTATGCTAGACACGTTAAAATGTTGCGACGAGTTTCATAATTGACATTATTAATTGTGGGATGTTTAGTTTTTATGTAGAAGGCTTCGAGTATTTTTTATTTTTTGATATTGGTATCGTGGCGTATTATTTTGGTATTGTTAACAAGGATGTTTCTATATTGGGAGGGGGTACAATTATATTTTTAGGTGTTGGCATATAGAGCTAGTGTCGGAGAGATGTAGGGTGAGTCTTCGGAATAGTGTTGTGGAAGTGAAACCTATGTAAGAATTAGTTTTTTTTATTATTGTTGTCGAAGATACATTCTCCCATATGGCATTGGAACTGATATATTACATTGGTTCTTCTTAATGTATTTTGGGTTTGAGAAGTTTTATTTTAAACAACATAGTTTGATGTTTTCATTTTTTAAAATTGAAAGAATAAAAAAATTAAAAAAGTCGCATCAAACAAAACCACTCCGTGTTGTTTAATAATGTTTGCCTAAATGAAAATATGCTGCCTAAATACACATAATATATATATATATATATATATATATATATATATATATATATATATATATATATATATATATTATAAACATGGAGCCATAATAATGTTTTAACAAAAATTGGTGTTTAGTTCTTTTGATCAATATATTTAACTTAATTATATATATATATATATATATATATATATATATATATATATATATATATCTATACAATTTTATTGAAGAAATCCATAAGATGCCAAAGTTTTTGTTTTCTATATGATAAATCAAATATTTCAGACTAACATCCGTCCTTTTTCAATGAAAATAAGAATCCGACATTGTTATATATATATATTTTTTTACTATTTCTCCACGCCGATCGTTTGGAAACGACCTCCCAACAGCGACGCTTTCCTTTATGTAATGTGGAGACAGTGTAGTGTCGAAATCGTGTGATGGTAGTACACATAGCAGTAGTAAAAATACGCTGATAGGTTATAATAAATTAAGTTTCCACATTAGAAAGCATATTTTTAAATGAAATACAATTTTGTTTACGAAATCGATGAGATGTCTATATTTTTTTGTTTATATAATAAATCAAATATGTCGGACGGACATCCGTCCTTTTCAATGAATATAAGAATCCGACATTGTTATATATTTTTTCATTTAAAAAATGCCTTCCTAATCCATTGACCATTCATCTGTACTTTCATTTTGTATAGTCTTCATATTTTTGTCGAACGACCAAAAGCATAGTTCCCTACTGTTCATCCAATTTTTTAATCTCTTCCAATACCAATAATTTATCTTTGTCTAACAGTCAAACAAAATTCTCCGTTTTTTTCCAAAGTAATGTATTTTATACATCCTACGCACGTTTCGCAGCAGAGTCGAGATAAATACAGTCATTTACCTCAGCTGTGCAGTTCATCAGCAAAGAAGTTAATACAGTAGGAATAGAAAACGCTCCAATCAAAATACATAGGACAAGAGGATAGGAAAATATCAAAATGAGATCCCGACAAAAGCAACGGTAAGATCAAACGCATGCAAAATAGACATGAAGAAATCTAACTTGAGAAATGACGAGTAAAGTCCCCCTTATCTGCAAAACTTGTAAAAATATGTCTTACCGAGTTTATAAATCGAATTCAACGTCGCTAGCAACAATCAGCTGTATTAGAAAACAAAAACAAATTGCAGCCATGGAAAAATAGATTGGTAAATTATAATAAACTGAAAATAAAAATAAACAAAATAAAATCAGAAAAAAATCTCTAAAATATCCCATATTCAAAATGAAGATTAATACAAAACCATCGCAAATATATATCAAAATGAAGATTAATACAAAACAATCGCAAATATATAAATCCTGTACAAATCATAACTGTGAACAGAAACAAACATGACATAAAAAATTAAACTTGAATAATATTTTATATGAAAGTTAGATTTTATATTCATTCATATTTTGCCGAAATAAAGTTTAATTTTTTTAGCTAATTAATTTATTATTTCAATTTATGAAATAATTAAAAAAATACATGATCACAATCATTTTTTTTTCTAAAAATAAACCCTCAAGAGAGATAACCTTATAAGAAATCTATCCCTTCTTAAACCAACTTCCAGAAATTCTCCTTCATACATTACACAATGTTACACATGTTTGGTTTATTTGTATCGTTTAATGTTTTCGTCTGTATTTTTTGCTACTGCATTCAAAAATCACATTTGGTTTGGTATAACATCGATAGTTTTTTCTTAATTAATATTTTCGCGTTTTATAAACAACCTTTCTCTACAGCAGTATGTTTTAAAGATAATTGCACAAAATTAAGTAATATTTTCATATATTGAATAGTATTTAGTAAATAGAATGTTAGTTTAAACAAACCCCAACATACGACTTTGTAATGTAAATGATTTGATAACTCTTTTCTTAAGATTAGAAGTCCTTTGGTGATCGAAGTTTTCTAAAGTGCACACTTTTATCTTTTCTGACAAGAGGCAATATATAATCTCCCATAATAGCAGTATTCCATCATCATTAATATCTTTTTTCCATTGTTGCGATGTCCTGATGAAATTTCTCACCATGTTCTTTCTTGACATCACCCAAGTTTGGGGGATGAAATCTAGATGAGAATGCAAAAGAATAACATTTAAGGGCATACGACAACCCTTTGACACCAGTTGTTTGTAACTAGGATTCTTGCGATTTCCTAAGAATCTACGACTTACATCGCGAAATGCGCACCAAGCTTCTTTTTTAACTTTTGTCATTGCCATTTCAAGTTTCACCGACTTCAACATTGCATTTACTTGGGGTTCAACAAATATACCACCTATTATCTTAGCCTGTGATAGCATTCGAAATATGAGACGAATTTCTTGAAAAGCTTCTCATCCAAACTCTAAGGTCTTAACAAACTGTTTTACTAATCTTAGCTTAATATTAAGTGGGGGTAATAAGACTTTGTTTGGATCTACTAGTGACTGTGATATAACATTTTTCATTCCTGGGTGCAGTTCCACTCGTGTAAGCCAATGAACTTTTTTGTAATTATCATCATCAGATTTGCTGTCCCATAAGCAAATGAAACATGAGTACTGTGTGTATTCCCATGGCAAGCCAAGCAAGAAGGAAGTATCTTGAAATCACCACAAACATCCCAGCATAATTTATTTTGTCAAGAAATTGTTTGAAATTATCGTAGTTTTCTTTCTTCTGTACGGAGTGTGCAAGAGGCAAAGATTGGTACTGGTATTCATTCTGGATGAATACTGCTTTGAAACTTTGTATTGAGCTATCTATGAACAGTCGCCATTCTGCAGGATCATGGGTGAGTCTAAGTACAGTAAACAAACCAGTAACATGATACAATAACACAGATCATCACTAATGTCATAGTAAATTTCAAATTCTTCATGTCGTTTTCGTTACACTGCAGCCATGATGTAACAAATTCAGCTCCTGACTTAGTGAGTGCTTGATCCCTGATTAAATCGTCTACCTCACTCTGATTTTGAATGTGAGGCTCCGAAGTCGTTCTAGGTACAACGGCTTTCTCCATTTCTTTGCTGCTGCTACTCGCTGACCCTTTAGATGAGATATCGATGGCATCTTCCGCCCGTAAAGAAAACTAATTACATATAGCAAATTAAATAAAGACGTGAATAACATTAGTATTCCATAAATCTGTAGGAAAATGAATGTATTGTAAATACCTTATATTCAAGTAAATTAAAAGTAAAACTTTTGGAGAGTACGATGAGAAGAAAACTTACATTTTCTGGTGGTTGTGGTACTGGCATGCTGTCATCATGTCGGGCAGGTGCGTTCCATGATGGTATGTCTGCCTTTAACAGTTCTTTACTTTGTCACATCGATCACACAGAAGTAAAAGTAATCATGATGGTACTTCGGCTCTCTCCATACTCTGAAAATAGCAAACGGCATCGCCTTTCATGTACCTCGTAATTATCCTTCTTAAGTAGATCAACAACTTCCGCATATCACATGATTTGTCTTGGTCACCCATGAGAATTCGGAAATATAGTCTGTATTCTGTCCACAATTTGGCCCATTTCACGATCTTATGTAATACATGTTTTTTTCCAATATAATAACAACATGAAATGTATATAAAGTATGTTTACATGTTCTAGTAGTCATCTTAATAAGAACAGAAGTTAGTAATTTACCTGAAAGAGAAAATTAGATATACATTTAGTAGCGGTAACTATACCTTATTTCCAATATATGATGAAATTGATAACGGTCGATGATACAGAAAAATAATAACATTTTTTGGAATCATCAGAGACAATTGATTAAAAAACAGTAAAAATACAATAAACATTTTTTGTAAAAAATTGTAACGTTGTGTTATTAGTTGTAATAATTCGAAAATACAAATGTAATGAGGCTGTCGCTAGCAGTTATAACACCTTCAATAATAATTGTGAACTAAAACTTCAATTGTAAAACTCTTAACAGGTGTTCTCTAGAGGGAAGGTGTATTGTATCAAAAGTAGTTTACAAATGTAAGGTAATAAACAATATCTGATATTATATCGGTTCCACTGATTAAAATTCAACACAAAGTATAGGAACCATATGTGCTCTTTTAATATAAACCGTAATGAAATCCTCTACATCATAAAGATAATATGTTAGCGACTTAATAAACAATAAAATATTGTTTAAGTTGAAGTGGACAATATTAGGAAGGGCACATAAATATATACCTAATAAAAGGAAACATATTACTTATGCGCACTTGAACCATACAATATAATAACATCTAAAGATAACATTCTAAACTTAAGACAAGAGATACTACAAAATGGCTTGCATCGAAATAGGTATTTACTATCTTGTTAAAGACTCAAAATAATAGGTGTTACGATTAAGAGATTATTAAGAGAGCGTTCAATGAGCCTACGTTAAGTTTTAAATTTGAATTTTAACGCTATTTATTTAGTTTTGAAACTATATACATTAATATTGAGTAGTTTCTCTATAGATCTTCACATTTGACAATTTCCTCGACTTGTCTTATTATTTGGTAATGATGGAGAGAAAGGGTTGTGAAATATATGTTTTAATTGTAAGCTTATAGATACTACTTAAAAACGCGTAATAATTCGGTCAATATAAAAGTTAAAAAATTATAATTAGCAGAATAAGTTTTATCAAAAATGACTTACCACCCATAACAACAGTTGAATGAGTATTTTGATTCATCAGATACATATAGTTTAATCAATAAATTGAATTTCTGATTTTTTCACATCGATTGTGATTATTTTATATAAATAAACTTTTTTTCCGCATATTATTTTTAGCAAAACAAATATGTTTAATTACATTTTAAACCAATTTTAATTAGCTATCTTGAGATGAGAGGATTCATTTTGCATTGTCTTGATCATCTAGGCTAGGCATTATAGTTATATACTGAGTTTATATATAAGAGCTAGATACGAAGCATTTCGAAACATGGAAAATAAGAGATAGCGTTCATGTCCAGACTTTGTGGCGATTTGAACTAGAATTGAATTTAAAGTCATTTTGGATGGGAGGATAATTGTAACAGTCGATGGCTGATCAGATGATTTAAATAGCGGGGGCATAGATTCTCTTTTTGTAATCCCAATAAGATTAGTAGTTGAAGTTTTATACCGATGTAATATCCGACCTTGATCAAACTAATCGCTAAAAATTACCATAATCATAATAATAATAATAATAATAATAATAATAATAATAATAATAATAATAATAATAATAATTTTAGAGTAATGACTATTATTCTACACGTCTAAACAAGACGACAAGAGTAGGTTTAATGCTTTCAAAATTCCTACTTCCCAGTTATTGTTACATGAGAATACACTTTTAGATCATATCTGGATTCTCTGACCTTTGTTTTCTATAAAACACACGCAAACACATACACAAACATTCACACATACATTGGGTTATATATATATACATATATATATATATATATATATATATATATATATATATATATATATATATATATATATATATACATATATATATATATAAATATTGTTAACGAGTTTTGGACTGTAAACTATCCTGTTATTAATAGATGACAGTAACAAGGCTCCCAGATAACGCCAGCTACGTACAGCTTTTAATTAAAATTATTTCCCGGTTTGTCAATTTTGTTTAAATTTTTTTTTTTTAAATTATTTCTAATCAAGCCAGATTCTTTCGATTCGTGAATCTTTTTACTTTTCATTTATTCATTTTTCTTTTCAATGTCCTGTTACAGACGATAACCTTCGAATATCCTATCGAACTTTGAAATCAATCAACTCATGAAAACAATCGTATTAAGTTAATTAAGTTTGAAGAAACTCTATGAAATCTCGTTATTCATCCAGTTCAGTCTGCGACAGGTTTGCCCGGATTGGCCAAGAAATTGCTACTCATAAGAAACTGCTACAGACCATATATTTAGTATCATTCTAAATAATTTCTTCATTGTTGGTTGACAATCCCGGAGTTTTGTAAAATTCCTTACAATCGATATGAAAAAGTCAAAAAAAATGCAAAAATAACTAAACTTAAAAGTTGTTTTCATTTATATATTTGTATCATTGCATGTGATCTAAACAAAATCATACCTTTACATAACGTTTTATAAAACAATGGAAGTTAATAAATAAAGTAATAAAAAGTAATTAAAGAAAAAAATAAAGATAAACAAAAATATAATTACATTAAATACATTTATTTTTTAATAAATTAATAAAGTAATGCATAAATTTAAAAAGTAATGAATATTAATAGCAAAAGAGCAAATTTTATAATAAAAACCTATTAATATTAAACTATAAATGATAGCTAGATCGCATTATATTTACTGTTGAGTAAATTAGAACGGTTTTCATTACTACGTTTAAAATGCTTAAAATGAAGAAGTGATTTTCCAGAAATTGTATACGGACGCCACTCTCAAGTAACAATGAAGGCAAGTTAGACGTCTAATTAAAAAAGAAATGATAATAATAATAATAATAAGAAGAAGAGAATAAGAATAAGAAGAAGAAGAAGAAGAAGAAGTAGAAGAAGAATGATGATGATGATGATGATGATGATAATAATGATAATGATAATAATGATAATAATAATAATAATAATTATAATAATAATAATCATCATGATAATAATAATAATAATGATGATGATGATGATGATGATAATGATAATGATAATGATGATGATAATGATAATGATAATGATAACAATAATTACAACAACAACAAAAACAACAACAATAATAATAATAATAATAATAATAATAATAATAATAATAATAATAATAATAATAATAATAATAATAATAATAATTCAAGAACAACCAGACACTTTTTTGGACAACTAGAAAGAATTGAAAAAAAGAATGACGTTGTACGTGGTTCTAACCAATCTAGTGAATTCTTGAGAGGTGAAACCTCAGATAACGGTTTGATGACAGGTACCTTTCCTAAGTTGCTAGTAAAGAGCACCACAGTCTTGATAATAAAATGTAAAGCAAAGGAGGTGAAGTGACAAACGTTTGAACGATCCTTTGCCTGTGAGTTATGTGTGAACGTTTCATTAGCATATTGTCTGAAAATATTTATGATTATTTGGACCAAAACAATTTGCTTCCTGAGAGTAAAGAAAGGCTGCCGACAAAGATTACATGTGACTAAAGATCAACTTGTGATCAATTCAGTTATCCTGAATAACTTAATTATCAAACCGGATTCATAAGGGTATTACATATGTTTTCATTCTTTCCAAAAACTTTACAGGCATCTATGAATAGAAAGTTGTTGACTGTAGAAAGCCTTTCCCCAAGTTCATATCCTGCTTTCAAATTATATAAGAGAAGTGTCATCGTGACAGCTGGAATTGTTTGATCATGGATGGTCTGAAAATATCTACTGATAGCACATTAATGGCAGCCTATAAACAAGGCACTCACACTAGGTCCATTAAACATTACATTGGCAAGACTGCAGAATCACCGATATGCCGATTGTGTAATGTAAGGTGATACACTTTAGCGCATATTGTATCTGAATGCCCTATGCTAGCACAAAATCAATATAAAAATAGAGACACGACAAAGTGGCTCAGGTACTACACTGGAATATATGCAAACCTTATGAATAGGATAACAATGAGAAGTGGTGTGAGAATAAGCCAGAAGTTGTACAGGAGAACAACTATGCCACACTTCTTATAGACATGTGCACACAGACTTAATCTTTCTAAACAAAAACAAGAGAACTTGCTTAATCATTGAAATAGCATGCCCCTTTAATACTAGTTTTCAGGAAAAATGAGCATGAAAAAAAATCAATCAATATCAAGATCTAAAATTAGAATTCTTTAGACTATAGAAATGTAAAGAAGTAAAAGTGATCCCTGTTGTAATTAGAACGCTTGGAGCCGTAAGGAAAAGCCACCAGATCGACGAGACAATTTATTTTCCAATTCTACAAAAGACTTACCTGTTACGGACGGCGAAAGTGTTCAGTTAATCGACTTTATGTTCAAAAATAGAAATCCAACTAAACACATCTAAAGGTTTAGATTACTATAGAAATAATAATATTAATAATAATATTAATAATAATAATAATAATAATAATAATAATAATAATAATAACAATAATAATAAAAAGAAAAACTGAACTAACTCATGTTACTTTTGAATTCGACTGGTCTTGCTTTCAATCCCGCTTGTATCATTTGCAGTCGAGCGTTGTAATCGTCTTCAATAAAGTATCTGTATTATATACTACACACAATGCTTTGAACCAATTATATAAACGTCTTATTTAAATCTTCGTAATTAATGTGTTATATAAGTTAGCGAATAATGTAGTACATTTATAAACGGTGAACTTTCGTGACCGGATATTTTCTAAACAAGAGGCAAAACATATCAGAGGACTAGTAATCTAGTATCGTGAGCACGGAAGTAAAAATACAAACAGAGAAATTACGCTGTGACAATAGAATAGGAACCATAATTAGTCTCATTCTTATTGCACTTCTGTAAGTTTATGTAAAGTTTTCTGAAAAGGTTATGTTACAGAGAATTTAAACTCTACGAAGATTCCAAAAAGATAGAGTTGGGCCTTGTAGAGTAACGATTATGCTATTCCTTACATTACGACAGTTAATGAAAACCGCCAAAGAAAGCACATTTACACGCTACTTCAAATGGATAGGCTTCAAATCGACTTTTGACATAGTGTGGCAATAAGCTCTATGAAAACAGCAAATTCTAAACATTATTACAAATCAAGAGAAGAACGAGAGCGCTCTACCATTTAATAGACTCCACGAATGGCCTATGCTGGAAATCTCATTTCTTTGATCAATCATAACTCAAAAACCAATTAACAAAATTAGTAAAAACTTTGCACAAAATGTTTATTTGCTAGATTCTATAAGTGTGTAGAATGTCAGCATCATTAGTCAAGGCAACCCAGAGATCCAGAAAGTTCAATCATGAAATCATGTTATCTGTGTGTACGTACGTACGTACGTACGTACGTATGTGCCACCCTGTATCTCATCAACTATTTGATGGATTCAGCTGATTTTTGGCAGATATAAAGGTTCTAGGGTCTAGTTAATGGCATTTTAATTTCAGTTTACCATATACCTTAGTTTTCCAGAAAATACCAAAAAACTTTTTAAATTACCATTGTATTGAGGCATAGCCTTTAGAAAAGTAGTGACATTCTATGAAAAATGCCAATATACTGAAATCATATGCCCTTAATAGGGTTAAGATGAAAATTCATATACACTAAATGTAAAAAAGCAAGGAAATTCCAAAATTTTTACACTTTTATTGCCATTAAGGGTATGCGAGCACAAGATGACTATGTATTTTACTGGTAGGAATTTTTCTTCAGCGCACCTCACACAATTCATCCACTCATGCATAGATATTTATACTGTAGTTATGTTTGGTTGATATGTAGTCATATCCTAAATGACAATAAAAGTGTAAAAAATGTAGAATTTCCTTGCTTTTGTACATTTAGTGTATATAAATTTTCATCTTAATCCTATGATTTCAGTATACTGGCATTTTTCATGGAATGTATATAAAGATACAGAATATGAAGTTTACACATTTGTGTATTTAATCTACGGAGATTGATTACTTTCGTTCCGTCAGCCATGACCAAGGAGAAATCTAAAGTAATTTTAAATTATATTCATAGTATCGATTGTACTGAGGAGTGAAACTTCATCTATACAGAAAACTGTAAATGAGAACTGAGTATACTTAACACGTTATCCGTTGCGTCATTGGTCCATCTAATTAAAAATTACTTAAGATTTATATCCGAGGGCAATTTAAACACGAGGATTAAATAAAAGATTCAGTTGTGCAATTCAGTACAGATTCCCGAGTTCGAGATATAGATTCCCAAGTTATGAAATACGCTATGATGAAGATCGGCGGTTACATCAGTCGAAATGTTGTAGGTATAACATCCAAGATGAGGACAGTAATCCGAACATTTTAAATAATACAAATTATCAATCTCCATCTAAAATATCTGAAACATGATTGTTTGATATTTGAATCTGTATTTAATAGTAGACGCTTATAACCCTATTGTCACAACTGGTTTTTATTATTAGACTCGGTACAAAAGAAATAGAAGAACGTTATTGTTTATTTAGATCATTGTAATGGTAGAATTCAAATTTACATATATAAATGTGTTTTAATATTATCACTTGTTATTAAGATGAAACCTCGCTGTTTTTGTTCATGAAAATCTAATTTGCATACGTGATTATTCTTTTAATTTCTTTATTATTAATAATTATTATTAAGATTATAATTAATTGGATATAAAATTACATTATTTTTGATTAAAAAAATTAATGTTCGATCAATTTAAATATTCTAAATATTATTATCTAGCTGTCTTTAACCGGGGTTGTTCAGGAGTTTTTATATTTATTTTTGTTTTGGTTTTCATTTTTTTTTTAATGTTCCTTGTAATAAACTGTGTAAAAGTAAATATAATTATAGTTGACAAGTTAAAATATATTTAAGTAACTGTACCTCCCCAAATGCACTGCTTAAACACACACAAATAAAAACACATGTATATAAATACTCTCGAAACACGGCCATGCGAAAGTAACCAAATACTACTAAAAATACCACTACTACTACTACTTCTAATAATAATAATAATAATAATAATAATAATAATAATAATGATAATAATAATAATATAAGAAATGAATCATTTCCTTGAATGTTATTATCATCAGTTGTTATTAAATTTAGTCTTCTTTCTTTGCTCATAAAAATCAAATTTACATACGTTATTATGCTTCCGTCCTTTATTATTATCAGTTGTTATTACAATTAAAGTTAAGATAAATCCTCCCTATGTTTGGTCATAAAAATAAGTTTACATATGTAAGTATTAAAACGGGTCGGACATGCGTACGTTCATTTTTATTACTAAGATTAGATTAAACCAACTATTAAAAATACTTGCGTTAAAACATCTCTATTATTTATTTAAAGTGATACGTTGTATTTGTTTTTTTTTTGTGGAAGGCAGGTGCGTTATTCTCATATTCTTACCTTGTAATGTCCAGCGAAGGGCCTGATAAAAAGCGATTTTCTTTGGATGTGTCCCTATTTATTTGCCTCCCCACGAGGACAAATTTAGGCACAAAGTCTGTTTTTAATGTAAGGAAAATCCAGCTATCCCCGAAAATGGGCACTATAGAATGAGATAAAAATTAAAATGTCCTAACTCTAGAAGGATTTCTCTTTCACTGACCGACGACAGATAAAATTAAGTGTAGTATCAGAACAGATACTACACTTTGCATAATTTATTAATTAAATTTAAGAATACAATTAATAAATTAGACGCAATGATATCAAACCGTGGGTCACGGAGGTCAGTGGTTATCGTCTGTGTATCCTACTCTTTTCTAAATCCATTATTACGCATTCCGCCAAATACTGTTCCTTTTATTCTGTCCACATTTGTGGCTCACTTTTATTTCAGTAGCCACCATAATACTACCAACTCCGTATAAACTACCCGACTTTAACTATCCGGAATTGTTTGAAATAATTTTCTTCATAAAAACTATTTAAAATATAGTAAAACATAATTGGGCGTGAAGCAACAAAAAACATTCAAAAAGTAAGAAAAATAAAGAAACCAAATAAAATGAGGGTAAAACTAGTTAAGACTCTACTAACCCGTTCAAAAAATAGACATTCACTGTTTTCCTGTTTGTGCAGAACCAAAAACAAGCAGGTTAATCTCTAAATGAAAGGAAATTGAATGGAGATGATGTTTTGAGTTCATGGTGTCGTTCCAACAGAAATACAATTTCGGATTAGGGTTAGGACAAACAAGGACAAAAAGCAAAGGAAACAAATTTATTGAGGATACGTCATTTGATCTCTGTATCCAGCTGTGGACATTTTAAGAAGGGGGGATCTATTCTGAACCAGTGCTACGAAGCGGGAGGCCCGTTAGAACGCGCTTTCCATGGATGTGTCTATTAGTTTATGCTCTAATGATTTCCTAATTTGTCAGCTCTCTTCAAAGATATTACTCCTAAATTCGTTTTATTGCAAATATAGCATAACATCGTGGCAGGAATGAATTAAAATCACCGCCATCTGATGCAAGTGCACGTCACGTTTGATCAGAACGATTATCCATTAATGCTAGGTGGCGCGAAGCGGTAATTATCAGCAGAAGTTGATTGAGATTAAACAGAAATAGCAACCATTTTCTCGAATTCATGCAAGAGTTATCGTTCTTTATTTCGTTTCTTCTAGAAATGAAATTTTGAAGTGTGATTTGATGTGTCGGTCAGATTCAGTCACGCACTCGTTATAAAGGGTTTAATTAGATAGTCATTTTTATATTTGATTTAGTAAAAAAAATGGGAAAACTTTTAAGATTCGCTTTAACTTCTTTTGATAAAGTTGTGTGAGAATTCTCGTTTGGTTATCTTTAAAACTAATGAGAAAAAGATTTTAATGGATATCACTTTAAGCTTTTTCCCGCGGTTATAACTTAACGATGACAAAAAAAAGATGTTTATCTCGAGATGTGTACCGATTAACCTTTTTAAGCACTAGCAGCTCAACTTGTCTACGCTGGGGAGACTGCAATTTCATATCGCTCACATATTGACCAATTACACATAATGCAATTACATATATATCGGAGTACATATAGAGCAGGTGTATGCAGAGCATTTACACATATGTTATATAGAGATTGCATATGGAGGATTGCATACAGAACAATTACACATATGTTCATGAGTATGATAACAAACTTATCTATGGCTACAATTGTGTTTTCCTACATTTCAGTAGGCCCTAGGTTAAATAAAATGTTGAGCAAATACATTCTAAAAATAGACATTCTTTCCAGCATATTGGATTTTTTACTATAAATTCTTTATCGAATAAAAATGTAACCTACTCCACGTAAATCCTTGTGTTCAAAAACCCCATTTTAGCACTTCAAATCACTCAATTATGACATCTAAATGCGGAGATATGGCAAATTATCGAAAATTGGCGGCCATCTTGGATTTATGCAAATTAGACATATTTCCTCAACGTTGATTTCTTAGGACTTTTAGTATGATGTTCTAGACACCTCATGGGAATGCCTGGTGGTGAAAAAAATTCTGTTGCAATTTGTTCCAAGTTGGGCCCTAAAATGTGCTATATTGCCTGGACTAATAGAGCAATTGCATATACATTGCATATAGATTGCATATAGAGGATTACATATACAACAACTCCCTTTCGATTACATATAAACGATTACATATAGAAAAAATACATACAGAGCAATGACATATATATTACATCTAGATGATGATAGAAACATTATATATAGATTAAATATTGACTACATATAGAAGAACTATACTTAGAAAATTACCTATAAAGAAACAGCATATAGTGTACATATAGATTACACATAGGGGATTGCGTATAGAAGATTACATAAGGGACAATTAAAAATACATCACATATAGAGCAATTACATATGAATTAAATATTGATTGCGCGTAGAGGATGACATATAGATGTTTACATATCCTGCAATTACATATAGATAATATATATATATATATATATATATATATATATATATATATATATATATATATATATATATATATTCAGGGCGTTACGGAGCCCTAAAAAAAAGAGCGCGCTCCAGGAGCACGTTCCTTTTTGCTGGAGCGAAGGAGGGTAGGGCTCATTTTATATTCAGTGGAAGTGGAGCGGGAGCAACTCCAGTTGGGACTAATTATCGATGGTTTTATCGCTCCGCGCTCCTCGCTCCAAAATTATTTGATGTTTTTTTCTTTTAAAAATTAGTTTTTTTATTCAGCAATAGAAAGGAGAAAAAAAGAAAGTCTTCGAGTTATTTTAATGTATATAAGATAGGGAGAGAGAGGGGGAGAGGAAGGGAGGGAGAGAGAGGGGAAAGAAGGAGAACATCTGAAGTTCTCAGATTTTTACATCTATGTGTTAATTTTTTATGGGACAGTTTTCTTTAGGCAGAAGACAGATAATTTGGCACCAAATGTCTTTAAATGCGCCAGTGAGTCTATAGATGTCTTTGAACTTATTTTCTTATAGATGTGAAGGATGTTTATTGTTGATTTAATAAATAAGCCAATTTTTATTTTAATTCGTCTTTTTAAATAAAGAATTGTAGGTTCAAGTATACTATAGGGGCCGTTGAATTTTCTCGCCCATTTCGCTCGGTATTCACCCAAATGTACGATAAAATCGATTTTGGGGGTAAAATGGTACATTTACTTTTAGCATATATCAAATTGAACTTTTATGCCACATTTTTACATGTCGTCTTTCGGTTAGATTTTCGTCATTCTTAAATTCACGACTAGTTTGCTTTTAACCATTCTATGTTTGCTTTTAAATTCGTTAAATTCCGTTAAAACTTGCTTTTTTTAACTAGAATGTTTAAAGTAGTTTTGTGTGTGTAATAAAATACTAAAGCAGTAAAAATATCTTTAGTCTAAAGAAAAATATATTTAGTCGTAGGAAAAAAAACAATAACACCCAACATGGCCGCCAGCGATTAAAACCTGGAATTAAAGTTAGATTCTCAAACCTTTAAAAAGTAAATGAGAATTTTATTTCAGAAGCAAAAATACAATTAAGACCAACAATCAGTTTCATCCTAAATTTGGGTGAATACCAAGCGAAATGAGCGAAGGAAAACAGCGCTCCCTATTCTACAATTAAACCGATGTTAAAAACTTAATTAAATTAAAGAAAATATATTAAATTTTAATCTAATTATTTGCTTTTAAGCAAATAATTAGACTTTTTTTACCAATTTGTTGTGTTTTTAGAACCGAAAGTAGATTAGATATATTTCTTTATCTTAAAAACATCTATTATCGAATATTAAAATTGTAAACAGTTTGCTTATGTTAGAGATTTCGAATATAGACGTTTTTACCTTTTTTTTTTAATTTTTAATTTTGATAAATGTTTTTGCCCGACCTAGGAAAACTTGCTCCAGTTATTTATTTATTTATTTTTTTTTGGGGGGGGGGGGAGATTTGACCTGATATTATTTCAACTCCCAAGGTCTAGGCCAGATATTTTGTATGAAATTTTAAGACATTAAATGGATCTCTGAATTGTTTATTGACGATTTATTGATATTTTTGGGCAACTTATGAAAAAAAAAATGTTATTCAATGTTTAAAAATAAAACTTCATTTGGGTTTTATTTCGCCACGAATTGTACTATAGAAAACAAATGGATACATCGATTTGTTTTAAAGTACTTGCACGTTTCTTTGCTTTTGGATACGGCCCCCCATAGACTGGTATTTTCTTGGCCTTCGGGGCTTCATTTACGCCGGTCTGTGGGTTTGTCCTGTGTAGTTCTAGGAGGTCCACCCTCCCGGGCTTTGCCTCCCCTCTTTAGGGAGGCGTAAGTTTATAGCTTACTGCCTGGGGCGTTCTTACCGGGGAATGCCGATGGGGCTGTACAGGCATTTTTGTAGGCCAGAGTGCTCAAATTCTCGGGCGTTGACTTTTCAAATCCCACTTTTCCGACCTTGTCTCACATCTTATCTTGTGGGAGGAAGATAAATAAAATAGTTACGTTCGTAAAACAAACAAATATTAAACAACACGACGTAATGTTGCCTTGGCTGTCTCTCCTCTCCCAGAGAAATGTTTTCTTTAAAAAGAAAATAATCACTAAAAATGTTTAACAGTAAAACTTTATTTACTTAAAACAACTCTAAGTTCCCTTCCAAAATAAATAGAAGAAATATCGAGTCAAATTTTCCTCCACTGAAAAAAATAGGTTGTTAATGTAATTAAAATTAAAATTGTTTTAAAATACTTCAGGGATTTTTCTATTTCGATTTTATACCTCAAGTAACGAAAATATACATATAATCCTATACTTCGTCCGACATATTCTCCTATAACTCAAAATATTAGCGAGATTTTGTCAAATATTATCTTACGGTCTTACACTTAAAGGGACATCCCAACGCATATTGATGAGATCCTTTGACGCTCACCCATATCCTTCAACCATTCATTGGCAAAATAGAACGTTTATGAAAGAAGGTGCACTTTCATTATGGAGCGCTGAAAAAGAGCCGCTCTTTTTTATAGGAGTTGGAGAAGGAGCGGCTCCTTTTTGAAAAAGGGGAGCATGAGAGGAGCCAGCTCCAATGTAGGGCGTTGGAGCAGGACGGGAGCAGCTCCAAAAGTAGTGGAGCGCGTAAAGCCCTGTATATATTATATATTGACAATAAATTTTAGAGCAATTACATATACAGCAATTCATAATATATTATATTAAGAGGACATATAAATGATATGTTTAAGATTACATATACATTATTTACAAATATATCACATATAGAGCAATTACATATAAATTTAATATTGATACACGTAGAGGATTGCGTATCGAGGTTATTATATCCTGCAATTACATATAGATAATATATAGATTATATAGAAATAATAAATTGTAGAACAATTACATATAGAGTAATCCATAATATATTTTATTTAAATGACATATAAATTATATATTAAGGATTACATATAGATTATTTACATATAAATGGCATACAGAGGGTTAAGAAGAAACGTAATATATACTACACACTCTCCGTGTGTGCTTTCAGTCTCTCTGTACAATAGTTTGACAGGCTACACTGACATGATGATTTTACAAAATGAAGTAAACCTTAAGAAAATATTCTAAAAAATGGGTGCGCCATCTCCTCAGGTAATCCAACACGTCCACCGGGTTTCGGACTAAGGCATGCTCTATTAATAGAGAACTACTTTTGATTACTAATAAAAAAACAGATACAATAGGGAAATTCGTAAAAATATTAAAAATCACAATATTGGCATACCCTCACCCAAGATGAAAATGTATCGTCAACCCGTTTATCCACCAGGAAGGAAACAGTAAGAAATGGTAAACAGCATGTTGTCTCTTGAAGTATCACTTCCGCCATGACAGAGGGAATCCAAGTACAGCTATCAGCCTCGATAAAAATCATGGTCCAATACATCAAATAAAATTCTAACAGAGAAGATAAAAGAACACTGATTGTCTGCCTACAGTCGGTTATTTCCCACATGAGTGTGAACATATATATATATATATATATATATATATATATATATATATATATATATATATATATATATATATATATATATATATATATATATATATAAAGTGGAGAACTAAAAGCGAACTTTTAGGAAAGGTAAAACACATTGTTAAAAGTATACAGCTCAATATACCGGATAGAGCAGATAGATAGGTAGAAGGATGAAAAGAAAATAGAAAAGCGACGGAGGTAGATCTTTTTTCAATTCAGTTGCTTAATGCATGGTATATTCAGCAAAAAAGCAATTTATTCAATTAACTTTTCCTTAAGCCAGGCTTTTCAAAGATTAAAATCTTATCATCAGAGGAAAGTGCTGGGATAAATAAGTTGGAAAACGACGAGATTTAAAATTTAAAGAAGTAAAATAAAGGTCGTGGGGAAAAAACAAGGCAAAAAGCTGTCCAAAATGCAAGCAAATGCCCGATTGCAAAAAAATCCGGTGTCAAAAAGTCCAGCGGAGAAAGAGTGATTTGAAGGTAGGTCGTTAGAAGGCACGAGAAATAAATTGAGCGGTTTCAAAATTAAACTCCAGAAACCACCGTTTTCTGGTGCGGCCAAAATTGATAGAATCCAGAGGGTAAAAAGTCCAATAGAGGGTTCGTTCGTATATGCCACAAGGCTTAGTAATTCGTGAGGTGGGAAATATTAGACATATTAAAAAGTCTTCCTGGGCTGAAAATCATAAAATAAGTCTAAATTGACGAAGAGACAGCGAATTAATATTTAAAGGCTTGGCCAAGATTCCAATTGCCCGTTGATAAACAGGACCGGCTGCAGAATGACAAATGCTCATATGAGATGAGCAGACATGTCAAGAAAATGTGAGGGGGTGAGAGGGATGAAGAGTGTGCGGGTGTGATGAGACAAAAGCGATTTAAACTTAGATTGTGAGTGGAAGAAATGGGTCGCTTATTGATGAAAGTAGACGCTAGTGTGAATTAGGGTAAAACTAGAAATGGTGTAAAAGAGGGGAAGGCAATGAGTGCGGGGGAGAGAATTAAAAATACCAAAATGTGTCGGGGGAATATGAACAGGGGGTGGGGGCTGGATCTTCACTCAGATGACATTATTTATAATGAGGCAAAATAGATTTCAAGGATAGAGATAAAAATTTAAAAAATTTTAGGCCGCAAGAAAAATTATGGATTAGCAGATAAAGGAATACATAATAGAGGGAATAGTCGCTAAAATTAGAATCCGGAAGTAAATATTTGAATAAGGAAATGGTAATTTGACGTTGAGTATTGAATCGGAGTGGAATTCCCCAAAGTCGGTAAAGATTTGGGTCGAAGTAAAATATGTTGTTTCGGGATGCTAATGGTTTTTGCATGTAGGAAAATTAAACTTTGAATCAAAATGAATTCCAGAATAAGAAATATGGAAGTTAATTATGCATATTATTTAGTGGGTGATGGAAGGCAAAGAGTATTTACTTCACACTTTGGTTAAAATAGTGAAAATAATTTATTCCAGGGTAAGTAGGGGATGGCAGTGAAAAGTAAATATTATGGGAGTTAAGAGATGTAGGTGGAGGTCCGGATTCAACAGGGTCAAGGAGAAAATAACGAAGGGAAAAGTAATCGAGTGGGGGATAATGGATGCTATTAAGAGAGTGGGAAGAAAAAATATTTAGAAGTTTAACAGGCGGGAAAAAACTGTAATTAGAGTGCAAAGAGACAGCGGTGAGCGGTTCGATATCGAAGTGTGCAAAGTGCTTTTTCCTTTAACTTCCTTTAATACACTCTTTCGATACTCATCAATATATCCAACCTTTTAATCCTCTCTTTCAACTTGATAACTAACCCACCACACTTGCGTTAGACTTCAGCCCTCTTATTTACTTGATGATTCGCCTTATCTACCTTTAACTCCTTTGCACACTTCGATATATAAATAATGTCATCTGATTGAACATCCAGCCCCCACGCCCTGTTCATATTCCCCCGACACATGTTGGTATTTTTAATTATTCCCTCTCGCACTCATTGATTTACCCACACCCTTAACCCATTACTAGTTGAACCCTAATTCACACTAGCGTCTATTTTCATCTATAAGCGACTTATCCTTCCCACTCACAATCTAAGTTTAAATCGCTTTTACTCATCACACCCGCACCCTTTTCTTCCCTCTCACTTCCTCACACTTCCCTGACTTGCCTGCTCATCTCATATAAGTATTTGCCATTCTTCAGACGGTCCTGTTTATCAACGGGCGATCGGAATCTTGGCCAAGCCTTTAAATTTAATTCGCTGTCTCTTCGTCAATTTAGACTTATTTTATGATTTTCAGCTCAGGAGGACTTTTTAATATGGCTAATATTTCCCACCTCACGAATTACTGAGCCTTGTGGCATATACGAAGGAACTCTCTATTGGACTTTTTACCCTCTGGATTCTATCTATTTTGGACGCACCTAACAATAGTGGTTTCTGGAGTTTAACTTTGAAACCTCTTAATTTATTTCTCGTGCCTTCTAACGACCTACCTTCAAATCACTCTTTCTCCGCTGGACTGTTTGACACCGGATTTTTTTGCAATCGGACACTTGCATTCGAACAGCTTCTTGCCTTGTTTTTTCCCCCACAATCTTTATTTTACTTTTTCAAATTTTAAATCTTGGCCTTTGCCAGCTAATCTATCCCAGCAATTTCCTCTGATGATAAGATTTTGATCTTTAAAAAGCCAGGCTTAAGTAAAACATTAATTGAATTAACTGCTTTTTGCGAATATACCTTGCATTGAGCAACTAAATTGAAAAAAGGTCTGCCTCCGACGCTTTTCTATTTTCTTTTCATCCTTTTTCCTATATATATATATATATATATATATATATATATATATTAGAAATCATGTTGTTGTTTAGAAAGCATTGTTCATATAGTAAGATGACTAATTAAAAATAGGAACGCCATACAATTAATTTTGATTTTATTAACTTTTTAAAATTTTTCTTTGGAATTAAATTTTCGAAGATATACTTCATCAGAATAAAAAAAAATATATATTAAAATAACTTTTTTTTGTCTCATCGTTTTTTAAATTAAGCTGTTGTTGATGCAAATGCATGATGAGGGTCTCCTTTGTCAAGCATGCGGCACGTGGCGGTACAAATGGAATTAGAAAGGGTGTTCTTGTTTACAAAGGATTGTTTATATGGTAATATGAATTATTAAAAATAAGAACGAAATATGAAGCATTTTAATTTTATTAACTTTTACAAAAGATGTTTCAATTAAATTTTCGAAGATATACTTCATCATTAGTATTTAAAAAAAGATATATTCAAATACCTTTTTTCTTTTTCCTTTTCTGGTGATACCAGATCAGGCTGCCCTGTAGCTCCCTGAGACGAAATTCACCTACATTGACGTTTTTTGTTTTCTTTTTTTTTGTAAAACTTAATTATGTTCTACAAAACCAAAAACAAAAACAACAGCCCCTCTCCCTTTCTCCCTCCCCTTTTTTATTTTATTTTTCCTACCCTACTCCCGGTCCTGGATATGACCTTAAACTACATCCGATGGTGAGATCCGGCTTACGGACTTTGGGGAATGTGGAGCCTCCTCTTAATTACCATTGCTCCCAGGTCCACCCTGACCCGGAGTGGTAGTACCTGTTAAGGTCCCAACTATGGGTTAAATAGAAACAGATATTAAAAGGGGAAAGAAACAAAAAAGAGAAGAAAACAAATATACTTTAACAACCAAACCAAACACATCAATAAATATTTGAACGTGTGAGGAACTTGAAGCATAAAAACTTTCACCAGGATGACTGCATTCGGCATTGAGTGGCCTGAAAGGGGTTGATGTGCCGTAAAGCGGGACAACCAAACTAGGCACCATGAATAAATATTTGAAGATATAAACAACTTGAAGCATAAAAACTTTCACCAAAATGACTGCATTCGGCATTAAATAACCTGAAAAGGGTTGATATGCCGTAAAACAAAACAACCAAACAACCAACCTTTTCCTTTTTTTTCTTTTTTCTTTTTTAGAAACAGCTTACCTTCTTTGCAGCAGACTAGGCAGTATGTTCTATGTATTTATTCGAATTCCTGTTACCTGCGAATGTTAGGCCTAAGAGTTTGACCGTTAACTCTTTGGAAGGATGCTATCAACTAGTGTCATCGGTGGTTGGAAAGGTTTTATTCATACTTGTTAAAGCAAATCAGCTTTGTCGTAGTAGCATTAAGTATAGCTATCAATGTTAGTCCACTTCTAATACAGATGTATGCCATGTTCTAAGAATGCACCTATTGCCTTTGGTATGTGTTTGTTCAATTTGCCCGCATGTCGAGAATAGAGCGAAATGACAAAAGCAGATATACTCGGGCGGGATTGCATCATAGGGGTCGTTTATTAACAACCAGAATAATAAAAGGCCAGGTATCGAGCCGAGGGGTTCACTCGCATTGATGTAATTTCCTTGGGATATACGGGCATCGAGAACGACCCGTATCTTTCCTTAAACTAAGAAGGATCTTATTATAGTAAATAATTGTTCAGTAATATCGTACTAATTACTTTTCTGAGAAGACTTTAATGCCAGATTTTTTTCAAATGCCTTGCATATATCAAGCGCTACCGCCCAGCGTCACTCGCCTTATCTAGTGTATGGTATATGTTTAGCAGTGTCCTTTAGGATATTCGCAGTACAATTGGATTGCCTAAATAAATACTGCTAGTCAAAAATAAATTAAGGATTTTCGAAGTGGCTGACTGTCACTAGATTGAGTAATTATTTTAGCAGATAGTGGGGGGGACTTGCATTCTATTCGATATGACGTAATATTTATCCACTCATCCACAAATTAAAAACTTCGAAGCATAATTGTCCGAATAAGCGACATATAAAAGATGTAAAATTACATACATCTAGACGAATACATGACAATTATTGACGGGTTACAAGTGGTAACAATACTACTAACGCCGGAACAAGCACATTATTTAGATTAATATAAATAAAATAGAAAGGGGAAGTGATTCGCAGGAATGCGAACCTTTTACGTTAGAGCCTTCGTTTGCATCCTGCCAAAGAATGGAGAGACTGGTTATTGTTATACAAGCTCTGATGTAGCAACAATATCGAATGCATGGTTAATGGTGGCTTTATAAACATATAGGATAGTGGCAGGTGTTCGAAGTTTTCTAGCCCGGCAGAAGGAGCTAACATTCTTTGCCGTAGATTTTACAGTTCTTTTGTGTATTTATTATATATGCACGAATGATTATAAATGAGGGGTGACCGGTGATAACAATCGTACAGATGCATAAACAAACAAATTATTAAAATTGATGTAAATAAACACATGTCAATAGTAAGATATTCAACAGAAAGCAATTAATGACTGTACAAAACGAAAAAATGATTGCTCAACAGAAAAATCAATTAATTTTAGTTTTATTTTAATGGTGGGAGGCAAATAGTAGGAAATCGAATTCATTTCTCGAAATATTTTTGCTTGTTTAATATTTGTGTTCTTCCCAGAAGCAATCTAATTGCTTCTTGCTCTGTGTCGGGAAATGTTATATTTTTAATAGTATTTTTCTTATTTTACTTTTGGAATAACTATTTGAGTTTTTAAAAATCATTTTCTTCATCAATTTAAACTTCAAGACCAATAGCGTTGTTTATTGTTAATATTATTATTTAAAATATCCAAAATGTCCTTTAAAATTTATATTACATGATATTGTAACATCTGATTTTACGAATCTTATTTGGCATAACCTCTTTTAACCTTACAGCACTATCGTAAAATATAGAAAAAAAATACTTAAGTAAGACTGATACTTGATTTTCTTCGATATAACATTCATTTATTATTATCTTAAAAACTTTCCCGGGTATAATTTCGTAGCTACTCAATTTTATTTCCACGTGGGAAAAGTAAAGTGCACATTTTCGCGTAAATTTGGCTTAGGATTAAAATATTTAATTCAAATATTTTCCATCCAAAACCAAAACAAAAACTACAGTTAAAAAAGGCGCGTTGTTACCAGGAGCTTACTTGAAATTTTAAAAAAGCTTGTTCCGAAAAATACATAATTCGGACTCGTTTTTAACACACCCTTTTAAATGCACGTCAAAATTGCTCACATATATTACCAGGCAGTCAGTTCAAGTACTTCTTCTTCTTTCGTGTGAATCAGATGATTCTGGTGTTGGCATTAGTTTCCCCGATGTTTTTCTAGTTGGAAATCTTTCTGGAAAGACATCGGGTACTTACGGGAAGGACCACGAGAAGGTTGCCAACATCCCTAAGTGAAAGTGGTAATGTAGAACCGACTGGATTCGAACTTTGAACACCCTGGTCTTCAGTCTGTGTCGATATCAACTTAATCACCGTCAGCTCCCAGTTCAAGTACTGCATACAGTCGAATACTTAGAAGTAATTGTACTCGAAGCCTTTATCCGCTGTGCGACCGGTCCGTATTACATCGGTCACAATAATTAATTCGGCCTGCTTTATAATCTATTGACTTTAACACACATTCCTCTACGTGTACTAAGTGCTCACATAGATCACTCGCGAGAGAAAACAACAAACTAATACGTGGTGCTATATTCACATAAGGGATCAGTCAATTAAACTGTGGTATGTACACTAACTACTGGTGCTAACTTGTTTTAGTGAACCACATCCGACCATGGCGTTTTTTACTCACGTAAATAACATATCTTACTTTTAGAGCTATGTATATTGTCTATTCCTTCAACACATAATTGCATCTACTACAAAAAATATGTTCAAATAAGGTAGCATTTGGCTGAACCACTTCACCAATCCCAGCAGTTTATCCGGACCAACACTCATAACATAAACAGCTGTAGACTTTTTTTGTAAGACAACGCGTAGTGAGTATTGATTTACTCCTCTCCAGGAGTTAGGCACAAGGCCAGTTTTTGTCTTACTCCCACAAGTAAGATGTGACCCAAGGTCGGGTCGGGAAAGTGTGGTTTAAAAATTGCCTGGGCAGCCCCGTCGGCATTCCTCGGTAGGGGCGCCTCAGACAGTAAGCAATAAACTTACTCCTCCCCAAAGAGGGGAGGCAAAGCCTGGGAAGGTGGACCTCCCAGAACTGCACAGGACAGACCCATTGACCGGCGTAAATCAAGACCCGAAGGCCAAGACAACACCAGTATGGGGTGCAGTATCCATCGGAACAGATACTACACTTTGATCTTAGCCAAAAGACCAAGAGTGAGTAGCAGGGGTTGCAATAATGTCAATCTTTTTTTCCTTTTTCCCCTATCTTCTTGTTGCAGTTGGCTTCTTTTAAATAAAAGCGTTTTTTGAGGGGCACAACTTATCATGACCAACAGCCAGTCCAGGATAAGTAGTTAATGAGAAGGAAACGTTCGAAAGCCGAAAGATAAGGGACCCTATAGGAGGGATAACATTTATCACTGGTATAAACCGCGTGTGGTTACTTATGAGGCTATTTAGGGCAAAAAATTGATATTGGATTAAAGGAAAACCAAGTTCTTATAAGTCATGCGCTAGTTTTTCACATAGGTGGAAAGTTCTTTCAAATAATCTTGGTCATTGAAATTCCGCCTGAGACTATGGTTATAGAGGGATGAAACAAAAGTATTTTTAGTGGTAGAACACGAGTTCTTTCTGTAAATGTTTTACAAGGTGGAATCGACGACTGGAGGTCAGTCGAGCACCTTCGATATAAATGACGGTAGAGTAGAGAGAGAGGCTAGCAACGCCTATTTTGTGAGAATCCAGTTGTAAGAAATAGAAGATAACACGCTCTCTGTAAAAGTTATTATTAAATACAGCACATGATCATTAGGGTTCAAGAGAGCTAACATTTATTTTGGCGTATACAGTACATACATACTGTTTGGTGAACTGTTCTCCAACCGATACATCATAAGAGAATTGAGAAGCTTCCTCGACCAAGTCAAAGATTGTGAAAGATTTAATCAGCTTATCCGCTACATGATACTTCAGAATGTATATCTATGACGTCATGTCCGAACACCTCGCCTTAAGCTCCATTTAAGTGTCTACAATTAAATTTAAATTAACCCTTTTAAAAAATATCGTTTTACATCATTGAAGTACTATAGACCGTTTTTTTTTAGAAAATTGAAAATATTAACATAATAATACTAATCAACTTGACTGTATATCAGTCTTTCCATCAAATCATGAAAATATTTATCTGATATATATATATATATATATATATATATATATATATATATATATATATATATATATATATATATAGCAAGTTCAGGATTCCCCTTATTTATTTGTCCGATATAGCTTAATATAAACAATATTCACATAGATTGATGATTCATACATGCGTACGTTGCTTATTTGTAAAGTATTGTAGTAAACAATATTTTTATTCAAATTCTTCGATTTTTATATTTTATACGATCAACCGTTTTCTCTTTGCGTAGGAATTTCAGAACGAGAATAGAAGTGACTCACCCAGTAACCGCAAAATCATAAATCTCCACCCTTCGACACGAAACACTAAAACTATACAGTATAATTCTCATTTGCTGTTTCATTTTGAATAATCCGGTCTCAAACTAATATTGTTCGAATGATCAGCATCCGGTAAATATGAAATGATGCGTGACATATGTTAACGGCAGTACTAAGGTGAGAACAAGTGTTAGATAATAAAAAAACAATGACTGGCAGCTTGGTCGAACGGAACTAACTGGCAAAGATTGACGGCTATGGAGCTAAAAGTGTGACTCTATAGAATAATCCGTATTTAAGGATAATGACTTCATCTGACTTTATTTGTCTGGTTCTTGTTAGATGTAAAAGCAAGTGGAGGACGCATGACGTAATTTGAGTCGAAAGATTAATCATGGTCTCCTCATCTCTTAATTGAGTATATTACTATGCTCTCTCTTTCTATCTCTCTTTGGTTTATCTGATGCTGTTTAAATATATATATTTCTCACGTGAATAAAACCCTTTTATTCAAACATAAGAATGTGTTCTGTAATTATATTAAAGACGAGACGGCATGTGTATAATGAGATTATACACGCCTCAGAGACAGTCCAGCTTCAACACAAGTCCATCATTTAAATTGATAAAATCGAAACGTTTCAACTGTAAAATTAATATGTGTTTTACTAATAACAGCACGAATTTAATGTAATGTAAATAGAAAAGAAAATTTTCAACAGAAAAATCAATTAATATTTTGTTTTACATTTCAATAGCGGGAAGCCAATACTTAGAAATTGAATCTTTTTGTAAATATCATTTGCTTGTTTTGTATTTGTGTTCTTGCCAGAAGCAATCTAATTGCTTCTTCCTCCGTGTCGGGAAATACAATCTTTTTATTGTATGTTTTCCTATTTTACGTTATTAATAAATATTTGATTTTCTTCACCAATTTGTAATTTAAAACTAGTAGGGTTGTGTATGTTTTATATTTCTATTTACAATATCCAAAAGCGTTTTTAATTTATTACGTCATATGATTACGTTATATTTTTCGAAACCTTTTTGAAAATGGTGGCCGTTGGCCAAAGAGTAAAATATACAAAATAAATTCAAGCGAATGTTGCCTTTCTTGATTGAACATGTGTTGATTATATCATGTAATTATTTACGGATATAATTTATTTTTTATTTTCAAAATTTCGAGTAAAGTTTGTTAAAATGAACGTTATGGATGCGGTAATCTTTTTGTTTGTTATTAACACGTCCATTTTAATTTCTGCAATCTCAAATAGATCTATTATTTCCGGCCACTTCTTTTTTCTTGTGCCAGCTCTCTCAAAGCTGCAGCTCGGTCCTGGCAAGCAAGGTTCTCGTCTCGTCATAAAGGTCCGCTATGCCCTGCTCGCCATTGGGTGGTTTGAACAGTGGGTATTCCTCTATGACGTGCGTAATTGTCTGTTCTGGGTGGCCACATTCACAGACAGCACCCTCTCTCAGGCCCCAGTCCCTCATTGTGACAGAAAAACGGCCCACACCAGTTCTCAAGCGGTTCAGATTGGTCCATTGCCTTCGTGGCAGATAAGCCCCTGGTATGTCGTTAGGGTCGCTGATGAACCTGTGCAGTCGGTGTTGGTCAACCTGCTGCCAATCTTCCCGCCAGCGGTTCTTGGTCCGCATCTGCTTTGAGGTGGTGTCTGGGACGGTTTCCAGAAGCAGATGCGCGTGCTGGCAGAGTTGAGTGGTCACAGTTCACAGTAAATATATATTATGTCATTTTATAGTTCGAGGTTGGTAACAGCCCCTCAGCGTGTAAAACTTCTAGTTTTACGTATAACAGCTGATATTTCTAAGTACATACACATTTAAGTAAAGACCAGACACAACTTAACCTCAGTGATCTTACGTCAACTGGTATGCCAATGTGTTTATGGACATATTCACTTTTTAAATAAAATGTAACATAATAGTTTTTATTTTATTTAAACATACATTTCCATGCATATAACGGATTTTTAAGTATAAATAAGTCTATTAAAATGGTTTCAATTATTAGTACTACTATGTTTGTTCTGGTATTATTTTGTATAACGTTTCGGTCGATGTAATGTCCGAACTTCTTCCGGTGCACCATTTAGTACTTAGGAACCTTTAAAATCTAGTCATATTTACATTTTTGTAAATTTGTTTTAATTTTTTCTCTAATTTAATTTTTGTTTCTAATAAGTATTCGACTAATAGTGTATAATAATAATTCAAATGTTAAAATCACCACAACACACATGGTCTTAACTGATAATTTTATCCATACACACACATATACACACACACACACACATATATATATATATATATATACATAAACCAACTAGTTATTTTATCATTGTCAAAACATGTTATTTATATGTTGTTATATCGTCATCACACATTTACGTGGTTGAATGAAATGCAACATCCAATGCGTCTCGATTTTCAGAAATAAATCAATCAAAATGATTGGCTTAGGTTTTAACAGCAAGCGAACCAATCAAAACTTGATTTGATACGGCGATGATTGTTTGAATGAATGAATTAATGACTATAATTCTCATCGATACCTAAGCTGTTATAACAAGAACAACATCGTCTACTTGTATATTAACACTGTAGGCCAAAACCCCAAAAGATTTCTGAATTTTTTATATTTTTTCAGCTCAGTAATAACACTGAAATATAAGGGTTTTAAATAGAAGCCTATACACCTAAGAGTACAATACTATTTTTCACAACCTAAATGTGGTTCAGTTGTGAGAACGGTTGCTATCTTTAAAGATTGCTGTATTTAAAAAGAAAATATAAGAGCTTAATTAAACCATTCCTAGTACTATTACCTAAAAGCATAGACACATATAAATTCTGTATCCTGTGGTTTAATCTATGTCATAGTTAATAGCAAGTACCTGCTCCAGGATTGATATATATATATATATATATATATATATATATATATATATATGTATGTATGTATGTATGTATGTATATATGTATGAGGGGAATATTACGCATTTTAAACTTATATACAGAAACACCTGGAAAGAGATAGGTTAGTTTGGAAATCAATTTCAAAAAGATGTACAACACATACCAGCATGTAAAACAGACATTTAACTGATGATGATGATGATGATGATGATGATGACGACGATTTGTACATCGACGTCGTTTAATGAACTTCAAGCTTATTTTTAATCAAAATTATTTGGTAGATAGTTGGCAGTTAGGATCTCGATCGTCACTTACGTAACATAAGTCGAAACCGAATTTAACGGCTCAACTCTAATTCCCGACAACAACTCCAGATGGGCTTAATGTTGTGAGTTTTCATTCTCATCAACATCAAATAAATTCAAATATTTACTAATTCCACAAATTAAAATTTAAAAAAATCTTCATAAAATTATCGTCACATCAATTTTATTTTCTATAACTGTGCTCTAAATGAAACAAACAAATTATAACAGACAATCATCTGCAGTTTTTAGTAAGTACCAAAAAATCGATGCGACCTCAATCTCGGGACTCTACCAAATGCTTCTTTAACACATAATATTTACTTATGCTAATTCACTAAAAGACATCAGAGTGTACTTTTTTACACAATTACATGTAAACAGCTTGAAAAGATTCGCGGTTAAATTAATATTTAAAAAACTACTTTAGAATTTAGAATAAAGGATCAGTGTTGCATAAATTTAACATACAATGATCACTTATTTGTTTGCACATTTGTGTATTCATTGTTATTGTTCTATTAAATATTTGATTGTTATTTTTTTGTAAAACTGTAGACCTCGCACCCCCTATAAAGTAAGATTACAGTTTTTAGGCAATGATATGTAAATAGCCTGAAAAACTAGACGGTAAAACTAAAAACAAAAAGAAACATCAATAATTTTAGAGTGAGGAATCATTTTTACATTTAAATTTAACGCAAAATGATCGGACCAAAGAGCTTTTTAAGGAGATATTAACAAAACAGTTTTAGGGGAGTGATGGCACGGCCAATTTAATGTTTATTCTCAGTAGACCCCCCCCCCCAGATGCACATACCCATGTAATCAGCGGGAACAATTACTGGTAAAAAAAATAAAAATAAATTATTTAAGTATGTATATTTTAAGCAGACCCCCTTCCAACTGAACAAGATCTTTTTTTAAATGTTTACATGTCTTTAAAACGGAATCTGATACAGAAGTGGGTGATCACCTTACGTTAAATTTATATTTGAAACTAATCTCCTATTTTTAAGTCAAAAATAATCTTGTGCTTGTTTAAATTTTTCAGTTTACGTGTAATCACTCCCCGATGTCGAATTAGAGTTTTCTATTTCTTTTAGAGTGCAAGGATCACATGATACCAAATAATCAAAGATTAACAAATTCATTCAAAATCCTTGTTTTATGTTTAATTTTTTGAATTTATATTTCTTTGAGATTATATGTTGTTCAATATAATAAGACGTACGAAGTGCAGCGTCGTTTTCCACGATTATCAAATGCTTCCATTTATCCACATATTTTAAGAAACGAGTCAATTATGTAATTTCTTCATTCAGTGTTTACATATATCGCGCCCTCTGCGCTAGAGGCCGCAATCTTGTTTGTTTAGTTTGTAAACACGATTCTGATTGGCTGATTTGTAATAGCAGGTTTTATCAGTCCAACGATGTCTTTCGGAGCAAGACATTATTTGCGTAATAAGAGAATTAAAATATAAAAAAATAATTATCCTTACAGAACTACGCTTGCGCTTGTCAAAAGTTGGTGAACACGTTTCATGATTTTTATCTAAATCGCTATGAAAATATAATATAGTGCCCTTTCCCATCCGACAAAAGAAAACGTTTGTGATTGACGTATTTGGTATATCTCGTCACTTTTGTTTATCAAATCGAGTGCACCTATTATCAGTGTTTATGTTCGTATTTTCTCACTTTCTATTTTTTGCCTTAACCAAGGAGGTGATATTTTCGGTCGAGTTTGTATCTGTATTTGTTTATTTGTGTACAGTCTGTCCAATCATTACCAAACGTGGTCAGTATACCGCTCATGACATACAATACTGCTGAGTTTAATTAATGGTATATAGGTCAACGGTCAAGGGCAAGATCACAGAAAATGTGAAAATCACACATTTGGCAATACTGTCGCGTATGTACATTGTACATACTCTCTATTTGGCCTGTATTGGTATTGCAGTTAATGAAATCCGGCATCTTATGTGTACTTGAGAATTACTTTTGACTTTACAATGAACATTTCCGTCAAAGTCGAAACTTTAAAAAAATGACTGCTTCCGATGTTTTAAAGTTTGATGTATGAATTTGATGCACTTTTATAATAGTAACAACCAGGCAAAAGCTTTGTCAGATAAATAGTTTTTGACTTATCAACGTTTTCATAGAATAACTTCGGAAATACCTCATACAATATGGAGGAGTACGACTCAGATAAGACTTGCGCCCTATCTTTACATTTTCTGATGGGGGTATGCAGTCTCACGACTGAATTATGTTTTTGCTGAAGCTTTATATTTGGAAAGAGTTTATATATTTTAGGTAAGTGTCCTTCGCTGAGTGCAGCCTATCTCGCAGACAATACATTCCTCTTTTAATCGTAACTACTGTATAAATGTCTATTACGCACACGGTATATTTGGAAGCCTGAAACCCTATATTACCATCTATTATTTAATAATGTTTATACATTTTTAAGTAATCAATAAACACATCAAGTTAAGCAAGATGCGTGATCTCATTTCAAACTCCTCGGCCTAACCTTCACAGGAAACATGAATTGCAACAAACACACTTAAGACATTGCCAAGGCTGATGCAAAGAAGGTTGGCTCCCTCTACCGTGCTAGTAAACTCCTCACACCTGACATTATCCTGTATCTCTACAAAGCAACCATCCGCCCATGCATGGAGTATTGTTGCCACATCTGGGCTGGTGCATCATCCACTAGTCTCTCCTTCTTAGACAAGGTCCAAACAAGAGTCGCCAACTTAATAGGTCCCTCACTGTCAACCAAACTCCAACCTCTGTACCATCGCCGCAATGTAGCATCCTTGTGCTTGTTTTACAAATACTTCAATAGATTATGCTCCGATGAATTGGCTACTCTGGTACCCCCTCGACGTAAATTCACTAGACCAACTCGACAATCAACTAAATCCCATTTATTCACTGTGGAGGTCCCCAGATGCCGGAGAACCTTCTACTCAAATAGCTTCTTTCCTCGTACTGCTGGCCTCTGAAACTCCCTCCCTGCCTCTTGTTTCCCCGACAGTACTGACATGCAAAAATTTAAAACTAATGTAAACAGACATCTCGCTGCGCAGATCCCAATTTAGATTACCCCCCCCCCAACGTTCTCCCCTTTTATTTTTTCTCAGTAGCCCCTTACGTCTACAGTGGCGGCCTGCCTTGTTTGGGGTTAACTATGTTAAACATTTTTTTAAATGTTTATGACGTGGGATATTTTTACGTGATAAAATACATGTGTAATTATGATGAACAACCGGTAATACACTTTTGGGGGTATTCGATCTGCGTCGGACATTCTGCCTTCCACTGTTGATATTTATGGGAAACACAAATTCGCATACGAACTCTTGTCAGCACGTATACTCTGGTTAGGGGAGATGACATACAGCGCCTAGTATTTATAAATAGTCACCCACCTTGGATTGGCGAGGCCCAACGTCGTTTAGTTTTATGATAAAACCAGAACTGGTGTGACAACGTGATAATGTTGTATATGTGCAAATATAATGTTTGATAAAATCTTAATGTAATGCTTTTGTGGCGCACTTGCTTGTCAACAAAACATGAAACGAAACTGCATTCACCCTAGGGAATATTTAATTCACAAGTGGTCTCAGCCATATAAATATTCTGATCAGTTGAGATGACAACATTATTTTATAGGAAGATGTCGACGTCCTCTCAAATACAGCTCCTACTATTCTATTCTGCTATTCTGGTACTAATAAAGCTCAACGTCGCTTAACTTCGTTTATCTAATGAGAACTAATGTGTCAATGTTATGCTGTATATCTTGTAGTCAACAAAAGAAAAAGTCCGGAATAACATCAACCCAGTTCCGCATATCCCAGCATTGCTGAGATAACGCTCGGATTTAAAAAAAACTGTGCCATAATTTTCTACTTCTTCTATGTAGTATTTCCCCTACGGCATAAATGATCAATTACAATTAAATAAGTTGTTTAATAAATTCAGTAGTGTAAGCTATCGGTAAGACACTGAATGTAAGTGCATCGATCATTCATCTTACCTTATTACGATGTAAACGTCTTTGAATATTTGTACTTAAGTAAATGCGTATGCAAATACATAATATTTGATGATAACTATTTTTTTCTATGGAACCATGTAGTTAACGCAATGAAAACTCCGAAACAAAACCAGCCTTTCTCCGCGTATCCTAACATTTCTTATGTTCGGCTCGGATATTTTAATTGCCAGTGTTGTCTATTTGTTCTGTCTATTTGACACTTTCTATTTTATAGCTCTTCGATTCATTTATTATTTTAGATTTGCTGGTTCTTGGATGAGCATAGAACTGCAGCAATACAGAAATTGAACCGGTCGTATAAATCCCGACAGTTGGTTCAATGTAATTACAGCTCTGCATTGATATGTTTAAAACAAATTTTGTGCTATACTGTGTTGTTTATCTACCCTATTTTGATAATAGATGGACTACACAAGACACTATGAACAGAGTTACGACTAAGTGACGTGCAGTTATGGCCACAGTATCGAACACATACTTTCTCTAACATACTATTCTGTTCTTCTGTTAATACACTCTAGTAAATATACTGCTGTGTTGTCTAAATTATTATCGGTTTTTCAACGTCACAACATTGGCGACAAGGATTCGAAACCTACATTTCAAAACACTGGCGACGAGGTATTCAAACTTATTCGGACCAACATATTTCGAACGGACTCATTCCGACACTAAAATAAAGCGAGCTTATGTTTCACACAATAATAGCAGCGAAAACTCAGATTTTTGTATAAAAATTGAATAATGTAATTTTTGAAAAAAAATACTTTGGTAATTTGCTCTAGATATTTGTTAATTATAACAATAGAGCGATAAGTTGAAAGCAAATTGGATTTTTAACAAGCACAGTGTGTGATGCTGCGAGAAAATATGCCTAACGTTACAAAAACGATTAAAGAAAAATGTTTGTTTTCTGAGTAAGGCGAAACAGCTTTCAAATAAAGTGTTGGAACTTCAAGTCGCCTAACCGCGATTAAAAAATTAAAAAAAAAAAAAAATTACCAATCGATGTTCTTTTCGTTAATCAGAAACACGTAAATAGGTTTGTGCAGTCTTATTGTTTTTTTTCGTTGAAAGGTTAAGAACTTATATCCCAATAAGTAAATGTACGACTGTGTATATAAAGATAAGTAAAAAAGTCAGTTTATTTGAAATGACGAAAAAATAGAGGGAATTAAAAAATGTCATTTTAGACATTTTCAGGAATCAGAAAATTCAACAACTGCAATTTCAGAAAGAACACGTATCATATCAAAAGAAAATGGATGTAGGAAAAATAGAATTGCCGAAAGAAAAAATGGAATTACAGAAATAAAAAATTAAATATCAAAGAAAATGGAAGTGGAATAGCTTCAAAGAGAAGATAAATTCCAAGAACAACACGCAAACTAGCTTCGAATGGAAGAACACTTTTAAGAAGAATAGAAAGAACAAAAATATCAAATGAAAATCGAATCAGAAAAGATTTGAGGAAACGTTATTTAATACACAACAGTTACAGAAAACATTATAATAATCATCGTTAAAAAATGATAACAATTAAAGTGCGGAAACGATTTTAAAAAGGTTGGTTTGCTGTTAAGGAAATTGGGTACGGTTAACATACAACAGCGATACTATTATTGACTAAATTGTTTATTTTCACAAAAGTGGAAATGCATGAACATTACAAGGAAAGACGACGAAGACTACACGTGATTAGCTAGCGTACTTAAAAAGCACTGCGATGATTTCCAGTTGTCGGAGTTCAGGATACATCTGGGAGAGCACAGTTAACCTCAGTAACTTATGTGGACATAATCGATTAAAACATTTCAAGATTGTCTAATTTAAATACTATTTAGATATGATGTAAACAATGTAAGTGACTTCTTCCGTTCAAAGCTGGCGGTATCTGTAGTCATACATAATTGAAAATAAATCATATGAGCATATATATATATATATATATATATATATATATATATATATATATATATATATATATATATATATATATATATATATATAGTACGTCAATGAAAATTAATAAGACCTGCAAATGGAAGCAAATCGATATTTTCAGTTGTTCAAAACAAGGAGCAGTTTGGTTAATAAAAACATTTATTTTTCATCTCTTTCTTTCCTTAAACCAGGCCTTTCAAAGATTAAAATCTTATCATCAGAGGAAAAATTATGATTGATAAGTTGACAGGATAGGACTGTCAAAGTTTCTAAATTTGAAAAAGTTTTCTTTTGAAATTAAAAAATTAAAAAAGTTTTTAAAAAGTTTTTTAAAAAGTTCAAACGGGAGGGGGAACCACCAATAACGAAATCCAAAAAACGTGGGGTTCAGAAATATTGGTAAATCCAGAGGAGTCTGTATAAAAATCCAACGACGGCGATTCTATTCAGGTCTGTTGTCCACGGAGAGGAATCAAATAACTCTAAAAGTTTACCTTTTAGTTATAATTTACATATATATATATATATATATATATATATATATGCTGATGATGACACACATCCAATTTTGCAATAAAGACAAAACGTTGATAAATACATAAATAATATAATTGTTTGGCTTTCGTTTATCATTTTCCATTGCGTCGGATTATTTTATCCCTATCTTTATTCATATATATATATATATATATATATATATATATATATGCATACATCGTATATATATATATATATATATATATATATATATATATATATATACATACATATACATATATGAATATATACACACGCATATATATATATATATATATATATATATATATATATATATATATATATATATATATATGTACATTTAGGCAGCAAGTAATTATTTAAGCAAGCGTTGTTGAACATCACGGAACTTTCACGTTTGTATATATTCCTCGTGAGGTACTTAAACCGTCGAGCCATCTTTCTTGTTTCAGGTGGCTATCCGTATAGTACTTCTCCGATAGTTCTTAATTCGGCCATTTTTTTTGTCGTCTTCAGGATTAGGGATTTGTTTTTGTTTTTTTTATTTTAATAAAGTTAAGACTGGAGTTAGTATTTTATAGTTATCGTTACGGGCGAATGAAAGAGAGAAGAGGGTGTGGTGTTGAGTTCATTTTATTCTATCGTTTGTGTGTTTGGTTTTATTGTTTATTTATTTATTTTATTAATTCTT
The DNA here is from genome assembly GCA_963556195.1 of Sepiola atlantica. Taxonomy (NCBI): domain Eukaryota; kingdom Metazoa; phylum Mollusca; class Cephalopoda; order Sepiida; family Sepiolidae; genus Sepiola; species Sepiola atlantica. The sequence continues at coordinate 16,685,860 of OY744553.1, read as the reverse complement.
ACTTTTGCTATTATTTATTTATGTATTATTATTTATTCCTATTACTATTATTACTATTATTTATTTATTTATTTATCAATTTATTTGTTTACTTTATTTTCATTTAATTATGAAATTCTTTTAATATGTTAGTACCTGTGTTGAAAGCTATTTTGTTAATATTAGGCTGTTTAGTTTTAATGAATATTGATTCTAGTATTTTAAGTCTGTTTATGCAGTTATTTTTTTGTATTATTTTGGTGTTAGATGTTAATATTTTCCGTATATCGGCCGACTGTAGTCTTTTATTATGTGTAGTAATGTGACGTTGGATGGCGCTGGTATCGGATAAATGGTAAGTTACGCGACGAGAGAGAGTTGTGGTAGTGTGGCCAATACAGGTGTTATGTATGTGTTCTGTTTTGGTTGTAGGGAGACATTCCTTAAAAGAGGATGAGAACATTATATTACATTAGTTTGGCTGAGAGTTGTATTGACAGTGTTATTTTTAATAATTAGCTTATTTGTTTTCAATTGTGTATAGTAAATTATTAGTTTTATCTTTTTTGTTGGTCGTTAGGTGTAGTGTATCGTTTTATTATGTGGAGTATTGCTTGTGAAGTATATATATTTATATATATATATATATATATATTATATACATAGTACTATATAATATATATATATATATATATATATATATATATATATGTTATTATTATTATTTTATTTAGATTTTTTTGTATTTGGGGTTTTCTAAAATCCGTATCTTTACATCTAATTAAGAATAATTACAATAAAGAGTCGGCTGGACGAGTACCTTATAGTAAAGCCACCGCTGTCACTTAAATGTGCATATCATTTATATTTTGGAAAATATTAAAGAAAGACGTTTCATTATTATTATTATTATTATTATTATTATTATTATTATTATTATTATTATTATTGTAATTCTTAGTGTTATTGTTATTGTTATTGTTATTATTGTTATTATAATTATCATTATTTCTATCATCATACTACTCATCATCATCATCATCATCATCATCATCATCATTATCATCATCATCATCATCATCAGCAGCAGCAGCAGCATCAGCAGCAGCAGTAGCAGCAGCAGCAGCATCTATATAATAATACTCTAAAGCTATTTGATGTTCATGGTACCTTATCACTATATATCTCTTTTTTTAAGATGGAATCGCTCAATCGCCGAAGATGCCATGCAAAGAAGTACTGTTTTAAATTCCATCTGATCAATCAAATTGTCCAAAGGCAGTTGACGTGCGGCTTCATTCATAGAATAGAAATATCTCATAAACTCTTACAATGGATTTTGGAAATAGACCGGATATATTCTTAAACTATATAAAGCAGAATACGTAGATAAGTATGTTTCGGTGTTATCGAAAGTGCTACAATAATAGCGTGGGGTTTGCGTTCTCGCTGGACATGCATAGCAATATCCAACGGATGAAGGAAACACTGGAATTTCCACGGGTCCCGCTAGTTTTATTATTATTATTATCATTATTATTATTATCATTATTATAAGAATAAGTATTATTATTATTAGTAGTAGTAGTAGTAATAGTAGTAGTAGTAGTATAAGCAGCCCCGAGGCTTGAAAAAAAACCTGTAACCTATTCTAGTGACTTATCCACATAGAGTGAGAATGCGAAAGAGATGCAAATCGGCTGATACAGATAACGCGATGTCTTCAAAAGAAATCCATTAAGGCGTCTACTTAAAAAGAGCCAGCATTTTAAAGTCGCAGAAGCATTCGGTGCACAACTTGCAACGGCTTTCAATGCTTTCGAATCGAAATGTGAGAAGGCAAAAATGAATGTAGACGCTGATGCAGAAGACGACAAGCGTTTACGAAAAAAAAAGATAAAGTGGTGAAGAATCTGAAGAAAAGAAGAAAGCAATTGAAAACTTCGAATTTTCTACAAGACGAAAATAAATCTTAATTCGCATTTGAATGTTCGCAAGGCAAGATCGATATATATTTTTTTGTTTGATCGATGCGATTTAAAACTTTCAAACTGAAACATAAACACATTTCGATGCACATGAGTGCATTATATATATATATATATATATATATATATATATATATATATATATATATATGACATCAATTGAAACAGATTCTCTGCACAGACGGAATTTTCCTTTGCTGTTTATTATTTTTGACAAAGGGAAGTAACTTTTCCCGAAATATTAAATAAATGATTTTTATAATCATCCGGGCATCACACAAACAGCTAACACCACATTTGCTGTTATTTAAGATTTTAAGCAAAAAGAAATAGCAAGTCACATTTCGTATTCGATTTATTATTTTTGTGCCTTCCAGCTTACATCTTACCCGGAATTTGCATTGCCCACAGCCTTTTAAAAAACATACTACTACTAATATATATATATATATATATATATATATATATATATATATATATATATATATATATAGATATATATAAGTAGACCATCGTTCAGGGGCGGATTAAATTACTTCCCTTAATAGAACAGTATTTTATGTCCTCTTAGGAATATTAAAATCGAAATATGATGATACTAAACCTTATGTCTATAATCCTCATTTCAATTTTTATTAAAATTTATTAAGTGATTTTTATTCTAGAAAATGTTTAAATTTTTAGGCTTAAGCGTACCCGATCTTAAGAAGGAATTGAAACGCAGGGAATCTTGCTTAATTTACGTCTACTGACTATGGATAAAATTCAATCAAAATCTGAAATATTAACAATTTACAAATGGGAGGTTGTTCCCCAAAACACGTAAAATACTCCACAGTAACTGAAATTTGTGAAATATTTATTAATTTATGTCTAATAGCTTTTGGTAATTTTTTTAAACAAATGGAACTATCTGAATTTTGACGGAGGGGTTCCAGTCTTTGTTTTCCCAAAATCAAACTTAATATAACCTTTATTATGATCCATTCAAACTTGCAGTAGTGTTTTAAAATTCATGATGATCAGTTAATTCATTAAAAATGAACGTTTATTTCTATAAGTGTTTTCTTATAAATTTTTTGAGACTGAGTTTTGTTTGAAAACCTTTTAATTTTCTTTGTTTTAATTCAATATAATTTGTAATTAACTGATCTAGTTACCCATTAGTTTCTACAAATCAAGTTCACTCTATCTAGATGGGTGGTGTTTGCCTTCTCTCACGCTCTTCTTATACACGGGATTTATCACTCTCGTTCAAGTCTATCTCTCTTCATTGTCGAAGATAATAAAAAAATGAAATAATAAATCATTGGAAATGCCCATTATTAACAAAACAGAATTTAACCAGAATTGGAATATTATTTAACTCGTAGCTGTAGAGAGATAAAGAGAAAAGATGGCCGAAAATTATATATATATATATATATATAGAGAGAGAGAGAGGGAGAGAGAGAGTGATTGTGTGTGTAAATATTTATTGAATACAAATCAATAAAGTGCTCGATCGCAGAACAGTGAGTGCTAATGCAGATAATATATTTCAAAACTAAATGTTATATATTTGAGAATCGTACTGCGATTTCATCCAGATGGGTAAACTTTTTTACTTTTTAAAAAAACTATACCTAAGGGACTCGTCAGTTTACTGAATGAGATCAAAACACAATGAGAAATGTGGTTATATCGATAAATAAACCGGTGCATTTCTGAAATGAAATGAAACCATGAATAAAAAATAAAACCAAACTCAATTGATTCCCCACTAAACATATATTTTCCAGATGACATTTCAAGTGTTTTTATCGATATAACGCCATTTATCATTGCGTTTTTAGCTAATTCAGTACGCTGAAGAGTCTCTTGGGTATAGACTTTTAAAAATGTAAAAAGTCAACCGATCTGGATAAAAGCGCGGCACGATTCTGAAATATGTAACATATGGTTTTTCAAATGAATTATATATATATATATATATATATATATATATATATATATATATATATATATATATACATACATGAAGCGTTCGAATGCAAACCGCAATAAATCCAATTTCTCCGCAACCATCCATTGAATTTCTCTGAAATTTTGCATGAAGTTGTAACTTTGGTCAGGTTAGAAAGTGACCTTCTCTGATTCAAAACAAAACTGGTTAGCCCCCCAGGGGTGTCAAAAGACCCCGAAATGGCAAAAAATGTTATTTTTTGCCACATAACTTTTCATCCATCCATTCAATTACTCTGAAACTTGGCCAAAATGTGAAAACAATTGTTCCTAATAGAAAATAAGTATCGCTGACCTTGTAAAAAATCTGGTTCGCGCCCCCAGGGGGTCAAAAGCCGATAAAATGGCAAAGAATTACCCTTTTCTCCCATAACGTTTGACTCATCCATTCAATTTTTCTGAAACCTGGCCAACATGTAGAGGCAATTGTTCTGGATATAAAATGAGCATCCCTGACTTCAGAAAAATGTTGGTTCACGCCCCCATGGGGTCAAAGGGGGTCAAAGGGGGGTCAAAGAGGGGTCAAAGGGGGTGGGGGTCAAAGGGGGGTCAAAATGCCCCAAATTTCCTAAATTTGTTGCATTTTACACTGCCGCATCGAGTCACATACAGAGGGGGACCACGCACGAGCGGCTTGTTAATTTTGTTGTTGATATATAATATTAATTTTTAATTATTTGAACAATTATTTTTACTCTACATTTTTTTTGTATTTTACGCTTATTTTTTATTACTTTTTCTTGGACTTTAGGAGCACAGCAAATATTTATTTATGAGTCTGCATTCAACTATTAATTCTTGCGGTCATTTTATTAACTTAATTTGCTTTCAAAGTTAATAATTTGATATTTTCCTCTCAGCAGTTGGAACCACAAAGATGAGGTAACTCTGGATTTTTATTAAAGATAATATTCTAATATATTTATTACAATATATATTTACACAGTGCAGTGTTATTTGTTGTTTTTATCCCCCAAATGGTATAATATGTGTATTATACTAACACATAAAATTATTTTACGTAGCTCCTATCGATTTTTTGTCATTTATATTTCAACTAACAGGATTAGTACTATTATTACTGTTACTGGTGTTATTTTGTATTATGTTTATATATTATTCTGTCTATGTTATCCGTGCAACACTAACTAAGGTTAATGTAATTCATATTGTATAATTTTATATAGCTTATTTTATTAAACATCTATTTGTCTTATGACTATTTTACGAATTGTGATAATTCTCTATTATTAATTGGGTTGACCCAGATTACCTTTCGGTTACTATTATTTAAGTTTCTATTCTTAATAAATATCATGTATCAGCATATCTGCTGTTTTTAAGCTGTTTTTCACATTCTATTTTAGGGAGTGATATTGTTGAAATTAATGACTAGTCAATGATGTACTATCAAAGGGTTTTGGTTGGATTGTTTATCAATATATAATGATATCGTGTTTTATTATTTAATATAAGGCTTGTGTGTTTTATTTAAATTGAAGTTAATTTTTTTAAGATTCAGTTTTATTTTTACGTAAAAACCTAACTAATATCTAGATTCAGTTTTATTTTTATGTAAAAACCTAACTAATATCGAGATTCAGTTTTAATTTTATGCAAAACCCTAACTAATATCTAGATTCAGTTTTATTTTTATGTAAAAACCTAACTAATATCTAGATTCAGTTTTATTTTTATGTAAAAACCTAACTAATATTTAGATTCAGTTTTATTTTTATGTAAAAACCTAACTAATATCTAGATTCAGTTTTATTTTTATGTAAAAACCTTACTAATATCTAGATTCAGTTTTATTTTTATGTAAAAACCTAACTAATATCTAGATTCAGTTTTATTTTTATGTAAAAACCTAACTAATATCTACTTATTTATACATTTCAAATTGTTTTTTACATAATTTAAACGCACACATATTCATATCAATATAATGAATTCAGAATTTATTTTGTATATATTCAAGTTAATCGTGCTCCAAATTATAATTTATACAATAATACTCCAAAAACATTTATGTTTGTACAAACATTATAAAGAATTAAGTTGTGCAATCAGAAGAGAGGTTAATTTCTGATTAAGCTAATGCCGCTCAGGTAACTTTACCCATTTTAAAATGAATAGTTCTTAAATAAAATGTTGCCTGTCTGTCTATATAACAGTACAATTTTAAATTAGAACATTTCAATAAGTGACATTTGTTTCATTGATTTGAATAATATTTACGTGACAATTAGTTTTACAGTAAAAAGAAAGATATGTATTGTTTAAAAAAATTAAATTGCTACAAGTTTAAATATATATATATATATATATATATATATATATATATATATAAATGTAGCATTCCTTTAATTTATCTGAAGAATATTCAGCATACGATGATAATTAATTTAATAGAAGGAATATACATTTTTATTAATAACTTGACAGACATTTATAATTTCAAAATGAATATAATTACGAACAGTACCTCATACAGATTGATATAGAAACCACGTTAAATACATCCATCGGGAATGCTGTGATTTGATTGGATAAGATACTTCAATTGAAATTGAACTTTTTTCAAATCTGAAGTCGACATTTTTAATTTGATCTATTGATGTTTTTTTTTACTGTTTTATTTGAGGTTAACTTATTTATTTTAGGTGGTGTTTTTATTTTTATTTTGGTTTGTTTAAGGTTGAACTTTACTAAATTGTAAAGGATATTTTCATGAAAAATGCTTATTTTTATTTTTATATGAAGTAGACTTTAATTTAATTTTAAAGTTATTTTTTTAATTCTAAGTTAATATTTGGAATTTTATTTCATTTTTCACTCTAAGGTAAACCTTTTTACATCCAATCGTTTTTTTTGCCTTTTGTCATCGTCGTTAATGAACAGGAGATTCAGATTTGATGAATAATCAGTTTTCATTTTTTATTTAACTTTTAGAAGTTACGGTTAAAATCATTTTTTTTAATTTGAAGTTTAAACTTTTAATTTGAATTTTTTTTTTAAATCAAAATTTCAGCTTTTCTAATTTATTTCATGGCATTACAAACAGCCAACAAATGCATACATGACTAGAGATGTACGTAAAATACAACCGCATGTTTAATCGACAAGGAAATAAGAAAAGATATACTGCCATTTGTTTTTCGACTCGTTTTACGTTATTAGCATGGGATTAAGTAGATGACGATCTAGGAATGTAAGGTTACACATATGAAGTGTGGCCCGTGTAGCCTTATAAGAACTGAGCAAAACATGCAAATACAACGATCAAAACCAGCAGCTCAGGGACGATACTATCTGCCGATGACAAAACGAATGAAAGAATCACAATTTTAAGTTACATCTTTGATTCCGAAGTTTATCTTTTTATCTTGATATTAATCGGAAAAAATAATAGCGTTATCCGTTAGTCCGCTACTGAGTTATCGTGTCTGTTACGATTACCAGGACTACATGGTGTATTGTATAAAATGTTTAAATCTCACTCTACTTTATAAGATAAATAATCTTACTCTACTTCATAAGATAAATACTACTACTTATGAATAATACGATCTTTTTTGTTACTTTTAGTAAATTTATTTGAAAAATATAAACATTTATGTGTCTCATAGAAATGTGCTAATTCAGTATAAACGCATTGTGGTTTTATTTAGTTGCAATTTATTAATCAATTAATAATGAAGATTATGTATCTGTCTGTATTCATGTCTCAAGCCGAAACTATATTATTAGTTTTGATCGCTATCTTTTTATATCTACTTATCAGCTCCTATATATACCAATTCCAAAACTTCACCAAGCATCACGCGTCTTTCAAATTGATATAATTAATTTGTTTTTAAGCTTATAATAAATTAATACCGCAAATATACATTCATGATATCTACTTATCAGTAACTGTATATACTCATTCCAAAATTACTCCAAATATCACGCGTTATTAAAATGTACATAATTAATTTGTGTTTAATCTTCTAATTATTAATATTCGTAAATATACGCTCATGATGTTTTTTCAGACGTCCAGATGTATTTAAAATGTTTTTCTCGATAATAATAATCTTAATACAAATTATAAATAGAATTGATTAAAGACATTGTTATTTTTCATCTATATAATTGAGTTACGTTATTAAATTAGATTGTAATGGAATATGATGGAACAGCCGGCGTCTACTCCAACATTTAGTTACCAACTCTTCTTCTTATTAAGTATAACGTTCGATTTCGAATGCACAGAAAATTCTTTTTCAAGAAAGAGAGAAGGAGAGAATTAGAGAAAGAGAGAAAAAGAAAGAGAGAAAGAGAGAGAAATACTGAGAGCAGAGAGAAAAAGATAGAGAGAAACAAGAGAGAGATGGGCTTAAGACAGGGGAGCGTTATTTGATCAAAAACATCGTACGAGTCGCTCAAAAATGATATATTGACTTTGATTTTTTTATTAAAACGTTTTGGGTTGTGTGTGTTTTTATCTTATTAGAAATTATGTTTTAAAGCACAAAATTATTGAATCAAATTGTTTAATTTAAAAGATAATTGATTTAAAAATTACTATTTCTCTGATCAATTAAGTAACTGAATTTAGAATCGTGTTCACTGTGTTTTATTTTTTTAACTGTTGATTTTATTTTAGGTACAACTTTTTTGTTTGGATTTGAAAAACATCAAATATTTTTATCTGTTTATGTTTTTTTTGTTTTACATTTTACGCCGTAAAAAGAACATTTTGTTTTAAAAGTATGTGTTTATTATTGCGTGTTTTATTTATTAAAATAAAAGAGATGTGATTTTCTTCTCTTTATCAAAAACAAACACATTTTACTGAGTAATTACATAAAACAACTAGCTTAAATAATATTAATTCATATGGCAAGTTTATAAAGGTTTGTTTTATTAGTCGCGTAAGCGATAACAGGTGCATGATTAATATAGAGTGTGACACGAGAATGTTACTCTAATTAAATTTGTTCTGTGTTATTCAATGGTGTTATAGGAGAAAGACACATTACTTTGGGTGTAGTCACTCTTATTCCGTCGTTTTAATCAGTAAGTGAATAGAAATCTGCTTTCGGATAAAATATAAAAATCAATAAATTTAAAGTACACTAATTTTTTAAAAAGCAGAATATACTTAGTCTAAATTACAGACCAAGCAGATTTGTATATGTAGCTTTTAGTTAAAAAGCTATACCGGTCAAAATTACATGATAACATTTGTCTCAACTTTATATACAAAATAACAGCAATTGTGACTGGAACCATTATCTATGTGTTAACATTAGAAAATCTAACAGAGAAATGTATAAACAATTCATACCGTTACAATATTCGGGTAATTCAGTATAATTAGTTTGTGATTTACTTTTTGTGCTAGTTATTTATTTAAATAAGTAAGATTTATATGTATTATATTTTTAAAATAGCATCAAAAATCTATTAATTCAGAATGAAGACTTTAAACATTTATCCTTTTGTAAGTGCCCAATCTTAATTTGGAGCAAATGAAGTTTTCTTATTGTTTCTTATTTCGTTATTCTGTTATTCCGGAATTGATAAAACCGAACGATTTATCATTCCAATGTGTTAGTTAACGGTGTAATGGGTCGAAGTATGTACACTTTTACTATGATGGGTAGTCACTCCTACTTTATCTTTGAAATGAGTAAGTAAAGAGGTATTTGATATCGGATAAAATCTTAGAATCGATCGATTTGAAATAAAATATTTTTTGATTTCTGAAAACGCGGAACAATAATTCTTTAAATCGGAAACGGAGCATATATTTTATGAAGCTTTTGTTAAGAAGGTATACCGGTCAACATAGATATTTACTTCATATACCAAATAATACTAGTAATAGAGAAACATTGATCTGATTCTTACGATCAGAAAGCATGAAATATTCAAACAATTCCTATTCTTACAGTAGTGTCTAATACATGATAAAATATTTGTGATTTAATGTGATTGCTATCTATTCATTTAAAGATGTTTCACGCGTATTATATCAGAACCTAAACCAAACATATTCATGAGTAGATCTTAATTTATGGAGAGGCGATGTTAATCGGAATATAGTTATGTTTTTTTCTCATGGCCCCTTATTCTGTCAATCTGCTATTCTGTTTTTTCCGTAATGAGTGTGTACCTTCTAGGATAGAATTGAGCAATACCTTATTCAAATATGCTTGTCTACGGTGTATTAGATCGACAAATGCGACGTATTACTATAGTGTGTAGTCCCTCCTACCCCGTCTTTGAAATCAGTAATCAAAAAGAAATTTGTTGATCGGATAAAATATATAAATAACTGAATTTCAACGAAATTATTATTTATTAGTTTCTGAAATGCGGAACAATAAATCGTTGATGAAGCAGATTTTGTATATGCTGTTTTTTTTAGGAAGCTAAATTGGTCAACATTACAAGGACATCTCGCTTTACTATCCATATAAGATAATGTCAGTGATTAATAAAACTGATCTAATTGTTAACATTTAAAAGCTTAGCGTAACAAATATAAACAAATCTTATCCTTACTGTATTGGGATAATTCAGGATATTTTTAGAGATTTATTTATTTCATATGCATTGAAAGTTTGATATATTGATCAGGGTAATGTATTTTATTAGTCAATGAAATGTCTGTAAAAGGAGCTAAAAGCATCTGGAGAAAATGACTGTTTAACGCATTCAGAAAGTCAGATGTGTGAAACACGAGTGAACTGAAGTGAAGTAAGTATGAATCACAAGAGAAGTTACGTGTTCGACAATGGAAGCGAATCGAAGTGGAGGTTTGAAAATGATCTCTTGAGCGTGATTACTTTAAACAAACTACGGTCATCTCTCTTTATTCATTCTCAGGTTGTAGTCATAATGTTAAAACCTTTATATAGAAACGGGGCGTCCATTTGAGAAAAATATCTCGGAATCCGTTATATGGCTACGAATGAAGAACGGGTATGTTTATTCAACAGAAAGAAGTATGCAAGTGTTTAAATATTTTACCTAAAAAAAATCCAGTTTTGAGAGTTAAACTCCACAAACCACTATACGATCGAGTAGCGTAATCGAAAAGTTATAACGGATTTTGTAAAGGAAAAATAGGTTTGCGTTGGAAGTTGAGGTGTTAAAAAAACTTCTTGAACAAGAATCATTTTTTTTAAATACAGTTGTCTCTCTTTATCACCCCTCACTGTGTAGTATTATAATACGAAGACTCAAATAAAGGAACAGGACTTCCATTAAAATTATATCGAAGTCTGCTGGATTGCTTCAAATTTCAGTACGGCTGAGTTTATTACACAGGAAGAGGTTTTCATGTATTTTACTATTTTAGCTAACATATTCAATACCACATGAATAAGCCTTTTGGTATTCTAGCATAACCAGCGTATGTACAAAAACTCGTATCAAACTTCGAAAATTCAACTGCCCATCGCACTATACGATCGATCAAACGGCCACAACGACGGCGAAATTATGAAAATATAAGATCTCATATTTGCTGGCAATACCACAGTACAACACTCAGATTAGTACTGTAAGCATTTCTTTAAAATCCGAAACGTTATTCTATTCCCATGTCTCTTCCAGACTAGCAGATTCTTCAAATATCTTCAAGCTATATCAGAAAATGCAATGAAATAATTTTTGTTTTAATTTGCAATTTAATTTTCTTCTCTGGCACTCAAACGCACAATATCATGCGTCGTTGGCAGAAGTTCAATCGCAAGAAACGATAAAATAAGTTTTAAAACTTTCATTTTATTTCCTTTTGTCATTCGAACGCGGAGTTTTATATCTTTTTTGCTTCTAACATGACACATCAGAGCGAACCGAAGTGAACTCATAAAATGGAATAGAATCACACCATGCACAATGTATTAATAGCATGAAATGTACCAACATTGTATTATATATATATATATATATATATATCTTTATATATATATATATATTTATTACTGTTTATGTTGTGTACTTTTATTAGCAAACACTATAATAGGTATGTATATAGATTTGTTGCGGTATTTACAATAGAGTGTGCAGTAAAACCTAAATTACAAAGATAAAATAGATGATTCAAATAATAAAAAAGAACGAAAAGTAAGCCTGGAATAATATCATGTACTAGCAGGAAGATCCGACGTTGCTCGGGATTTAGGTAGAATCACAACTATATACTTTTTCATTATGCTCTCGACACCATAATACTATTTTTTGTTTGTAATGCCATCCCCTTCCTTTTCGTCCGATAATATGGCCGGAAGAAGCTGAAATGTTGTAAAACTCTCTAAATATATGTCTTATACATATCGCGTGACTACAATCGTTACAGCTTGCTGATGATTCCACTGGGCACGGAGATTTACTAAAGATGTCTAAATCTGCCCTTTTAGATGAAACCGCGGTACATTGCTGAAATATGTAATATCCAGTATTTAAATACATTATATTAGCTCTCTTATATGATCGAGCACTTTATTTGATTTCTTTTTATATACAACCTGACACACACTATATATATATATATATATATATATATATATATATATATATATATATATATGTATATTTCGGCAGCAAGTCATTTTTTATACATGTGTCATTGAAGACCACGGAGTTTTCATTCTTTGCTATCTTTCTGGTTAATTTCTCGACGCGGCGAGCAGATCGTCGGTTATCCGGTGTCAATTTGTGGATTATGGCGCCTAACGTTTTATCTTGGGCCATTTCTCGAGCGCTTTCGGTCTCGCGAATGTCTTCAGGAGACTGGAGATATATATATATATATATATAATTCATATAATTTTCTCTTTACTATACAGTTGGTTATTATTATTATTATTATTATTATTTATATTATTATTTTTTTATTATTATTACTATTATTATTGTTTGTTTTTCTCTTTGATTCCTAGGACCTAGTTCAAATGTCTGAAACATACGAAGAGGTTAAAATATAGCTTGTCGGTTACTGTATTCAAACTAACTTTTTAAAAAATTCAATTGATTTTTATGACTAGAAAATACAGAAATAAAAAGACAGAAGTAAAATAAAAATTATAAGTTGAATGAGAAAAGTACAGTCTAATCTATTAGACGTCAAAATTAGCCATAAACGATAAAAAAAACTTTATTGATTTGTCGTTTAGATATTTACATCCCTCAACGTTTTCAAATTGGCTTTAATGATAAAATCTTCTTGAACTTTTACCTGGCAACTTTCCCATGCGGGAACAGATAACATAATTTTGAAAGAAATCAATAATATATGGCGTGTAACGGTAGGGGATTTCTATGGCACTTTGTAAAAGAGTCGAAAAAATAAAGGACGACCAAATGACCGCAGACAAATGAAACAATACTGCCCCCTGTCTATCGCTGTGGCGACCTAATCATAGGAAAGGGTTCGATATCGCTCCTGAGCTTCATGGGGTACAGTTTGGTGCGACAAGCTTCGTAATATATCGTGGCTATTCAACTGTTTTGATTCTTTAGTTGTTGGCTTTATTTCGAAAACGTTTGTGATTTACACCATAAAGTAAATATACTTTTTAAAAATAACACCCCAACTAAATTGAAACTATTCCCTATTTAATTTACAGGTGTTAAATACAACGAATAGGCTATATTGCCGGTCCCGGCAAAATAACGATTACTGCGTTATTTTGCCGTGACCGGCAATATAGCCTCTTCCTAAATACAAAGACCGAAGTATTTTGAAACCAATGAACTAATGAAGCAACACACCGTTTTGTTTTTTAAATACCGGACAGTGAAAATAAACAGTTCGAAGTTCGAATGCAATGTTCGTCCGTACTCGATTAGTCTCGGGCCATTAGTCTATTAGTATGACATAACACAATATGTAAATTTCTTATTCTCTCTCTCTCTCTCTCTATCTCTCTCTCTATCTCTCTTTATATATATTTATATATATATATATATATTAATATATATATATATATATATATATATATATATATATATATATAAAGATAGAAGAAATAAGAGTGATAAGCATATACGAATGTCCAGATTTATTTCAAACTTCGATTGTTCAATGCAAGGTACATTCTGTAATAAACTAATGTTTAGTATTCTTTGCTTAAGCCAAGGCTTTTCAAAGACCGACATCTTATCATCAGAGGAAATATACAGATAGATAAGTTGGCTGTGGAAAAGCCAAAGTTCAAACATTTGAAAAAAAAGCCAACTTATCTATCTGTAAATCTCCTCTGATGATAAGTTTTCGATCTTTGAAAAGCCTTGGCTTAAGGAAAGAATAATAAACATTAGTTTATAACAGAATATACATTTCATTGAACAATCGAAGTTTGAAATAAATCTGGACATTCGTACATGTTTATCACTCTTATTTCTTCTATCTTTATGATTGCTCTATCTCATATATTGAGCTTAAACCATTTCACTATAGGTTCTATCTACTAAAAGTTTACTTTTAGTTTATATTTGATTATATATATATATATATGTATATATATATATATATATATATATATATATATATATATATATATATATAGCCTGAAGATTCCCCCGGGGATGAAACGCGGGAGCCTCTGTGTAGCTTGATTGCCATATATATTTTCATTGCTTACTACCTAGCTCTACTTACGTATTGAGCACTGTTGAAGTAAATACTGAAAACTGATACATAAAAAAATATATCTCCTTATAATAATTTATATGGATACATGAAGTACTAATATATATATATATATATATATATATATATATATATATATATATATAATAATCGTAATAATTCAGGTAAAAAATATCCACAGGGTGGTAATCCATAGAATTTTAACCGGGTTTATAAAAAGTGCTCAATATCAAAATAGAGCTTTATATATGATAATTTTATTTACACAGACATGTACAAAATCTGCGACACTGGCATGTCGATGTTATCGATCAACAGTTACTATAAACTGAGATCTCATCAGGGAGAGTTAGAATCCGATCTTAACCTCCTATCTGAGGTTGAGATCGGATTCTAACTCTGCCTGATGAGATCTCAGTTTATAGTAACTGTTGTTCAATTACATCGACATGCCAGTGTCGCAGATTTTGTACATGTCTGTGTAAATAAAATTATCATATATATATATATATATATATATAAGTAAATTTACAACATTTTTGAAGCACGCATGAGAATGTATTTAAGTGAAATATTTTAAAAATCAACAATCGTGCAATTTAAATGAAAAATTCATTTATTTAATTTATATATATATTTAATTAATATATATATATATATATATATATATATATATATATATATATATATATATATATATATATATATATATATACATGCCCTTCAAGGCACCAAGATATACGCGCCACATCATCAGTTTGATTTGAACACTGCTTATTTGACTTCTCTATCACGCGCACAGACACACTCATACGCATGCACATCCTTCCTCAGTTAGCTTTATATTGACAATTGTTCACCGTGCAATTAATATATAAGTTGACTTATTGGTATACATTTGTATGTATATGCGTGTGTTTATGTATTTGTATATATATGTATGTATATATGCGTGTGTGTGGATGTGTGCGCATATTTATATTTACGTTTATAGACACGCTGCTAATCACTGAATTTTAGATATAGACCCCTAAAACATATTGCCTATCAGACGGCCTTAAATCAGCAGATAATTGTATTTATCTGTGATCATTAGTTTATTTCTTCTTCTTTGTCCTCTTTCTCCCCATGATCTGTCTCTTTCCTTTTCCCGGCTCTGTGTCAGACAGACTATCCGCTGGCGTTCAAAGCAAACACCCACACACACACCAAGCTGACAGTTTTAACTTAAGGACTCCTTTCTTTTCTCATTCCTTTTTTTCTCTTTGCCTTCCCGATACATGTGTACCGGAAACAAAGCAGACAAAGAGAACCCCAATATATGACCTTGAGAGGCGCCCTCTGGTGATTGTTTTTTGAAATAATAAAAAAATAATATTCATTTTTGTTCGCAATTTTCACGAACTCTGTTCACACCTCATAGAAACCTTGATGAAAGGAATGGTTCCCGGAAGTTTTCTTACAGACGATACCCCAAAAAAACAAAAAAAAATGAAATTAGAATGTTATTGACTTTGCTTCTAAAATCATCCAATCAATTTGTCCGACATTGTAAGTTGCACGTTTATTTATTTATTTTTATTCACTATTATTATACTTCTTTTGACACTTGTGCGCTTATGATTTGATGTTTACAAACAACACCTATATACATATAAATATTTTTTTCTTGAAATTATCATCCTGAGGAAGTCTTACAAATAAAGACGAAACGTTGATGAATATATAACAAAACATCCTTTTTAGTGTTTCCTTTCCCATATATATATATATATATATATATATATATATATATATATATATATATATATAATGTAATATCCTATAAAACCTTATTTAATTTAGAGAAAAAATTCATAAATTCATCATAAAACATAGTTATTACATACAAATGTTTCTGCACTTTTCTATAACATATATTTCCGTAATATGCAAACTATCATTGATTTTCTTTCTTAAGTGGCTTCGTCAGTGCATACAAGTTAAACATGCTTGTAAAATAACTGAAGCGCATCTAATGTTCATTTTGTTAATATTGGTTTTTACCTGAGAATATTTTTCTAAGAAAACACTTTTTTAGTCACAGTTTATCATATGAATGTTCATATCGTCATATATAGTAAATTCCTTCCTTTCCTGTGTAGGTTTCATCTATATGTCTCGAATAAAAGCATACGATGAAAGTTGAAAATACTATTGATAAATATTTCCAACAACCTTAATCGTTTGGCTTACATGTTTTCTTCCATATCCTTAATTGTACATTTTAACACTTTGCTTCATATATATATATACACATATATATATATATATATATATATATATATATATATATATATATATATATATATATATATATATAGTAGTAAGGTATGAAAATATATTCATGCCCATTAAGCTTCACAGTAGTGTTCGCAATTTATTCCCATTAAAAATGGTGTATTAGTGGGTTCGCCCCACGTGTGAGTTTGCTCTTTTCTTTGTTTTGTTTCACCCAAAAATGAACCACTGTATAGTGTAGGGTTTTTCAAGACACCAATAATTTTGTACCCTTTGTGAATTTTTCTGATGATTTTGTAATGTTGCAGAGACGATATTGACAAAAAAATGTTGTTTGGCACAAGACAAATGAAACGGACCGTAAAAAATATATCTCACAGAAATGTTATGGTTTTTAGAAATGTGAAAAAATAATATAACAAAAACATGGTTATTGGAATATAATTTAAACCTGAATATATATATATATATATATATATATATATATATATATATATATATATATATATTGTGTACTACACTCAGTTACAATCTCTGCCGGTTACACAGTTCGAACCCCAGAAGGAAAATGATATTTAACTCAGTAGGCGGAGCGCGTACCGATCTACCCACAATGCGTCGTCTTTAATAGCGAGGTCAGTGGCCATATAAGCAGGCTGTCGAGAGCACCTAAAATGGTGTTGCATTACGCTGTATATGACGGTCTGTTATCAACTTATTTAAAGAAACCCACTTAGCGAGTGCTTTGAATAATTATTTATGAATTATATTTTTCAAATAAATCCACATACACATGTGTTTTATGACATACAATGCCAAACCTGCAATCATCAGAATGGGAGGAGACACACTCTGCCAGTCACACTGTACAAACTCCGATACGAAAGTCATATTTAACTCAGTAGTCGGATCGCGTACCGATGTGCCTACCACGCATTGTCTAGAAATGGAAGACTCAATTAACGTCTTAAATTACAAAGTCAGCGGTCACACACGCACACACACACGCATACACACACACACATATATATATATATATATATATATACACATATATATGACTATTTTTATTTACACAGACATGTACAAAATCTGCGACACTGGCATGTCGATGTTATCGATCAACAGTTATTATAAACTAAGATCTCATCATTGCAACATTCCGTTTTTTTTTCAACTGCACAACTAATAACATGGCGAATGTGTTCTTTGCTTGGAGTGAAAATGACCGCCAATGCATGAGGTACAATTAAGATAACCTTAATGAAACAAGAAGAAAAATTAAATACATAATTGAGTTCGGCATCTTTATATTAATTAAATTATAGGACAACTTCACGTGGGTGTGTGTATTTCTCTCGTGAACATAACTTTGATAATTACGCATTGAATTAAGAGTGTATTTACTATTAATAGAAACATTTAAAATATATAAAACTCAATATCTGTGTGTGTGATGTGTGTGTTTCCTAGGAAATGTTAGAAAATCTACATCGTGGAAGACAATGGAAGTGTTCTTGAATCACTAAGTGCAGTCTATGATTGCATAGCCACCCTTTTAAAACTTGAAATATATCATATTTTTGTAAAATTTAAATCATATATATAACATTTTCTTGAAAAGACAATGCAAGTTGTCCTGAATATCTACGTCACTCTCTATGTGCCAAATATATACGTGCCGTCACGTCTGTGTGACCTATGGGGAAAGGACCGTCTTAAATCATTGAATACGTGTATCCGATTTTCATGAAATTTAAACCATATGTATAAGACACTAATTCAGAGTGTTTTCCAACATTTCAGTTTCTTCCGACGATATTAGGGAGGGAAACGGGAGGAAGTGGGCAGTAAAAACAAATATAGTAATATGGTGTCATAAGCATAGTGAAAAAATACATCGTATTTACCGTCATTCAATCTGAGAAACGTCGGAATTTTCCGGCTAGTTTTAAATAAAAAGTTCAATAGCGTAAATTAAAGGACAATTTAAAAAACATGTTTAAAAATACTAATAAAAGGACGACATGAAGTCAACCAGAATTCATTTTCGTTTCTTCGTAAATAAGTTAAAAAATTTAATCTATTTTCATAGTTTACGAAATAAAAAAGAATTATTTCATGACCCCCAGCATGTTAAAGCATTTAAATTGTCGAAGAGAATGGTAGTTCTGGCTTGCTAATTATTTTGATTATTAGCAAGTGTATTGAGAGGATTGAACATTTGGAAGTAAATTACATCAAATAAGATTATAAATAGAAATTAAAACAGCATTATTTAACAAGTTTTATAACAATTAATTAACTTAATAATTTAATGACCTAACGCTACCGCGATTCTTAAATTTAACTTGTAAATCATATAAAAAAAATTGGTAAACGAAAAACCGGCAATGTTTAAGAAAAAGTGAAACGAAAATGAAAGTAAACAAGCCGCGCGTGTGTGGTCCCCCTCTGTATGTGACTCGATGTGGTGAGTGTAAAATGCAATACAATTGGGCAATTTGGGGCATTTTTGACTCCCCCTTTGACCCCCTGGGGGCGCAAATCAGAAGTTTTCTGAGATCAAGGATGCTCATTTTATATCCAGAACAATTGCCTCTATTTTTTGCCAAGTTTCAGAAAAATTGAATGGATGGATCAAACGTTATGGGAGAAAAGGGTCATTTTTTGCCATTTTGGGGGCTTTTGACACCCTGGGGTCGCGAACCAGATTTTTTTCAAAGACAGAGATACTTATTTTCTATTAAGAACAATTGCCTCCATATTGTGGTCAAGTTTCATAGAAAATAAATGGGTGGATGAAATGTTATGTGGCAAAAAATGTCATTTTTTGCCTTTTCGGGGCCTTTTGACCCCCTGGGGCTGCTAACCAGATTTTTGTTTAAAAAATCAGAGAATGTCACTTACTAACCTGACCAAAGTTATAACTTCATGTAAATTTCAGAGAAATTCAATGGTTGGTCGCGGAGAAAAATCCGGACGGACGAACGGACGGACGGACAGGCCTCAAAACATAAGTCCCCCGATTTTATAAATCGGGGGACCAACAAAAACACATAGGCAACTAGTTTAAAATATAATAAACTTTACTTAGTTTTCCTTAGTTTTAAATATAATTATGTTAATTTAGTTGCTTTAACACTTCACTAGATATTAACACGACACGATACGGGGTTGATTGCCGAAGTCGACTTTTTTGAACCAGTTAAATCAATCTGGTATAGAAATCGATCTGGTATGATTTGGTATCGATCTGGTATGAACCAGTTAAATCAATCTGGTATCGAAATCGATACTAACAATGTTTACAAGCATAATTGAATCACAAGGCAATTTTAAAGATCGTTTGAAAAATGAGTATTAGAAGAATTTAATTAGTTGGATAAAGAAATACCAAATATCGACATTTTCTTAAGTAGCTGTCCCGGTCAGGCGTTGCCCGGGAGTCTTTTGCACCCTCTTTTGAGGTTTTTCTTTTATTAAATTGCTTTTGAGAAAATAATTTCGTACAACGTAATTCAATAAAATAAAATATATGTTCATATTCATTTCCCTCTTTACGAAAGTAGAGTTAGACACAAGGTCGTCTTTTAGTGTAAGAATACATTATGCTTCCTAGAAAGAGGCACTGGAGCTGAACATAAATTAAAATTGCCGCAGTCTAGAAAGATTTCTCTTTCACTGACTTAGGGCAGAAAAGATGAAGTGCAGTATTAGAACAGATACTACACTTCGCTCCTTGGCAAAAGACTAACATAAAGAAATATATTATATTTAAAAGAAAATCGGTTTTGCAATAAAATCGGTCGAACATTTTCAAATCCCAAAAATACTTTCTATTATAGTAACTATGTCATTTTCTGATAAAACCTTATTGTAAGTAGAATTTTAAAAGTTAAATTTAATTTTTACTTTATCGTTCAACAATATATCATAAATTGACTCACAATTCTTCAACCAGAACATCTAGCATCATTGTTATGCTCCCATTACAAATATCAAAATCAAGATGTAATGCTTCTAAACCTTATATCAATAATGTTTATTTCAATTTTGAACAACATTCAGTACATGCTTTTGATTTTTTTAAATGTTTTAAATTTAAGGCTGGCGCTTAAAGGGTCTTGAGAAAAAATTGAAATCGAGGGGTCTTGCTGAATTGATGTTTCATGCCTATGGATTGAATTTAATTCAAATCTAGAACAATTTTATTTTCAAATAGGACGTTGTGTTAATATTATGTACCCTTAAACCCCTTTAAAATAACTGAAAGAAACTTCAATTTTTGGATTATTTATTAATAAGTGTCTGATACTTATTCTTAAAATTTCACAAAAATCGGAGGTATCTGAATATTCACGAAGAGCGTAAACCTTCTCATTACCCCCGTTTCATAAGATATGATAGAATAAATATAGCCCACATTAGCCACTCATAAGTTTACCAGTTGTGTTCCTAAAGTCATGATGATCAGTTAATTGGATTAAGAGTGGATCCTATACATATAGATATATAAATATATAAACATGTTTTATTTTATAACATTTGGCGATAACAAGAAGCATCAACCAATCAGCGGAGAAAAGCTTTTGCGATTTCAACCGGGTAAAAGCTCGGATGTGTTATGAAACACCGTTCCGAACCGGGATCAGTTTACTTCTCGTTAAAGAATTATGTGGTTCAGAATTCTCGGAAAAGACGAGGGTTCCAAATAAAGACCAAACACCGCAGCGAGCATGTTTACAAAAAATAGCAAACAAGTAGTTATAGAGATGAAGTGTATTGATCAAGTTCTGAATACAGGGAGAGAAAAACCTACACTTACTTTAATATGGGTATAATATGGGTACAAAATGGTGATCATTTTTCAAACTGATGTTTTTACAAAATTTAAGTAGTTTTAAATCGGATTTAAAAATGTAATTTCATTATAAAGTTTTAATAAATAAACATAACGTCATTATATACACATTACCAAATGAACTCTTACGGACACAAGTTGGTAAATGTATTTCTCACTGGCAAAACAAACACGCTAATATGTACACATCTTCATGCGTATCACATTTACACACACTTAATCGCACACAGTTCCATTCGAAATTAACATTTCCACAACATTCCTTCTTTTACGAACAAGATCTTCTTTGCCATAGAATGTTCTTTGAACTCTTAAACACTTATTTTTCCATGAAATGAATTGGTTTTGTATGGAAGGAGTCTGTCAGTATTTCATTTCATGATGTCCTTCAAAAATTATGTTTGGTACATATTTAAAAAATAATCTGAACATAATTGCAAATAAGTTAGTTTTAAATAAATGAGAACAAATAATTAGAATATATTTTTCAAATGTTTATACTGAGGATCGATTATATATATATATATATATATATATATATATATATATATATATATATATATATATATATATAGTCTCGGAAGTTCTTTTAACCTTTCAAACTGGGAAGAAAAAAAAGAAAAAATTTTTGTTGAAAGATTTTAGTCTAGTAAGTCAATCAATCTACTGCAATCACTATTTTAGTTTACTTCCAAGAATATACTCTAATATAAATATATTTTTATATATGTTTTTATATATTACTATTTTACAGAACATCTATTTTATAGAGTTAGATGATTCCATTATAATAACCCCCCTTTTTCCCTTGGTTATTTTCTTTGTCTACAAATGTTTTAAAATTAAAAATATATATTTATAAAAATATTTCATATATACATATATATATATACATTTATTTATTTATTTATCATGGACTATTTACATATGTTATACATTTTTATATATATATATATCGATTATATATCGATTATATATGTACTATAAAAAGACTATGGTGTGTGTGTGAAGATTGTCTGTGTATACACAACTAAAACATGTAATCGATTGACAAAAATGAATTGACAGATTATAAATACTAAGGCAGTAGCTGTTATGATATCAATACCAAAGTCCAAATATCACGTAAATCTTAACGATTTGTTTAACTAGGTAGGTGTTCTATCAATTTAAAAGAATGTTTATGACATAAAAACGTTGCATAAAACCAGGTAAACTTTTCCTCAATACTCCGAAGATAAATTTAAAAAAAGAGTATTTTGCATTTATCCTAAGCATATATATATATATATATATATATATATATATATATATATATATATATATATATATATATATATATGAGGAAGAATGGAAAGGAATTAGAGAAGCAAAAGCCAAATCATAATTCAATTCAATTGCTCAGAGCAAGGTATATTCCGCAAAAAAGGCAATTTATTCAAGTTAAATTTTCCTTAAGCCTGGTATTTCAAAGATCAAAATCTTATCATCAGAGGAAGTCGCTGGGATAGATAAGTTGGCAACGGCCAAGATTTAAAATTTGAAAAAATAAAATAAAAGTTGTAGGGGGAAGAAACACAGGGCAAAATTCTGCCCGAATGCAAGCAAATGTCCGATTGCTAAAAAGTCCAATGTCGAAAAGTCCAGCGGAAATCCTGGATATTGAGCTGTATACTCTTTACAATATGTTTTACTTTTCCTAAAAGTTCGCTTTTAGTACACCACTTTATATATATATATATATATATATATATATATATATATATATATATATATATATATATATATATATTAAAAGTGAAAAAGGAAAGCAAAAACTATATTATCTATGGGTTAATCAACGTGTCGTCTTTATTTGTAAGACTTCCTCAGAATAAAGAAAATTAAAGACGAAAATAACACAAGCATTAAATTGATTTGCTTGAAAGCGGCGCGCTTCAGATGGTTTGCGATTAAAAGAAAAGTGTTTTGTAAAAGTGAGAAGGCAGGAAAAACTGTGCATTTGCAATATGTGTATAGGTGTATTTTTTTCAAGGCCGAATTAATAAAATAATCTAAACCAACACGTCCCTCCCACCTCCTAAAAACTTAATAAACTGTTGCTGCTGCTCGACGCGCAGTTTTGTTTCTGCCTTCTCACTTTTATTATAAACTTTTCTTTCAAGTGCAAATAAGCTGAGGCTCGCCACTTTCAGTTAAATCAATTATTACCAAATGGTCACCCATCTGGTACTAACCAAGCTCAACTTCGCTTAACTTCGGTGATCTAGCGGGAACCGGTGTGTCAACGTGATTATGCCGTATAATATTATATAATACACTATTTTATCATATTCTATTTAAATATAGTTATTGACGATTATCTTCGAAAATCAGCGGATTAATTGTAATCTCCTGGAATATGAAAGGATGTGTTCCTTGTTATTTTTTCCCCCATATGTATTTTAAAGTTCACAATTATTTACTGTTTAGATTACTTATGTTTTTCAGAAACAAAAAACGTATTATTTCTTGAAATATAATATTTGATAAAACATTTTAAACTGGAACTATATAAGTATTTTACAGGTGAATCCATCTTTTTTGAAAAAACATCTTTACATTCGACTGTTGAATCTATTCTGCCATGAAAAAGGGAAAAAATAGCCAAAAGAAAATAATGTTTTTTTCAATTTTGTTTTAATATTTTATTTTATATATGTGTGATCATTCTATAATTCAATTGTTAAATTGAGCTGTAAATAATTGATTTATACATGTTTTTGTTGATGAGATTATTAAAAAGAAATCTGAAACATATGTACACAATAATTGTTGATGTTAAACTTTTAAGGTATGATTACAAAATATTGATTATCTGATGACTATTGAGTTAAAATATATGAGCTCTGTTAGAGTTAAAGTTTTAATCATTGAGATAAATTTTCCCTGCAGTATTCACTTGTATCATAATAGTTTGCAATTCATCATGTACTTATTTTTATATAATTTGAAGAAATTAGTTTTTTTGGTTCTTTATCATACAGCTTAGGTACACTATTTGAACTTGACTTTCTCTCATATATATATATATATATATATATATATATATATATATATTTAATTTAATAAATGATCAGAATGTACTTTTTACCAATATATTTATTCATAAAATTGTGTCTGCCCATTTAAAAAAAAACATTTTTTTTTTACAAGTAATCAATTCAATATATATTTTCAGAAAATGTTTCTCTTATAAAAAATAAGAGAATCAATCAAATTAATCCAAGAAAAATCAAAACTATTATTTGCTGTTACTCATATTCCAATTTTCTTACTTGGATCCTAATTAAGTATTTATACTTATTGATTTTTATATTGTATTTTATTTATAGTAAATGAACTTTAGAGGTCATTGTCGCCCAACATAAGCGCTGGTTATTTGGGAAGCTTTACTCTCCATCATTCTTTTCTTTCTAATATTCTAACTTGTCTCAGAATTACAGATTGTTTATTTCTCCTTTGGTCAGTCAGTTATACGGCACTTTTAATAGACGGCATATCTCAGTATTGTATATTTTTCCACATTTATATGGAATAGAATGATCACAGTAATGTTATTTCCTGTTGAAGTTTTGACTCAAACGAGATATTTTAGGACAGTATAATCAGCTCTGAATATAATCTTTTTTTTTTCGGACAACCTTTCACATGTAGTAGACAAAATGATGTGAACGTTCAGGTAGTTTATTTGATGTTAGATCCAGGTTTCTTGGAGCTAATAGTTTCTTGGTAGTTATTTCGGTGGAAGGTTCTTTTTAGAGTCTTTTTTCCCTTCTTTATACATATGTGTGTTACTACGTATAACTCCTCCTAGACCTGTAAACAGAAGACGATGTTTTCTTCATATTATATAAGTGGGAGGAGTTGATGTTGAGGTATTCTCTATCAATGTTTTGTCTTTGATGTACGGATGATCGAAATGCCTGAGCATTGCGAGTTAAAAAGGAACGACAATTTGTCATTCTATTTATAAGTTATTGGGTTGATGCAAAAACAATTGCGTTTTTTGACGTTCAACTTTAAAAAACAATAACTTATTTTATACTATTATTCCATTATCATAAAAACCAGGAGTTCTGGAAGCGATCAAGTCATTGAAGGCCGATTCGGCATCATCTCAGCTTTTGAAGCATTTATCGCGCAGAAAGTTGTCGAGATGCTTGAAAAAGTGATAATAGGTAGGCGAGAGGTCCGGTGAATATGGCGGATGAGGCAGAGTCTCGTAGCCAAATTCGTTCAGCTTCTGCCGGGTCAGTTGTGCAACATGCGGGCGAGCGTTGTAATAGAGGAGAATTGGTCCCTGCATATTGACCAATTTCGGGCGCATACGGTGGAGCCTCTGGTGCATTTCGTCAATTTGTTGGCAGTACTTCTCTACGGTAATCGTTTTGCCCGGATTCAAGAAGCTGTGATGGATGAAATCGGTCGCAGACCACCAAACAGTCACCATAATCTTTTTTTGGTGCAATTTCTGCTTCGGGAAGTGTTTTGGAGCTTCGCCGCATCCAACCACTGTGCCGAACGTCGCCGATTGTCATAGAGGATCCACTTCTCATCACACGTCACAATTCGCTTGAGAAATGGGCAGTTTCTGTTGCACAGCAAGAGCGAAGAAGACACCTCAAAACGACGATTTTTTTTATTATCGTTCAATTCGTGCGGCACCCATTTATCCAGCTTTGTTGACTTCCCAATTTGCTTCAAATGGCGAACAACTGTTGAGTGGTCGACCTCGAGTTCATCAGCAACTGCTCGTGTGGTTTTGCGAGGATCGGCTTCAGTTAAGGCTGTCAGATCTTCGTTATCAACCGCAGTCGGCCGGCCTTGAACGTGTTCATCTTCGAAGCTCTCGTCACCATTGCGAAATTTGTTGAACCACATCTGTGCCGTACGTTCGTTAGTGTGTCCTGAGCCAAACACATCATTGATATCACGAGCTGTCTAGGCAGCTTTTCGGCCTAGTTTGAACTGGAACAAGAATATCGTGCGGATTTCAATTTTGCCCATGCTGTCGAAAAGCCTGCAAAAACAATAAATGAAGAGATTAAAAATAGAAACGAATAACACGATTTGACAGAGAGAGAGACGCGCTTAAAAATAACTTATAACAACTCTATATTTATGAATTAATTAATTCAGAAAACATATATAAATATAACATATGTGAGAAAACGACATTATTTTTGCACCAACCTAATATTAATTTCAACTACATAGGTCCTGGTTTCAAACTGATGCGCAATATAGGAATAGTAGCTAAAATTATGCAAATAATCTAAAACTTTTCGAACTACGAAAAGTGTAATCAGAAGAGAGTCGAGGTTTGATCAGACCAAACGATGTGAAAATAACAACCAAGATAAAGATAATAATCCGACTAATACAAACGATATTTGTTTTAACCTTGAAACGTAAAATTATGTTTTTGTGTCCGCCTGTTGTTTTTGTTGCCCTGATGCCATACAGTAATGCATAAATACGAAATACGCAACAAAAATGAATATCGTATAATTAAGATGTCAGTTGGGTCGAATGCATAAACAGTTCTATCGGAGTTCCCACACATTGGCTATCCGTTATCGTAATCGGCTAATTAAAGAAGATGGCGGCCGGTAGCGATTATAACTTTCTTTTTTTATATAAACATTTTTCAAAACCCACCGATTTGCACCGAGTCAACTTGAAATACACGAATGATTCAATAAAGAAAATTTGAATGGCTCGTAATTACTGTAACTCATTAAAAAGTAATGGCCCGAAGCAAAACAGACAATGAAGTAATATTATGCGAAGCCTTACTAGAGACTAGCATGCATATATATATATATATATATATATATATATATATATCATTTAATGTATAATATTACAAGGGGAGATAGTATATTGTGTACAGATTTTCAGTATTTTACTTTAACCGTGCTCAATATTTGAGCAGAGTTTAGTAGAAAGATATGAACATATATTTATAGCAGAGGCGTCTGCGTTTAATCCTTGCATCGTATCATAAAACTAAACGTCTGACGATTGCCTCTGAGGATGAAACGCGGGTGCCTTTGTGTAGCTTGTCATAATTATATTTTCATAGTCGACTACACACACACACACACACACATATATATATAGTGTAATACTAGATAAGAAATAGCTTGTCATAATTATATTTTCATAGTCGACTACACACACACACACACACACACACACATATATATATATATATATATATATATATATATATATATATATAAATATAGTGTAATAATAGATAAGAAATACTTGTTGTACTGTTCAGATTGAAATAAGAAGTTATTTTTAAATGCAACAAATGAAGCCTAATATTAAGAATAGAATAGATAACATATACATTTATAACTTAGACAGCTGAAAAATAACATAGAGTAAAATGTGGCGATAGTAAATACATAGATAGCTGATAGAGACGTGTATGAATTGTTTAGTTAATTAGAAATAACAATAATTAGAACAATAAAACATAATCTGTTTTTCTTACATAGTTTAAATCCAGGAGTAAGCTAAATTTTAGCATGTATTTTGAGATGTTAAAGTATATAAAAAGAAAATTGACGTAAAGAAACGTTGACTAAATTACATTCAGTTTACTACTACGAATGATAATAATAATAATATATATACAAAGATAAGTATATTTATGTATACATATATATTTACATATATATATAAATATATATATATATATATATATATATATACATATATATACATATACATATATGTATATATATATATATATATATAAATATATATATATATATATATATATATATATATATAAATATATATATATATTTATATATATATATATATATATATATATATATATATATATATATATATATATATATATATATATATATATATAGGGTGGGCCAAAATAAGGGTCCTATCTTTAAATTTGAATAACTTGAATTTGAATAACTTCCACAAAATAAAAGTTAAACTCACCAAACTTTATGTGTGTGTAGACTGACCATTCCGAGATTTTTTGAAATAAACAAAACAAATTTTAGCCGAAAAACACTTCTTAAAACTTACAAAAACTAAAGTATTGTTTTTTATACTATACTGTTTTGAGTTTTTTAAGCAAAAATAATGTTTTCTAAATGAGGGTGCGTTCCTTAGGGCTAATACGGCTCATGCTTTCTTCGGAAGGGGTCCTTTACTTATTCTAAAAAAAAAAAAAAAAAAAATGAATAAATAAAAAAGTTATGAATTTTTAAAAATAGGACCCTTATTTTTGCCCACCCTGTATATATATGTACAGGATTTGCTCCTCAACTAATTTACCGAGTATTATTCATTTTGGAACACTGCTGTTAGGCGGAAGGGTACATCATATGGACTCTATTTAGTTTAATTCAGTACTATGCAAGAAGAACAAAGAGGAAGTGTAAGCCTTTCGTAGAAATTTACCAATATGTATTAGACATCAGTTTTTTATTATCGTCCAATTTTCAGTTATGTATTAGTATTTAAAGGAAACTAGAGAACATAATATAAATACAACGTACTATTTTAACATTTATATATTTCAGATTTGCATTAAATTTAAGCGATCGTCATCAGACACCACTTTAGCTAAATTCCTTGAATTTCAATTTCTTCTTTGAAGACCCGTTAAGTTAAAGCCTTGCATGTTAAGACATTTTCTAAAATCAAAATGATATAATAGATCTTGATAAAAAATGGAATAAAGATTCAAGATATAAAGTTAAGTAGCATTATATCTTGATTTTAATTTTCCTCAGGAGACATGGGAATTGCGAAAACCATGCTCTTATCGAATACTTAATTATAACTATCCTGGGATGTGTAAGGTTTGAGGGGAGGGAGCATATCAACCATCTGTCGGTTATTAAATGTCGAATAAACGTGTCAAAAATAATTTTATAAGGAGAATAATTATTTTATATTCCTAGAATATATTTCTGGCAGAAGAAATTCCTCTCAGAATACACTACTCGAGAAAACAATACTCCTAGAAAAATACTCTCAGAATACATTGTTTACAAAATACATCGATCTCAGAATACATTGCTCTTAGAATACATTATTCCCAGAATATATTGTATTACGCTTAGAAAGCTTAACTGTTAAAACGAAAATTTTACAGAGGTTTCCATGGTTAATCAAAAAAAGACACTACTTCCGAATACATTGCTCTCATAATACATTATTTTAATGGTAATCTTCTTTGTTCTAAACACGATCGAATGCCTTCTACTATCTATTTTTTTTTTTTTTTTTTTTTTTTTTTTTTTACATGGTTCACCCCAAACAAGGCAAAACGCCACTGTAAACGTAAGGGGCTACTGAGAAAAAAGGAAAAGGGGGGGAAGGATTGGTGGTTCAGCTTAAATTGGGATCTGAGCGGCGAGGTGTCTGTTTACATTAGTTTTAAATTTCTGCATGTCAGTACTGTCGGGGAAACAGGGGGCAGGGAGGGAGTTCCAGAGGCCAGCAGCACGAGGAAAGAAGCTATTTGAGTAGAATGCTCTCCGGCATCTGGGGACCTCCACAGTGAATGAGTGAGATTTAGTAGAATGTCGAGTTAGTCTAGTGAATTTACGTCGAGGGGGTACCAGAGCAGCACACTCATCGGAGCATAATCCAAATTTTGGAAGAAAAAGGAAGAAAAAGCTTTGGATTTTTTTAATAATCAGATTGAATAACACGGTTAGGGATAAACTTAAAAATGCTAGAGCATGAGGTGCCAAACCAATCGAACCGAGATATTGTCCTAAGGAATCAGGTCGTTACTCACGGCCTACAGGTGGCGCTAGTGTTTCGTTTTTTTGTTGTTGCAGTCTGCGAATATTATATATATATATATATATTGATAATAATCCAGGCAAAGGATAGTAATCAAAAGAATTGCAATCGTGTTTCTAAAAAGTG
Source organism: Sepiola atlantica (assembly GCA_963556195.1). Classification (NCBI taxonomy): domain Eukaryota; kingdom Metazoa; phylum Mollusca; class Cephalopoda; order Sepiida; family Sepiolidae; genus Sepiola; species Sepiola atlantica. The sequence goes on along the minus strand of OY744553.1, from coordinate 16,655,109 downwards.
CTCAATATCAAGTAGAGCTTTTATATATGATTATTTTTATGTACACAGACATTTACAAAATCTGCGACACTGACATGTCGATGTTATCGATCAACAGCTGTTATAATCTGAGATCTCATCAGGCAGAGTAAAAATCAGATCTTAACTTTAGATCATATTTGGAAAGAATGAAATGGAGTGAAAAGAATAGAAATTTAAAATGTAAATTTGGAAAGTCACGTGGTTGAGACGGTTAAAAATTATAATCTAAATATAAGTATGTAAAAACTAATAACAAAATATTAATATAAAATATAAAATGTAAAATAAAATCAGATAAAATAAAATAAAATGAAATAAAATAAAATAAAATAAAAAGAGAGATGAATAATAAATAGATAGATAGATGGATAAAAAGATAGATAGATAGATAGAGAGATAGATAGATAGAGAGATAGATGGATAGATAGATAGATATATAGAGATAAAATGAAATAAAATAAACTATACAGTAGATCATTTTATCCAAGACATTTCAATCCAATAACTTTTTATTCTTTGTAGATTTTTCTGATGATTTTGTATTGTTGCAGAGACGGTATTGACATAAACATGTTGTTTGGCTCACGGCAAATGAAACGGACCGTAAAAAATAAATCTCACAGAAATGTTATAGTTTTTGGAAATGTGAAAAATAATAAAAAATAAAATAAAATAAAAACATGGTTTATGAATATAAAATCAATCTGACTTATATATGTTCTGTTGTTACTGATTGACACATCGAGCTGAACCTTTTAAAGAGACTGCTAATTAAAAGGCAATTAACGAAATTTCATTTTATGATATATCGTGCTTTTCATCCCCCCCTCTCTCTCTCTCTCTCTCTCTCTCTCTCTCTATATATATATATATATATATATATATATATATATATATGTACACAGAGAGAGAAAGAGAGAGAGAGAGAGAAAGAGAGAGGCAGAGATAGATCTGTTTGACAAAACGTGACTGGTTAGGTGAATATGTTGGTAAATATATATTTAGTCCGGTGTAAATATATGTAACCGGTGCAAGGTGAAGATGATTTTAGTTCGATGATCAAATCTTCCGAGCGGTAATACAGTTATATATAACCATGCTGATGAGTTTAGTGTTTTGATGAGTCGTGTACCTCTGCGCATACTTAAGATATTTTTCATAAATACTCATTTAAATCTCTATTCAAGGAATAGCACTTTGTAAAGAAAATATGAATACTTTCTTATTAAAGCAATATTGAAAAGTCCCCCCTCAAACTTACGTCGGATGATCACTATGGGTAAGCTTACTATGTTTGTTAAATGAATATTATATATACTAATCTTCTTCGTAGTAGAGCTGTTTCAGCGTTTTGGTAAATGCGTCAGTGGAAGTCAAAGGTCACTAGTCCGATATTTGAATACTACGACTGATGTTATTGTTACATATAAACACACTGATGAATACTGGTTAAGATGAAACATATATATATATATATATATATATATATATATATATATATATAGAGAGAGAGAGAGAGAGAGAGAGAGAGAGATATGCATATATATATATATAGATATATATATGCATATATATATGTATATATAGAGAGAGATAAATATAAATATGTGTTTTATCTACATATGTATACGTGTTATCCTTTCGAGTATAATCAGGTTTGAGATAATTATTCATACCGATCGTAGAATTCGAAACCTCGGAACACGAGTCATTTTATAACCCAAATTCCGAGGCTTTAACCAACTCGGCCACTATAAAAAATCTGATAACACAGCGATTGTTTAAACCTGTTATAAGCAGCTGTTTATGTATATGTATATATATGTATATGTATATGTATATGTATATATATATATATATATGTATATATATGTGTATATATATATATATATATGTATATATATTTGTATATATACATATGTATATATATACATATATATATGTATATATATTTGTATATATACATATGTATATATATATACATATATATATATATATATATAAATTAATGTAGTTTGCTTAAAGTATTGTTTAAAGTGTATATAAAAGTAATTTATATAAAACAATCTGATGCAGCTGATTTAGACATATGCTGGTGGAATAAGTTTTTCGGTTTTACCCTTTTATTAGTATATTTTTTATATCACAACAAAATTATAATAAAAAGTGGAAACTGCAAAACTCATTCCACCGGTATATGTCTTTATTTGCTTCTAGTTCGTGTTTATCTGTTAGACCTCTGCATTGTATTGCTTTCTATAAATTACCATTATATATCTAAACACATGCGATACATTCAGTACTTGCGAGGATTGACTCAGTGGTAGAGCTTCAGCTTGTAGCCTCTGGGGTTCTGGCTTCGAATATCGCTAGGTAAAGCCACGCTGATGAATTTTATAATGACGAAATCCCTATTTATTGATAATTATGATTTAAAACACACACGCATATATACATATATATATATATATATATATATATATATATATATATATATATATATATATATATATATATAAAAATATATAGTCTCGGAAGTTTCTTAACCATTAAAACTATATTTAAAAAAACAACAAAAAAAACTTATAGTCCCAAGTCTTCCAGTGGAAAATCACTCATGTAAGTCAATTTATGTTTTACAGTTATTATTTTAGTTTGTTTCTAACACTATTTAAGGGATCATCAGTGTTTACCATGAAAAACTGTTTCGGGAATTTATATATATATATATGTGTGTGTGTGTGTGGGGGGTATGTGTATGTGTGTGGGTGGTGGTGTATCGAGAGAGAGTTAGAATTACTACATCCTGGAGTGTGTTCGGTTTCTCTGTACAAGGGTTTGGCAATGCAACCTGACATGAGGATAATTCACCCTACAAGTAAAATCCTGAGTAAATATTCAAAATAACATAGTATTGAAAGCACAAATAAGGTCCCCACGACACGACTATACACTGGCTCATACGCGGAAAAGAAGACCTTCTCCAAGTAATATTTACAGCACTTTGATGGATACTCCACGAGACTTTATTAATCATTTTCCTGGAATCTGGTAAGAGACCACAAGAAAGATATACTACAGCATAGTTAACTGGTCAATTCAGGAGAGAGACAATGAATGTTCTGAACTTCTTTACTGATTCAACGTTTGACAGATAAAGGAGAACTTTAATGGAATACTCGAATATCTATTTATCTTATAAAGTAATCAAGTGTTAACACCAGGAAGTTGCCCCATGATTTTTGAGAACTCTGACCAAATAAATATTTAGAGACAACAGAGTTTGAATTACCTAGGGAAACCATCTTCTCGTGTCTTCACTCTATCTGTAAAAGGCTTTGTCAAGAAAACCTGACATGAGGATACTTCACTCTACAGGTAAACCTTGACCTAATATTTAAAATAAGATAATATTCGAAACCCAAATAAGATTCTCTTAGTATGGCTATAAACTGGATCATACAAGGAACGATGTATCTTTTCCGAGTTGGGTTGCCTTTTTAGCAGCACTTAGTTCGATACTCCACCAGACTAGATGAATAAATCTGTCTTGGAATCAGGTAAGACCAAGAGACCACAAGAAATATATACTATAAGATAGTAAACTGATCAATTCGCAGAGAAGAAAAAATAATGTTTTTCACTTCTTTACTAACTCAACGTTTGAGAAATAATGGTTAACTTTAATAGAACACATACATACTATGTGTCTGATATGGAGATCAGTGTTCGCCCCAGGAAGACGTCCCTAAGAACTACAGCAGAAGTACAATGAAAAAAAGCCATATATATATATATATATATATATATATATATATATATATATATATATATATATATATATATATATATATATATGATTATTATTAATTTTGTTAGTATTATTAATTGTTATGTTAACTAATGGTGGAACTAACATAATATATGTTTCATGTGTTTTCTGTAAAGAAGTTGTTCTTTAATGTGTGTGAATAATGTAAAAGATGTTGATATTTTAACTTAATTTTATGTTGATGTCCTAAGTATTAGGCACTGAGGAATATACGTATCGTAAATCACACAGATATATATATATATATATATATATATATATATATATATATATGGGCACTGTAAGTGTAGTATTAACACAGAATTTCATCGCAAGCTATATGTGCATCGTTCCTTTCATTATGTTGAACGCTCTTGTTACGTCAAGCCGCCGGATGAAGTGTTTAAATTATCACTGTTGATTCGCTATTAAGAGGTGGCCCAGTGGTTATAGATGTCGGGATTTGTTTTGTAAAGTACCCGCAATCCAGGGTTTCGAATCGCATGATGAGTAGTAAATAGTCATATCTCTGCCAATGAATCCCGATTATATAGGACGAAACATATGCGTACATAGATAATGAACAAAACAAATAGTTATTATATATATATATATATATATATATATATATATATGATAAGAAAAGAAAATTCGATTCTTAATCGTCTCTGAAACGATCGTACGCCATTGAATTCTTGGAGCTGTTCTAAATAATTTTGCAAATGTTTGGGGTTATTGATTCATTACTATTTATTCTACATACACACACGTATATATATACATATGTGTGCGTGTATATATATATATATATATATATATATATATATATATATATGTGTATATATATAAATATATAATATAGGCAGCATTTTCTCATTTATGCAAACATTGTTAAAAATAACAGAATTCGTCTGTATAATTATACTTTTTTTTAGATTTTCTGATGGTCTTTTTTTCTATTTAAATAAAAAATAAATAAATGTTTTATAGGTTTCACAGGTTTCACGAACGTTTTCTATTTTTTGTCAAATAATCCTCAGGTGTCAAAAGCAAATGAACAAACACGCTGGGGAAGGAAGAGAGTTTTTAGAAGACGCCGCCTCACCATGCACCTTGTAAATTCTACTTCAATTCATCAACATCTACATCTGTCCTCCCTGTGATTTCAGAAAAACTCTTGTTAATAAGACTAAAATTATACATACACGAAACCAATTGAAAAGAATTAAAAATACTGGAAGCTATCTACATTAAAAAGACATCACATATGAAACCAATGCTAACACTTAAAAATGCTTAACGTAATGCGATGTTGTTCTCGTATGCAATCACGCGTTGCTGAATTTTAATCGTCAATGAGCACTTGCGAAAAACGACCTATGCGCGTTTCTCCGCCGTCATTTAAAAATTCTCTTCTTTCTCCAGCTTTTTTGTACATTTGCTTTAAACACCTAAGGATAATTTGACGAATAATCGAAAACGTTTGTGAAACCTGTGAAGCCTATGGAACATTTAATTTTATTTTTATTTTAATACAAAACATACCATTAGGAAAATTGACAAAATTAAAAGGGTATAATTAAACAGACGAAATGTGTTCATATATATATAATGTATATATATATATATATATATATATATATATATATATATACATATATATAAATATATATATATATATATTAATATATATATATATATATATATATATATATATATATATATATATGTATATATATATGTATATATATATATGTGGGTGTGTGTGTGTATGTGGATATTCAAAAATGTTTATAATGCATAATTATATATATATATATGCGTATATATATATATATATATATATATATATATATATATATATATATATATATATATATATATATATATGTATAGCTTTACTTACTTACTTTTGAATATAATAAATTGATAGCTGTCACTTATGCATCACAATGATGTATCATGAGTTAAAATCGAAAATATCTCAAAACTTGGGAAATTATATATGCCATACACTATTCGAAGTATTGTACTACCAATGCCATTACTTTGTTCGTATTAACTCAATTCTTAATATTCTAATTTTGTTTAATATTTTTACTTTAAACTAAAAATAAACTGCATGGTTTTAACCTATATGAATTAGAAAAACAAAAAACATAGACAGACAAATTAAAAACAATGTCTTTAAATATAATTAAATGATGAGAATAAAGAGTAAACAAACAAATACTTTTTTTAAAATGTTCTTTTATTTAACCTACACTTTCTGGTGAATACAAACTAATAAAAGTAGGTGACAGACGGACGTTGGCAGAGGTCATATTTCTGATTATAGATTCAAAATAATAAAAATGTTCTCGTCTCATGAATTAATTAAGTGTGTAAAATTAATAATTGTGAGACTGTACGTAAATTCTTTTGAATTCTAGTCACATAACTTTCTTTGATTAGAAATATGATTAGTTTTATTTAGCGCCCATTTTTTGATTTAACATCTATACACATATGTAGGCAAAAATGTCCGCATCAATAAAAATATGTACTATATATATATATATATATATATATATATATATATATATATGTATATATATATAATTGTATATATATATTTATATGTATATATGTGTATGTATATATATAATTGTATATATATATATGTATGTATATATATATATATATATATATATATATATATATATATATATATATATTAGCACTAGATGAAGTGAAAGAATAAAATAAAGTGCGACTCAAATTTTATTTGCATTCAATGTTCAGGAAAAGTCCTTTAAACTCCTTAAGTCATGAGTTTTCAAAGAGATATATATATATATATATATATATATATATATATATATATATAGGAAAAGAAGGATGAAGGTAATCCGACGTAATCGGAAAATGAAAAACGAAAACCAAAAATGGATACTTTTTATGTGTACATCAACGTTTCGTCTTTATTTATGAGACTTCATCAGGATGATAATATAAACAAAAATGTCATGCAAGTACGTGCACATATAGGGTTGACATTATGGGAAGAAGGGAGGAAAGTAGTAGCCACTACTGGAGAAAGCAGTAGGGATGACGTCCGGGATTAGTGGAGTCAGTAGTGAGGAATGAAAGTAAATGTTTATGAAACTGAGTGGAGAAGAATGGAAAGGTGGGGGTGAGCAGGGATACTGTGGCTGGTGGTATATATATATATATATATATATATATATATATATATATATATATATATATATATATATATATGAGGCTGTTTTCAATGCTGTAGAGACCAGAACTTTAAAGATTATTAGATGAGCCAATATCAATAAGTGGAGACAATACATGTTATATTCTTCTTCAATAGAACTGATTTTCCAAAAGTTACGCAACTTTTGGACGCTCATCTCAACAGCAAACCGAAGGAACCTTCTCTGTTGAATTAGGTAGTGTTTCTCTCGAGATATCAAACTATATAGATTCTATCATTTCGGACTTCATATGACAGTAAATGAAATATATATCGGAAATTTAAAAATGAATTTATTTATTTAATTTAAGAATAATATTAGATGTATCGTCCCCACTTATTTCCGTTCAACCCTTTCACCGTTTCGTGTTTTACTGGGTTGCAAACAACTTTATATTTGAAATACTTATATATGTTTAATTAGCAATACTTAAAAAAACACCATAATTTGTTTAATATATATATATATATTTATAAAAGGAAATAGTAGTTTGGTTGAAGCATTGCTGGTAAACAAGTAAGTATGCCGGTGAGAATTCCGATGCAGTCGCAATGTAAAGTTCAGAACCAGTGGATGGAATATGGGATGAACAAAAATAAATGACAAAAGACGGTAAATCTCAGATTAATTTTTGTTATATTTCAAAGAAAATAATATAAAGACAGTAAATTGTAAAATGGTCGGCTTACTGCTAAATAATTAAATGTCTGGAATGGTAGAAACATTAATCATTTCGAGAGTAACAACCTCTAATTAAAAAAAAAGAATTGGACTGACTGTATCAGTTTAGGAAAACAAACTTATAGTTAGTATACATTAATATATATATATATATATATATATATATATATAGTGAATGCGTTTATTCAAACATGTACAAGGTCTGCTAGCCTGACATGTCGATATTATCGATCTACAACTATCAAGAGCTGAGGTCTCATCAGGAAGAAAGTTTTTTTATGATCCAACCCGGTCGCTGAATTCCAGGAAGTAACTGGGTTGGATCATAAAAAACTTTCGGCCTGATGAGACCTCAGCTCTTGATAGCTGTAGATCGATAACATCGACATGCCAGTGTAACAGACCTTGTACATGTTTGAATAAAAGCATTCACAATACAGCTGTATATTTTTATTGAGCACTCTTTTATAAGCCCGGTTTGATTCCCTTTGGATTTCTACCCTGTGGATTTTTACCCTACCTGGATTACTATATATATATATATATATATATATATATATATATATATATATATATATATATATATACAAGAAAATATATGCTCAATTCGTTCGTATATTTTTGTGAGTTTCGGGGATACTACTCTGACTTTCAAAGGAAGACGAAATTACTGAGACGATAGTATCATTAGGTACGAACACTACCGCCCCACCAAAAAAGGAGGTCTTAATGCCTAATGATATCATGACAATAAAGGAGATACAACATTATCCCCATCTACACAATAAAGAAGAAACGAAAGGCTAGAGAAATTTCACCCCCAATAAAATAGGATTTAATGCCTGGTGGATTGTATCATGATGAACTAACATATACTATACTACCCTCTAAAAGAGCAGGTGATGCGTTGTAGGATGGTTTCATAGCAACAGAACAGATACTACACTACATCTCCAAAATAGAAGAAATCATATTTGGTAGGATGCCTTTATAAAAGGACAAATCAATGCTTGCGCGTATTGTATCATGACACAGAACATACTATATTCCCTCTCTCCATAAGAGGATATGCTACTTGGATTGATTTCCTCCATCTCATTTAAAAAGGAGGAGGTAACTAATCAGAGAATGGTTTTATGACAACAGAACCGATAATGAACTAACAACCCTGTTAAAAGATAATACAATAATAGAATCATTTACGGTTATTTTATTCAGTGTTTTCAGATTACTATATATACGGTATTTAAAAAAAACTTCTCTTGTATCACAGAGTTTAATAAGCATGAGTTGTTTTGATGTTAATATAGTTAGGGAAAAATACACGATACATCATGAAATTAAATGTAATTGAAACAGAATATAGTGAAAGAAAAAATGAAAAATTAAACACATTGGTTTCTTTTTCCTGTGTAATTTTTTTTTTAATTTGTCTTTTTACTACATCGATAGACAGCTCTTTCGTCTTTTCATAACTCTTCAGTGTGGCTAACCTGAGAATATCTATCTACACCTAGATTCAAAACCCGAGTGCGAGGGGCTGCTAACGTTATAGTTAGGTCTGTAGCAAGCTTTCCCTTTTTTATTTTTTCATATATAAATGTGATATGAATTTTAGTTGTTAGTCTCAACATTAATTTAAAGCTCGTATATTTAAAATGTGTTTCCTTTCATTCACACCTGTTTTGTCTTACCCTTTTACAAGTCTTTATGTTTATTTAGATGTAAGGAAATTAAGCTAAAATTTTCAAGATGCATGGTGAGGCGAATAGATAGAGTAGTACTTGTAAAACCAATGTAGCTATTAGCGTTATTATTATTATATTGTGAGTTAGATTCTCCCAAAGGGCATTTAAACTTATAAATAACATTGGTTCTTTCGAGTACTCTTCGGGTGGGGAAGGATGTGTTTTTAACTACAAGATTATATATATATATATATATATATATATATATATATATATATATATATACATAAATACATGCACACATACATACATACATACACACATACATACATACATACATACATACATATACATACATACATACATACATATATATATATATATATATATATATATATATATATATATATATATATATATATAAACAAATTTACCGCGGTGGAGGCGGTTGTTAATATTTATATAAGTAGACATTGTAGATACGATGTACGCGAGCTCACATTTAGCGTAACGGATAGGGCTGACAACTATCAAGCCGGTGGTTGAAAGTTCGATCTCTGGCTAAGAAAAGATGCTTGTTTAGCTGCATTGAAAAGATGTGTAACAGTATGTTTGTTGATAACTACATACAGGACAGATTAATAAGATAAAAAAAACCTTAAGGGTATGAGTGACAAATAAAGATCTAAATCTCAAGAACACATCTCAAAGTGTCGTTCAAATCTCAGGGAAGCTTTTGTTATAACTAACCCGACACACGCATACACATATAGGGAGTTAGAATTACCTACTAGAAACTATCTACAAATGTATTCGGGCATTCTGTACAAGGATTTGTCAGGACAACCTGACATGAGGATACATTACTTTGCAAGTAAATCCTGACAAACTATTCAAAATAATATAGTATTCGAAGCAACAAATAAGATCTCCTCATTACAGCTATACACTTGCTCATACCAGGAATAGTGCACATTCCCCTGGTGATGTAACTTTAAGTAACAGCACTTAACTGGATACCCCACCAGATGAGATGCATTCTTGTCCTGGAACCCGATAAAACCAAGAGACCACAAGAAATATATACTATAGCATAGTAAACTGGTCAATGCAGAAGAGAAAAAATTAATGTTCTTAAAATTTTAAAACTCAACGTTTGAGAAATAAAGAAGTTAAATAGAAGATTCGAATATCTCTCTCTATATATATATCATATTGAGATCAGGCGTTTGCCCCAAGAAGGGGTCTCTTTATTTCTGAGAACTCGACTGATATGAAATTAAATAAAAAATATATAGAAAGAAAGAGAGTAAGATAGCGACAAAGAGAGTAGAGAATTGCTTTATAAAATAAGAGGTCACTACGACGCGGAAATAAAAGAAATTTGAATAATATATGAACAGAAAAATGTCAGAAACAAAGAAATGTTGGAATTAATTAAAAGAAAAACTTTGGCTCTCATATTTTTACCTTTCCATTTCCGATGATGTAATTTCAAATATTCATATCACGCTTGAACTCAAGCTCTCTCTGTCTGACACTCTCTTCTTGTTAGTCTATTTGTCTCTTCTCTACTTTTTCTTACTATTTTGTCTCCGTATTTTTATTCGCATATTTAGAAAACTTTTTCTACATTCCAATTCGTCTGTCCATTTTTAATCACTAGCCCACAATCACAGCAAAGGTGGCGGCCATTTTGTTTTGTTTTCCCGCCTAAAACGCATAGACAAAACGGCGCCACCATGAATAAAACAAAATCGGAGTCGCTAATTAATCTCAATTTAACAAAAAATCTTCGTTCCTGTCTTCATATGTAAGCCATCAATTACTATTCTATATTATTAGATACATCCACACATTTCTATGGCTGTTACGTAAGTCGGCCTGCCACGCATAAGATTTTAATAAAGTTTTAAGTGCATATTAAAAATCTAAGTTTAGTTTTAGTTTGTTTATAACGAGTTACCGCTTATCAAAGTTCAAAGACAACTCGAGGATAAGGCTTGATGGATTGTGAGATACAACCATTGAGGCTTTTGTTTAAAAATAGTCCATCCCAAACAAGGCAAGCTGCCACTATAGACGTAAGTAGCTACTGAGAATTAGGGTGAGGGTTTTTTTTTTGGGGGGGGGGGTAATCCTAAATTGGTAGATGAGCAGCGAGATGCTTGTTCACATGAAATGCAGACGATGGTAGAATCTGGAAAACATTTAATAAAAGAGGACGGTTAAGCATAAATATATTTACATTGGACTTGAAAATGGCCATGTTGTAGTCAGCTTGGAAGCAACCCCGTGGTATTGCGTTCCACGGACTGAACGTTCTTAGAAACAAAGACTGCTTATGGAAGTTTCGTCTAGCTCTAGGTACACAGAAGAAGAAAAGAAAACTATTCTGTAGCATTTGTAGCTAGACGAGTTTTATTTTTTATTATATACTAGAATAACGTGACCGGTTGGGTCAGTAATTGTTAAAGCTATTACTTATGGAGCACCTATTCCTAATTTAGTCAGTATTTGTTACAATGTATAACATATACTATGTATACATGAGGTATTCTAATGGGGGCAATGTTTTGAGTATATCTATTAATAATGGAGATTATGTATCTGCCTGTCTGGCTGTCTGAAGCCGAAACTCCATCAGAGTAATATTACTATTTACTTAGTCTGCCAGCTTCTGTATATAGTACTACAAAACCCCCGTAAACATATAAATAAAGTAGAAAGAAATACAAGACGAGACTGTCATTAAAGCAGAAAACGTGTCAAGTATCTTACTTAAACTATTTGTTTATCTTAAAATTACAATTTGCAATTTAAAAGATGTGGCACAAGGCCAAAAAGAGGGGCTGGAAGGGGGTCGAGGGTCGTCCACTTGTCTATGCCCTATGCTAGTATCTGTCACCACAATACTGCATTCACTCTATGGGCTTAATCTATTTAAAATTCCCCAAATGATTATGTACAACGTGTTTTAAACACAAGAGTCTTTTGGCTATATACAACTAGTCTCTGAAAAAGTGAATGGTATTTACAAAAGTGTTTTTTGGGTTTTTTTTGTGATAACATGAAGATTTACAATAGAATACAATGAATGATAGGGGGGGAGGAAGCCTAAAAACACAAAAAAAATAACAATAATTAAAAATAAAAAAACTAAATAAAATACTAAAAATTGGAGTGGGTTAGTGGAGAACCCCCTTACCTGTCTAATTGTGAACTGCTCTCTGTTTTCCAGTGTAAACTGAAAACAAGAAAGGCAGTTCCTAAGTGGGATTGGGGATTTACCTAATGGATAAAAGAAAAGTCAGGGGATTTTGAGGACAGATGGTATCTTCCAGGATAATTACCAATTGGGTCGGTCCAGGGATAAAAATAAATCTTGGGAACGGGCATCCTGAAAAGTTACTAATACCAAAAAATAAATATAGGGGCAGGACTCATTTATACCTCTAGCTAAGGGACTTTGAAGTCAAGCTTCTTGTAAAGCTTCTTATCTTTTTAAACATTTTTTGACTTAAAGACGGCGCGCGCCATGCCTAGACAGGGAACAGGAACTCAAATCTAGCTCGACCAAATACACATAAGCTAGCGGTGTGTATCCATTTTCTTCTAAACTGCGAGGCGTGCAATTTCCTCCTATCAGACTTAATTTTGATTTTAAGGTGATGTTTAAAATGCAAAATTAAATCGTGATCAGAAGGCGACGCACCCCCGTGACCTATCTCTAAGCGTGAAACCCACACTACTAGTCTAGCTACGGCTAGGATCGTGAGAAACATCATTCGTTTCTCCCTGGTCCACAAAAGAAACCACATTGTAAATTACAGATGCTACATCCAGGCGAACCAGCTGATCGGGTACGATTCGAGCCGTCACCTCGTTGACATATTTCCAAAACTTACAAAGCTTGCTGCAAGTGAAGAAGGCGTTCTCAGACGATTCTTCTTCGTCGTCCTCGCAGCGAACACAATATGAACTAAGCACTACTTTGGCTTTGTGAAGCCTGCTATTGAGGGGTAGAGAATTCCTAACCAATCGCCAGGTCAGAGAGAACTCAGAATTATTGAGATACCCCCGGCCTGGCGCCCAATACCACTGAGAGCGGATCTCCCCCTCCGACCATCCCAGCCACTCATCCAGCGGATCAGAAGCGGCCCCCTTCACTAAATCCCTATAAAGTGTCTTTCTAGGTCGTGCAAGGTCACTGGACCCCGGTAGCAATCTGAGCGCAGCTCGGCATTCGGCGAAAGAAACGCGTCCGTCCTCTTGGTCAACGTCGGCCTTCGACCAAGTGGTCGTGGATGAGGTTGGGAAAAGCCTTCTCAACCGCAGGGCCTCACGCAGTTTCTTCCATCAGAGTACAACTCAGGAATGACAATCTCTCAGCATGTCGATGACTTTCCAAGTAAAGCATTCCCAGTCCCCCCCACCCCCACACAGACGTTGAGTGCAGACCTGCCTTCGGACAAGCGGCTTTCTGTTTTGCCACAAAAGTAAAAAGAGCAGACGCGTAAAAGCCGCCAAGCGGTCGTCAGGCAGGTGTAGTACAGCCAAGCGGTAGAGGATGAGCGAAAAGACGTAAGTAAGCGCACGCCTCAGCTCTTCCCCTAAGGAGAAGCCCCCTTCGAAGCCAAATCCTACCAGACGCTTCGACCTTAGACTGTACTTCCGACCAGTTCTTATCAAGCTGGAGACGCGGACCGAACCACACGCCGAGGATCTGGACCGGGCCGTTTGTCCAGTTGAAACAGCCCGGCAACGCAGGGGCGTTGCTCCAGGCAGCCAACTTCAGGCTATTGGATTTGCTGAACTCGACTACGGCCCCTGTCACATCTTTGTACTCTCTGAGTACCTGAATCACAGTGCAGATCTCTCGTAGGGTCGACACACACAGTGCCATCATCGGCAAACCCGGAAACCCTGGCTCGCGCACCACCAGGCAGAGCAATTCCGTGAAGGACTGGTCTCGTCGCCCCGTCCCTGAGTTTGCGGAGAAAAGGCTCCAACGCAAGGACGTAGAGCAAAGGCAACATCGGACAACCCTGACGCACCGACTGCGAGACAACGAACGACTCCGATCGCATCCCGTTTACTTGCACCACTGCCGTCGGCTCGCGATACAAAATGGAGATCCATTTGCAGAAGTCCGGTGTAAAACCGGCGGCTTCTAGAACAGACCCCAGAAAACGCTGATCAACCCTATCAAATGCTTTGGACTGATCTAAATTGATCAGCGCGGCTTCAGTGTCGTCTTCTAATCCCTCTATGATCGTGCGCATCTAGTGCAAATTGTTTTGAATCGATCTCCCCTTCACACCGTAGATCTGCTCAGGTTGGATCAAATCAGCGATAACAACTTGCAAACGATTCGCAAGAACTTTGGCCCAAATCTTTTAAGTCTGTGTTAAGCAGACTTATTGGCCTGTAATCATCTAGCCCCCCCCTCATGCCCATCCTTCTTCTTCAGTAATTCTAACCTTTACTGGAAATCACGCACCTCCAGTAAAGAGGTATTTAATTTCCAGTACCCGGCTAGGCTAGGCCTATTTGCTAACTTCAGACGGGCCATGACTAGATTGTAGTCCGAATGACCTAACCATTTGAACGTGGGACAAGATAAAAAATCTACATCGCCTCTTCTAACTAGCATCCTATCCAAGTATGTACTTGCAAAGTGTGTTCCACTAGAGTTCCACGTCCACATCTCCCGCCCCGGATGATCGAGACGAAATCTGTCGACAAGATCGCACGAGGAAATCAGGTCAGACAGACTGCTCTCACACCGCAGCAACCCACTAGTCCCGCCCACCCTGTCTATTAGGGGATCAAGGATGGCATTCCAATCACCCATTAGAACTAACCGCTCCGAACCACCAAGGAACACTTTTAACCGCCGAAAAAAGGAAACCCTCTCCCGAATGATGTTGGGCGCATAAACCGCGACGACTCGGAATGTACTATTGCTAACGGCAACATCGGCCACGACCAACCTGCCTTCTGCATCTGCGTGTACAACGCTTACAGTTGCGGAAAGATTGCGACGCACTAGCAAGGAGACCCCTTTACTACAATAATTGCCGTATGCTGAGAAGACATCGTATTGTCCAGTCAGCACACTGCAATCCCCGTACAAAACGTAGTGAGTCTCCTGTAGCGCAGCCACATCTATGTTACGGGCCATAAAATCCCTCAGAATGCGAGCAGCATGGCTTTGGGATCTCATGCCCCTGTTATTCAGGCTAGCTAGAAACAAGTTCGTGTCCATTGTTCTATTCAGTGTCGATCAACGGCTTGAAGTCATCAGGGACTAGGATGCCGCAGGCATGGCCGATACTGCCGGTAAGCAGTTCGGACGTAATTCGTCCGTCTCGGGCAATACCTCAGACATCCAATGGAAAGGTTAATTTTAGGGTCCTATAAAACGAAGGGTGGACGTAAATAGGGACCCGCCCAGTGCACATAGTTCTCAGCTCCTTAAGGGAATCGTGCTTCTCCTACACCAACCTCAGACCCGGGATTGTCCCCCTCCGCTTTTTCAACTATGTGCTACAACGCCCTTTCCGGCCAACTCTGGTATCACGGACAAAGGTAGTTACGAAGGGGATGTCGGGAAGGTTTTGTGGCTTGTCTATATCAAGACCCCGGGCCCGAGTAAGAAGCTCCAGCGGTCGGATGGTTTTTACTAGCCGTGCCGATAAGTTGACTGCTGATGTTTGAGGCTCCACCTCACAAATCCGGTCACCAGGAAGAAAAGGGAGTTTTCGAGTTCTCTCGGTTCTCGACAACGGTAAAGGAAGGGGGAGAAGCAGATCTGGCGTCGACGAAGACTTCCTGCTCTGGCTCTTCTTTGTTGACTGGGGTAGGGGAATCAAAAAGTGCGGGGGGTCTGTTCAGTTGAAGGAGGTGGGGATTGGGGCGTTGGGGGCTGAACAGCAGAGATAGTCATCTCTGTTTCTACAGGGGTAGGGGAGTTGGGCCCAGTCTTTTTAACTTTTCTCAGTTTTCTGGTTTGTTTTTCTTCTACTTTGCCAGAGCAGTTGGTCGCCATCAAAGTTTTGTTCGCCTCCCCTTCGGAGTCAGACGAAGTAGTAGTGACAGGAATTTTTCGTTTAAGGTTTTCTTCCGCTTCGGAAGAAGTAGACGGCACGGCTGGGGCAGGCTGAAGCTTCTGGGTGGGTAGCTTGGTACTTGACGACTTAGTGGGAGGCTTCACTCTTCGGTCATCCGGGGGACGCATCGATTTATCGGCGGGAACGAAACTGGTTTTTGTAGTGTTTTTGCTGACTACAGTGTTCCACCCCTCCTTTGTCGGTGCAGCTCCTTGAGTCTGCATTGAAGGAGCTGCTGGTGCCTTGCGGCGGCTTGTTGGGGGCTATGGTTGGGCAGTCTTTAGCCATATGCCCCGACTGCTCACAGTGCCAACAGATGGGTCGTCTACCTTCGACAATGATGGACATTGTCCAAGATTTGTATCTGAGCCGCGGTGGAATGGCTTTGAAACCGGCCCGGTCCAGGCACATTTCGATCTTGTAGTCCCCTTCTATTAGGTTATGGGGGCCTCGGACCGGGATGATGGCTTCGACGTCCCCATATTGGCTCATGACAGCACCCAAATCTTTGGAGCTGATAAAGCAGAGGACGCCGAGAACGGAGACTGTAGTTCTCCTGCGGCTCAGGTACTTCGGTTTTATTTTGATGCCGGCGTGTACAAAGTCTGATTTCGCCAGTTTTGTGGCGATCTCCGCTGTTGGGAGCAGCAAATCCCATGAGGCAAACCCCTTTTGGCAGATGTATGTTGCGGGGATCTTCAACTCCCTAAGGAGTTTGGCCCTATTTTCTTTGGGGACCTTTGGTTTTTGCGTCAGATGTGATGAACGTTAGTATGCGCTTTCTTAGCTCTTCCACAGAACCTGGGGCGGGTTTAATTATATTTTCGTCCGTCAGGTTCTTGTAAGTAGAGTCAAACAAGTCTCTGTAGTCTTTTGGGGACAATTGTCTTCACTGGAGACGTTGAAATGGGAGTTGCTGGTTGAGGCGTTCTCTGACCGGCCGGGATAGATTTGTCTAACGACGCTGCCGGTGTCTTCTGAGTAAAGGGAGGGACGGCCAGTCGGATTGAGACGACACCAGCGGTGAATTTGGTTTCGTCACTCTCCCCTGGGTGCTGGCGACACCAACTGCCCCTTTTCCTCTCTTCAACGTAGTAGCACCCCCCTTTTTTACTCTGGACCGAGAAGGTCTGCTGCCAAGCGTCGGGAAGGATTCGTCGCTGCTGCTACCGCTGCTGCTGTACAGATGATTGCCACTGCCGGCGAGACTGTCGTTGCTACTGCTACAGCTGAGTCGCAGGTCTTGTAAAAGTTCGCGTTTAACAGCCTCCCTGTCATAGAAGCTGGCCGCCGGTGGCCTCTGGTCCAGGTGGGTGGCCTGAACCTCTTGCAGGTCCAACGACCTAGCATTCTTTATCCCTTGGCGGGTGCGTTCCTCCCTCCCGAAGGGGGGCTGACAGTTGAAGCCCGTCTTCTGGGGAGCATTACGGCTGGGACGTAGGCGATTGCATCCCACCCCCTGGACCACCCCTAGGAGCTGAGCTAACCTTGCTGCGGTGGACTGCAGCAGAACTAGTCGGAGTGTCACCTAAGGCAACATCCTCGTGCAGGGACATTTTGCTCACTCCATCCTTCGAAGTCTTAACAAGCGCCCGTGTGCTGGAGCCCAGGTTGAGCGAAGCAGAAGAACCTGGACTTTGGCATATTTGGCCTAGACCAGCCTCCATACAAGTATGGAGATTGATCCCCGAGTTAGGCTATTTCAACATAACTCGGTCTGCTCCTCCCCTCTCGTTCTCGAAAACCAATTCAGGCCCGCCGATTTGAAATCTACTAAACGTCTGTTAGATGTAACTCTAACTGTTAAGTCGAAGTCTGCCAGCTGCTTAAGCCGAAAAGGAGAACAGAACCTTCCTGCAAAAAAATAGAAAACCTTTAAAGTTAATTAATAGCCTAGGGAGGCGACAAGAAAGATGGCCCTAAAAGGGGGCCGAGTAGACAAAGCTCTACCAACGGGGAGCTGCCTCCCCAATGGGGTCGGAATTAGAGTGGAGCATAGACAGTAAAAAAGAAGAACAAAATAAGAACAAAATGCCAAAGTAAAAGTCGAGTAAAGGTAAGTAAATCTTACTGAAACTAATACTTTTTCAACTTCCTTATATACGGTTACAAAAAATCGCTCAGGCACTAGACGGGTTTTGCCATTTACATAATTCATTCCTTTTAAACTTGAATTAAATTCATATTTATAAATATACACTTATAACTGCTATTATCAAATTTTCATATGTATTTAAAATATTTTCCGATAAAGTGATATTAATAAAAAGTATTCATACAATTAATTAAACACATTTCATGAAGAAACCAGTGTGTTTTTAAACCATACTTTGAATGGCAAGTTCTGTTAAAATTGCAAAGTCATCTTTTCGGAAGTGACGTCATTGTGAGAGGAGTTTTTCACATTATCATTCTTTATGTTCATTCCGTTGTTAAGACAAGGTGTTTTGTTGTAAATTGAAGTTAAGTAAATCATATCCCAGCCATTAGTAAATGGGTGACCATTTTGGAAAAAAATAAATTGCTGACCTATCCTTCCGGAAGTGACGTCATTATGAGAGGAGTTTTTCACATTATCATACTTTGTTTTCATTACGTTGTTAAGACAAGATGTTTTGTTGTAAATTGAAGTTAAGCAAAAAATATCTCGGCCATTACTAAATGGGTAACCATCTTGGAAGAATAACAAAACTGGATATTTGATATGACGTAGGCGCCTTCAATAGCATATGTAAACATGAGTTCTTTGATATGACCGAGGCGCCTCCTTATTTTTTTCATTTCTAACTATGTATGGGGGAAGCTAACAATTTTTTTTGGGGGGGGTGAAATTTAAAAAAAAATTTTTTTTAAACTAAACATACTTTTATGTATGGGGAAGGGTAAAAAATAGGGGGTAACACTTTTTTTGTTTTTTTTAACTGAAAATACTTCTATGTATGGGGGAGAGTAAAAAAAATTGGGGGGAGGGAGTGAAACATTTTTTCTTTTTCTTTTTAATTAAAAATATTTCTATGTATGGGCGAATATAAATAAAAATTAGGGGGAGTCAAAAAAGTTTTTTTTTCTTTTCTTAAGTAAAAATATTTCTATATATGGGGAGGGTAATAAAAAATTGGGGTGTCAAAAAAAATTTTTGGTTTGTTTTTTTAACTAAAAATATTTCTAAAAAAAATTGGGGTGGGGTAGAAATTTTTTTAAATTTATTTTTAACTAAAAATATTCTTAGTCGGAAACTACCAGACTTATTCCCAATTCATCATGATTAATCTTTGGATTCTGGCGTCCAGCATATCAATTTATGCCCACCTCTACTTGTTCCCACTGGTAAGCTACTCCTACTATCTCCCCTCCTGTCGCCTCTCTCCCTCCCTCCCCCACCACCTTCTCCATACTAGCTCATTAGGTGTGGAAATAAAAAAAAGAGAAAGAAAATAAATAGAAATATAAACAGAAAAATAAGAAACATAGTAAACTGTGCCACCCACCCATCATGTTTATACATCACCTAAGTTCTTCTTCATATGCTCCAATCAGATAATCCTCTCCTCATCCCATGTATGTTCCTTCAAAATAAAACTATTTTAATACCTTCATTTCTCAAGACGTTCTCCAACAGGACGAAACCGGTAAAAATCTTTTGTTTTTGTTTTTCTCCTGGACTTTAACTTGTTTTTCCGTTTGTCATTTTTTCACACACACACACACACACATATATATATATATATATATATATATATATATATATATATATATATATATATATATATATATATATATATATAGTAATTCAGGAACATAATTACTTTACTTTTGTAAATAAAGTTATCTCGTTAATCGGTAGCGTGAAGCTAAACGAATGCCCCATTAACCTTGTAATCAATCTTAGTTTTGGGACGAAATTTCGAAATATAGAGAGCGAAGTTCTCACTGCAGATCACACTAATTGATGTTTTTATTCGGCGATGATTTGTTATTTAATGTGCTTTTATTGTCGTAATATCTGGTGTTTACATGAAAGTAGGTAATGGACAAGTAGTGTTGATTGTTATTCGGTCTTACATTGGCAAATATTGCAGCTTGTTAACTAATGATTGTAGTAAGGCATTTATTTTGTAGTCGACAAAGTGCACGAATTCTACAGTTACAGCTTTTCTTTTCAATATTAACTACCTTATTTTTTATTCGGGTGATTGCTATCATGATTTGGGTCATCATAATTTCTAGTGGTTTTGGTCTTATTCGTTCTATTTTTTATTGTTGCTATATGAATCACTTTTTTATTGTTGCTATATGAATCACTATTTTTTATTGTTGCTATATGAATCACTATTTTTTATTGTTGCTATATGAATCACTTTTTTTATTGTTGCTATATGAATCACTTTTTATTGTTGCTATATGAATCACTATTTTTTGTTGTTGTAATATGAATCACTTTTTTTATTGTTGCTATATAAATCACTTTTTTTATTGTTGCTATATGAATCACTTTTTTATTGCTGCTATATGAATCACTATTTTTTATTGTTGCTATAATCACTATTTTTTATTGTTGCTATATGAATCACTATTTTTTATTGTTGCTATATGAATCACTATTTTTTATTGTTGCTATATGAATCACTTTTTTATTGTTGCTATATGAATAACTTTTTTTTATTGTTGCTATATGAATCACTTTTTTTATTGTTGCTATACGAATCACTATTTTTTATTGTTGCTATATGAATCACTATTTTTTATTGTTGCTATATGAATCACTTTTTGATTGTTGCTATATGAATCACTTTTTTTATTGTTGCTATATGAATCACTTTTTTATTGTTGCTATATGAATCACTTTTTTATTGTTGCTATATGAATCACTATTTTTTATTGTTGCTATATGAATCACTTTTTTTATTGTTGCTATATGAATCACTATTTTTTATTGTTGCTATATGAATCACTATTCTTTATTGTTGCTATATGAATCACTTTTTTATTGTTGCTTTATGAATCACTTTTTTTTATTGTTGCTATATGAATCACTTTTTTTATTGTTGCTATATGAATCACTATTTTGTATTGTTGCTATATGAATCACTTTTTTATTGTTGCTATATGAATCACTTTTTTATTGTTGCTATATGAATCACTATTTTTTATTGTTGCTATATGAATCACTATTTTTTATTGTTGCTATATGAATCACTTTTTTTATTGTCGCTATATGAATCATTATTTTTTATTGTTGCTATATGAATCACTTTTTTATTGTTGCTTTATGAATCACTTTTTTTTATTGTTGCTATATTAATCACTTTTTTTATTGTTGCTATATTAATCACTTTTTTTATTGTTGCTATATGAATCACTTTTTTTATTGTTGCTATATTAATCACTATTTTTTATTGTTGCTATATGAATCACTTTTTTATTGTTGCTATATGAATCATTTTTTACGCATTTTGTTATTATTATGTTCTACTGCGTTCATTTACTATTGTCTTATTTTGTGCTTTCATTCGAAAGTTTCCGCAGCAACTGTAAGAAAGTTTCAGTTTTTTTTATTTACCATATTGTGCAAGTAAGTAGTTACGGGGGAGTTATTTCAATGTGATTCAGGAATTTCTTGCAAAGTTTAGTTGTTAGCATCTGATTATAGGACATTGTAAACCAGATTGTATTACAAGTTCTTCTATTTTTAATTTTATTATTATGATTGCTGTCCTGTTGCTTATATTTCATTTCGATATCATTATATTTACTATTTTCGAGCTGTGCTATAGATGTTGCTTGAATTCTTTAATACACTTTTGTTGCTAGATTTATTGCTAAACCTACTTTCGATAGAATTATGGATATGTGCCGTGATTGATTGATGTGATTCAACGTTGAGAGCGTGAATATTGGATTATGTTATGCTTTAAATATGGCTCGTATTTTCATTTAAGTTGAAAGTGATATTTCAAAAGTCAGGTTGTTTTTATGTTAGCAAGTGCGTCTACTGTTATGTCAATCATTTTCATTTCTATATGTATAATTTTCTTGAAATTTTCACTTGAATTTGTTGGAGCCCTTTATTATTACAAATCTATCATCTCTATGTACGTTATATATATAAATATATATATATATACATATATATATATATATATATTTATATATATATATATATACATATATATATATATATATACATATATATATATATTAAAAAGTATATTTCTACATTTTTAATAATGTAGATGTTATCCTTGTATATGTAGGTACATATCTCGGTAAATTCTAGGGCGATGTTCAAGAGTTCTTCAGATATACATGAGTAGAACTCCACGATGTGAACTTGTAAGAATGTACCACCTATTTGTATTTCTCATATTATTAAACCAAGTGATTGAATTATCTCTCTGTATCTCTATATATATATTCCCCTATCTCTCTCTTTCTCTCTCTCTCTCTGTCTCTCTCTCTCTCTCTCTCTCTCTATATATATATATATATATATATATATATATATATATATATATATATATATATATATATATATATTCGAGGAATTTTTCCCCAAGACCCAAACAGACAAACACATTACTTATATTGGCCATACAAATACAACCCTCTCCCGACGACTTACGCATCACTTAAATGATACTAGTGCCATCCAGCGACACATTAACACACACTAAAAAAGCATAAAATCAACCGAACTAAGACAAATATTAACAACTTATACTAAGATCATACATAAAATAAACTGCGCCATCCGACTAAAAATATTCGATCCCTACACATAAAAAAATAAATAAATAAAGATATATATATATATATATATATGTATAATATGTAACTTAATAGATATATAACTAATAACAAAATTATAAATACGGCTCTGTGTAACAATAAGATACAGCCTTCTGAAGACGGCCGAGAATGGCCCACGACACAACGTTAGGTGGCATACTTCACCAATTAACACCAGAAAACCGACGAATCGCTCGCCGCGTCGAAAAATTGACAAGAAAGATAGTGCAGAGGGAAAACTCCGTGGTCTTTAATGACGCTAGCATAAGAAATGACTTGCTGCCGAAATATAAATACACACACACACACACACACATATATATATATATATATATATATATATATATATATATATATATATATATATATATATTTGTGTTATAGTGGAATAATTCCAGGAGGAAATCCGGGTATGAGAGCTCAATGTAGTAAACAGAGCAATAATAAAATATAATAACACGAAATCACATAATTGTCGATGCAATACTTTATTTCAACCGTTCGGTTTTTTCAAGCATCACTCAGACAATTACATTTTTGAGACTGATAGAAAATTGAATTTCCCTACTACAGTTCCAATACAATCATAGATGGTGGTAGTAGCAACCAATTTGATACATCTTTTATAGAGAGGGGGAAAATTTAAAACTTATATTTAACTATGGCGGGCGAAGGGGAGGGATCTTTAAGTTAATCAACTAAAAACTGCCATGTCAAAATTATGACACATACGACTTGGCGATATCAACCATATAGGCAATTTTACTCACGCGCATACACAAAACTAAATACGCACACATCATATGCGCACTCACATACATAATCTCACTCGCACATTATCATAACTAAACATAATCACATACGCAACTTTTATTCATCTCTAGCCAGAATGCGTCCGGCGAAACTCGTGTTCTCAAATTCGGTTAGAGAAAAGAAAGAAAGAAACAATTAACAGGCACAGAGAAGATATAGACAGACCGCGTGTCATAAATTCTCAGTCCGTCTGGGTTCCAAGAAAGGGAATCTAATTGAAATAAGATTACACGCACATACATATATGTATACATACAAATCCATACGCACATACACACACATATATACACATACACACCCACACATATACATATCTATACACATATACATATACACACATATATACATATATATATATATATATATACATATATATACATACATGAATACACCTATATATATCTCTGAATCTATTTGAAATATTGACTAAATGCATACGCATGTAGTTGTTCACACATGTAAACATACATACACATACATACACACACACATATATACATATACGCACATATACACACATATACATACGCACACATACATATATATCCACACACCTACACACAATATTTACATAACACTCTATATTCTTACTGATGTAATATGAGTTCTAAAAATTAGTCTTACCTTATTTATATTTTAGATTAATTTGATAATCTATTATTATAAATATCATGCGGGGGGGGGGGTATCGTACCTAATGTTATTCAATTTGGTATCATCACCGTTGTAATTCTAGAGGCCCATCGGATTACTAATTCAAGTCTAATAATGTCTATTGGTAATATTTGACATTTATACTTATATTAATTCAAAAACTAGTGTATTACCTGCAGAAAAAATTTTCATACCACTATCTTATTTTAAGTAAATAATAAATATCCGCGTACACACAAATACTATATATCACCAAGTCAGTAAATCTGTGTCTATCACAGATATTATTATAAATATTATGGGGGGGGGGGGGGGTTTACCGTAAGTAATGTTATTCAATTTGGTATCTTCACCGTTATAAGTCTAGAGGTCCATCGGATTACTAATTCAAGTCTAATAATGTTTAGTAAGAATAAGGTCACAGTAAATAAATGTAATTGTCAAGTGAAAAATAACTGCCCACTGGACGGTAACTGTAAAGTTGAGTGTGTGGTTTATAAGGCCACTATTCATCCGGAAGATAACAACAGGGATAAAAAGGTTTACATCGGCATCTCCGCGGGAAACTGGAAACAACGTTTTTATGACCACAAACACTCTTTCAATAACCCAGAACTCAAGAGCAAAACGGAGTTAGCTAAACAATGGTGGCATCTGAAAAATGAGAACAGGTCCCCGGTGGTTTCGTGGTCAATCTTATGTTTTTCGAATATTCCAGATGGATTTAGACAAAGATGCAACTTATGTCTAGAAGAAAAAATAAGAATCCTAAAATATGATCGAAATAACCTCTTAAATAAACGAGATGAACTTATGGCTAAGTGCAGACATAAATATAAATTTAAAATAATCAACGACTAGTAATCCGATGGACCTCTAGACTTATAACGGTGAAGATACCAAATTAAATAACATTATTTAAGGTAACCCCCCCCCACCACCACCAACATTATAATAATATCTGCTATAGACACAGAATTGCCGACTTGGTGATATATAGTATTTGTGTGTATGCGTATATAATGGTATTTTGAAATATTTATTTATTCAGATTATTTACTTAAAATAAGATAGTGTTTTTAAAAAAATTCTGCGGTTATTGAATTAATATAAGTATAAATGCCAAATATTACCACTAGACATTATTAGACTTGAATTAGTAATCCGATGGACCTCTAGACTTATAACGGTGAAGATACCAAATTGAATAACATTACTTACGGTAAACCCCCCCCCCCCCATAATATTTATAATAATATCTGTGATAGACACAGATTTACTGACTTGGTGATATATAGTATTTGTGTGTACGCGGATATTTATTATTTACTTAAAATAAGATAGTGGTATGAAAATTTTTTCTGCAGGTAATACACTAGTTTTTGAATTAATATAAGTATAAATGTCAAATATTACCAATAGACATTATTAGACTTGAATTAGTAATCCGATGGGCCTCTAGAATTACAACGGTGATGATACCAAATTGAATAACATTAGGTACGATAACCCCCCCCCCCGCATGATATTTATAATAATAGATTATCAAATTAATCTAAAATATAAATAAGGTGAGACTAATTTTTAGAACTCATATTACATCAGTAAGAATATAGAGTGTTATGTAAATATTGTGTGTAGGTGTGTGGATATATATGTATGTGTGCGTATGTATATGTGTGTATATGTGCGTATATGTATATATGTGTGTGTGTATGTATGTGTATGTATGTTTACATGTGTGAACAACTACATGCGTATGCATTTAGTCAATATTTCAAATAGATTCAGAGATATATATAGGTGTATTCATGTATGTATATATATGTATATATATATATATATATATATATGTATATATGTGTGTATATGTATATGTGTATAGATATGTATATGTGTGGGTGTGTATGTGTATATATGTGTGTGTATGTGCGTATGGATTTGTATGTATACATATATGTATGTGCGTGTAATCTTATTTCAATTAGATTCCCTTTCTTGGAACCCAGACGGACTGAGAATTTATGACACGCGGTCTGTCTATATCTTCTCTGTGCCTGTTAATTGTTTCTTTCTTTCTTTTCTCTAACCGAATTTGAGAACACGAGTTTCGCCGGACGCATTCTGGCTAGAGATGAATAAAAGTTGCGTATGTGATTATGTTTAGTTATGATAATGTGCGAGTGAGATTATGTATGTGAGTGCGCATATGATGTGTGCGTATTTAGTTTTGTGTATGCCGTGAGTAAAATTGCCTATATGGTTGATATCGCCAAGTCGTATGTGTCATAATTTTGACATGGCAGTTTTTAGTTGATTAACTTAAAGATCCCTCCCCTTCGCCCGCCATAGTTAAATATAAGTTTTAAATTTTCCCCCTCTCTATAAAAGATGTATCAAATTGGTTGCTACTACCACCATCTATGATTGTATTGGAACTGTAGTAGGGAAATTCAATTTTCTATCAGTCTCAAAAATGTAATTGTCTGAGTGATGCTTGAAAAAACCGAACGGTTGAAATAAATTATTGCATCGACAATTATGTGATTTCGTGTTATTATATTTTATATATATATATATATATATATATATATATATATATATATATATATCATGCATAAGAGAGAAAATATATCATTAAAATTGAAGATGCAGCATGCTCCGAAAGTTAAAGATAAGATATTAGTTATAAAGGCAAAGAAGTGACAGTTTAGGCAAATTTCTAAGAGCCGGAAGTCAATTATTATCAGCTTGAACTAAAACAAAGTAGTCGTGAAAAAGTAAATCTAGAAATGAAATCAAGAAATAAGCTAAAATAGCTTTAAAAAAACTTAAAATAATGGTAAAAATGGCTTAACTTTGCAAGCTATTTGAATTTTAAGTTTTCTATTAAATTATTATTGATTCTCAAACAAAGAATTAATTATATTCTCATCAGAATTATTATTTCTCTTTCATAAAACGGTATTACTAAAATAAGAAAAATAGCATTATTCTGACTATAATAATAATAATAATAATAATAATAATAATAATAATAATAATAATAATAATAATAATAATAATAATAATGAAATAATAATAATAATAATAATAATTATTATTATTTTTATAATTATTATTATTATAATAATAATTATAAAAATAATAATAATAATTATTATTATTATTATTTTATTATTATTATTATTATTATTATTATTATTATTATTATTATTATTATTATTATTAGTTACGACCTTGTATGCATGATAACGAGGAGTGTGGAAATACAAAACATTAGATAAATCCAAAGAAATAAGAATTAAACTGTAACACACGGTAACAGAAGCTATATTTCTTGATTTGGATATAAAAATTAAGGGTGAAATATTTATCTATAAAATGTGTGATGAAAGAAATTCCTTCCACTTTCATTCGTATGCCGCATAAAAATAGTACTTGCCCTGTGTATATTTGTTTACGGGAGCATTATGATCGAATCTCTGAGAATAATTTATTTTAAGATTAATATATTTTATACCTCGAGTTTCTGCTTTAATGATACAATAGTAAAATATTTAGACAATTGAATAATGCAAATACCTGCAATCCTGACTCTTTTAAGTAATATCAACGTAATGAAAGTTAATTGATCGAGCAAATCTAAAACAATCTAAGAAATTTAGTAGTAAATGTATAAACGTATATACAACACATATAGTGTAAAAAATACATGTATATACATCTATTTTTATAAAAAGTTTAAATATTTTTTAACAGAAAGTAAATATAAATAATAATATAAATACATAAAAATATACATAGCGAAATAAATAGTACAAGTGATTCGTCTGAACTCTATAAATTCCCTCCAAAATTGTAAATAACGAATATATTTATCTTTGAAACAGATGAACAACACAGACAAAGTGGACAATTTGTTTAATGACAAAATAGGTTCGTAAAAAATATTCTGGAGGAAAAAGCTAGATCTGATATTCGGAATGATTTTGTTGTTTTTAAGGGAAGTTGTGTCTGATCAACTCTGCTGGGAAGCCATCAGATAAAATAGTGTTTTGTTTTTAAATTGTGTAAAGAGTTTTCCATGGTGAACAACTGATGATACTTTTCATAATATTAAGACTAGCGTAATATATATATATATATATATATATATATATATATATATATATGTGTGTGTGTGTGTGTGTGTGTGTGTGTGTTTGTGTGTAAAGTGAACACCCAGGACAGGTAAAATAAATTCCCCGAACACCACAATTTAGCACTACGTTTAAGTTATCATAACACTATTACAGCTTATGCCTAGAATCCTTATTCTAATTTTGACTAATTATATGATTTAGATCCAATAACCCTTGAAATGTCTCCAAAGAAACTAAAATATTTACTTCCGTCATGTAAACCGTTCACGGTAAAAACTAGTATTGTTACAATCACTGCCAGGTCCTTTCATCTCTCCGTTTATCAACCTAAAAAAATGGAACTTCCATAGGCAGAGTTTCTTTCTCATGATGAGTTCCAATTTGTGGAACACAAAGACCGCAGCTGCATTCCAACGTATTACAACATGGTAATTTTCAAGTTATATGTCAACAAATACATATCGAACTTTCCCCGTTAGTAATCAATTTTAACCACCACAGAATCGTTTATCTCATGACCTTGATAAGTAAACAGAAATTAGTACAAACATAAGCTTATCTCTTTTTCTTCTTATATTTTCTTGTTCTCATTTCCTCTATCATTAAAAAGGTAAAGTAGTTGAGGGCGACTCTCAGGCTCCCTTTTCGTTTTCTACTACACCGAGAAATACGTCATAGACCACTCAATCCCTGGATTGTTCAGTTTTTTAGAGCATTCTAACTATCATACCAAATACCATTAATATATCCTTATTTATTTGTAATGATATGATTCCCAGACACACATTAACTTCTCTCGGATGTTTTATATCTGAAGAAGGAATATCACATACCGAAACATCATATTCACGAAATAACGCATTTTTTACATTAAAATGTTGATGAAACACGATGCGTTCCCTGTAGTTCACACCCTCAATGTGGTTGATAATTACTTGCTATTTATGATCGACCTGTTCATTTTGCGTAATCGTTAGTGTCAGCATTTTAAGGTAAAGGGATAAGTGAAGTAATACTGGGAAAGGAGGGGCTTTCTCTTCTATACTTCGCCCCCTATCACATTAATTTATTTAGAATATAATTAATTTTATCGATTTATAGAATGTCCGTAGAGCCATTTTTTAAAACTTTGGACGCTAACCCTTTTACACACAAACAGATACACACTATATCATGTATAATTTACATTATTCGGACTATTGTTCTCAACTTGTATGTTATTCTTCTTCAGATGCGTCTTGTTAAACTCAATTTGAATGTTGTACGGAACCCATTATTTATTCCACCGACGTCGCTTATTCTTGGTTCGTCAGCCTTGACCAGATATCCATGTTAATTATAATATTTAAACCGTTATAAATTTTTTAAAAACCCAAAAATTAGCCATAAACAGAATTAATTGTAACACTAGTGATAAC
This sequence comes from Sepiola atlantica, assembly GCA_963556195.1. Classification (NCBI taxonomy): domain Eukaryota; kingdom Metazoa; phylum Mollusca; class Cephalopoda; order Sepiida; family Sepiolidae; genus Sepiola; species Sepiola atlantica. The sequence goes on along the minus strand of OY744553.1, from coordinate 16,624,726 downwards.
ATTATAAAATGTTTATAGTTCTAACTTTGGTTCCGTATTAATGATATAGTTCCGGCCAAAACTACCATGTTAATATTAGCATGAATACCATAAACTTTACCTGATTTCCCTGAAGATGAGCCCGGATGAGCTTGAAAGTACTTGGGACACCTACAGTTATCGCAGATTTATTAGCCAATTCCCCACCGAAACAAAGACCCTGATTCGACGAATAGAAATAATTCATACAAGGATATCCAGACATAAGCTGTCTGTCATATTCAACAACACTTAATATATATATATATATATATATATATATATATATATATATATATATATATATATATATATATATATATATATATATATATATATATATATATATTATAGCCTGATACTAATGCTATGGGCTTATTGGGGAATAGCGTTTTCGAAGACAGTACTCTCAGTACATATTTCACTCTTAGCAGAAAATTGATGGTGTTATCCCATATGCTGGAAAAAAGAATAGCATTGACTTACTATATGTCAAACTGAGGATAAGGGGGAAAAAGACTCGTAAGTATAGATGACTGTGTGAATAATACACACTGAAAATAAATGGAAAATGCATACATTTTGCAATGTGTCGGATGTTGCTGCAACACCCTGTCAAACTCTTGTTTGTCTCCAGTATATAGATACTGTTAAGAAAACTGGCTTTTGTTCAAGTCACCAGTGCATCGCAAATAACCAGAGGCAAGATTTTCCATTAACCACAAGTCGTTTAAGCAATCTTGTAGCAATTGGACGTGATAGTATTTTTCTGTATCCAATCACATGAAACTGTCAATGTTACTATGATAAAAGCTTTTAAGGATTCCGGATCGAGTGTTATTCAGTACTCTAATGATACAAATATTTAACCCTAGTATCTTGGATTCCAGGCCTAATGTGTTACATAATATTAGATATACTTATTTTAATTTAGGTAGAAGCCGATGATCTCTGTCCGTTAAGGTCCTCATATCCCATTTTGGAGGAAAACAAAACAGGAGCAAGCCAACATATAAAAGGTCTCGATTGAACAAGTGAAAGATTACGTTGTATTTTATGTATCCACTCTCAAGAGTGTTAGACACAAGATAAGGTGTGTTTTGAATTAGCGCGCTCTGGTCTACAAATAATGCCTGGGCAGCCCCGTTAGCATTCCAAGGTAGCGCGCCTCAGGCAATTAGCAATAAGCAAACTCCTACTCAAAGAGAAGGTAAATACTGGAAGGGTGGATCTCCTGTGACGGAACACCACTAACTTCAGTCTTACAGTGTAGGAAGAGAAGACCACACCGGCCCACACTGTCTGAAAATCTTTTCGTACGGTAAAAGATTTTTTTTTCTTTATAGGAATTAGAAACCACAAACAATTATTTTTTTTTCTAATGAAGTCTGTTGATGTGCACGCGCGTGGTAGCGCTAGTATGAAAATGAGAGTTGATCACATCTTTGAAAATTGTTTCGTACCTCGTGCCAGAAACATCGGACATATATTTTCCCGTTATCACAGGATAGTCATCCCTCCTGGGGCTAATACCAGCGAAATGAAAACTAAAAAAAAAAAAAGAAAACAAATATATAGCGCTGTTTAAAGCAAGTTTCTTTGCCGAAAGTCTCAGCCTATAAATAAATGAATTTTATTCATTAAACAAAAATAATTGTCTGTGGTTACTAATTTGTGTAAAAGAAAAACATATTTTACCTAACGAAACGTTTTCAAATAAGTGGTCAACTCTCTTTTGAATGAACTATGTTGAATCAACAAATTTCTAAAATTATTGATCAAATACTACCATCCAAACCCAACAGCCTATAGTCGCATTGCCCTAACAAGCTGCATGGATCAAAACACAATAGAGAGAAAGGCAAATAGCCGATTGTTATGTTATTTGAAGAAACATCATATCGTATTATATTAATTGGAGTTTTCGGACTATGGTGCCATCACACCCTGACAACTTCCAATATATATATATATATATATATATATATATATATATATATTATTAAAAATAACCGACAATTTTTGTCTGGCTATTTTAGTGTTGATCCCTTCAATTTTCCGGATTAAAATCTTAATCTCGGAAGGAAATTGGCTGATGAAACTGCCATAGTGTAAATGTTGGTCCAGAGTACTTTCTGACCCGTCTGGGACCATCGTCAGTGGAATAATGACAAACAGGTAAAGACCTGGAGTGAGATTTATAATTAATTATGGCGGGAAAATTTAACTATGTTTATTAGGTATTATAAGCATTTAAGTATATTAGTGCTAGTGTTAAAATTAAATGCTTATAATACCTAATAAACATAGTTAAATTTTCCCGCCATAATTAATTATAAATCTCACTCCAGGTCTTTACCTGTTTGTCATTATTCCACTGACGATGGACCCAGACGGGTCAGAAAGTACTCTGGACCAACATTTACACTATGGCAGTTTCATCAGCCAATTTCCTTCCGAGATTAAGATTTTAATCCGGAAAATTGAAGGGATCAACACTAAAATAGCCAGACAAAAATTGTCGGTTATTTTTAATAATACGTGTCTTTAAGAAAAAATGCTGCCTCGATACACATATATATATATATATATATATATATATATATATATATATATATATATATATATATATATACGAAGCAATCCAACAAAAGATATAAGCGTCAACTAATATCTTATAATTAGTGAAACATCCGGATAAAAACTGAAGCTCAATATACTGGATAGAGCATTAATATTATAATATAAAATGAAGTAATAAAATAAGGTGTCAATCAAATTTTATTAGAATTCAAAGTTCAAGCAACGCATCCTTAAGTCCTTAGCTCATGAATTTTCAAAGATAATTCTTCTCTTCAGAGGACCATTACCGCAGTTATACTACTACAGGTAATAAAATTACGCTTTGAAAATATATAAAAATATATATAAAATTATATACACAAATACATAAAAATACAAAACATCAAACATATCAACCCAAAAACTCATGAGCTAAGGACTTAACGATACTTTGCTTGAACTTTGAATTCTAATAAAATTTGATTGACACCTTATTTTATTACTTCATTTTATAATATAATATATATATATATATATATATATATATATATATATATATATATATATATATATATACATATATATACATATATATATATATATATATATATATATATATATATATATATATATATATATATATATATATATATATATATATATTGGTGTTTACTTTGTGGACGTTTCAGCCGATGAAACTCCGAAATTCTTTTGGTGCATCTTTTTAAAACTCTGGGGTTGAGTCGACTGAGACTTTATGAAAATAACAACCAAGATAGAATAATAGGCAAAATAATGATAATTATACAAATCATCAATCCTCATTTAAAAAAATCTGAAACAACTATCGTATTGTTCAGTACAGCAAACACTTAGTTTGAAAATGTTTACATATTATGTTATTTCAACAAACCCTAAACAGTACATATGGCCTCATCATCTAAACATATACAACTCAATGGGTGTGTGCGTGTGTGCGCCCGGCTTCAGGCACTAGCTGATCTAGCCTCACTGAAGAGCTGTGGTGCAGCGAAACAGTCTTTATGTGGATAACTATATGAAGCTCCCTTTCTTGCGTAGAGCTTATTCTTAAGGATATCGTCAACTGCCATTAGCTTTAAGGAATAGCTACCGGCACTTGACAATGTGTAGATTGTAGATATTACTTACATTCAGCTAGTGTCGTATGATAGCGCAGGGGTAGAAGCGAGTCAGCTCGACGGTTGAGTTTCAATCTCGGCATGAGGCCCTAGTTGGTCTAGCCGCACTGAAGAGCTGTAATACAGCAAAAAAGTATCATGTTGGCAAATATATATACATATATATGGTATAAATATGTTTTTTATTTATATATATATACATATATTTATATATATACATATATATATATATAAAGATAGCTATATATATATAAATATATATATACATATACATTTATAAATATATATATATATATATATATATATATATATATATATATATATATATATATATATATATACATATTAGAGGAAGCATTATTTTAATCAATGAAACAGACGAGTGGAAAAAAAGAAAAATTGTTAAAATTACCTTAAGGCCTTATCGTCTGACCCTCTAAGAGGAAACGTCAGAACGGTAAATTAAAAACTAAAAGTTGAATGAGATATGAAGGGGAAAAACTTATTTCAGTTGGAGGAAACGATTGAGAGAGAAAAAAAGGTAAATCTCTCAATTTTCTTTTTCTTTCCACTCGTCTGTTTCATTGATTAAAATAATGCTTCCTCTAAAATTGATCCTACGATTCTGTTGTACACGAAATTTACTTACATATATATATATATATATATATATATATATATATATATATATAAATGTTCGTGTGCATATGTTAGAAAGTCTACATACCATTTTAAAGTTTATACTTATGTAAAATTGACTGGGGAAGACAATGGAAGTGGTTCCGAATCTCTAATGTACTCCTAAGTTTGCTATGATACAATTACGTCGTGAAAACTTTCAATATATCTTATTTTTATTAAATTGTAATCATATGTATACAATTATTTGGGGAAGACAATTAGAGTGTTCTCGGATCTTTAAATGCTTTTCGAACCTACAAAAAGCTATTGAGGCCTTTACTGACATAACACTCGACAATATATACTATTTTGATGACATTTATATCATGTTTATAAAATTATCCGGTGAAGATAATGGATATTATCCTAAATATCTACGCTACCCTCTATGTGCCGAATATCTGCGTAATCCTATCTCAAAATTATCCATGGGGGCAGAACCTCTTTAAAACTTCAAATACGTACATCTGATTTTAATAACATTTAAACCATATGTATAAGAAACTAATTCAAAGAGTTTCAAACATTTCAGTTCTTCCTGGCTATATTAGGGGGGGGCGAAACGGAAGAAGGATTTCAGTAAAAATCAGAAAGTAATATGGTGTCATGTACATTGTATAAAATTACATAGTAGTGATCCTTATTCAATCACGAGCAAAAATGGGTCTTCCTGTTAGTTTGTTCTAAGATAAATACTTTTTATTAATACTTCGTCAATATTCTATGTAGTTAATCCTGATTACACTTATATAATCACTCCAAGCGATAACCTTGCAAATAGGCACTTCTTGCTTGAATTTCCTCCCGAATTTGAGACAATAAGAATTAATGTTTTATGTTGTGCATCCAGTTTTCGCATTGAATAAATGATTAACCTATCATCATGAATATTTAAATATAGCTGCTAGGCGTACGGTTTGATTATGGGGCTATATTTAGTTTAATATAGTTGTATTGATAGAAGACTTAAAACTATGATAACACATTCACAACAAAAACTCTAGTTACAACCACTGTCAGTAATTTTCCTCTCTCTCTCTCTCGCTCTCTCTCCCTCTCTCTCTCTCTCGCTCTCTCTCTCTCTCTCTTCCTAAAACTAAACTAAACTTCCATGATCAAAGTTTATTTCCTAGAACTACCCGTCTGTAGAACACAACACCGCGAGGCTGCTTATCATCTAACTACAACATGATAGTTTTCAATACCAATGTAAACACATTGTTGCTGATCCGTCCTTTTGGTTGATCAAATTCTGCTCAATTTCCACTATATTTACAAATTCTCACGGTGTTATCTCACCGTCTTCTTGACAAACTCATTGACCCTTATCCACGAGTCGCGTTTCGGCCTTGATAAGCTGTGACTCTTTTGGTAAAAAAATATGATTGTCATTCTTAATTTATCGTTTCTTCCTACTACCTAATACTGTTAAGCTCCGGTTTGTAATTTCTCTGCAGTTTGGATATGTGCAGTATTGTCATTCCTCCCAGATTCATTAAATACTTTGTGTGGCCTTCCAATCAAACAAACTTGCCCCTTGCCGTTTCATTTGCTCATTCAAACATTGAAAATCTTCCTTTACCGAAAATTATTTTCTATAATTAATTGCGTTCATCTTCCCCTTTGGCCACTTTCATCCAAAACTCTAGTCAAAATGTCGGTATTTACACCCACCAGCATGTGTTAACCGTTGTGGAACAACATTAATAAAAACTAATTAATTAGTAAAAATTACATACTCACATGATTGTCTTCAAGCAAGTGTTTCTTTCTTTTAAATCAGCTTAATAAACAGGGTCTTCAAACAATCATTATTTATTATAAAATTTCAATAACATCAAAACTTTATCAAAACTTATACACAAGAAAAATATAAAAAATGTGTTTTACTGCATCATTTTCATCAAGCCATCATCTTGTTTAACGTCATCTGCTTTCATGCCATCTTGTTTCACGCTATCTTGTACTATACTATCTTGATGTATACATCAAAAGACCGTGTTTGAATAGCTATTTTTTCATGGAAAAGTGGCGTCTTCTGATATTTTCATGTGGGTGTTCTAATAAAATGAAGTTGTCAGGAAAAAAACACCACAAATAATTTATCAATAAAAGGCATGTATTTAAGAAAGTTTAAGAATGACACCGGATATGCTTGAAAATGTGATGCAATTATTTGGGAGCCGTTTGCAGAAATGCGTGGCAAGTACGGGACATTCGCTTGAATAACATACAGTTTTAGTAATTTTCTTAAGTTGTGTATAAGTTTTGTTATTATAAGAAATACAATTTTTATGTTATTAAAATGCTTTAATAGATGGTGACTTTTTGAAGAGCCTGTATGCACACATATTCTCTCTCACAAACAGAGCCATATATTGATTAGTGGGGAAATGGTAGTTTATCAGTACCATTGGAGAGCCATGAATATTATAACTGTCCTGTTTTTAAATCTCCGAAACAGTTACATGGTAAGCAGCTGATGATCCCCGTGTTAATATTAGACGCTTAAGGTTTCCTGTTTCTGTTTCATTCTTAGATACTTAACCCCCCCTTTTTATTTTTTGTATTTATTTATTTTTTTATTCATTAATTTTCCAACGAATGTTAAGTCTGCAATATCTTGGATTGCGGTAGTTTCTCTGGGAATTTGAACTGCATTTTACTTTCTTTTTTTTTTGTTTAAAATGACTCAAAGCTTCTTTAGACTATATATATATATATATAGAGAGAGAGAGAGAGAGAAAGAGAGAGTGAGAGAGAGAGAAGGAGAGAGAGAGAAAGAGAGAAAAAGAAAAAGAGAAAGAGAGAACGAGAGAGTAAGAAGGTGTCAAATATATATATATATATTTATATATATATATATATATATATAGAGAGAGAGAGAGAGAGGGGAAGAGACAGAGGGAGAGAGAGAGAACGAGAGAGACAGACAGAAAGAGAGAACGAGAGAGAATGAGAATGTAAAAAAGATTCATGCGTGTTTGTTAAAATTAATTTAATTTTTAAAATGTATGATAACGTAAAAATGATTATAATGATATTATCACTTCATGTTCTCGAAATGATTTCCGTTTTAGTCTAAGCCACCATTCGGTCATGCATGCAGTATCGTTGGCACATCTGAACTGGTTCATTTGCCACTAGTCTCTCCCCATAAGACAGGGTCCAAAAAAGAGTCTCTAATCTATTAAGTCACGCACTGCTAACAAAACTTCAACTCATGTCCGATCGGCCCAATGTTGCATACCTCTGATCGTTTTACAAGTACTTTGATGTAATGGTCTCCGATGAACTTGTGGCAGCGATGCCCCTTTAACGCAAATGCAGCTGACAAACCCGACAAGCCGCAAAATCTCACTCCTTCAGTTTAGAGGTCCCCAGATGCCGGAAAGTTTTCTACTTTAATAGTTTATTCCCTCGAACTGCGAGACTTTGGAATTTTCTTCCTGTTTCCAGTTTCCTTAACTGTACTAACATGCAGAAATTCAAATACAATGCGAACAGACATCTCGCTGTTAAACTTTCATACTTAGAGTGTCCCTGTAGACATTGTCTCTACTTAACAATGGCTCCTTATGTATCAGTGGCAATGTACATTTTTGAAGGTTAATAAGAATAAAAAACACCGTTGAAAACGGGAAAGATTTGTACTTCAAATAATATTGTCATACTTTCTGTAACATTTCATAATAAATTTCCTTTTTTTTAAGTTTAATCAGACTGCAATGATAAAACCCATAATTTTCATTATTAAAAAAAAGTGAATGACCTGGACAGTATTCTAACTAATCAATATTTATTATTACAGAATAATTGTATCATATATTTTTTAGATTACATCCATGCATACCTTTATTCAATAATCTGCTTAGCAAATAAATAATTAAAATAAAAATTCAGTATAACTTTACGCGTTATCAAAGAGAAAGTAGTTTTTAAAACCATCTGGTAATATTTTAAAGAAAATGTTTACAACCTCTACCGTAAGATATGCGTATATATTTCTATATTTCTATATTTCTATGTCCATGATAATCTCTATTATTCATGAACATATCATTATCAATTTTGGAATATATATTCTAGGGAACATGGTCAGATTCTTTTTTTGTAGACTTTAAAATCCAGGGGTTCTTGGATTTCGTTGTACAGGATAAACCAATAAACTAATGAATCAACTAGTATTACTTTTAGAATATATATCTTTGGTAACATGGTGAATAAGATGGGAAAATTATTTATTTTTTAAATAATATGTAGGGGGTGAACGTATCTAAACTTAGATATGTGCAATTGTCTATGTATTTCTATATAAAGAATTCACTATTAAACAAACTGATCGACCATTATTAATTTTGGAACAC
>OY744553.1:16580938-16610938 GCA_963556195.1 Sepiola atlantica | reverse complement strand
GAAGGTAATCCGACGTAATAGGAAATGAAAAAGGAAAAACCTAAAAGGAAGTTTTAATGTGTTCATCAACATTTCGTCTTTATTTGTAAGACTTCTTCAGGATGATAATATAAAGAAAAATGTCATGCAAGTACGTGGACATATAGGGTTGACATAGTGGGTTGAAGGGAGGAAATAGTAACCACTACTGGAAAACAGTAGGGACCGACGTCCGGACCTGGTGAAGTTTTCATTCCTCGCTACTGACTTCACCAAACGAACAAAAACATGTAAACGACCAACGTATTGTCGCTCAAAGAGGAAAATTCAGTGATTTATTTTATTGTTATTTCGGCACACTGCTGATTTTTAACAAGAATGGAATACATGATATTTTCACAATATGTGCAATGAAAATAGCAAACACTAAACTGAAAGAAATCAAGTCATTTTTTTTTTGAATAACCAGCTGAAGGTTACAAAGAGTGAACTCATAAAGAGCTGAAATCGCTAATGCACAAAGAGAGTTTTTTGAAGAGCTAAAGTCTATGAAAAATCAGGTGTCTTGTCTTGAAGATGAATGTCGAAGAAAAGAAAACATTTACCTAGGTAAATGTTTTGCTCTAAAATCAGAAGTCTATAATTAAAAAACAACTGGATGATATTAGGTCTTATGTTTATAGAGGGATACAGTTCTTTCATAAGAGACACCTAAATCAAATTAGAGAACGATTATCAGAAGACACTGACAGCACTCCCGAGGAAGAAGTTTATGGTCACCGGAAACGACAATTTAGACAAACGGATACACCCCAAGTAGCCTCAGAACATCGTCACGCTAAAAAGGAAATGACACTGTGACTTCTGAAGAGGTAATACTTGGGAGAGGGTGTTATGGTACCTTAGGTATACCGACTAATTGAACTCTCTAACTCACCATAAATACTGGGAGCACCTGCTTCTCAGTGTTGGACATACACCAGTCTATACTGGCAGTCAAGACAGACGAACAACTACCCTTTTTTCTCTGTTGTATTATACGTTTTTCAATACACTTGTTTTCTCTAAACGTTGTGTTCGTGTTTTCCTTCGGGACTCTTTGCAGAGCCACACCATATATATATACATGAAGCAAGATATATTCATATGGTTATATATTTGTATGTTTAGGATTAACTCAAACATTAATTTACCGCGGGATGTAAATTTAAGAGCACGTAATTAGTGTTGAGTACTTGGTGTAAAAATGTTTAAAGCCAGCCCTTTGTGTAAATAGAGATACTTCCGGCATTTGTGAAATAGGTATTGTATATCAATTAATAAATATTCCGCACATGTCGGTTTATTCGGACTATTTTAAATAGTTTAAGGAAGCATAATAAAGACATAGACTCAAATATTTCAACTTGTTCTTTTAATAAAGCCAGAATATCGAAACTATATTTTTTTTCTTAAGCTTAACACTGAAATTGTACACATTTTTAGATACCAAATCAAATAATGGATTTTGAGTGAAATTAGAGGAAGGATTTTTTATATGAAGATTTAGTATCGTAATAAGGGGCATAAACGTAGTGGATAGTTGTGAAAATATATTTTACCAATCCTAGTTCGAGTATTCTTCTAGTATCTCTATGTTTGTGTAATTAATGATTAATGTTTGGTTTTCTCTTCTATAATATATTCAGATTAACCTGTTTTATTTGTCTGCCCTTTTCTGCTACGCTTTTTGGATCAATGTTAAGTTTATCTCACCTTATTCTTCACGTTTTTGGCCTTTTGGCTAAGATCAAAGTGTAGTATCTGTTCCGATGGATACTGAACGCCTGTCCTGTGCAGTTCTAGGAGGTCCACCCTCCCAAGCTTTGCCTCCCCTCTTTGGGGAGGAGTAAGTTTATTGCTTACTGTCTGAGGCGCCCCAACCGGGGAATGCCGACAGGGCTGCCCAGGCAATATTTAAATGGCCAGAGTGCTAACCTCTCGAGCGCTGGCTTTTCAAACCCCACTTTCTCGACCCGATCTTGGGTCACATCTTACTTGTGGGAGTAAGATAAAACTGGCCTTGTGCCTAACTCCTGGGGAGGAGTAAATAAAACCTTATTCTTCACGTTGCATTATTCATGCTTTTTTTCCATTTAGCAAAGTTGTCTGTCTTCCATTTCGTTTGTCCGAACTTCAAAATTCTCATCTTAGCGATGCTTTTCTTTTACATAATTTATTCCGCTTCTCTGTCCAATTTTGCTATTTTAATCCACGATTCACTTTAATCTTCCTCTGTAGGATTTTCTGTTTTAATTAATTTTTAAAAATTAGTAAATACAACATAATCACATGTGTCGCTCAGAGCAAGTCTGTTCTGTATAGCGGTGACGTAGATAATTATATATTACAAATTATATTTTACGAATATAGGCCTTTCACTGGTGAAAGAGAACAATATTTCTCACTTAGAATTTAGATAATGCTTCCTCGTAAAACAATATTTGAATACGTTAATTTGTCGATATCACAAAACCTAAAATGAACAAAATGATTATTTCTATACACACACACACACACACAGACACACACACACACACATACAAATATATATATATATATATATATATATATATATATATATATATATATATATATATATATATATATATATATGTATGTATATATATATATTGTCATGAACAGACATACTATTTTGCTGTTTCACAGTTTTTCAGTGTGACTAGACAAGCCAGGGCATTAAACCGAGATCGAAACTCGGCCGTCTAGACCACAGTCGGGCGTCTAACATCTCGACCATCATTAATTACCTGCTGATTGTAAATGTTGTAAATTGGATGAGAACTCTATTTGTTTAGATAAACAGTAGTGTATTATAAACTTATGGCAGTTTGTGATTTCACATACCAGCGAGCTGAAACCAAAAAATGTCGCATATTTTTGGACTTCCAATATATATATATATATATATATATATATGTGTGTGTGTGTGTGTGTGTGTGTGTGTGTGTGTATATAAATTACTTGTTTCAAAACTATATGTTACATATTTCAGGGACGTACCATGGTTTCATTTACATGGATTTATTTTGTAAAGGTCGTTAGAATGCATTCAACTTATCAGGATTCACGAAATTAAAAAAAAATCGAAGAATGGAGTTCAACAATCACTGATAACATATTCTGATGAATACGCTCAAGCGGAAAAAAAATTCGCTCAAGCAGGATAAATAAACACCTGTTTAGCAACCATTATATTGGTGCTCAACAAATCCAGTATTCCTTTATAAAATTAAATGGATAATCATCAATCAACAAAAGCCTTATACTCCTCATATGCACTACTGAAAAATTCAGCATCCTACAGAAAATCAAAACCCTAAACACATAATCAAAAACATAATCTGTATGAACATCAAAAGTGAGATCTTCAAACAATGCCCCAACAGAAAAAAAAACTTCTACTACCAACATTTACAAACATCGAAAATACATAACTAACTCAGTTTTATCCGTACATAATTTTTTAAAAACTCCACACCGCTTCAAGCCCATTATAAAATTCATATTTTATATATTATCCCTCAAGAATATACTAAACATATCACATCCTCTATACAAACCAAATAGTACTTACACTCGCACCCTCATAATACTTACTTATCACAAATAACATAAAGTATTAGATACCTCATCATATTAATTTATTTACTTTAAACATTTTAAATATATTAAATATATTAAATTTTACAAGTTTTATACGTAGAAATATATTTATTGATTACTCTTGAATAAAAGGGAAACAATATATATTACCAAGACTTCAACGTAACCAAATCACACGAACCTTCCCTTAGGCTCATTAACGTTGTTAGATAAAATTTAACAGAATAAATTAAATACAACTACCCTACACGAACCCATAAAGTTATCACATATATTACGATCATAGCAGGCCAAGATTGGCCCATCAACTTTATTTGATAACATTTAGATAACTTTTTCACTGATAAAGATACCCCTACCATTAATAAAAGCACCCGCTCCAAAAATTAAAAAATAATATAAATATAACACTTAACCCATTTAATTACATGAATAACCCCTCACCCAGAATCTAACTCACTCGCTGACAAATACAGGGTGTCTCAAAAAAATGTACTCACTCGTAGAATGACGAGAACACTTTGCTTCATCGCTCCACACAATTTTGTGTGCAAACTCGACATCTTCTGCACATTTTGCCTATGTACTCACTCTTAGAATGGCAAAATGTGCAGAAGATGTCGAGTTTGCACACAAAATTGTGTGGAGCGATGAAGCAAAGTTTTCTCGTCATTCTACGAGTGAGTACATTTTTTTGAGACACCCTGTAGATAACACCACCCACTATCACCCCAAAATAGGAATACACCCTGGAAGCAGAGAAATATACAGCATCCGTTATAAACAATGTAATTATTCTAAATGATACGTAGTAACGATTAAGACCCATGAAAAGATGCAGTCCGTCCCTATTAACTTGGGAATGTTTCCAAAAGATACGGTTAAGCGAATTGAATGGACGAATTTACCGGTGATTGTTGAACTCCATTCTTCGACTAGTTTTCATTTCGTGAGTCGCTGATTATTTAAATGGGCTGAAACGCCTTTTTCTAGACGGAAGAAGGTTAGTACCTTTCAATGAAACTATAGTAAGTCTCTGACTTATGTAATGTGTAGTATTCAAACAAATAATTTGTATTTAAGCTGTCACATTTTTGCGATTGCGCACTTTATTGTTTTTTCTCAACATAACACGACGTACAGTTTGTTGTTATAAGATCACTTTCACTGCTCGTTGTAAAATACCGCCGACTCGGTATTTACAAAGTTAAAATCCTCCTTAATTATTAGCTAATTCGCGGTGACAAATGGGGAACGAATCAGTGGCAATTTGTGATCGGAGTTCGAGCCCGCTGACCGTCGAGAATTAACTTCCTACACTGAAGATTGCGTTAGCATGAAACATCGATGTATGTATGTAGGTAATAAATAATTAATATGTATATATATGTGTATATATATATATATATATACATACAGAGAGAGATAGAGAGAGAGAGGAAGAGATATTACAATATATATATATATTGTGGGTATTTATGCAGTATTCTTTCAGTAAGGCAAACATTGTTGAATATAAAAGGATATTTCTGCTTGAGTATACCTTTTTATTTTTTCCTTTATATTTTTGTTGTGTCAAAATCTCTAAAAAATATATGTTCTAGATGTGTGACGAACGTTTCTACTCTTTTCTCAAGGTGTTGACAGATGTACAAAAACGAAAGTAAAATTAGAGGCAATAGAAAATGGTACCTCAATATTTAAATTAAAGCGTAGTGTACCCTATGCAGCTGTAGAATCGATAGACCATAAGCTCGTTCGCATAGAACAAATAAGAGCATTTAGAAAAGTATAATATTCTGAGTTTCCGTCACATACATAAAAAAGAAAAAGTAAAATATTCGTGTGTACGCGGATTTCTCAACAGACTTGAATCTGTGCAAGAAAATGCATGACTATCCATTGCCTAGCGCAGAAGACATTTTTACCCGTTTAAATGGCGGAACATTTTTCTCTAAAGATCTCTAAATAAAAGATAGGACGAGAGTACGAAATTGCTCACTATCGATGCGCATAGAGGGTTGTATTCGTTTAATCGTCTAACTTTCGAGGTGAAAGTAGCACGAAGTTTGTTCCAAAAAAAAGGGATAGCACGTTGGCGGGAGTTGGATTATTTCATGGTGTACTTGAACGATGTATGAATCAAGAGCGAAACGGTTGAACCACACATTGAACATATGAAGAAGGTTTTTTTTAAATTGCTGAATATGGGTTTAAGCTCAGCGATGATAAATGCGATATTTGTATGCCCAAAATGAAATATTTAGGACAAATTATAGACGCAAAATGCAGAAGACCTGACTCAGAAAGGTCTAGTGCAATAAAAATATGCCCGCCTCGACAAATGTTGCTATGCATTGCTAATTATTATCATATATATATATATATATATATATATATATATATATATATATATATATATATATATAATGAGGAAGAATGGAAAGGAATTAGAGAAGCAAAAGCCAAATCATAATTCAATTCAATTGCTCAGAGCAAGGTATATTCCGCAAAAAAGGCAATTTATTCAAGTTAAATTTTCCTTAAGCCAGGCTTTTCAAAGATCAAATTCCTTTCCATTCTTCCTCATTCTACCTGCTCTATCCTGGATATTGAGCTGTATACTCTTCACAATAGGTTTTACTTTTCCTAAAAGTTCGCTTTTAGTACACCACTTGATATATATATATATATATATATATATATATATATATATATATATATATATATATATATATATATATGCATGACTTACGTTCCCCGCTGAACGATTTGTTA
Organism: Sepiola atlantica; assembly: GCA_963556195.1. NCBI lineage: Eukaryota > Metazoa > Mollusca > Cephalopoda > Sepiida > Sepiolidae > Sepiola > Sepiola atlantica. Next base: position 16,604,515 of record OY744553.1, on the reverse strand, counting down.
AAAAAGTAGATAAAATATGGCAATAGACAGAAAATTGTCAGAAGGCTTTTCAAAAGATTAAGGATGTGCTTACATCAGAACATTTTTGAACACATTATGGCCCGGAATTAGAAATAATTTTGGCTACTGATGCGAGTAATTACGGCATCGTAGTCGTATTACTCCATACAGACAATTTATGGGGAACAAAAGTCATTGATCATGCGAGCAGAGGTTTAATCTCGGCTGAGAAAAAATAGCCAGATCGAGAAAGGAAATTTTATCCATCATTTTCGGGATTAAAATATTGCACAAATTAATTCGTGGTCGTAAATTTATTTTACAGACGGATCATCAGTCATTACTTTCGATTTTGGAATCAAAGAAAGGAATCCCTGTTCATACAGCAAATAGATTACAGCGATGGGACGCTATTCTGCTAAATTATGATTCGAAAATGGAATATATTCCTTCAAAGAAGTTAGGCCATGCAGACGACTTGTTCTGATGAATTCCGAAATGTTGTTAACCAAATGAAGATACGGTAATCGCATCACTCGAAGCTGAAACTGAAATAAAAGAATGACTGTGCAAGAAATACAAATAAAATCTAAAAGTGATAATTTCATTTAAAACATGATGGATAAAGTGACGTGTAAACAAATGGGGAAATATAAATGCGCCGGTAAACAATAACTATTCAATTTGTGACGAAATTTTAATGTACGTCGAGCGCGTCGTGATTCCAAAAGAGACTGTTAAAGGAATTTTATTGTGGTCACCCATGAATTTGCACAAATAAATCGCTTATGCGTTCATACGTGTTTTGGTCAGGTAAGGATCATGACATCGAGATGACAGTAAAGAACTGTAGAGGTCGTGCTCTTACAGCCAAAGCACCACAAATAATGACAGCATCATGGCCGAAAGTGGACACGCCATGGTCTAGACTTACTCTAGATTTTGCTGGACCGCTAAATGGTGTAGATTACTTGATTGTGGTGGACAGTTTAACAACATTGCCGGAAATTGTTAAAATGCAAAAGGCCAACATCTGCCATAACAGTAACTTTTCTTCATTGACTGTTTGCCAGGTTTGGATTACCTGATAGAATTGTCCCATATAATGGGACCCAATTCACCCCAGCAGAGTTTAACATGGTTTGTAAAAACCTTGGAGCAAAACATATCAGTACCCCTTTTTTCCACCCGAGAAGTAACGGGCATGCACATAGTTTTGTAGATACCTTCGAAAGGGATTCAAGAAAAAGCTGGAGGTGAAGTAAACGATGAGTTGAAGATCCAACAATACTTAAGGGTGTACAGGGTCACTCCGAACAGAAACATTGCGGTAAACATGTCACCGGCGGATATGGTGTTCGTAAGAACAATTAAAACCATTTTTGACAAATTGTTGCCAATGACGGAAAATACATTTAAAAGACACGGAAGGTAAAACCAGATATTTTAATATTGGTGAAAAAGTGTTTGCTTTTTAAGAATTACAGAAAGGGTAACACATTCTGGCAAGACGGTATAGTAACCAGGAGAATCGGACGCCTGATACACATGGTTTGGGGTCCGGAGATCGAAAACAATCGTCATGTAAATCAGTTGAGACGCAGATATGTGGAAAAACAAACCACACATGAGGAACCCATGGAGGTACTTTACGATGTTCTTGATGTACTGAGTCCTGAAAACTTTACAACTACTTCTGCTACTGAAGTAAGACGTTCAACGAAACGAAAAGAAATTCAACATAACGTCTAGGAAGAAACAAATCTTAAGCGGGTTTTATGGACTGATCCGGATTCAGCCATATTTCAGGATTGATTCGTCAGGTCACTATAAAGTCGACACTATTTCCATTACCAAAGAGAACCGTTTAACGAATCGCTTATCACGTCTATTTGGAGACGGTAATGACGACAACTTTATTGTAATTAAGTATTTTTAATATAAATCTTTTTTTTTTAATTCCTGTCTTGGGTTTCTTATTTACTTTTTGTTATTATGACAGAAATCTAATTAGTTTATTTATCTGTTAGTGTCTTTATTTATTCCGATTTGTAGTTATGTGTGTATTTTTATTAATAGATTATGTGGTATAGAATGGTTACTAAGGTTCTGATGTTAATTTTTGTTCAACCATAATAGCGTTGCTAATATTTTCAATATATATATATATATATATATATATATATATATATATATATATATATATATATATATATGTATATATATATAATAAAATGCTATAGGTACGCGTATTTCCTGTAGAAAAACATGTGTATTTTTGTCGTGTGTGATTTTCTTAGGCAAAGCTATATTCTTCCTCCTTCTAATAACATGTCACCATGCCAATCCGATATATGTTTAATTTACTGATTCAGACAGTAAAATGTCTCAAATTACTTAACTATGAACTAACGACGTCTGAATTTCAATATGACGAACTTCTAACGGCAGGATAAAAATTAATAATGTTTTAATCTAGTCACGTGACCCTTATTTATTGTAAATTTACTTCTTCGTTTTTCAATATGAAAACTTAGAGAATGAACATTTTTCGGCATGGGGACATGGTTACATATTAAAGCTACGACTGAAACATTTCTCTCGGTGTGTAGCAATGTTTGTATAAATACACTTTTTTAATAGCGTTTTTTGATTATTGATCAACATTTTATACACACAGTAAAGATTCTCTGGATGCTTATCCCGTTGATACAAATGTAACCTGAATTTATATATATATATATATATATATATATATATATATATATATATATATATAAATATATATATATATGTGTATGTATATATATATATATATATATATGTGTGTATGTATATATATATACGTATATATATGTATATATATATATATATATATATATATATATATATATATATATATATATATATATATTTGTGTAATTGTATGGGGAACACCTTATATTAAATGAAATAGAAAAAAAAATAATAATTTTATATAAAAAAAAAACACCGTTATGTATGATGTCGAAATTCACGAATAAAAAATTAACGAATAAAAACTAAAGTTCACACATTTGCATTAAAAAAAACAGCTTAAAGTTCTCAAGGCAGCCTTTCGTCCGACTCTCGTCAAGGGAATCGTCGGTTGAGTAATTAAAATACACGAAAACCCATAAATTGGTGTAGAATCAAGATGCAAGCAGGTGGCATCAGGTGATATACATGCGAAATTATATATATTAATAAAAACTGCAAGTAAAGAATATTTTTTTAAATCAACCTGCGGATGACTACGAATCGCAAAATATTTGTAGATAATGTTTTAATTGTCTTTGTCTACAGAGAGTAGGTCGTCGTGAATTAATGATGATGGCTTCCAATATCTCCAGATGGAAGCAGTGTCATGCTCTGTGCACAATGGTAAATGTATCATCAGAATAAAGATCACAACAGCTTCTTTTATCAAAAAGGTGATCGCCTATGGCAGACTCCTCAGCTTGTGAACGCCCAGCTAACGGGACGGGTTCATGTCGGCGAATGCATCCGGCACATGTTGAGTCACTCTCACCGATAATCGCTATATGGTCTTGCCTACAGAGTGAGCGTCGCACTGAAATTGAAAATGATAAATTACGTAACTTTGCTCATTGGTAGGCAAGACGTCTTTGCGAAAGGAGGGGATTTTTTTATTCGTGAATTTCGACATCATACATAACGGTGTTTGTTTTTTTGTTTTTTTTTATTTAAAATTATTATTTTTTGTTTTCTATTTCATTTTTTATACCATGTTCCCCATACAATTCATTATTCATTTTGCAGTGTGACACCATTTAGTCTCTTCATATGTGTGTGTATATATATATATATATATATATATATATATATATATATATATATATATATATATATATATATATATATATATATACAAGCATTGTATCTGCCTGAGAGATAAAGTAACAACGATACATTTATTTCGGTATTTTTATTGGTAAGAAATATAACTCACTTTGAACTAAAGCCGAATATCTGTTATGTCTACTTTTTTGCAGAAGGTCACTTACTTTTAGAAATATATTTATGTGATGTGTTTCTCCATCTTATGTAAATGTCTTTAAATTTATTGAACAAGTATTCAGTCAATTTTTTTCTAAACAAACGTGAAATTCGAACTGGAATTGGATTCTGAAAAATTACTGCCTTAGTAATGCGTATTCTTTTTCTTCTTCTTGACGCATCACATATTTCTATTTCCATCGAACAAACTCAAAAAAAACCTTAGCTTTGAAATAGTAAATATATTTATAGATATATATATATATACATATATATATATATATATGTGTGTGTGTGTGGGTGTGTGTGTGTGTGCGTGTGTATGTGCAATATATATATATATATATATATATATATATATATATATATATATATATACATATGTGTGTATAAATCACATTATTTAACTACTGTGATATTGAGAAAACTATTTCATGTATATATATAAATGTATACATATATATGTATGTAAAAATAAAAATGGAATAAAGGATAAGCAATTTAACAACTAGCAAAATAAACTCAAAAACTCATTTTGTATAGTTCTCCGAAATATTTCAGTCGTCTATCATACGACTATTTTCAATCGGTTGGTGAACTTTAATTAAAAACAGAAAAGTTTTCAAATTCAGACAAAGAATGCGTTTGGAAGAAATAGTTACATGCAACGTGACTATTTCTATTTGCATGTAACTATTTCTTCCAAACGCATTCTTTGTCTGAATTTGAAAACTTTTCCGTTTTTAATTAAAGTTCACCAACCGATTGAGAATGGTCATATTATAGACGACTGAAATATTTCGGAGAACTATACAAAATGAGTTTTTGAGTTTATTTTTGCTAGTTGTTGAATTGCTTATCCTTTATTCCATTTTTATTTTTACATTCTGTCCGAAACATTGTTTCTTTTTCCTCATATATATATATATATATATATATGTGTGTGTGTGTGTGTGTGTGTGTGTGTGTGTGTGGAATAGTTAACTTTAACCTATCGTCCCTAACAACTTAACGTGTTTTTCGGAATTTACGGTTGATCTTTTTTTTAAAACTTAGTTCCCCCCAAACAAAGCACGTTGGCACTGTAGACGTAAGGGGCTACTTAGTATTAGGGTTAGGGGTAGGGTTAGGGTTAGAATTAGGGTCAAAGTTTAAGGCTTCATCCTGGAAATTGGCGTCTACATGGAGATGTTTGTTCAGATTATTTTTAAATTTCTGCATGTCGGCACAATCGGGTGAACAGGGGGCAGAGAGGGAGTTCCGAAACCTGGCAGCTCAAGGTAAAAAGCTATTGGAGTAGAAGTATATCCCCCATCTGGTGCATTTTTCCTTGAATGTATTGCATTTAGCTGATTGTCGGGATCGTCGAGTGTATTTACGTCGAGGGGAGTACCACAGCTGCCAGTTTATGGGAGCATATTCCATTGAAGTACTTCTAAAACAAGCACAACATTGCGGCAATAGGGCCTGATACCTCGGGGTTAATACCAATAAAATAAATAAAAAAATAAGTATCGCTTTCAAAAAAGATGTATTCATCGAAAGTCTCAGAAAAAAAAATGATTTTATCATTTAAAATTGCACCATTTTTTAAAAAATTCTAATATTGATATTCAGACACGTATTGATTCAAAGATGTGATAAATGTCCTAATATATATATATATATATATATATATATATATATATATATATATATATATATGTATATATATATATATATATATATATATATATATATTATTTAGTATAGATTTGTACTCATACAAACATGTTGGCTGCTAATTGGCATTCGGTGTGCTATTTCAGGCCAAGCGGAGATAAAAATGTAAACACCTTTATCAGAGAACGTACAGGCAGTAGTGTCCCAGGAGATGGATTAAATTTTTTAAATCTGAAATATTAAGGTTTAATTCTCTTCTTTAAAAATAATGTATGTATTTTTGTTATTACTCGGATGTTATATTTTGAATTCATTTGCCACACGTGAGATGAGTTAATATATATTTCAATTGTTTATCCTAATTTTAGAGTACGAATTCAACCTATAGCAAAGATGCATTTTAACATTTTGATTCCGTCTTCATACTAAGACGCAATTCTACAAATAACTTGGCCTTAGGAGCTTAACAAATTTCCAGCTAGACCTGAAACATATCTTCAAAGGCATAACGAAAATATCTGTATGAATAAAAAGGTGTACTCCATAAATATATAGCTCTATTTGTGATTCAGAACTATTATATAAACAGTGTATAGAGTCACTTAACTAAATCCCATGAAAAATACTTCCACAATCCATATATATATATATATATATATATATATATATATATATATATATATATATATATATATGTATATATATACTTAACATTAAATTAGGCCTACGCAAATGCAAGTACTTTTTCGTTCTCTAGTGCTTCGTCAAGGCCGAGAGACAATAGTGAATGTAAAATCGTTCCGATTATTTTGTGCCTATTGTATAATCCTACTTTCATTACTATTTCTAGACCCCGAGAAGCACATGATTACAGAAACGTAATTGTGTTTGCGTAGTCTGATTTAAATGTTTATATAATCAATATTTCTAAGACTCTACTTTGTATTGAGCATTTTGGAAAACATTTAGTACAATTAACAAAATTGTAACGGGAAAGAAAAGAAAAGAATAAAGAGTAGAAAGGGAGTCTAAAGGAAGAATAATTCAAAACTCAGGGAATCAACCAGTGTCTAGATTTATCTTGTGTTCGTGCGTCTGCACTCATAGCCCTTTCCACAAATAAAATAAAACAGAGAATGGGAGTCTATTTCATCTCCCCTAACCTATCAAAAGCAATTATTCACGAAAACATCCAATGCGAGCAGGTTTGACACTGGGCCCAGAACTGTTCGGGAAACGAGCCAGGGGACGAGGCATCAGCGCTAGTCTTCTCCCCCACCAGGATGTAAACATGGCGCTCCCGAAGTTATCGTCCATGTTGATGGAAAGTGGTGTTCGGAATTAGTTGATACGGGTTGTTCGCGGACAATAATAGGTGGCAGCCGATCCTGGAAAACGGCAAAGGTGGACATCGTGAATGTTGGAGGCGCGTCCGGTGCATGCTGCAGAAACGGGGTGGTCACCATTGCCACAGATAAAAGTAATTCTGTCGGGATCGATGTTCTGGTTGGGCGTGGTTGACCACTGGGGTTTGATCTGGTATTAGGGATCGATTTGATTTAGGCGTTGGGAGGTGTCACTGTGGGGCCTACGGGAGCGGTTCGGATCAGCGACGGAAAACTGCTACTTTCGACAGTCGTAGACGATCATGGACCGCGACGTAGAAGTTAGTAGATAACCGCTCACCTAGATAGCTGCATAATGGAGTGTCCGAATATTGGGTGGCTGAGGAAATTCGACCAAAATAAGATTAGGAGCTCCGCACGTGGATGGAGAAAGGGTGGCACGTGTCGTACCCGGAAGAAAGGCTAAGAACTCCCAAGGAGTTAATTCCGTTGATGGCCGTGTTACAACGGAATTAGGGAAAGGTCCGTACAGTGATGGAGTATCGCGAACTTAAAGATCATGTGGACACATTCACGGCAAACGCAGATGTTTTCGCTGCTAAGATGCATGAATGGCGCAAGAAAGGAGCTAACGCGTCTCCGCTTGACCTCAGGAGAGGGTTCCTCTAAGTACGAATCCACGAGACGCTCTAGCCGTACCAGACTGTGAAGATCGACGGAAAGAGGTACTGTCTGGCGCGTCTAGGATTTAGATTAAATGTGGTTCCCTTTGTCATGAAGGTTATCATCAGCGTGGTTCTATTGCAGGAGGAAGCCATAGACCGCGCAACATCGGCTTTCATCGATGATATGCTGGTCGACGAAAATGAAATACCCACGTCTCGTATCAAGGAACATTCGGATTGGTTTTAACTGGAATGTAAGGACCCGGAGCGGTTGGAGGGACGGCATACGCGTGCTGAGATTAATGGTCTAGAGGGAGCGCGGCGTATTACGCTGGAAGCGAGGAAAAACGGGGCAAGAAGTTCTCGATATCATTACAAAAGGAAATATGTTCTCCTTGTTTGGAAGGCTTATTACGCACCTCCCGGTAGGTGCATGGCTTTGTGTGACTTGCGGAGTGATTAAGAGGAGAGCCAGTTCGATCACAAAAGTCTGGGATAACAAAGTGACCGACAGTATCTTCCGGAATATGATGTGCGAGACTATTGATGCAATAAGGCAGAGTGATCCAGCTTGTGGGGACTGGCGTGTGAATGGCCGGAAAGTGAATGTGTGGGTCGATACTAGCTCGCTAGCAACTGGGGTGCATTTGAAATAAACAAGACAGTGTTGGAGGACGCTTGTTGGCTGCGACCTGAGAAAGATGCCAGGCATATTAATTCAGCCGAACTTGACACCGTGTTGAAGGGAATCAACTTGGCTTTGCAGTGGCAGAGCAAGGTATTGCTCATAATAACTGACTCTGCGTGTGTGTACCACTGGGTGTCGGACACTCTAACTGAATAAGCACGAGTTCGCACAAAGGCAGCCAGTGAAATGCTTATTAGGAAACGTTTGAACAAACTCAATGAGCTGGTGATGGAGTACAAGCTCTCGGTGGACGTAACGTTAGTTGAACCGATTCGAAACGTGGCCTACCAACTGACGCGCGTACCACAGCGGTGGTTTGACGCAATGAAAAGGGAAAGGGGGCCGAGCCCCTGATCGGTGCTGTTCACGTAAATAAACTAGACGCGGCCCGGATCATAGCTATTCACAAACGCAGTGGACACCAAGAGGTGCGATATACGACTTATTTCGCAAGAAAGGTTTGTTAAAGGCGACTAAAAAGGCAATTTTCTGCATCTTAATCACCTAGGGAGTAAGGGAATTGAAATAATAGTAAGCAAAAAAAACAACGAACGATGCAATCACCAATAAAAAATAATTACATAAAAGTACATTATATAGATATATATATAATTATATATAGAGATAGATAGATCGATAAATAGATAGATAGATATAGGAATATGTAGAGATATAAAGAGAAAGAAAAGGAGTGAAAGAGAAAGGAAAAAGGCAGCCAATCGTGAATATGTCAAAAGTCTTCAGTTACATTTTATTATATCAAACACGGAAATATATATTGTTTTATTTTATATACTTTTATTTAAAAAACGGGGGAGGGGGCAGAATCTAAACGGTACATTGTTTAATTTTAATTTACAGTAGAACACATTGTCTTAACAACGTAATAAAAATAAAGAATCATAATGTGAAAAAAATCCTCTCACAATGACGTCACTTCCGGAAAGAACCGTGGCTGGGATATGCCTTGTTTAATTTTAATTTACAGTAGAACACATTGTCTATACAACGTAATGAAAATAAAGATTCATAATGTGAAAAAAAAATCCTCTCAAAATGACGTCACTTTCGAAAGGATGACTTTGCAATTTTAACAGTACTCGCCATTAAAAATATTTAGCATACTCATTCATCCGCCTGAAGATGACCGACGTCGGTCGAAAACGTTCGCGAAAATATGGCGAGTTTTCATACAACATGGACGACAATACCAAATCGGTCGTGCGACGAATCGAAAAAACAAATAAAAAAATAAATAAACAGAAACTATCGCTACTGTTTAACCAAACATGCATATATATATATATATATATATATATATATATATATATATATATACGGGATATTAAAAATTTATGACATAACTTTGGAATTATGTTCTGTACTGTAAAATAATGAAAACCTTTATATATATATATATATATATATATATATATATATATATATATATTCTAGTTGACTACACGTCCTAAGACTAGTTAATTTGAATTCATCGACATGAAAACAATTTTCCTCACTGTTACGCCTTTGTCAGAAAATTTGAACAAAACAGAAATATACAACACTTTATGTCTAAAATTATTATTCTACTTTTGATCAGAATCGATTATTTATTTTATGGTAATCGCTCCAGACAAGACATGGAGCCACTTGATGTAAAAACAAAACAACTTCAAGGTCATAAACTAGCCAAAGATATGTGATATATCGATTAATTCCGATGCAGAAAACAGGAATTATTTCTATTATGTCAGAAACATCGTTGATGGAGTGTGAAAACGAAATATTTGTATTTTTGAAATGTTCAGCTGCGTCTATTTTATGATTCCTAAAACCCCTATTAAATACAAAAAAAAATAAATTTGAGGAATAATTATGAATTGATCCTTAATATCTATTGCAAATTCTATGTAAATCGAAAGTATATGTTAATTTTATTTACCCCTGTTGCATGAAACTAAATTAAAGTAAATATAGCCCATATTTCGCACTCATGTTCCCAAATTAATAATTACTTTTTTTAAATGCTTTAAATCAACATCTCTTGTTCCTCTGTTGTATAAACGTTTCTCAAGTATAGGTGTTTAACCTAAACCTCGTGTCCGTGTTCTACTCTGGCCCCTAAACCGGGCCATAACAAGTAGTGAGTGGAATTCCATTTAATTTTAGACATTTTCAAAAATAAAAATAATGTAGTAGATTTTTAACATAATCAGACAAATTAACATCAATTAAACGTTTAGTATAATGATGTATTAATTTAAATATTCATAAAGTTATATAAACATAATTCCAAGCTTTATTGCCTGGAGAATATTTTTCCCGTCCTTGGATGGGTATTATTTTAGTATATATGAATACATATATATATATATATATATATATATATATATATATATATATATATATATATATATATTTACATTTTATGATTGTATTTACACTATTCGATTTCTCGATTCCCCTCACTACTTGAAATGGTGTCGCTGTCCGTGGTCTACGTCAATGTACATGTTGTAATAGGGTTACAGACTTGAATTAGATGAAAAATAATTGATTAAAATGTCATGTAAAATAATGAATGAAACGAGAATGAATAATAATCACTGAAAAAAATTTACGAAAAATAATGAATTGAAAACTAAATTAAAAATAATGAAGGTATAAATTGAAGGAAAAAATGAAACTTAAAAAGTTAATGAATGCAAAAATGAATGAAAAACTGAAAAAAATATTAATAGAAAAATTAAATCTTGAAACATAAATGAAAAATGGATGAAAAATTAATTTTAAAAACTAAATGAAAAAACTAAATGAAAACTGAATGAAAAAATTGAATAAAAAAATACTCCGCTAAACTCCGACCTTGACTCCTCTCCAAACCTCAGAATCTGACTACTTCACTACAGACTCATGTTCAAAAAAGGTGCAGCTGAGATTGAGCCACTCTTGATTCATTGTTGACTCGTGTTGATAAGAGATGCGGATGTAGATTTAGCAACCCTTGCTTACAAACATACTCGTGTTTAGAAGAGGTGCGGCTGTGCATTGAAACACCTTTGCCTCACCACAAACTGAACTTCAGAAGATGTTAAGCTATATGAAAGCTTCCCGGGCAATGCTGAGTTTCTGATCTTCCATTTTTCTATCAAGCATATACCACAGTCTTTCACACACCTCCGCTATCTAGGATATTTGGCGCTGACTCGCAACGCAGAGTATCTATAAAAAATACGATAAAAATATTTCTCCCGGCAAAAGCGGCGTTTAAAAACACCTGTTCTATGTAGGATTGCTTAATCTAGGATATTGATAGCTCCAGGGTAATACCTAGTTAACATATCTGCTCTATTTTGGATATTGAATACTTTGGATTACTTATAGCATTTACAAATATCCCAGGCAACACCGAGTAAACAAAAAGGCAGAGAAGTTATTTCTCCCTCACCACGCTGCGTTCAATAACATCTGTTCTATCAATGATGTTGAGCAATTTTGATTACTTTACCACCTATTGTTCATGTTTAGATCGATAGTGAAACCATCTCAATAAAATCAAGGTTGCCCACAGAGCACTACTATAACAACATTGATCAATCTAGGATATTGAGCCATTTTGATAAATTTATACCAGTTTAAAAACTCTCGGGCAACATCGAGTTTACAAAAGAAAGAGAAGTTGTTACTCCCAGGCAACGCTGTGTTTGAAATACAACTCCTCTATCTATATATGAGTTTGAATACACCAGTCTAGACAAACTAAATCGTAACTAGGAAATGTAACTAATACATGCATCGACCCATTGTGAAAAATATAGACTAATTAATCAAAGTGATGGTAATTATGTGTGTCGTTTAATTAAAGGAGTAGTTTTTACACCCATATTTTTTTCTCAGCCGAATTTATTATAATTATATAGAACAGACATAGAAATGACATCCATTGAGACCAAAATGAAAGCGGAATTATGAGAACGATTCCCCAATTTTTCTAGAATCTGATTAATTATAATTCTTTCGTTTTGAAGCCTTGGGATACGATCAGACAGTTGTTGGTTTTAGGCAGTCAAAATTGGTGTAATTAAATATACACCACCAATCTCCACGCCATTGATCTTATTTTGGGGTTTCTTAAGTTGTTTTAAAACTAATGTGTATATATATATATATATATATATATATATATATATATATATATATATATATATATATATAAATATTTTTTTGAAAAACCATAACAATAATATTTGTTAAAATAAATAAATAATATTTATTTATTTTAAACTAAGCTTTCAAATATAAAATATTCCTCGTCAGAGCAAAGTGCTTTTTCTTTCTTTTTTTTTCTTCATCGTCTGGTGTTAATGATTTGGTGAAAAAGAAAATGTCCGGTGGTATAGACTTGTTGATGAGAAAGAAAAAATGTTCCGTGTCTTTGAGCGTGGTATATATATATATATATATATATATATATATATATATATATATATATATATATATATATATATATATATATCCGATGTTCTATATCGGAGAAACGGACATGCTCAGAGATGAACATCAATGCGACATAAAACACAATGATTCTACTAACGCCCTAGTAATACACAGAAACATTTTACCCACAATTTTGACTTCACAAACTGTCCCTTTTCAAAACTGAATGATTTTTCCTACGTTGCAAATACATCGAAACTTTTGTAATCCTTCTCTCATCACCTTCTAACGTTAACCTTAGACTAAGATCTTATTATTTAAGCAAACATCTGGCAAAACCGCACTCAAACAATGCAATATACCTAGCCAATGAATATCAAAATTCTTATCCCTGTTGAAGTGCTACTCTTTTTTACTGCATTATACTCATGTTCCATTTTTTTGTTTTTCGTCTCTTTTAATTTTCTTTCTCCCCCACACTCTGTTTTCTTTTTTCAACGTATTTGCGGCACGTACCAAAAAACATTCCATTGTGCGTCTTCTTTATTCTTATGATTTGCTATTATTTTAATAAATTTAAAATCTTAACTTTTCTTGAAGACGCTCGTTTAACCAAACAAACCAGATACAGCTTTCGTTTTTTTATGATGTATTCCTGTGTTTTATTCGTCTTTCCTTTTGTCTTTCTTCACACACACAGACAGACACAGACACAAACACACCCACACACACACACATATATATATATATTTATATATATATATATATATATATATATATATATATATATAGTAAAGTTTGAATTACCTACTAGACACCAGCCTCTAGTGTATTCGGTTTCTTGGTATAATGGTTTGTCATGGCAACTATACATGATGATATGTCCCCGTACAAGAAAGAATGATGAAATTCTCAAAATAAAATAGTAAATAAAATAGTATTCAAAGCCCAAGTAAAATCTTGTCGACAGTGCTATACACTGGCTCATACGAAGATTGATGCACTTTCTCCGAGTAATGTTACCTCAAATAACAACACTTTGCTGGATACTCCACCAGACAAGATGGATTCTTATTCTGGAATCCGGTGAAACCAACATACGACAAAATATATATATATATATATATATATATATATATATTTATATATAATATTTTTCATACGTACGACGTTGTATCGAGCTTACGGCTCTTATCAGCGTAGGGAAATAACAATCTCAGACGGTCACAGGGCAGGAACCCAGTTCACCGAAGAATCTAGAATCTGTAAGCGTTTTCTTAGAGATTGCCATGTGATAATGAGAAATTAAGTTATATTTAACACTGAAAGCGACTTGTGTAAACATCAAGACATTCGATAGAACTCGACGACAGAGTCGGGATATTACAATGCGCCTTCAAATCAATGTCTATTGAAGCTACCCAAATATTTAACAACTTTAACAACACCGACCCCCAAATACAATTCACCATAGAACACCCCAACGATTCTGGCTCACTCTCTCTCTCCTTGACTTCAACCATAATATCACTGAAGACGGCTCCATAATACCAACTTCAATAGGAAACCCGCCGTCAAAACCCTCTTTATATATTTTAAGTCTGCCCTCTTTATCGAAAGCCAAGATAGGTTATGACCAAAATGAGATCACCCGCATGATAAACAAATGCTCTTCTACTACTGGCAAAATAACAACTTCGATCAAACCCTCCGAACTAATGGCTCCACCACTTCCGCCATAACCCACCTAAATAAGAGCAAAACACGCAAACACCGCACCCTCTCCAACACTTGTTTCTTAAATCTCCCTTATTTAGTGATAAAATCACTACCACCATCAGCAAGGCGATACACAAAGAAAACCTTGACATCCAACAAACCCACACCGACACCTCCTTACGCCAGCATTAATCTAAGAAACATACTAACCAGACACCCGAACCCTGCTCCCTTGCCAATTTCCCTATCCCCAACACTGATCCATGCCACCGCACCAACTGTGTATATAAATTACAGTGCACCAAATGCAACAAATTCTATATGTGAAACACAAGATCGCTACACCTACGCATAAAAGGGCATATGAACAGTCGTGTATCCTCTTTCCACAAGCACACAACTCTATACCACACTTCTCAACGCGACATCATCATCCTTGCCTCTATCAGACACATTGGGGACCTAAAAATCACGAAATCGATCATCATCTCCAGATGATACTCCTTACTCAATCAACGTCACGAGCTCTACTCACCGTTCATTCTATAATCTTCCCTCTCACCAACTGATCAACCCTCATATCTAACATTCATTCTATCATAATTTCACTATTTCACTTCCCCATCAATTTCATCACTGCTTAACTTCTATATTGAGCCACCCACTAATACCACCATTACACACCCAATTATCAAGTAGCCACCTTTACGAACATGTCTCTTAACACACCCTCAGTAACGGGAGGAATAACAACCCCTAACGAACAAAAACCATAATTGACCTACTCTTACTATCCCACAAAAATAATAAACCTCATAACCTGGCATTATTAATTGATTAAACGATTTGCCCTAATCTAAATACATATAGAATATTACCCCGCATCTAAATACATATAAGATGTATACAGATACACATACAAAAAGTAAATAATAAATAAAAAACAAAAAACTAAAATAAAATAAATTAATGAATAATAATACACATATAGATAAATAAATAAATAATTTAACACACCGACTTCTATCGATTGAATCTATGATTTAATCCCCATAGTACTCAACGACAGAGACGGACCATTGCACGTAAGCTTTTAGGTGAATGTTTATTTTTAATCTTTCCGACAGGGCTCGACTTTCAATTTTACATAATAATTTTAAATTATATTTTACTTACGTTGTTTCACGCTTATGGCTCTTATCAGCAGAGGGAAGTAACAATCTCAGACGGTCATAGGGCGCGAACACGGTTCACAGAGACACCTTGAATGTGTAAGCGTTCACCCAGTTCCACTAGACCACGGTGGATTGTCGCGCAATAACGGAAGAATTAAGTGATATTTACACTGAAACGACGAGCATAGAAATCTAAACATTCTATAGTACTCAACGACAGAGTCGGAGCATTGCAGTGATTAATTATGTACTATTTAAAAGATCAGAGAAAATTAAACAAATGAAAATAATACTTTTATCTTAATTCATCGACGCCGCTTTTATTGTCCTCTCTTTCGTTTATTATTTTTATTTGTTTAATTTTTTTTCATCGCTATTTTAAATAGTACACAAACGAAACCACTTATTGTGAACCTATGTGTGTCGATACATGAATTTGATAACGTTGATAGGTGTGTGAGTGTGTTAGTATCTTTTGTAATATAGTAGGAAAAATGTCAGCAGTGTGGTCAATTAATTGAGAATTAAAATTGGAATTAAGACCATAATATTTATTTATTTTTTGCTATAGAAAATAACTACAACATTAGTACCGTCGGTTTCAAGCTAAGAAGAACTTAGGACGGTCAAATATACGCAACTTATAAATATTTACGGGATTTATATAGAAATATTTTTCCATTTATAAATCGGAAATGTTAATTTTCACCCCCCCCCTTTTGTCAAAACTTAATAAACCTCCCTTGCACTTAATTTAAACAAATATACATAACAATCTAAGCGAATAACACGTCTAAAAGAGAGAGACACGTGGCCTCACATTTCCAAAACAGATGACAACATAAGCTGAAGAGAGTCGGATGGCTAAGTCCTTCTGAGCCTGAAACCAGCTGTACTAATGTTGTAGTTATATTTCTGTACCAATATATATATATATATAAATATATATATATATATATATTATTTTATTACCTACAGACATCGATGTTTCATGCTAACCCAATCTTAAGTGTGGGAAGCTAATTCTCAACGGTCGGCGGGCGCGAACCCTGATCACAAATCGCCACTGATCTGTACTCAAGAGTCTTAAACCCTCGGCCATAGACAATTAGGTAATAATTAGGGAGGAATTTAACTTTGTAAATAGCGAATTGGCGGCTAAATTTACACTAGCAGTTAGAGTGATCAACGAACGTATTCGGATCGTGCACGCAGCTATTAGTACTGCTTGTTATTAAAGTCCTCAGGGGGCCCGGCCTTTGGTAAAGGGAACTAATAATAATATTTATAAATAAATATTAATTATTTTAATCGATGTTTCATGCTAACGCAATCTTCAGTGCAGGGAGCTAATTCTCAGCGGTCGGCGGGCGCGAACCTGATCACAAATCGCCATATATATATATATATATATATATATATATATATATATATATATATATATATATATATATATTAGCAAAACTTAGCCGCCCTCAATACAGCAATTAATTGGGAGAGAGGTGGGTTGTATAGTTGAAAGAAAAGTTTGATAATTGTGCGACATTGATCAAATCTTCCACGGAGAAATTACATTTCTGGAAATCTTCCCTGGAAACGTGACCTTTCAGTACCTTAAACCGAAGCAGCACAGCAAGAAATTCCGTTGTCGAAAACAGAGAATTGCTGCTTCAAACGAATCGCGAAGAGATGAGCAATCCTTCTTGAATCAGTGGGAAACTCAAGAAAACTCTCAATTTAGACATAGAAATGGGACTTTATCATCAACTGTACTTTTCGAGTATTGCCGGTGTCGCTGCGGCCATAGACGAGGTGGTGGCAATGTTGATATAGAGGTTGACGAAGCGATTTGCACTGTTTAGGATCTCAGTATTATCAAGTGGATATTTTACTCGATAGACTATAGGCCTCCGAGAAGGGCAACCATTCAACAAGTCCGACAGAACTGGCAGGAGAATATTATATAATGGATCAATTTAAAAGAAAGTCTCTCTTAGAGGCCCACTCCAGTTTGGCTATTGGTTCAATTGAGATTGCAGTACACAGAAAGTTAGAGCGCGAGGTTAAGTCCGAGGCACATCTAATGTTGTTAGAGGAAAAGTTAGAAAAATTAACCCTTTGCAGATTCCAGACCAATGGTTGCCTGTGGTCAATGTGATGACCGGTCCCATTTTGATTACGTGATAGGAGACATGGCAGCCGATAAGAACAGAAATGATTCCGTCAATTTCATGGACCATGGCGACCTGGTAGACCCAGACTTTTGTGGATCGAAAAGGAACCAGAATTTATTGGTTGAGGTCTCAGTCAATACCATACACCTGCAACGAAAGCTGGTGGATAAGTAAAATCCGCGAATTTTCTTTTCTACTTTCTTAATCCTAACCCTAACCTCATCCATTATTAAAAATACTTCTTTTTATTGGAATGTTTTGGAATTTTATTTAACCAGAACTCAATGTGATAAGAAAAACGATGAAATTCTGTAAATAATGTGCATATTGTATTTACATGATAGTCCTATCAATTTGATTCGATTAGACAACATAAAAGGTGAACATATCGAAGTGAACTGCTACCCCTCGTGTGACAGGAAACGAGTGAAAAAAGTCGGAGAACACTGGACTAATTTGTTTTGTGTGTAACCAGTTGTTATTAAAAACGGCTTAATTTCGTTTCTTTTACAAGGGAAACTTGTTAAGTTGAGGCAATTCGTTGCAACTAAACTTTAATCGTAAAAGAGCTGCTACAACAGATAAGGGTGTTTATATGCTTCGAGTTGTCGTAACAGTCTTTCCTCCGCTCTTCTCATTACGTTGAAAAAAAACGAAACATTGACGTTAGAAGTTAAAATGTGTAAAGCCATCACGTTGGATTGTTATTTCTATATGTTCATCATATATATATATATATATATATATATATATATATATATATATATATATATATATATATTAGTACTTCATGTATCCACATACAATATTATAAGGAGATATAATTTTTTATGTGTCAGTTTTCAGTATTTACTTCAACAGTGCTCGATACGTAAGTAGAGCTAGGTAGTAAGCAATGAAAATATATATGGCAATCAAGCTACACAGAGGCTCCCGTGTTTCATCCCCGGGGTGAATCGTCAGGCTAAAGGCATTTAGCCTGACGATTCACCCCGGGGATGAAACACGGGAGCCTCTGTGTAGCTTGATTGCCATATATATTTTCATTGCTTACTATATATATATATTAATATATATATATATATATATATATATATATATATATATATATATATATATATATATATATATATATATATATGAGAAAGGAAGGATGAGAGTAATCCGACGTAATGGGAAATGAAAAAGGAAAAACTAAAAGATGTTGTTTTTTTTATGTGTTCATCAACGTTTCACCTTTATTTGTAAGACTTCCTCAGGATGATAATTTTAAGAAAAATGTCATGCAAGTACATAGAAATATTGGGTTGACATGATGGGTTAATGAGAAGAAGTAGTAGCCACTACTGGGAGCGCAGGACCGAGGTTCGGGCTGAGGGAAGTCGGTGGCAGAGAGTGAAATGAATGGGGATACCTGTGAGTTAAAAAGGGGTGGGTGGGAGTGTTTGTTAATTTGTCTTAGGGTGGGAGAGAGGGGAGTGGGTAATAAGGTTTTTGTCGTTGTGAGGTGTGCCACACATATACATACATATATATATATATATATATATATATATATATATATATATATTTCAGTTAAGTTTATTTATAAAATAATTAAATATTTTTTCATACAATATTTGATCATGTAGAGAATTTTAGCGCATTACCTTACTATATTCATCTCTATATTTGCACAGGAAAATATATCTCTTTTTTATACTGGCTACGCACATTTTGGAAATATAATATTTGATGTGTGTTTGAAAAGAAGATAGCAAACGTTTAATTATTTGCAATTCAAATTTTGTATCGGTTTCAATGCAGTTTTATAACTCTAACCCTGAAAGAAAGATCTGCTCCGTTTTGAGACCGATCGACGATCTGTTTAAAGTATTGTAATTTTGCATTTTCATCCTGTATTCAAAAAGAATATGAGCGTTACATTTATGTAACGTTTGTAGCCAGGATAATTTAAATAATAATGTAATCTGTTTTGAAAATAATAAATTGTATTATACATATATATATAGTATAAGTTCATTTATTTATACAAACATTATTGGATACATATGTGCATACATGTTTCGGTTGCGATCTTTTTAGAAATCCAAACTGCTCGGTCCGGCTTACAACTTAAACTGAAGTGAAGAAGTATGCATTCTTGTACATCATTTTGATTTTGGGAGAGGGCAGGGACGAAAAGGAATAAAGAATATCGATTGGGTGAAGTCTTGACGTTCTCGATTCAGTTGTCTAAACAAACATATGTTACCACTCAATTTCAAACACCCTTAATCAGAGAGTCATCATCTTACACTCTAATTAAGGTTAATTAATATTTTATTACACTGTTTTACTTTTGCGGTAGTTTCTAAAATTGAAGATTCGGGTGTTTTATAGGCTTAATTAAAAAATGTTTTTGAAATTTCGTAATTATTTTTACTGCGTTTGCCCTGATTTTTACAGGGCTTTTTCCATTTTTGTTTAGGTGCATCCGAGTTTTTCATGGACATTCGACTTTTGGTTCTTTAGATTTAAATCTTCGGCTTGTATCATCTCTATTTCGCGATTGACGATTCTAATAATGATCTGAATGATATTTTACATTTATTTTTTACGTGGATGTTGTGAAGTTCTCATGTGGCAAACATCTCTGAAGACGGCAGATGTTCATATGATAATGTATCATTTCTTTAAGTAGGCATTGTATTTTCAACAGAAACATGTGTACAAATTTTGCTCCGAAATTGAAATAAAATAACTCTTTAAAGGTTTTGATATTGAATTTTGCTTTGGAAATGTATTCGAATAACGATGCATCCCAAATATTTGCAGGATTTTTTATTTATAATCTCACACACGCAAACGTATATATATATATATATATATATATATATATATATATGTGTGTGTGTGTGTGTGTGTGTGCGTGTGGGTGTGTGTTGCTTTTGCAATATGAACATCTAAGTGACAGATCAGATTTTCCTCCTGATGAGATCTTAATTTCTAATAAATAATAATCGATAACATTAACATGCCAGTGTAGCGGCTTTTTGTACATATCGGTATAAACAAGAATAATTATATGTATATGTATATATAGAGAGAGAGAGAGTGGGAGAGAGATTCTCGTAAACATAAAATATATCTGGTTTAGTAGACATTTAATTGTTAACATTTTTCTCACATTCTGTTTGTGTTACAAAGAAAAGAAAATAATGAATGTTCTATAAGTATAATTCTTAGTTTCTATTCTTTGTCGAATAATCTCCAGACAACAAAATGCCAATGAATAAAAAGTTGAAGAAACGAAAAGAATTTGGAAAAATAGCCAAGAACGCCACATTTGAAGTCGTTAGACGTTAAAAACCAAACGCATGCAGTTCAAGAAGAACGTTTACAATTTTAATTCCATCTTTTTGTCACCTGAAGAAAGTTCAGCCTACAATTGAAAGTGCTAGTGATACTTATGGAAAATTCATTGAGAAAACGTTAATATAAAAAAAATTGAAAAATAAAAAATGTATAATTAAGTTCTAGTATTGTGTTTTGATTAAAAATGTTATCTTGAATAAAAGGATGCTGTCTAGATTCATGTAATAAATTAATGTATATATATACATATATATATATATATATATATATATATATATATATATATATATATATATACAGACTCTTTCCATAAACCCCCTTTCAAATAGACAATACAGAACACCAAACACCTGAAAATTGCACATTTTTTTATAAAGAAACCAATCAGAAACAACAACTCCCCAAGGCTACCTTAATATTACAAGCTCACCAGGGGGTTGCAGAATTAATCATTGATTGTTTGCCAGAGTTATGACAATACTACCATCTCCTTGTAATTTCAATAGATTGTCTAGTTCTTATACAAAATTGATTGGCTTCAATTCGTGCGCACAGCCCATTCAAGAAATTCCTGGCATATGAACATCTACTATTCTTTCAAAACCATTTATCGCAAGTTAATTATCGAATATATTATTATACTATTTCTCTGTGTGATGTTTAAATTAAACCATGCTGAATATACATACATTGTATTTCATCCCCTTGCTGATTTTCTGATTTTCTGATTTTCTACAAAAATGCGATGTGACCAAGTGGTGAAATAGATTCTACTGCTTGTGTGTTCGACTTCAAAATGAACGGACGTTGTTTTTGAGGCGCCTTTATGATTAATAGCGGGAATGGCCGGAAAGATTATTTCATGTAGATGTAGTGACTGTAAAGCGTAAATTAAATTAATCAAGTAAAAACAAAGAGCTTGCGTGTACGGTATCAAAGTTAACCGACATCTTTTTCGAGGCTCTTCCGCCAACCCTATAGGGATGGCTGGGAAGGTGTCCTTCTCTCGATGTACTTGCTGTAAATTTAAATTAAGTAAATCAAACAGAAATTAAAATACAACCCATCTATAGGATGTTCAAAATCAGAGTGTACATACGTCTTTCACGAGTCGGCTCCACCACCACAACATTGGGTGTCTCGGAAGATGTCTTCGTTTAGATGTAATTGCAGTGTAACATAATCCAAATATAGGCAATAGAAAAATGGATGCAAAACATAGCGAATAATGGAGTCAGTGTTGCTCTGTTTTATTGCTGTTATTTTTACAGCCAGAAAAAAAAACTCAACATATTTATATTTCCTACTCCCACTAATACAGGTAGAGCACTGTACCTATTGCTCACACAAAGCAAAAGATGATTATTGACCTTTGCCATCAAGAGGCCAAGGCTCTAGGTAAGAGGAAAACAGTTTTCTATTAGCCTACAGTTCTTGAAAAGAGGTTACTGCAAGAAGAGACTGTATTATACCGAAGTATTAGAACAATCAATTGATTTATTATGTCCACTAGACCAACTAGTCATACGAACTGGAACTAAAGAATCAGTGCTCAAATACTATATGGGTCTTATGGTAATCTACTCTATCGCGTCAAAGATCAAGGTGTAGTATCTGTTCCGATGGATACTGTACCCCATACTGGTGTTGTCTTGGCCTTCGGGTCTTGATTTACGCCGGTCAATGGGTCTGTCCTGTGCAGTTCTGGGAGGTCCACCTTCCCAGGCTTTGCCTCCCTTCTTTGGGGAGGAGTAAGTTTATTGCTTACTGCCTGAGGCGCCCCTACCGGGGAATGCAGACGGGGTTGCCCAGGCAATTTTTAAACCCCACTTTCCCGACCCGACCTTGGGTCACATCTTACTTGTGGGAGTAAGATAAAAACTGGCCTTGTGTCTAACTCCTGAAGAGGAGTAAATCAATACTCTATCGCATCATTACATAGACTCTTGCCGGCACTATTAATAGTGGTAGCTAAAGAGAGGGATAGTCGCTATGGCATATCCAGATGCAGTCTCTGGCAACGCATCTGCTGTAATTTCCATAAATACGTACTTTTCTAAACTACCTCCTTGTTCTCTTATTTATTTTACGGTTGTTTAAAACTACACCAATTGGTTAAATAGAAGCAATCAAGGATATGAAAATCCAACTATATATCATTACTTACCCTGTGAAATAATAGTGCCATGTGCCTCTCTATATAATTATCTGCATTATACTTTACTAGTTTGTGATTAAATCTATTTTACATAAGCAGTATGTATGTGAAAACCATTCAGGATATCACCTCCTATTAATGAGGCGATCACCAAAGTG
>OY744553.1:16423438-16575938 GCA_963556195.1 Sepiola atlantica | reverse complement strand
TTCTTAGAGTCTGCTGCTACACTTGCTATCATTGTTTTACAGATGATCCAGTGAGGGTATTTACACATATCATTATAATTTTTTAACATAACATTCGTAAACTGTATATATATATATATATATATATATATATATATATATATATATATATATATATATATGTATATATATATAACATATATATATATTCATATATATATATAATATATACATATATATATATGTATAATGTACATATATATATATATAATGTAGATACATATATATATATATATATAATATATATGTATATATATACGTACAATGTATATATGTATGATGTAGATATATAATGTATACATATATATATGTATAATGTATAGACGTATAATGTAGATATATATCTACAATATATATATATATATGTATAATGTATATATGTATAATATAGATATATATACACTATATATATACATATACAATATATACAAATATATATGTATACTGTAGATGTATATATATATATATATATAATATACATAAATATATATGTATAATGCATAATGTATACGTAATATATATATATATATATTTATGTATAGTGTATATATATAATATATATATATATGTATAATGTGTATAGGTATAATGTATATATAATATATCTATATGTATAATGTATATATGTATAATGTGGATATATATATATATAATATGCACTTTAACTTGTTTTCCATTTGTCATTTTTCACACATTTTGTCAACCACGACTTTTCATTTTTATGAATTATCGTGTACCTTACCCCATAATATATATGTGTATATGTATATATATATATATATATATATATATATATATATATATATGTATATATATACATATATATATGTATAATGTATATATGTATGATGTTATATATTATGTATATATATGTATGTATAATGTATACATGTATAATGTAGATTTATAATATATATATATAGATATGTATAATGTATATATGTATGATGTAAATATAAATAATATATATATATAGATATAATGTATATATGTATAATGTAGATATATATAATATATATGTATGAATATATATATATGTATAATTGTTGTATTGTGCGGGCTTAATAAAAATGACAACACAGTATCTTGGGAAAATATAATATGTATATTTATTTGTCCGTAACGATGAGGGTTGTGACGATGATGGTGGTAGGAGAGGATTGTGCACATGGAATCAGGTGCCTCTGTTTTCAACAACCTTTACCGTGCACCGACTCTGATATGTAACATAATGTATATATGTATACTGTATATATATATATATATATATATATATATATATATGTATATGTATATATATATATATAAATATATATAAATATACATATATATATATATATATATATATATATATATATATATATATATATATATATATATATATATATATATATATTAGAGAATGTCAGATATACATGTAAAGAAAATAAAGAAAAAGCCTGTTGCCTGGTTTGTCGTGTTAATTGGGAGTTATTGTTAACTCACAATGTAAAAATAGATCGCAAATTGTTAAAATGCAGATTGGAACCTAAATGCTAAACATTTCTCACTTAAATAAAATAATATTCCTTAGCAGAACTAAGTGGTATCTTAAAATAAAAACAATAGATAAATTTAAAACAATAATAACAAAGAATTGACTGCCTTTTTGCAAAGCAATATGCAAATTAGTCAACCTTACGAACTAGTTTGTTAATAAAGGAGTAATCTAGACAAAGGTAGTTAGCTACTAGTGTGTACAGTTAAATGAATTTCAAATGTGACGGTTTGACCTGATCGTTAGTTCGAAAAATTAACGCAACATTAGTATTTATTAACATTACGATCGTCGACAATGTTTTTGAAAAGTGTTAATTGTGTATATATTTCTGAAAGAAACTTATTAACGTTATTTTCATCTCATTCCTCTAACTCTCGTGATTAATTCCATCGCATTTGTCTGGATTGTTTATACCCTAAATGAAGGATTCTGATTAATAGAACCTGTATTTTATAGTAAACTGCACGTATACCCTTTTTTACTGTGGGGATATATTTTAAAACATGTGTAAATCCATGACCTAAACAGGGGATAAAGTTGATATAAGTAAAATCTTCTAATAAATACGCACACACAAACACTACATATATATATATATATATATATATATATATATATATATATATATATATATATATATATATAAGTATTAATGACAATATATGTATTACCATATACTATAAGTGCCCTTTTACTTTGCAGTCTCTTCAAAAGATTCAGCTCGATGATTTTCAATTAGTGACAACAGAGCAAATATAAATCACGTTCATATTATATTCCAATAGTGAGTTCCCCCAAGTGTAAGTTGGCTCTTTTCTTTCGTTTTCCTCGTTTGGTTTCACCCAAAAATGAACACCTGTATAGTGTAGGTTTTCCAAGACACTTTAATCCAATAACGTTTTACTCTTTGTGATTTTTTCTGATGATTTTGTCATATTGCAGAGACGATATTAAAATAAAAATGTTGTTTAGCACACGACAAATGAAACGGACCGTAAAATATATCTCACAAAAATGTTATGTTTTTTTGAAATGTGAAAAAATAAAAATAAAAATAATAAAATAAAAACATGGTTATTGGAATATAATATGAACGTGACTTATATATATATATATATATATATATATGTATATATATGTATATATATGTATATATATATATATGTATATATATATATATATATATATATATATATATATATATCAAACTCTCATTTTGTTAGCTAATTACAAAGAAAATGTAAAAAAATATGTCTACACGTGAGTATATACGAGTATGATTTATATACCTACGTGTGACTGTGTGTATGTGCATATTTAAATGTATATATATATGCATATGTATATATGTATATATATGTATATAGGTGTGGATATATATACACACCATTCCACCCATCCTTTATCCCCTACGCTCCAGCCGCACCTGTTGCTCCCACCACCAGCAACAGCTAATATTCTGACCCATCCCAGCAGGCGAATAGTTATTTTCGCCACAGCTTACAAGCAACACATCTATCCCGCTTAGTCTTGAAAAGTATCGGATCCATGGCCATCCCTACTACAGGCCAGGCCAACGCACATCTGACAGTTTAACTGGGGGCCAGTCAGTCAGTCACCAGATAAACTTTTAGCTGGTAGCGGTTCTTTTCACTGCTCCAAGGAAATTTCATTCCCAAAATAAATTTTAACTCATCAAATTTATTTCAGCTGAGGTTCTGTTATTTTATCATTATTTACATTTGGATTATAAGTTTGTGAGTATACTGTTAAAACTAAGAATTTAATTTTTAATGTTTTAAACGTTTTATTTACATGTAAACAGCTTTGTTCATTAACGACAAAACTTTTTTTTTTAAGTTTAAAAAAATATTGTCTTTGAGAATTTGTCAATAAATCTTACTTTATTAATTTTAAATTTTTTCTATATTCTTAGGAAATATATTCCACATGTTTTAAAGTTTTATTTACATGTAAACAGCTTTGTTTATTAACGACAAAACTTTTTTTTTAAGTTTAAAAAAATATTGTCTTTGAGAATTTGTCAATAAATTTTACTTTATTAATGTTAAATTTTTTCTATATTCTTAGGAAATATATTCCACATGTTTTAAACGTTTTATTTACATGTAAACAGCTTTGTTCATTAACGACAAATTTTTTTCTATATTCTTAGGAAATATATTCCACATGTTTTAAACGTTTTATTTACATGTAAACAGCTTTGTTCATTAACGACAAAACTTTTTTTTTTAAGTTTAAAAAAATATTGTCTTTGAGAATTTGTCAATAAATCTTACTTTATTAATTTTAAATTTTTTCTATATTCTTAGGAAATATATTCCACATGTTTTAAACGTTTTATTTACATGTAAACAGCTTTGTTCATTAACGACATAACTTTTACTTTTTTTTTAGTTTAAAATAATTTGTTAAATATTTCTCAAAATGGTAAAAAAAGTGCTGTGTGACAGCCTGTCAAGGCAATTATAATGAGAAAAATAAGGTCCGAGTGTTTCGTCTCCCCAAAGATCAAGATGAGAGAGATGGTTAAAGGTAATACCAAGAGCTAACACTCCTAACAACTCAGACACTGTTGTTTGTGAAAGGCATTTTCCACCTGGTTATGAAACTGTATTTGTTATGGGAAAAGCACGACCCAAAGATCCTCCATCAATATTTAATAATTTGCCATCAAGTGTGATACCAAGTCCTTTACCAAAAGCAAGGACAACAAAAAAAAGTTCCGCTTCTGTGCGAAGTGTACAAAATGATGAGTTTGCCCATTTCTTAGATAAAGATAGAATTGCTAATTTTACAAATTTGTGTGCTGATATTGACCATCATGATTTTGTACCAGCAGTTACCTGCTACAAATCTAACAATCAACAGTTCATCCAGTCTTGTCATTTTTTTACTGGAAGTATTCCAATGTTTTTGATTAAAATCTTTGAAAATTTAACGTTTGAATGTTACCATGCAAGTATACTCACACACATTTCTTCCCTGTTGAAAAACAGAATAACTAAGTTTCAACATTGGTCTCAAATTGAGGAAGCAATTCGTTACCTTAGTAACTTGAAAATTGAACAAGAGAAACAGGTTTTGAGACAACATATCGAAGTTATGTCACCACGAATAGTTGGCAAAAAAGTTTACGAGTCGGAAATACTTGTCCGAGCATTCGAATATTTTGCCACATCTCGGTCTCTTTATAACAAACTCCGAGATCATTACAAATTACCCAGCATGAAAACACTAGTGAATATGACCTCAAAAGTTTCGAAGGTAGATGATCTGAATTTTCTTGGTGATGTGTTTAGCAAACTGTCAGATAAACAGAAAAAATGTATCATCCTAGTTGATGAAGTTTATGTTAAAGTGAGTTTACAATACCAAGGGGGAACCATATTTGGTGGTGCCAAAGATTCTGAAGAGGCATTAGCAAAAACTGTATTGGGTATTATGATCAAATGTTTACATGGTGGACCAAAGTTTTTGATTAAGATGATCCCAGTTGCCAAACTAAATTCGGAATTTTTGTTTCAGAATGTTAGAAATGTTGTTGATTTAGTCGATCATTCTAAAGGTCATGTAATTGCAGTTATTTGTGACAATAATCGGACTAATCAAGCTTTATTCAAGAAATTTGATACTGTTGAAAATAAGCCTTGGGTTACTAAAAATGGTATATACTTGCTTTTCGATTATGTACATATATTTAAAAGTATTCGCAATAACTGGATAACTGAGGCTTGTTCAGAATTGCTGTTTTTTTCTGATGGTAAAGAAATGACAGCAAAATGGGAAATAGTGAAACAACTTTTTGCGCATGAAAAAAATCAATTTGTTAAGTTATCAAAACTAACAGAAGTAGCGGTTCTTCCAAAACCAGTTGAGAGACAAAAAGTTTCCCACTGTTTGAAAGTGTTTTGTGATGAGACTGTAACTGCAATGAAAACTCATCCATTATTACAGGATGATGATACCAAAGAAACTGTTACTTTCATTGAAGAAGTTTTGAAATTTTGGAAAATAGTGAGTGTAAAAGATATTTATGGAAGTGTCAAGACAAATGATCCACTGAAAAGAGTATTATCAGATCGAAATGATGGAAATTTGACATTTCTTGCAAATTTTGGAAGTATGGCAAAACAAATGAGGGGAAAGCAAGGAAAGAGAATAAAATCCTTAACAAGAGACACTAGTATGGCTATCGAGCATACATGTAATGGTGTAATTGATGTTTGCAGACATTTACTTGACAGTGGGTTCAATTTTGTCATTCTTGGAGAATTTACCACTGACTATCTTGAAACTGAATTTTGTAAATTAAGACAAGGTTCTGGTGGTACTTATTTTATTACCGTGCAAAATGTTATTCAGAAATTCCATATTCATAAAACAAAATTACTTCTTCGGTTGAAAGTTGATGTTAGAGAGTATAGCCATGATCCAGGCCATACTTGCTCAAAATGCGGATATCTGTTGGATGAATTGGCGTGTCAAACAGTTGATCACCTGCCAGACCTAGAAACTGGTATCCCCAAAGATATTAAAATGTCGCTTTTTTATATAGCAGGATATATCACCCGAAAAGATTGTCTTACAGAGAAGGAAATATTCAATGATACTGCTTTTTATTATCATGAGTATGGAAGTTTTTTGAAAGAAATAGATCGTGGTGATTTAAAAGTTCCACTGGATACCACTGTTCAGTGGGTGTTTTTCTGTTTCATAATGTTCAATGCTGTCAAATCAAAGGTTTGCAGAAATTCTTTAACAAAAATTTTCATGTTGGTGTCTGAAATGTATCATTTCAATACAGAGAGAGTGCATGGAATTATATTATCAAATATATTTTTCAAGAATTATTGTTTGTTTCAGTCTCCCAAGTCAAGTAAAGAACCAGCACTAAAGGTTTTGAAATTATCTTGAAATTTTAGCAGTCTGATCAATTATAAATAATTATTGATCTGTAAGAACAGAGGAACTAATTATTTCTTAAAGATGTTGAAGTCAAAATAGTTTTCTTATTGAATTAATCTGTTTGTTTATTTTGCAGTATGGTATAAGTATGGATTTTGAAGCTTTTATTTCTAAATTTTCATCAGTAAAAATGTTTGTTGTTTTGCTTTATGATCAGTGAAAAATAATTGATCATTAGAAACAAAGGACTCGTTGATTCTGTGATATGGTGCGAATATATATGTCAAAGCTTTTTTTCTGATTTATTGTAAAAGGTAAACTCACTTTCTTTTTAAATACAGGAGTTTGTTGTTTGTGCTTTATAATCAGTTAGAAAAGGTAATTGATCATTAGAAACACAGGACTCACTGTTTCTGCAATACCATTGTGTACAAACTTTTTGAAGAATAAAATGATTTTTTCAGTTTTTGAGTTTTTCTTTTATGGTGGAGCATGGGGATCCGGGGAGTGCTTTTTCTCTTTTCTATACCGCAAAAAGAAAGAACACTCTTTGGGGTGGATTCTTGATGATAACAAGTCATTAGTGAGACATTAAAATAAGAAGTTTTAATTACTACTTTCAGATTTTGAGGTGAAGAACTTTCCTTAGAATTTTTTGTAAGTAGTGTCCTCCTTGTTTTGCCACAACATTCTGGTTATCGTAACTCATTGCTGTGAACCCTGTCCATTTTATAGGATAACCTATAGATTTTTAATTAAACCTTCTATTTAATCTATGGACATTGTATCATCACATTTCATCTTCCATTTCAGTGAATTTGTTTGCTTAGATTAATCGACTACGAGACCTCACTAGAGATTTAGATGCTGAAATTTTAGTTTGAACTTTATTTTTGGATTATTTTATGATGTGAAATGAAGACTATAGCCAAAATGTTGTGTTTGAAACAATCAAAATGAGGACAGTTTAAGTTTTGGGTTAGTAAAATACATATCACATTTGAACAAACTGTTTCTCTGCTTGATATCATCAACTGGTGCGGATCCTTTTTTTTCTTTTTAACCACAATATACAAGTAATGATCTTTTGACATAAGTACAAATTCTCTAAAAAAATCTAACATTGAAATAAAAATTCTTCATTGAAATATGTATTTGCCTTTGTTTATTCAAAATTACCTGTCTCTTCATTTATAGGAATTTGTCAATAATTGTAAAATTTATCAATTAGCTCATTGTGGTTCTTATTATTTGGTATGTAAAACACATAAAAACATCAAACTAATCTCACAGAGGAATTTTACCTTTGTTTGCAACTTCTATATCGAATATTTAAGAAAATTCACATGGCCCCCAGTAAAAGACCCCAGTTGCACGATTGCCTGGCCTGTAGTAGGGATGGCCATGATCGGATCTAAATAGATGTCTATAATCTATCGATACACTGATCAACCAGGGAGCTAGGGGTGTTCGAAATGCTCACTTTGATATATACCGAACTTTAACTGACAAACCTCTTTATGAACCCTTCGAAATGGATAATTCCAGCACCACACTAATGTACAGACAGGATGAACTGGACGTGACCAATTGCCGCCTGAATACCAGCCTCTTAAAAAAGCATTTGGATTCCTAAACAATTTGAGTATAATTGTTTTTCGAACTTTCATTTCCAACATAACAGCTGTTTTATTTTGACGTATTTTTGGACAGCGTCCACCCTGACTCTACGCTATCATCTCGACATAAGACTCTTTAACATTTGGTCTTTATTTTGTTTTATTTCATGTATAATTTTCAAAGTTAAATGTTGTCGATGATATTCAAAATTAACTTGTCGCCTTTTCCCTATCCTCTTATGAAAAGAGGTTATCTTTGAAAATCCATGGATTAAGTATATGAAGCTCCTTACTCTGAACTTCTTATGTTCTAATAAATATTGTATTTTTAAAATTTGTTATTCTCATCTTGTATCTTTAGAATAAATAAATAAATATATATATATATATATATATATATATATATATATATATATATATATATATATATATATATATATATATCATACATTCATAGTCAAATAAATTACTAATCCTATTTTTATCTAGGTTGAAGGAGAAATTTTCAGCTGTCAAACTAGATATTACATTTTATAATGACATTGAGCTCTCGAAAGTTCATCAACAATGCGTGTTCTACTCTCTATCAGTGTGTATATACAAATAGATGTCAGTGTTGTTCGCTTGTATGGAACGTACATCATTCACGTCTTTTAGAAAGCTTGTTTTCAGACTGCACATGATGACTGAAAAGGCGCGATGAAGAGCGCAAGTTTTACATCAGAGGTTGCTTCTTTTAGATAGATGATCTAACATTATCTACGTGCCCATCTCACAGCGTTGTTTTATGCCATGTTTTTCGACGCGTATGCGTGGAACAAACTGTTTCTAAAGCAATAGATGTTTACATATCAAAGGCCATAGAGAGGTTTTGGTACAAAGGTTTACTTCAAAACTTGGCTAGTAATAGAATATTATGAAATAGGTTCCTAATTATAAACACTTATTTCTCTGATAGGTTTATAAAAGTAGATGTTTATCGGCAGAAGTGTAAAACACATACTACGAACGCCTGCGTGCATTAAGGATCTATTCTGGGACAAACCCTTTCCTGATCTCCATCAATCGTTGACATTTATGCAGATGACACAAACATCTATGGCAACACTTTGAAGAGCATTAATGATCAAGATCTTTCTTATCATCTATGGCAACACTTCGAAGTGCATTAATGATACATATCTTTCTGGTTGGCTTTATTCCCACATGCAGCACGTGGTGTAATGGTGAGAAGATGGTTGGATACTCTTAATGCGTCTAAGACCAGGCTTCTCTCCTTTCTCCACGAACGCTCGAATCCTTACTTAACACCAATTGAGATGAATGCCTCACTTTTTGGGCAAGCCCTCTGTTTTAATAAGTTTCTCGGATTGACCAGACTCTAGCCCATAAATAGAAGACCCACTTCAAAATTGTTGCTATGGTCGAAAGAAAACTCGTTAGCTCATTCTATTGCTCAAAAAGTACCTGAGATCTGACGCAATTCTTTACCTGTATAAGAATCAAGTACGCCGTTACATCGAGTATGATTGTCATATCTTGCTAGGTACGGCATAGAGCACCATTTCCTGCCTCGACAAAGAGCAAAATCGACATCAGAGGAGTAGTTGCTTATCTTTATCTGCCTTTTGCTATTTTTATGGTAAGTGATCGACTTGGTTCCAATTCATGGTTCCTCATTTAAAACATTCACAACTACAACCCTTCTAGTTACAACCACTGTAAATAATTTTTCTCTGCATACAAAAAACTATACAGAACTTCTATTAGCAATACCATTGTGATGCTTCCCAGCCAACTGCAACATGGTGGTTTTGAAGCAAATGTTAACAAATTCTTGTTGCGCCGTAAATTATCAAACCCTGCTCAGTTTCAAACATCGTTACCGATCATCACGGTATTTTCTCACCGTCCACCTGACAAAGTCCTTAACCCTTATCCTCGAGTGAACTTATAGCCTTTATAAGTGTTGACCATTTAGTATATGATTCCTATCAAAAACATTGCTTTTACATAAAATTATTTAAACAGTTTTTCGCGAAGGGAGTTTATATATATATATATATATATATATATATATATATATATATATATGTAGCAGTTACCTCCTCCTTTCAAAACATAACTACACCGGTTTGCCGGTAAGTGCCGCTTTTTCACCGACAGGTGGCACTGTAAAGCGACACCAGAGTTATCTGCCCTTCTGACTATAAAAAACGTTGCAAACGAAAAATCCATCTCTCTTTCACCGACCAGCATCGGCAGAACAACGCTGGCAGCAGCGCTCCATCTCTCTCTCTCTCTCTCTCTCTCTCTCTCTCTTCTCTGGTCGACAGAACGACGCTAATACACTAGCGCTTCGTCTAACGCTTTCCTCTTCAAATGGCATCGGCATAAGAACTACCAACACACGTGGTCAAACAACGGTAAGAGTTAACAACTCATTTTCTTTGTGTACGCCGGATTCATTTCTTCTTATACCTTTTCAAGAACTGTTTTTCCATCGACACACATGCATACATCACACACTACATCATTCCACGTACACACACGTTCAATAAACCTTATTTGAACTACTTCATATTGTTTGTTAATTATTACTCTGTCTTTGCATGCAACAATTGCTTGATTATACGAACACGTAAATAATCGGGGGACACGACCCTCGATCTGAACATTGGTGACCCGACGTGCAAGCTTTGTTGTATGGGGCAGAGTAATTAATTTCGTACAAGAACAAAAAAATATATATATATATATATATCATTTCTCGTTTTTTCTTTCGTGGTGAAACGAATTACGCATCCATCTTTTTCCTTTTTTTTTCTACCCACGTGGTAGAAATATACAAACAAACAAAAAAAAGAAGCCACCGTCTCCATTTTTCCTGGCCACGCGGAAATACCCAAACAAAGAAAAACAAACATTTCTCGGCTCTCTCCGAGTATAAAACAAATGACAATTTCATTTTTTTTTCTTCTTCTCTTTCTCGACCCACGTGTCGGAAAATTATATACAAAGAAAAAGACAAACTTTTGGCAATCCTTTTTTTTTCTTTTTTGACGAACAAAAGGACCTTACAAGACGCCACTTCCTTTGTTTTGAACACGTGGAGATAAAAAGAAAACAAACGCTCACGCTGCCCATCTTTTTCGTGACCACGTGTTGATAAAAAAAAAATTCAAAATAATGCCGCCATCTCTTTCTCTTACCACGTGGAAATGAAAATTCAAACAAAAAAAGAAAATACGAATTTATTTTCTGTTTCAACAACAAGCAAAAAAGGAAGCTGCCATCTTTTTCCCTAACCACGTGGAAATGAAAATTCAAACAACAAAAAAAGAAAATACGAATTTATTTTCTGTTTCAACAACAAGCAAAAAAAAAGTAAGCTGCCATCTTTTCCCTAACCACGTGGAAATAAAAATTCAAACAAAAAAGAAAAAAAGAAAATACGAATTTTTTTTTCTTTCTTTTCAACAACAAAGAAAAAGAGAAGCTGCCATTCTTTCTCTACGTGGAAACTAACATTCAAACAAACTAAAACGAAAACAAAAAACGTCATTCCGTGTGTGAAACAAATTACAGCTCCATTTTTCTTCTTCTTTTTCCCTTCTACCCACGTGTTGGAAATATATATATAAAAGAAAAGAAAACTACAAAACAGACAACACACGATGTCGAACATCACCAAGCCTCAAGACTTAATACTGGTTGTAAAAAGTCAGGCTCAGCAAGCAGCAACATCACCCTTCAAGGGCTACCAACCCTCTTCAACAACTGGACGTTCGTTGATAAACAGGAGCAAACATCAACTTGAACAACCACATCTTCCCGGACATTCATCAAGCACCAAACATTTCCGGACCTCACTGACGACACTATGGAAGAAATCACACCAGTTCAAAATGAGTACAACTGCACAAGCACGACTAAATACTCAACAACTGGACGTTCGTTGCTCAACTGGGGGACACATCAACTCGAACGAGTCACCAACACCAGTACAGACCCACTTGTACCTGGACCTGCTAACTCACTTGCAGACATTTGTGCATCTGATTTTGACCATAGTGTACCACCAATCTCAACAACTAGATGTTTGTTCATCAGCTCCACAACACGGACTAATTAACATGAACAACATCAACAACTGCACAGACTCACTTGTGCTCATTCATCAACTGCACAGACTCACTTGTGCTCATTCATCAACTGCACAGACTCACTTGTGCTCATTCATCAACACCTGCACAGACTCACTTGTGCTCATTCATCAACACCGCACAGACTAACTTGTGCTCATTCATCAACACCTGCACAGACTCACTTGTGCTCATTTATCAACAACTGCACAGACTCACTTGTGCTCATTCATCAACCACCGCACAGACCCACTTGTGCTCACTCATCAACAAACGCGCAGACTCACTTGTGCTCATTCATCAACAACTGCACAGATTCACTTGTGCTCATTCATCAAGAACTGCACAGACTCACTTGTGCTCACTCATTAACACTGCACAGATTCACTTGTGCTCGCTCATCAACACCGCACAGACCCACTTGTGCTCACTCATCAACAACCGCGCAGACCCAAGCACCAAACATTCACTGACAATTCAACGTTCGTTCATCAGCTCCGCATCACGCAGACTAATCAACATGAACAACGCCACCAACAAGTGCAAATTAACTTGCACTCAACATTTTTCGACCGCAAACTCACTTCCGCTCAAACTTGATGCAGACCCAAACAACACGCAGATCCACATGCGTTACAAACACTAAATTCTGCAGACGCACTTGCGATCAATCATTCAATACAGATGCAGAAACAGAAATAAGTAGCGTGCACACTACTTTTTCTAATCTTCAACAGCAAAACATACCCACAAAGAATGCTTATATTGAATAATATTTTCAATATTTTTCAATCTGGGGGGGAGTCCTTGTAGCAGTTACCTCCTCCTTTCAAAACATAACTACACCGGTTTGCCGGTAGGTGTCGCTTTTTCACCGACAGGTGGCACTGTAAAGCGACACCAGAGTTATCTGCCCTTCTGACTATAAAAACCGTTGCAAACGAAAAATCCATCTCTCTTTCACCGACCAGCATCGGCAGAACAACGCTGGCACCAGCGCTCCATATCTTTCTCTCTCTCTCTCTCTCTTCTCTGGTCGACAGAACGACGCTAATACACTAGCGCTTCGTGTAACGCTTTCCTTTTCAAATGGCATCGGCATAAGAACTACAAACACGTGGTCAAACAACGGTAAGAGTTAACAACTCATTTTCTTTGTGTACGCCGGATTCATTTCTTCTTATACCTTTTCAAGAACTGTTTTTCCATCGACACACATGCATACATCACACACTACATCATTCCACGTACACACACGTTCAATAAACCTTATTTGAACTACTTCATTTTTGTTTGTTAATTATTGCTCTGTCTTTGCATGCAACATTGCTTGATTTACTGAACACGTTTATAATCGGGGGAACACGTCTCTCGATCCGAACATATATATATATATTAAATTAAAGAAATTAAAGTAAAGAAAAAACGGGTAAGTGGAGGCGATGCAAAAATAGGTATAAAAGAGATTCAATAACCTTTTAAAGACATTTTTAATTGTTACTGGTTACAACGTAACAATTGACAGTGTTTAAATAAACATTGATGTTTTACAAACTCACAGCAAGTTATTGCTGGCTGAATATATAAGGGCACTGACTGTCTACTAAACGATCCTGGCAATTCCTAGTTTTAAGCGATACAGCAACAAAGTCTGTCATCTTACTCGGTTGATCACAACTTCCATTAGCGAAAATGTCTAAACAAATCGGGCTTAAGATTCAAATTATTTTCAAATCACATTCACATAAAGCGTACAATTGTATACACGTTATTTACAGCTTTATTTATACATATATATATATATATATATATATATATATATATATATATATATATATATATATATATATATATATATATAGGAAGTTGTAGTTTGCTTGAAGCATTGCTGGTAAATATAAATGTTAGTAATCCGAGTAAGGAGCAATGTGATATAGGTACCGGAAGATGGAACAGGTGAACACAAATAAATGAGAAGAGAGAGAATATATATATATATATATATATATATATATATATATATATATATATGATGGTAAAATGCATGATATATAATCAAATGAAATGCTGTTAATACAGAATATGTGACAAAAAAGGTAAAATAAATTAAATACAGGAATAAATCATCACAAATCTAGATTTCACCGGTTTCGTTCACATTAACGCGCAACGAGATGTTTTTAGCACGTCTTTGAAAAAGAGATATAATTATTCATTGCGTCCGACGAAAACGTGAAATGCGATTCAAACGAAACCGGATAAATTACACGTTTCTTGATGATTTATTCCTGTATTTAATTTGTGTTTTTTTTATCGTTTTCACAAAATTATATATATATATATATATATATGTATATATATGTATATATTTATGTATTTGTATATATATGTATATATGTGCATATATATGCATATATATATCTACATGTATGTATCTATATATATATATATATAATGTATATATATATATGTGTATATATATGTATATATGTACATATATATGTATATATATGTATGTATATGTGTATATATATATATGTATATATATAATTATACATATGTATATATATGTATATATGTATATATGTATGTATATATGTATATATCTGTATATATATATGTATATATATATGTATGTATATATGTATATATATATGTATATAAATGTATATATATGTATGTATATATGTATATATATGTATATATTGTACAAATATATATATATATATATGTATATATACAAAGTTAAATAAAGAAGAGAGATAAAAATGTACGGATGACAAATCTATGTCATCTTCTATTGTTTAATGCAAGGTCTACTCGATAAAAACATGTTTATTTACTTTCCTTAAGCTAGTCTTTTCACAGATTAAAATCTTATCATCAGAGAAATTACATAGATGCATAAGTTGGCAGTGGAATAGACAAAATTCAATATTTGAAAGATTTAAGAAATAATAGTAATAGAAAGTAAGAGTGTGCGTGTAAAAAGGTTATTAAAATATAGAGTTTGTCCAGTTGGTGAATATCCGGTTATAAAATGTCAGGTGAAGAAAGATGGAAAGAGGGATTTTGTGGAGACAGCATAAAAATGTCTAAAATGAAGTAAATCCAATAGAATGATGTTTAGTTCAACCTTAGATGGGAATCACTTATCTGAATGTAATTTTGAGAATTAGGGGCTTTTTAAAATACTTCCCTGGACCGAGAATGAAAATGTTTTTCTTAGGAGTTAAGTTTAAAATGTTCTGTATATTATAAGCAGGCTGTAAGGAATTTCAGTAGTAACTTCGATCGAATCTAAGAAATAAGTAGAGAGTTTTGCGTCGGAGACGAATCCGGTAAAAAGTGGGGAAATGAGTGAGATATAAGGAGAGTGGATGAGGACGTTTAATTTAGTGGATGGGACTATAGCTGGTGCTAGTAGTAGAGTATAGTAATGACTTGTTTTGTTACAGCTCATCGCTAGGCTGAGCTGGCTTCAGTTAGGAGTTGGGGTAAGGGTTTCAATAAGCTTAAAACAGTAGCGTTTCAGGTCAGTAAGTAAACAGTTCGGAAGGGGGTGTCGCATTTAAACGAATGTTTATACAAAATTATATATAATTCAGAGAGTTAAAAATAGTTCTAATTGAGAAATTAGGGCTCAGACGATTGGAAATCTGGAATTAACGTGTTTAAGATGTAAACATCCGGACAATTATAGTATTTCAGAGTTTAATGTTTAAATATTTTATAGATTTTCTAGTTAGTTAAATAAAAGATGCATGACTAATTAATATATTTTAATATACAACTAAAGTCAGGATTGGGAACAGCGTCAGTATGTTTGCAACAATGAGGATTATGGGGTGGGGTTGGGTCTAATTATGTAACCGCAGTGATGACATGGAGTATGGAAATTGCAGAAAGATTTTAAGGGAGCAAATGGGCCATTATGGGAGTAACCAGGGGGCGTAGTTTAGAGGTGAGTGTTATGGAATCTATGAGAAAAAAGATTGTCGGTAGAGTTAAGC
The DNA here is from genome assembly GCA_963556195.1 of Sepiola atlantica. Lineage (NCBI taxonomy): Eukaryota > Metazoa > Mollusca > Cephalopoda > Sepiida > Sepiolidae > Sepiola > Sepiola atlantica. The sequence goes on along the minus strand of OY744553.1, from coordinate 16,559,653 downwards.
GTATACAGAGTCAATGAAGTGCATGCAAAATGGAGATAAGAAGCGACGGATAGGTATGTAAGTGGGTTGGCTTGTAATTGAAAAAAGGAATATGCATTAGAGTGTTGGAGTAGAGGCGATTTAGGATTTGTAGAGTGGAGAAGAATAATGTTAGTTCTCAATTTACATCAAGTGCTATGGATTACTTGAGTTATTAGGTGCACCGGGAAGGATACGCTATGTTATTACGATGATTATTTGTAAGGTTGGAAAAGTTAAGAGTTAAAAAATTAACTATTTATAGAATTTAAGAATTAGTCAAATGTTAGAGAGGGGGTGGTTGGCTGGGAGGAGGGGTGTCAGAGGAAGTAATGAAATTTATGTATCGAACGTCTTCAGACTGAAGACGTTCGATAATATAAATGAAACCGGTCAAATCTCTTGTTTTTTGTTTTTTTTCTCCTGCATTCTAACCTGTTTTCCGTTTGTCTTTTTTCAAACATTTTGTCTACCACGGCATTTCATTATCATGACTTATCGGTTACTATACGCCATATATATATATATATATATATATATATATATATATATATATATATATATATATATATATATATATATACATATATATATATGAGTGAGAGAGATAGTGAGAGGGGGAGGTTCAGGATAGAAGAGAGCGTGTTAAAAAGTGTTATATATGTATCAGCTCGATAAATAACTAAACAACATCTGTTTCAGCATAATGATTGTCTATAGAAAGTGAATCCCTTTGCGTAGCCGACGCATCGATTCTCAATTGGTCCCCTCCCCTCCCTGTAGACTACGCCAGACCAGTCGGGGACGAACGCACGTGTTATTATCACGCTTTGTTGGCTTCATTCGTAACAATGTGAATCTGCCAGATGTAAATGAAGCCTGTTTCCCTCTTGTTTAAAAGGGAAGAAATGAAACGCTAATTCACTGACGGAAGAGATGTATTAACTGGTCCAATTCTCAGACAGGAGACTCTAGTCGTCAACTAGTAAATTAAAGTAAAGGAGATGGAATCGCATTATAAATGGAATAATGCGTCCCTGGTGGCTTGCCAGCAGAAGGAACGTAAATTATAAAAAAAAGTAATCCTTTACTCTATAATAAAGAGCAAAAGTATTTATGTTTAAATATAGATATATCCGTCTCGTCACATAACAATCTACCTGATGAATACCAAAAGTGAGAAACGCGAATATATTTCCATAATGAGACGTTTTCTTTCTTTCTTCTGCTTTTTAGCCGATTGATACGTTTTTTTTAGTTTTTCTTCTTTTCTAATCTTCCCAGTTTTTTTTTCACTTCTGCTAACGATGTTTGATGTTTAAAAGTTCGACGTCATTTTTTTTTTAATGGCTAGCTGCTCTCACCCTCCAATGATGATAAGAAATAAGTTTAAAGTGAGAACATGAAAGAAAACACGTTTGTTTGTTTTTTTAGGTTATCAGAAATGGCTCGCATTTGTTTCAACTCGCGAGAGTGCAGTACCGAATTACTCTATTTAAATGTTTAAAATTCATTAGAAAGAATTCTATTGAAAAGCAAATAGCGAATTAGAAACCCCCGCCGTCTGAAATGAACACAGAAACAGATTCTCCAATTTAAGTTAAAAAAATCAACGGAAGATTATTTTCTTGTTACGTCAGCAGAAATGGTAATAATAATTGACATATGACAACTGAAATTACTTACCTAGTTCTATGATTTTTATAAATATCTTTGCGAACATTAGCGAAGCATAATTTATTTTGTCATTTTTACAGCGGGTATACACAACTTCTACTATAATTGGAAGAACCTGTAGAAAATCCACTTCTACTGTCTTCTTTTTTATCGTAAAATACCCGCCAGTAAGATATATTTCATATAAATATTGCTTTCTAAATATAAGCTACGATGAGAAAGACCTGACTTTGCCTTGGATTGAATGAGGATCACTACTATGTACTTTTTCACTATGCTCATAACACTATATTAATTTATTTGCATGTACTGTCACCTCCTTCCGTTTCACATCCGTTAAATAGTCGGAAAAAGATGAAATATTGGAAAACTCTCTGAATTAGTGTCTTATACATACGGTTTAAGTTTAATAAAAAAAACGTATATACATATTTAAGTTTTAAGGGGGTTCTGTAATCATGGCCAACTATGAGGTAGGGTATGTACATATTTGGCATATAGAGGGTAATGTAGAGATTCGAGGCTACGTACATTGGCCTCTCTTGATACATTCTCACACACACACACATATATATATATATATATATATATATATATATAATTCATCAAAATACAAATATATTACAAGTTTTAAAGGAGATAAACAAAACATAGCGACGCTTCGGCTCGGTAAGCTTTTAAGGATTTCGAAGACTTCCATTGTCTTCCCTACAAAATTTTATACCATTTATATTTCATAAAAATATCATATATTTTATATTTTATGTTTTAAGATGAGTTATGCATTCATGCCCCCTCTCAAGGCTACAATTAAAGATTCGGGAACACTTCTGTTGTCTTCCCTGGTAAATTTCACATGAGAATACACTTTTCGATTATATGTAAATGTGTTCACTTTTCTTTCTTTAGGGAACAGACAAACACCACACACACAAGCATAGGTAATGTTTTTTTACATAGGGATTGATCATTAAATTGTATGGATTATTCGAAATACTGTTCTCTTGATAACTTGACGAACTCGGAAATCTTCATGTCAAACTCGGGAATCTTTATGTCAAACTCGGGAATCTGTACGGAATTTCTAACTGAACCATTATTTAATCTTCTTGGGTAGATTGTTCTCTTTCCGTCAGCCATGACTGGGTAGAAGACTAAAGTACTTCTTAATATATAGACCGTTCATCCCTTTTTTATGTAGACTTTAGACGAAGGCGTTTCCACTTAAAAAGAAATTCATTAATATATTTTAAAACAATAACACCTTGTTTCGGCTTTAAAATATAATTTACCAACTTCTTATTCAATCAACGATTTAAATGTGAATTTCTACATTATTCAAAAACACAAACACATCAGCATTGAAACACGAATCGTCCAATTACCAAAGTCGACTCCTATCTCGTAGGCGACAATATGCCTCGGTCAAAAAGGATGAAAATAAATTAAATATTTATATACCTTTGACAAAGACGGTTTGACCTTTAAAGGTCTCCATACTTTGAAATAAATTAATTAATTCATTTCTTTAAAAACAACGTTGTTTTCGGTTTGAAATATAGCTTTTTAAATATATATATATATTTATATATATATATATATATATATTTATATATATATATATATATATATATATATATTTTTATATATATATATATATATATGCATATACATATATATATATATATATATATATATATATATATGCATATACATATATACATATACATATATATATATGTGGAAAATGAAAAAGGAACAACCAAGATATTATTTTTTTATATATTCATCAACGTTTCGTCTTTATTTGTAAGACTTCCTCAGGATGATAATTTTAAGAAAAATGTCATGCAAGTACATCGAAATATTGGGTAGACATGATGGGTCCATGAGAAATGAGAAATGTCTACCCAATATTTCGATGTACTTGTATGACATTTTTCTTAAAATTATTATCCTGAGGAAGTCTTACAAATAAAGACGAAACATTGATGAATATATGAAAAAAATAACCTCTTTGGTTTTTCTTTTTCATTTTCCATTACGTCGGATTACTCTGATCTTTCATTTCTCATATATATATATATATATATATATATATATATATATATATATATATATATATATATATATATATATATTAATATGAGGGTATGTGTGTGTGTGTGTGTGACAGACAGACAGACAGACAAACAGACAGACAGACAGAAAAGCAAAACCAATTAAAGACAGAGATTAATTAAAATAACGAAAGATTTGAGCGGTTTTGTCCGGATATTTAGAAATCAAAATTAAATGTATTTAGAAAAAATGATAAAACATAGGACAGAAAACGCGAAACAGCGTTTTGGGCACATGCGTAACTATTGGAAAATTAGCATCGCGTGCGAAAAATGTCCTAATTAACAAAGGGACTAGAAAGAATAAAAGATAAATAAATTAAATTGAAACATGGATAAGTAACAATAAAAAAAATATGTGGTATTTTACCGGTGTCGCAATTAATGAAGTGACGAGGTCTATTTGATTAGTTGAGTTGCCAGATGTTTTGTTAAGGATTAAGGTGATAGGAGAAAGATGAGAGTACTTCCAATGAAACTGCATTGGAGCAGAGAGAATTTAGTTGTCAGTAGAGTGCAGTTTTTAAAATCGAAACTGTGGGTAAATGAGTTCCTGTGTGTGATTAGTGCGTTAATGGGAGTTTTGTGTTCGAGGTTATCTTCATGTTTGTAAATGAGGCATTTTACTTTTTGACAGTCTCGCCGATATATAACATGTGACATAAGGAACATTTTATTTCATAGATATTGGCTTGGCAATAATTGCCCTTAGAAAGGGGTTGGTGTTGAGTTAATCTTTAATTGTTGCAATGAATTAGAGATAGTGTCAGTGGGTAAAATTATATATTCATTTTTGTCGACAAACTTTCTTTTACATCTGAATATCCTAAACATCATTGACATTACTGTGTACAACACCTCCAACAGTGTAAACTACTTAATCTACAGAAAACCAACTAATAAAAATGACATTATATATTTGTGCTTCAACCAAAACGAAAGCATAACATCCGGAATGACAATAATCTTCTTCCTTATAGCTTTCAGAATGTTAACTACCACCGCAATAAAGAAACCTACATCGACAGCAGAAACAGACCTTCAAATTGTTTTCTCTTTACCATCCACAACGCTAAATGCAAGCTTTGATTATTTAAAAAAAAAACGAAAAACACTACAAACATTCCCCCATAACAACACCACAAGCACAAAAAACACCGACAAGATTGATAGAAATAAATCTGATATAGTTCTCCCCACATACCTTATCTTTACTCTCTTAAAACGACAATAAAAACTAGACATAAAAGTAGTGAAATCAATTTCTAAAATAATTAAAGATTTACTTCTTAAAAAGACATCTGCAAAAATATCACTGAAGAAATGTAATATACCCTGCAACTACATTATCGACTCGGAACCCGGCTTAGGATTAAATGGGGTCTACCTATCGCCCGGCCCTTGTCCTCTTTTTGTCTATTATCAAGGCGCAGAAGTACTAGCGCAGGGGCACATAAAATACACCCAGTTCTTGGCCTTGTTTTCTGACCGATGTCTTTCTTTCTCTCTATCTGTCCAACTTGGGGAAACATTATTGTCATTAAGCCTCATATGACTAGGGTTGGTCGCTCTTGTGCCGATAGGTTGAGTGTACAGGTTTGACATCATGTTAGGATGCGGTTTCTGGTAGTACATGAGCTCTGACTCTTAGGTAGCGCTAAGAACGGCTGATCTATCAACAGTTGTATACTATCGTGGGTAACAGTACACTGACATGTCGGGTATGGAAAGAGACCCTACAGTTGGCCCCGGTAGGCTTTCCAGAGGCCACAGCCCCCATGGATCAAGTCTCGACTAGTGGTCTGCTTCATCAACAGTTGTATAATATCGTGAGTAACAGTACACTGACATGTCGGGTATGGACAGAGACCCTACAGTTGGCCCCGGTAGGCTTTCCAGAGGCCACAGCCCCCATGGATCAAGTCTCGACTAGTGGTCTGCTCCATCAACAGTTGTATAATATCGTGAGTAACAGTACACTGACATGTCGGGTATGGACAGAGACCCTACAGTTGGCCCCGGTAGGCTTTCCAGAGGCCACAGCCCCCATGGATCAAGTCTCGACTAGTGGTCTGCTCCATCAACAGTTGTATAATATCGTTGAAAACTATACGTGCTATGTCGAGCATTGAAAGGGACCCTACAGTAATCCCCGGTAGGCTTTCCCGAGGCCAAAGTCCCATGGATCAAGTCTCGACTAATGGTATGGTTGTGTGATCTTATTGGCACCAAACAAGAACCCACTTTGCCCTCCTCACTCTATCTGAAACTAAAATGGCTGTACAAAGAAAAAGAAACACACCTAAACCAGACACCCACCAAAAACATTTTCGCCTCCGCCCTTGAGGCTAATATTCAAAAATATTCGGGGGCGTAGGACCAATATCAATAACGTAGAAACCTATCTCCTAGTAAACTCCCCGGGTATTCTATCACTAAGTGAAACAAACGCACAATACTAAATCTCCTCACACTATTTTGACATTCCACTCTACCGTAAAGACTCTTCCGCTCTGGTGCCCCCTTTGACGTAAATACACTCGACCAACCCGACAATCAGCTAAATTCCATACATTCACTGTGGAGGTCCCCAGATGCCGGGAGCCTTCTACTCCAATAGCTTAATTTCTCGAGCTGCCGGCTTATGAAACTCCCTGCTGCTCCCTGTTTCCTTGACTATACTTACATGCAGAAAATGAAACTTATGTAAACCAACATCCCGCTGCACACCCCCTGATTTAGGATGACCCCCTAAACTTTCACCCAAATTCTCAGTATCCCTTATATCTACAGTGGCAACTTGCTTTGTTTGGGGTTAACTAATTTTTTTTAAAAAGTACTTCCTATTTTGCCAATTACCAATTTTTTTTAGTTTTTAGTTTTCTTTTTCTTCTTCTTTTTCTCTGTTATTTTTTCTAATTAACAAATGTTTATAAGCGCTGCATATTTTAAAAATAGTTACGTACGTGCCCAAAATATTGCGTTTCGCGTCTTCATTCCTGTTTTGCCTTTTTTATTCTCTAAAAATGTCAAATCTGCACTTTTTCTTAAGACGTTCGTTTATCAGAACGAAACCGGTTACATTTTCTGTTTTTTAATTTCTTTTTGTGTGTAATTGTACTTCCTTTCTCTCTTTCATTAGTTATTTATTCACGATTTTTTAATTTTATGATATAAAGCATATTTGTACCATCATATATATATATATATATATATATATATATATATATATATATATAATCAAGGGAGGCACGAGAGAGCTCTATCCCTTAATAAACTCACGAATTGCCTATGCTGGAAATCTAATTTATTTGATCAATCATAACTCAAAAAACAATAAACCAAATTAGTTCAAACTCAGAACAAAATGTTTATTTGATAGGTTCTATAAGTGTAAAGAATTTCAGCATCATTAGTCAAGGCAACCCAGAGATCCAGAAAGTGCAATCATGAAATCATGTCATCTGTGTGTATGTACGTACGTACGTATGTGCCACCCTGTATCTCATCAACTATTTGATGGATTCAGCTGCTTTTTGGCAGAGATAGAGGTTCTAGGGTCTAGTTGATGGCATTCTAATTTCAGTTTACCATATACTTTAGTTTTCCAGAAAATTCCCAAAAACCTTTAAAATGACCATTGTATTGAGGCATAGCCTTTACAAAAGTAGTGACATTCCATGATAAATGCCAGTATACTGAAATCATATGCCCTTAATAGGGTTAAGATAAAAATTCATATACACTAAATGTACAAAAGCAAGGAAATTCTCAAATGTGTACACTTTTATTGTCATTAAGGGTATGCGAACAAAACAAGGCTATGTATTTTACTGGTAGGAATTTTCTTCAGACCCACCTCATACACTTAATCCACTCATGCATAGAGATTTATACTGTAGTGATGTGATAATTAAATGGTTTGGATTATATGTAGTCATACCCTTTATTTATGATAATAAAAGTGTAAAAATTCGGAAATTTCCTCGCTTATGTACATTTAATTTATATGAATTTTCATCTTAATCTTATAAAGGGCATATGATTTCAGTATACTAGCATTTATCATGGAATATATATATATATATATATATATATATATATATATATATATATATCAATGGTGCTATAATATACCGTTAATAGTTAATTTAATCCGTATAATATTAATTATACAAATATGAATTCTTGTCTAAAAAATTTAAAAACATAAAAGAGATGAGGTTTTATAAAAGTAATTATAATTGACTTTGATATTCGCCTGAAGATAAGTACATGTTAATTCTATGCACCCGAAGCTTGAACATTGTTTCTAAGTTAATACATAGTGCCGGAAAAATCTTACATGTATTCGCATTGCGGTAATTTGTCACTATGTATTCATGAACGGTGCATTTTCGAACTTCAAACATCGCTAGAAACTTCCTTTTTATTTATGTTTACATTTAAACATTGCTGTCTTTACAAATGACTTGCATATTTTAAGCTGAAATGACCACGTACACATTTCGCAAATCATCACCAGAAGCGACATCATCTTGAACATAAACTTCAGCAATTATTTTACACATTTCAACATCGCTTACACATTATCTATTTTCAGAAAACAAGAATTACGTGCTAAAAATCTGAATTTTAGTTATCGATTACTGAACCTGATAAGGTAAACACTTGTGAGATATATACTGATTTTTGTTACGAGAACTAACCGGTTAGCCTTTAATTTATAGACTTTATATATATATATATATATATATATATATATATATATATATATATATATATATATATATATATATATATATATATATATATAAATGTATATTCATACATATATATATATATATATATATATATGTTGATATATATATATGTATATATAAATATATATATATATATATATAAATGTATATCCATATATATTTATATATATTTAATTATATATATATATATATATATATATATATATATGTATATATATATATATATTTTATTTTATTCCATTAGTTGCGACAAAACAAGTTTTGTTTCATTGGTGCAAATAGCGACCAACTCATCGGGCGGGCGAAGGAATTCAAATGGCATAAATTTTAACTTCAACTTTAACGGGAGATTGAAAATTGAAAATACATTGGAGGGGGAGGGGGACAGAGTTGGGGCTTTGTCTATAACGGTGACATGGGACATGAGAGGGGAGGAGCCCAACAAGTCGTGTTTCAAATTATTACGTGGGAGGTTTTTCACGTGTCTGTGCTGTGATGATCTCAATTTCGGCCGGGATGGGAGGAAGGGAGATGGAGCGACGGCCAGAGTGAGTTAAATTTGAAATGAAAATAAAATTATGATTATAACCGTCATTCCTATTTTATTTTAATTCTAATAAGTAATTATCATGTGGATATTTGTAACAAGTTAATTATATATATATATATATATATATATATATATATATATATATATATATATATATATATATATATATATATGAAAATGCATTCATTACTTTATATAATTAGAGTCTTCCTAACCGAAAGAAAAATCCAGGTTTTCTTCGATGGCCGTTCATCTAAGCAACATGACATAAATGCTGGTGTACCCCAGTGATCTATCCTTGGACCTTTGTTGTTCCTGATCTATATAAACGATCTCCCTGATGACATAGAGTCTGAGATTGGTTTATTTGCTGACGACACCACGCTTTACTCTCGCCATGTTGGCAAAACAGACGCGATCATATCCGAGGCAATGGCTGAATGCTTAGAAAATGACAGCCAGGCGGTAGTGGATTGGGGTAATAAATGGTTGGTAACTTTTAATGCCGCAAAGGCAAAGCTCCTTTCCTTCAATAAATACAACAAACCTCTCCAACCACCGATTGTCATGGCAAATAACACCCTACCTGAGAGTTCATCATTCAAACTCTTCGGTCTAACCTTCACAGGTAACATGAATTGGAACTAATACATTGAAGACATTGCCAAGGCTGCCGCAAAGATGGTTGGCTCCCTGTCCCGTGCTAGTAAGCTCCTTACACCTGACATTATCATGTATCTCTAAAAAGCTACCATACGCCCATGCATGGAGTAGTGTTGCCACATCTGGGCTGGTGCATCATCTACTACTCTCTTCCTCCTGGACAAGTTCAAAAAAAAAAATCACTCTCCCCATCCCAAACAAATATGTGTTCCCCCTCCCTAAAAAATAATTCCCCAACACCTCCTCCTCAAAACAAATTTTGCTCTCTACCCCTTCCAAGAAGAAAGAACAAAATTCAACTCTCCCCACCCAAAGAAATATTTTGAGTTTCACCCCTCAATATTGTTTTTTTACTTTTTACACCTCCTCCCCCAAACAAAAATTACTCTCCCTCAGACAAAGAAATATTTTTAGTTAAAAAAAAATTTCCCTCACCTTCCCAAATTTTATTTTACTCTCCCCCACCTAAAGAAATATTTTAAGTCCCCCCCAAAAAGAAGTTGGAATCAGAACAGAAAGTACACTACCACTACTCCTCTCAAAGAGAGAGGAGGTAATGCCTGTGAGGATGGCATTTTCAAAACAGAACAGATACCACACTACCTCTACACCTCTCAAAGAAGGAGGAGGTAATTCATCGGAGGATGGTAGCATGACAACAAAACCGGTACTACACTACCTCCACAGCTCTAAAAAAGGAGAAGGTAATTCCTGGGAGGATGGTATCATGACAACAGAACAGAACGATTAAATTTGAGGAAATGACTTGCAGTTTTTTTTTCGGGTAACAACTTGCAATTTGTTTTTTTAAAAAGACTACATGATATAATTGTTTTCTATTTAAGTTAATACATTATTAAATTGAAATTAATCTGAAAAAGCTGAAATAATCGACCCCTAGACATATTCTCTGTAGGAATGAATTTAGAGCTTCGGTATACGCCCATTAACTTTCTCGTTGAATCTTACATTAGAATACACTTTTAGATTTTATCTAGATTCGCTAACTTTTTTTCTATAAGGCACATTCACACACAAACACAAACAAATGTACATTGAGTGTTATATATATATATATATATATATATATATATATATATATATATATATATATATATATATGTATATATATATATATACATTAAAACTATTAATACTATTAGAAGCGACTTTCAAGTAAAAATGAAAGTTATGCACTGTCGTTTTAAATAGAACATTCACGTAAATGTCTCAGTGCAATGTTCCGAATCTGTTGTTGAGTACTATCAAATGTTTAGATGTCTATGCTCGCTGCTGTCAGTATAAATATCACCTAATTTCTCCGTTATCACGTTAAAATATCTCGTGGTTTAATGCGACTAGTTTAACGCTTACAAATCAAAGTTGTCTTTATGAACTGCGTTCGCGCCTGATGAGCGTCTCAGATTTGTATTTTCCTGAGCTGATGAGAGCCGTAACCTCGAAACGACGTCGTACATAGGTAAAATATTAAAAACATAATTTAATAGTATATAAATACATATATATATATATATACATATATATACATATATATATATATAATATTTATGTGGATAGCATTGATATACTAGCCATATATATATATATATATATATATATATATATATATATATATATATATATATGGCTAGTATCTCAATGTTATCGACATATATATATATATATATATATATATATATATATACAAAAATATATGTGTGTATATATATTTATATATATAATATCAAGTTATGTTTTAATATATATATATATATGTAGTCGCGTGACACTCCAACAAGAGTGTTACGTGACTTAACAATTCCGAAACAGATGACAACAGAAGTTGAAGAGAACCGGATTGCTAAGTCTTTCCGTGCTTCAAACTGGCGGTACGAATGTTGTACTATTTTTTCTTTACCAAAATAAATAAATATTATGTCCTTTATTTTTAACTTTAATTCTTAATTAATCGAGCACTCTGCTGGGATTTTTTCCTGCTATATTACAAAAAAGTTATATATATATATATATATATATATATATATATATATATATATATGTATATATATTATTATTATTATTATTATTATTATTATTATTATTATTATTATTATCAGAAACATACATTCGTTTCGCTGTATCACGTTCAGTGTTACAGATGAACGATTTCGTATAGGTGAAATAAAATATACTACCGCTTTGACGGCTATCGTAAGTCATACCACAACATTATCACCCTCGCAACGACGTAAGTTTCTCATTCCCATTTTCTTTCACCATGTACATTTGATTAAAAAAATGTCCATAACGTCATTATTCGGATATGGACAAAATATGCTACACAAAGCAGAAGAATAATGCATACATAATAAATATAATAGCGTAGGTTGTGGTTTTTCTTCTTGTTTATTCAATGACTGTGTTTTATTTGCTTGGCTTATTCTGATGGAATATTATATTATAATTAGAAACTTGTTCAGAAAAACGTAGGGTGCGTCTGTCGATCTGAAATTAACCGTTTGTTTTGATGAGGAACACTTTTTTTAATATTGATTTATATCAATTAAAATTGCGGTTTTACATGTATCTCCACCTCTGACGAGACCAGTTGAACATACCGTAGTTTTATTAGAAACAAAAAACTGGATGATTCAATACGGTTGCAACGATCGTATGAGAGAAAACAAAACTGGTCTGAACAAAAATTTCGCCCTATATTTCCTTATATATATATATATATATATATATATATATATATATATGTATATATATATATATATATATATATATATATATATATATATATATATATATATATATATATATGCGTGTGTGCGTGTTAAAATGAAATAATTCCAGGAGGAAATCCGGGTATGAGAGCGAAATGTAATAAACAGAGCAAGAATAAAATTAAAATAAATATATATATATATATATATATATATATATATATATATATATGGTGCCTGTTTATTCGGTTTCGAATATGACCCTTTTTGGCGTATCAATGTCTTACCCATGTGAAGGTTCACAGTGAGAGCTGCGGATATGGCTTTTAAAGCTTGCCAGACCTAAACAGACAATACCCCAGATGCAGCACTTCTTGTCTGTGCTTGATTTTGCAAAACCTGCACTCGTTGGTGATTCAACAGTCCTGCATATGACATAGTTACTAAGTTGCACGCTTTGCATCTTAGGTGTTCAATGTAACGTCTTGTCTTTTTCATCGCTGCTTTTATCTGCTGCAGTTGTTTCATCCTATATTTTTAAAATAGCATGTTGCCTTCAAAAAGCTCTTTTTTCTACTTTGATTTATCTGTAGCCACCCCTCCCCATCCTTTAACATCAATTCCTAAGCACTTCAAATCGTCTTTGAATAATCTTTTAATTGCTTGCGAGGTTTATTCTGTGGGCGAGTTTTCCCCGTTAATTCCCCATACATGCACCTGCTTGAGCAGTCTGTCATAAGTAATACGAATAAAATGACAAGCCCAACGAAGTCTGCGTTTCCTTATACAAGACTCGGAGCTTGGAACAGCGGCTCGAATGTTAAGCAAGTGCCTAAGGCCATTCTGCTGGATCCCTATAGCAGGCGAATATCAGCTCTGTAAGTAGTCTATGTCTCACAAGCATATAACAAAGTTGATGCTATTCAGGCCTAATATATAAAGACGTTTGTTTTCAGCCTGATATCTCGTGGTGCCTACAGCAGCTTCTCGAAATGACCAAAGACACACTAGCTCGTTCAATAATATATCTCAGCATCCAACGACCCGTTCCTGAAAATAGCGCTACCCAGATACGAAAAACGATCCAGCACAGAAAATCTATGTTTTTAATACGGGCTGCTAGGGTCTAGGGGCAATCTTCCTTTGTCTTGCCCAGACTAATTGTGAGACCCATGCTTCTACACGCCCATGCAAAGCGATCCATGACATCTTGCATATCATTCTACGAGTGAGCCACGAGATCCACATTATCTTCATAAAGCAAAGCACGAACAACAGTGGAGAATGCCCTTTACAAAGTCTTAAAACGCTGTAAGTAACAATCCGACCCGATGTGTGAAATTAAAGATACCCACCTTTGTCGCAGATAGTGAAAGCCAGAAACAGAGTTAGAGAACAATAGATGCAACACAAAGTAGGTACCGGTATATTACTCTGGTTAACACTGTTGTCGACTGCAACGGTTTCAGAGAGACACCCATTGCAGTTTACACCTGCTTCCATGTTGTTGTGCAGCCTAAGAAGGGGTCTAACAAACACGAAGTTGGGGCCTACTGAAAGAGGAACCCATGAAGAACTCTTAGAGAAAATAGAGAATATGTGTTCAAATGAGTGAACTGGTACAAGAGATGTGTCTTCGGGCATTCATCCAGACGATGCATGACCGGAAAACATACATGGACGTATTTGGGGCGGACCAAGCAAATTTGTTCCAGCCGAGAATTTAACTGGGAAAAGCGAGAGACTCTAGAAGGGAATATAGGGACGCGAGAGAAAATGAGATCCCCGATTAGAGTAATAGATGGCAAAGGCAGTTACAACTCGTGAGTCAAGACAGAGTTTGAGGGAGACCCACGGAAGGGTGCGTGGGATGTTCGGTATGAATTTTATAAAACTACTATAAGCAGCACGTTTGAGACTCATCAGATCACAAATCAACTTGTCCCCTACGCCCGAACTGATAAAAGGTTAGGAGCAATAACCAACTATGAAATCGAAACAGAATGTGTGACCCTAAATTTGGCACGAACATAAATTATGCTACTAACGCTAAAATATAACGAATAGATACAGGGTGGCCCTTGCTGGGGTCCTGTTTGTCGTTGAGTAAGATGTATGTAGACCCGACCACGAACGATGTGTGTTAGAGTTGTTCAGAAAAGATAAGAAAGAAATAAGGAGGAAATATCAGATGAAAGTCCTGTGAAATGCTGTATTTTCTTTAGCCTTTAGTATTTACGACGGGATTTGGACGGTGGCAACCCAGAAGGAAATAGGACTGTCACGAGTGTGCGAGGGTAGGCCCACCAAGCGTGAAGCTCCCGTTGTCAACAGTGGAGGTACACATTGGTTGTGCTGCCTTTTGGGCCATCATTTCTCTCCGCATATTATAAAACCCACGAGAAGTTTTAAGGCAGGAAGTTTTTCCTCGGATCGCTGGATACTTATGCAAGCGAATGGACCGAATAATGTGAGCTATTATAGAAGAGATTTCTCCAGGTAACTTTGGATAATATTCCTGAATTTTTCAAACCTATCGAGAAAATTAACTTGGGACAGTTAATGGCTAGGTGTAGTCTGATAGGAAAAACGACTTTTGATTATAAAAGTAAGGTAAACGTTAGAGTAATCTGGTCCAAAATGTAGGATAATCTGGTCCTAATAGTAGTCATAGTATAACTAATCCTCGTAGTATGGAGGCTGAGAAGGCGCAAACAGGCGCTAACTAAACCAAAGACAGTGACCGAGGGAAGCCTAGATTGGAGAAATAGTCTATCTTGTTACACTAACCGTGGTGGGCGGAGTATGCATGGGAGATCCTCAGAACCTGTGACGGAGAGCTAGGTCGAACTACTTAAGGAATCATTGAGGCAACGAAACCCATGGTCAGGAAAAATTAACAATTATTGTAACCTAGTCGTTGCATTGTTTTATTGTCATTTCACCCGAGAAAAGGCCAGGAGACTATAGCGTGTCTGCAGGAACTAACGATATTTTGTTTGTATTGTAACGGTTTTTTTTGTATTGATTTGACCGTTTTGTTTTACTTTTACCTTCAAGGGTCGTACACAGGTTTTGGACGGAGGATTCTGGAATACCAATTAACAAAAAAGAGGAGGGTGAATGTGGTAGGGTAAACTGTCAGAAAGTGTATATTTCGGCCGGACACGACTGGGTGACTTTCGTTATGTAAGAGTATATGATTAGACTAATGCATCCACGAATTAAGAAATTGTTTAGATAACAATGTTTTATAAACATGAAATAACGTGATTGTTGACAATGTCAATTCGCCTATTTTTACAAATATGTCTTGATGGATGAAGTTGTCAACTTGAGCGGAAGAGAGAGAAGGTTGGTGACGACGATGGAGACGTATGAAACGACGCCACATTTAGGAGTTGTCTTTCTTGCCGGCAAAGCTAGGTGGCCTCGACTTGCTATATGAACGAAGACAAATCGTGTTTTGAGGGAGAATTGCAGAGAAATTATTGACAGAGATTTGAAAGAGAAAGGAGATTGATTGCTCTTGTCCAAATAAACTGTTACCTAATAAAATCGCTCGAAGTTAAAGAACTATAAACAATCTCTGAAGATACGAATTATATTGGCTCGTCGAGAAGAGAGAAACATTCGGTCAAACCAGAGGTATTTACCTTGCATACACACAAACATTTTTTAACCTGTAATTATGTTTCCTCTGTTTGTTTGTGATAATATATTCATATTTTTATACTCACTATCATCACTTAATTTTTAAATATTTTCGTTATATCGCTTGTTTATTCTGTGACTTGTTTATGTTCATATCCTGTGTAAACGATTCACTTCATATTACTTGATTATTTTATATTCATGGATGTATTGCGTCTGTAATTATATTTGTATTTCTTCGTGTTCGACGAGGACTAAGCCGTACGAGTCTGACTTTTGATGGCTAGTCCTCGAAAACACAACATATCGATTCGAATATGCCTTTATTCCTTTTCTAACTCGTTCACTGTAATCACTTTACCATTAAATCCGTTATTTTTTCTCTCGTGTATTCTGTTACCTTTTTTGTGCATACCATTTTAAAGCATACTTTTATATTACTTTATGTGTTCATATGTTTTGCGTATTTTATTATGTTTCAATTCAAATGTGTCTTTTATTTTTTAGCCGACTTACTCACTATGATCGCAGGACTTTTAAACTGGTCGTCATTTTACTTGTGTACTTTGTGACGTTTTATGTGCATATCTTGGGTGTAAGATTACTTATAAATTACTTCAATAATATTTCATATATATATATTGTATATTTAATTATTTCTTGCATTGTTTGGTGTTCAAATACTACTGACTAGAGAAAATCCGTATTCTAATGTTTAGTAGACGAAAAAAGAACATAGCGATTCAAATTTGTACGCTATTTCTTATCGACGTGTTCACTATCATAACTTGACGTTTAAATCCGTTCGTTATTTCGCTCTGTTACTTTTTATTCATTTTCAGTTTTAAAGATTACTCGCATATTACGTTATTATTTGATATGCAAATGAACCCCTTTGACTCAAAACCGTCTTTTTTCTGCGCGATCTCTTCGGTATACGTATTACATACAACTTTTTGATACTTATCTTCATAAATTGGCCGAGACTTGCATCTGCAAACGTCCCCATCAAGATTTCTACCATTTAAAAATAATTTAATGTTTTCCACATTGACGAAGCATTATCTAACATTTTCGTAATTTGACATACTACCAACAATCAGAGAGAGCTCAATTAAACTGACTTTAATTAACGCACAAGACAGTTGCTTAATTAAAATCAGTCGATTTGGGAGTTATTGTAAGGTTTTTAGGTAACAGTAATATTTTGTTTCTTGCATCGAGGCAAATTTAATAAATGGTTGTATCGTTTAGACATTATTTAAAATATATATTCAGCGCGTAAAATACTTTATATCCATATAACGTTCTTAGATTACTCGCACTTATCTCTATGAGAATACCCGTCCCGAGACAGGTAAAGTTAATTCATCAAACAGCACCGTTTAGCCCTACTTTATGTCACCTTCAGAAAAGTGAAGTAACGCTACAATGCTAATAAACTACAATCTACAATCTTTATTCCATTTTTTGTCAAAATCATTTTAATGAGTTTGATTCTAGAAAATTGCCAAAATTTTAAACTTAAGCTCAGAGGGGGTTAAAAAAGAATAACATTTCGGGGATATGAATTAATTCATGATAAATGTATTAAGAAAGCTGAAGGCAATGCAGAGATCCGGATTAGTGAGAAGCTGGAAAACAAAACAAAAACAAACAATCGAAAGAAAAGACTTACAACTATCTATTTATTTTTCTTTTCAATCTTACATAAGCATTAAGTATGGTGTTAGATGTGTGTGATGGTCGGATGATGATTAGAATTCATTTGATATTTCGGGAAAATCTTCCACTTGTCAAAAAATAGACACAAAAGCGAAATCCGACTTAATCCGACTTAATTTGTGTTTATTAAGTATGCATCAAATTGAATGCAAACCTGAAATATTTGAATTTTCAAATGGGAGGTGTTTCCTATATTATGGCATCTAAAAGCATTGAAAATACACCCCCCCCCCAATTTTTTTTTTTTAAATAATATGTATTAACTTATATTTAATTCTCAGTATTAGATTTTTATAAAACTCGGTGGTATCGGAATTTTCACAAAAGGGCTTCTACTTTTCTCTGGCCTCTTTGCATAAAATTAAACTAATCTGACTGAAATAAACTAAACATCCTTACGCCTAGTGATGTGTTTCGAATTGGTTTATAATGATCGGTTTATGCATTTAAGAATATATGCTATATAAGCAAATATATAAGCATAAATAAATACCTTACTTCATATAAATAGAGATTGTAAAGATCCATAATAGAAAACCAAGCATATATCTCATACACATTTTGGGTTAGACGCGATGTACCTCATTAAGTGAACTAATTTGCATATTTATTTCTAAAACAGACATTTTATTAATTAACAATTCTTATTTATTTTTATTAATATGTATTGGTTGTTTTGATATTAATAAAACACACATTTTCTTTTAAAGCAAACTGTTTAATATCTTGCAAAAATGGTAAAACGTGAATTTACTTATTTGATCATGCTAGACTGCGAAAACTCAGTAATTTGATTTTTTAGTAAAAGTATTTTAAAGCATTTCAACTATCAAATAGAAAGTCATTTAATCTGTTTTTTAAATTTTAAACACATAGAAAATACACATGTTGGCATCGAAAACTTTAGTAAGAAATATTTTTAGGTTTTTGCAGATTACCCCTCTTGAAACTGTATATATAAAATACAGCTGACTTTAGCTATATACTTATTTCAAACATCTGTATACAAATCCACTTTACTAAAAATAAGGCACGCAATAAAATGTCATTCTTCAATCATATTTGGTTGAAGTAAACTTCAATATTTGCCTAATTTGTACAAAAGTTTCAGTGACATCAAAAATAGAAAAAACAAACAGATCCTTAAAATACCATTTACGTTAGATGCGATCTTCGTCCAAAGATCGACTGATTTACACATTGTTTTCGAAAATCACATTTTATGAATTAACTACGATTTGTTATTGATTTTTAATTCAGTCGTTATTTTCATATTAATAAAACACACTCATTTTTAAATACTGTGTTATTCCCTGCTGTACACACGGATATATATTTTGATATTGGAAACGTAGGTAACAATTTTAAAAATAATTTATAAAGCTGGTGTTAGCTTTACATTGATTACGATAACGTTAACACTTATTATGTTTATTAAGAAATAAGTGATTTAACGCCGGTCTTTCATATTTGATTGTTTATAGAGATAAGAGTTTACAAGAAAAGCTTCGAACTTTATTTTTGAAGACGTTAGATTTATTCAAAATAATTTGATGCAATATAATAATGCTAGTAAAAATATTCTCGGGCGACGCTGTGTCGGGACATCTAGAATTATATATTCCATTTAGATCGAGGCTCCAGATTCCAGACATCAAAATTGTAATGTAATATTGAAATCGGAAGATATACAACGAATATTGAATGAACTAATAAAAATATTCAAATAGAGTGATCGGTAAAAAGTTAGAGA
Source organism: Sepiola atlantica (assembly GCA_963556195.1). NCBI lineage: Eukaryota > Metazoa > Mollusca > Cephalopoda > Sepiida > Sepiolidae > Sepiola > Sepiola atlantica. Next base: position 16,540,001 of record OY744553.1, on the reverse strand, counting down.
GTGGTTGGAAACATGAGATTTACTGTTAAGAAGAATGGGAGTTGATTTAATTAAAATTGTCAAGATAATTAATGACATTTCTAAATATGGCAGACATGATTTTATTATTTTTTTCCATCAGCAATTATATTGTTCAGGCAGATTTAAAAAAAGAGATCTGTTAACCAATTGATATTTTCTACAAATAAAACAATATTTTTGGAAACGTTTTCGGATCAATTTAAGATAGAATTAAATGAATCAAGCAAATAAAAAATAATTTAGATGATTTATATTACACAGAAAATAGTCATAAAGACTCGGTGTGGATGTAAGGACATTCAATGCAAAGAATTAAGATCACAGGAGATGAAGAGCAAACGGTCAGAATGAGTAATGAAATACATGTAGCTGAAAGGAATATGAAACATGTAAAAAATGACCGTTGTATAAATAATTGCAAGAACAAGAGAAAACACCTACAAAAAGAGAAGACATGTAATTTGAACGAAAGATGGACACCATAAAACGCACGGCAGTGATGAAAATAGCATAATGATTAAGCTGGAACTAACGCTGGCAAAAACAGTTAAGTAGAAATCGAAAGAAAACTAAAAAATAGAAAGAATATTACACGAGTCCTAAAGAACTGAAACCGTCAAAACGTCACAATCTGAAAATTCCCCCAAAACACACACGCACATGTAGCACTAGCGACGGCTGATACCATACCAAATGGTCGTGAAATCTCAAGCAGGATGGAATGAGCAAGGAGAATTGTCACCAAACAGACCTTTAGTGGAATGGTGAGAAAAGAAAAGAAACTTCGAGATGTTTATTGGCACTTCAATTCCAGAGAAGACCAACATTCCTATAAACGAGAAATAAATAGTTTACGGCTGTTTGATGATGTGAAATGTTTTACAATGGTTATGAATAGAAGCAGAGAGTGTAAAAAAATCTAAAGAAATTGTTGTCATTCAGATTACAGGGAAAACCAATAATTAATGTGAGTGTGCAATCACTGATAATGCCTTGTGAATACTCCTAGTAAGTAAATAATAACAATAACAACAAAAACAACAACAATATTAATAGTAGTAGTAGTAGTAGTAGTAGTAGTAGTAGTAGTAGTAGTAGTAGTAGTAGTAGTAGTAGTAGTAATAGTACATGTCATCATAGCTGCGCGGCGTTGCCCGGATGAAAGGATAGCGTAAAATAAGAATATATGTGTAATATACTTGGTAAAAAGAAAAGAAAGTTGCATGAAATGTATGTTAAAAGAAAAGAAAATTGGATGAGATGTATGTTAAAAGAAATGAAGTTGCATGAGATGTATGTTAAAAGAAATAAAAATTGCATCAGATATATGTTAAAAGAAAAGAAAGTTGCATGAGATGTATGTAAAAAGAAAAGAAAATTGGCTGAGATGTATGCTAATAGAAAAGACAATTGCATGAGATGTATGTTAAAAAAAAAGTTGCATAGGATGTATGTTAAAAGAAATTAATATTGCATGAGATATATATTAAAAGAAAGGGAAATTGCATGAGGTGTATGTTAAGAACAAAAGAAAATAACATGAGATGTATGTTAACAAAAAGACAATTGCATGAGATGTATGTTAAAAAAAGACAATTGCATGAGATGTATGTTAAAAGAAAAAAAAATTTGCATGTGATGTATGTTCAAAAAAAAAAAAAAGTTGCATAAGATGTATGTTAAAAGAAAAGAAAATTGAATGAGATGTATGTTTAAAGAAAAGAAAATTGCAATAATATAAAAGTAAAAGATATTGCATGAGATGTATATTATTAGAAATTAATATTGCATTAGATATATGTTAAAAGAAAGGAAAAGTTCATGAGACATATGTCAAAAGAAAATAAAGTTGCATGAGATGTATGTTAAAAGAAATGAAAATTGCATGAGATGTATGTTAAAAGAAAAGAAAATCGCATGAGATGTATGTAAAAAGAAAAGAAAATTGCTTGAGATCTATGCTAAAACAAAAGAAAATTACATGAGATGTATGTTAAAAGAAAAGAAGTTTCATGAGATGTATGTTAAAAGAAATGAAGTTGCATGAGATGTATGTTAAAAGAAAAGAAAATTGCATGAGGTGTATGTCAAAAGAAATGAACACTGCATTAAAGAAAATTGCATGAGATGCATGTTAAAAGAAATGAAAATGGCATGCGATGTTTGTCAAAAGAAATAAACATTGCATTAGATGTATGTTAAATTAAGTAAATTCATTGGGATCTATGTTAAAAGAAAAGAAAATTGCATGAGATGTATATCAAAAGAAATAAAATTACATGAGATGTATGGTAAAAGAACAGAAAGTTGCATGAGATTTATGTTAAAAAAAAAGAAAATTGCATGAGATGTATGTTAAAAGAAAAGACAATTGCATAAGATGTATGTTAAAAGAAGACAAATTGCATGTGATGTATGTTAAAATAGAAGAAAGTTGCATGAGATGTATGTAAAAAGAAAAGAAAATTGCATGAGATCTATGCTAAAACAAAAGAAAATTACATGAGATGTATGTTAAAAGAAAAGAAGTTGCATGAGATGTATGTTAAAAGAAATGGAGTTGCATGAGATGTATGTTAAAAGAAAATAAAATTGAATGAGATGCATGTTAAAAGAAAATAAAATTGCATCAGGTGTATGTTAAAAGAAATGAAAATTACATGCGATGAATGCTAAAAGAAATGAACATTGCATTAGATGTATGTTTAAATAAAATTAAATTCACTTAGATGTATGCTAAAAGAAAAGAAAATTGCATGAGATGTATATTAAAAGAAATAAAATTACATGAGATGTATGCTAAAAGAAAAGAAAGTTGCATAAGATGTATGTTAAAAGCAAAGAAATTTGCATGAGATGTATGTTAAAAGAAAATAAGTTGCATGAGATGTATGTTAAAGAAAATGAAATTGCATGAGATGTATGTTAAAAGAAATGAAAATTGCATGAGATGCATGTTAAAAGAAACGAAAATTGCATGAGGTGTATGTGAAAAGAAATGAAAATTACATGCGATATATGCTAAAAGGAATGAACATTGCATTAGATGTATGTTAAAATAAAAGTAAATTTATTGAGATCTATGTGAAAAGAAAAGAAAATTGCATTAGATGTATATTAAAAGAAATAAAATTACATGAGATGTATGCTAAAAGAAAAGAAAGTGGCATGAGATTTATGTTAAAAGAAAAGAAAGTTGCATGAGATATATGTTAAAAGAAAAGAAAGTTGCATGAGATGTATGTAAAAAGACAATAAAATTATATGAGATGTATGTTAAAAGAAATGAAAATTGCATGAGATGTATGTAAAAAAAATGAATATTGCATGAGATTTTTGCTAAAACAAAAGAAAATTACATGAGATATATGTTAAAAGAAAAGAAGTTGCATGAGATGTATGTTGAAATAAAAGTAAATTTATTGAGATCTATGTTAAAAGAAAAGAAAATTGCATGAGATGTATATTAACAGAAATAAAATTACATGAGATGTATGCTAAAAGAATGAAAGTGGCATGTGATGTATGTTAAAAGAAAAGAAAATGGCATGAGATGTATGTTAAAAAAAAAGAAAATTGCATGAGATGTATGTTAAAAGAAAAGAAAATTGCATGAGATGTATTTTAAAAGAAAAGAAAATTGCATGAGATGTATTTTAAAAGAAAAGAAAATTGCATGAGACATACGTTAAAAGAAAAGAAAAGTTCATGCAATGTATGTTAAATGACAAGATATTGCAGAGATGTATGTTAAAAAAAGAAAATTGCATGAGATGTAAGTTAAAAGAAAAGGAAATTGCATGAGATATACGTTTAAAGAAAAGAAATTACATTCGATGTATGTTAAAAGAAAAGAAAATTGCATAAGATGTATGTTAAAAGAAAAGAAAATTGCATGAGATGTATGTTAAAAAAAGAAAATTGCATGAGATATACGTGTAAAGAAAAGAAATTACATGAGATGTATGTGTGAGCTAAATATATGTTCTCCGGAAACAAATCAAGTATATGGTAAATAAAAAAATAAAAATGTGTTTCTGTATAGTTTAAAAGAGAAAGTATCCTTACTTACTTTATTGTCTATAAAAATTACTTTTTTCATTGATCATCGATTTATCAAGTGATGGAAACAAAACCAGTTTAATTATGAATAATTGTTAGTTACGGATGTGCGGATATTTATATATTATACCTACCTAATAATACACTTAACTTATGATCATAATATTATCAATTATGGAATATATATTCTAGGCAACACGGAGGTCACATTTTTTTAACATTTACATTTAGGAGATAAATATATATGAAGTAAAGTATTTGTATATGTGTATATATATTCTGCTTTACAGGATAAGCTCCTAAACTAGCTGATCATTATGAATTCTGGTATATATATTCTCGGAAAAACGTGAGTAACATTGGTTCATTATATTGTTTGTAAACTTTAAAATGCATATCAAGTTGGGTATGTTTATGTGTGTATATATTTATATGTATAGATTTACTCCTAAACTAATTAGCCTACAATTATGAATTTTGAACACAGCTTTCAGCTGCAAAGATAGATAGCGTCCACTATATTCCCATTAATTTACTTCATAGAAAAGGGGGAGCCCTTTCAGAAAATTCATATACCACCGTTTTTTTAAATTAAAAAAATAGGTATTAGACATCATTAAAATCAAAGAAATAGGTATCAAACATCAATTAATAAATATTCTTATAATTTCACTTTCTTTAGAGTATTTGAAAAGTAATTGTAGGGGATACAATATAGACACAACACTCTATACGGAAATTCAGATATTTCAAATGTGCATGGAGTTTAATTCATAAGACCAATTAAACAAGATTCGCTGAATTTAAACTTTATCGTAATAAAAATTTAAGACATTTTTAGAATCAACATCATTTAATGGATTTTAATCCAAATTTTTAGAATCAACATCATTCAATGTATTTTAATCCAAATTTTAGAATCAACATCATTCAATGGATTTTAATCCAAATTTTTTAGAATCAACATCATTTAATGGATTTTAATGAACATTTTAAGAATCAACATCATTTAATGGATTTTAATCCAAATTTTTAGAATCAACATCATTTAATGGATTTTAATCCAAATTTTTAGAATCAACATCATTTAATGGATTGTAATCCAAATTTTTAGAATCGACATAACTTAATGGATTTTTATCACATTTTTTAGAATCAACATCATTTAATGGATTTTCATCCAAATTTATAAAATCAACATCATTTAATGGAGTTTAATCAAAATTTTTCGAATCAACATCATTTAATGGATTTTAATCCAAATTTTTAGAATCAACATCATTTAATGGATTGTAATCCAAATTTTTAGAATCGACATCATTTAATGGATTTTTATCACATTTTTTAGAATCAACATCATTTAATGGATTGTAATCCAAATTTTTAGAATCAACATCATTTAATGGATTTTAATCACATTTTTTAGAATCAACATCATTTAATGGATTTTAATCCAAATTTATAGAATCAACATCATTTAATGGATTTTCATCAACATTTTTTAGAATCAACATCATTTAATGGATTGTAATCCAAATTTTTAGAATCAACATCATTCAATGTATTTTAATCCAAATTTTTAGAATCAACATCATTCAATGGATTTTAATCCAAATTTTTTAGAATCAACATCATTTAATGGATTTTAATCAACATTTTAAGAATCAACATCATTTAATGGATTTTAATCCAAATTTTTAGAATCAACATCATTTAATGGATTTTAATCCAAATTTTTAGAATCAACATCATTTAATGGATTGTAATCCAAATTTTTAGAATCGACATAATTTAATGGATTTTTATCACATTTTTTAGAATCAACATCATTTAATGGATTTTAATCCAAATTTATAAAATCAACATCATTTAATGGAGTTTAATCAAAATGTTTCGAATCAACATCATTTAATGGATTTTAATCCAAATTTTTAGAATCAACATCATTTAATGGATTGTAATCCAAATTTTTAGAATCGACATCATTTAATGGATTTTTATCACATTTTTTAGAATCAACATCATTTAATGGATTGTAATCCAAATTTTTAGAATCAACATCATTTAATGGATTTTAATCACATTTTTTAGAATCAACATCATTTAATGGATTTTAATCCAAATTTATAGAATCAACATCATTTAATGGATTTTAATCAACATTTTTTAGAATCAACATCATTTAATGGATTGTAATCCAAATTTTTAGAATCAACATCATTTAATGGATTTTAATCACATTTTTTAGAATCAACATCATTTAATGTATTTAATCCAAAATTTTAGAATCAACATCATTTAATGGGGTTTAATCAACATTTTTAGAATCAACATCATTTCATGGAGTTTAATCAAAAGGTTTAGAATCAGCATCATTTAATAGATTTTAATCAAAATGTTTAGACTCAACATCATTTAATGGATTTTAATCAATATTTTTAGAATCAACATCATTTACTGGATTTTACTCAAAATTGGAATAAGAATTTTAGATATAATAAAAGTCGTACAAAACTATGCTCTTCAGGGAATTAATTTTAGCCGTTCTGGGACGCGTATTAAACATCACGGTTCATATATATATATATATATATATATATATATATATAGTAATTAAGTTCAAATATCTTGAAAGAATGAAATTAAAACGAGTATTTTTGAAACTGCACATAACCAAGTTGAACCTAATAAATAAATGTATATATATACATTCGAGAGGCTCGTTAAAATGCGCCAGCACACAAAGGCAGGTTAATTGTCGTTAGCTGCTCGAATGTTTATGTAACTTATATATTGGATGAATTATATCAACCTATCGGCTTCAAAACCAAGCATGCATTGATTGATAATATCAAATTGGTGTTCTAACGTCTCTCAAAGGAAACCGCTTCAAGGTAAGCTCCAGCCTGGAGGCCGCAGGTGGGGGGTTAAGGCGTTTTCTTTTGTTAAGTCTATTCGACAAAAGGTTCTCTAAGAGATGCAATTCGAATTCTAGGATTGCATCAATTATTGGACGAGCCATGTTGTTTATGATTTCATTTCAAAAAGGTGGCAAATTTATCTTGAACAACCTGCAGAGATTGATTCAATGTCTTCTCGGTTCATTAATCCGTCATCGACAAATATACGTTGCAACTTCTCATCTTTTTTCTTTCCTTCCTTAATTACTTTATTCATTTAAGTCATCTTCATCTTCTCCTTCGTGTATGCTTATATCCTGCCTATTACAACTCTCTCGTTCTATCTTTTTCCTTTATTTATATGGTGCGTCGACTTTGTAAACACCTTCCATGCTATATTCATTAGTTATATTTCACGTCATAAACTTACGTTAGGCTCGATCCCTACCAGCTCGCACCAAATTGCTGAATATTCACTTGCTCAAAAATAATGTAATATGTGTATAGATTATAGTATAAATAGTTTAAATAATTAGTGCAATATATTTTCTTTGTTATTAGTTATTGTTATTTTCATTATTATTAACTTACTAGGAGTTGTCACACAGGTCCTCATCAATGATTGTTCACGGATTATTACTGTTGGTATTCCCTGGAGTCTGAGTGACAACAAGTCTCCTCAGATTTCGAATACGCTCTACCTATTTCGATAACCATTTCAAATGAATTTGCGTTATCGCAACGGCTCATGGGGAGTAGAATTTAAACAACTTATCTTGTCCTGTCATCGTAAGACGCGCCGAATCTGTTCGAATGATCAAGTCACTGTGCGAGCGATAGGTCTTCATCTAATCATTATTTTGTTGCGATTTAAAGTAAAAACAACACTCTTTTTTCATTTAAACTGACATACAATAGAGACAATTATGAAGAACCTCGATGTTGACGGGTATTCTAGCTAGTTTAATATATAATTATTATTCTCTATCTGTCTAAAAATACTACGGTTTAAACATTTTCAACGTAGTCTGTACTTTATTCAATCTCCGAAAATATATGTATACATTAAACTTGTGATCTATTCATAGCGTCGAATGAAAAATGTGTCTTCATTGAAATATATAGTAAATGAATATAGGTTTGGACAACTATAGTACTTATATAGGGATAATTAAGAAAATACTATATGTAAAGAAAATGGATTTATTATGAAATGACTATTGATTAACACTAATAGACATTAAATGCTTAAATACAAACAAAATGTGTTAATAGATACTGCATGTATATCATAGCACAACAATTCTCGAATATCCTCATTATTTTCAAGAGTCTTCCCGTTCAATGATTTCATTGAGTCTTTTATGAAATCTGGATACTTTGTTCAGTTTCATTAACATTCTTCTTTATAGAGCACGCACCATCTCTATATCGTAGTTATTAAAGTAACTCTTTTGTTCCAAGAATGTTAGAAGTGATTTTGTATTTGTTTCTGACGCTTTAAAAAGGGTGTACGTCCGTTAGTGTATCGACAAAATATGTTTTAATATGTAATTTATTGAAATATATTAACTTTATAATTGATTTATTTAATAGCTAAGCTTACTTCATAGACTAGGACAGCATATTTAAATTTGGTCATAGCAGAGAAAGTGCATAGCCTATGGAGTCATAGCGTATGAGGTGTAATGTATAGGATAATATTTAAAACACTTTTCTTCAATCAAAACTAAAACATAGAGTATTTATTTACTTCTCTCCAGAAGTTAGGCACAAGGCCAGTTTTATCTTACTCCCACAAGTAAGATGTGACCCAATGTCGGGTCGGGAAATTGGGGTTTGAAAAGCCAGCGCCCGAGAGGTGAGCACTCTGGCCATTAAAAATTGCCTGGGCAGCCCCGTCGGAATTCCCCAGTAAGGGGCGCCTCAGGCAGTAAGCAATAAACTTACTCATCCCCAAAGAGGGGAGGCGAAGCCTGGGATGGTGGACCTCCTAGAACTGCACAGGACAGCCCCATACACCGGCGAAAATCAAGCCCTGAAGGCCAAGACAATGCCAGTCTATGGGGTGCAGTATCCATCGGAACAGATACTTCACTTTTATCTTAGCCAAAAGGCCTAGAACATAGAGTAATTATTGTGTATGACTTCAAGTCTGCACAAAAAAGACTTCGAATCTTCGAGAGTCTTTTAATCACTCAATTGTGGTAAGTTTAGATGGTTTCTTCGTTATTTGATGTGATTTCCAACGTTGACAGTAAACTGTTCTATTGCTTCGAAGCAATACTTCATGCACCATGTAAAATATATGATTTACCATGAATACATTTATTAAACAACAATATGAATTCTTAAAAATAAGAACGAGTATTTACTACAAACTTCTGCCTCGTTATTGAAGCTCATGTAAAATTCTGATCAATATAACTTGTTGTGTAGTTTTTAGAACATACTGTTTATTTTTATGGTCATATTTTTGATCTTCTGATCATGAAGTATGCCATGAAACTGCAGTAAACTGCCAAGCTAAGTAGATTTGATTATCATTTCTCATACATACTAGTAAGAAATATGTTCCCTCCGGTCGCCTTGTTTTGTTAGTATATATAATGTACGTGTTGCTGGCAAATAAACAGCCGATTGTAACTATTTCTATTTGACCTACACTACTCACAAGGAGCAGTTAATGCATCCGATGAATGGTCTCATTAAAACAAAACAGATACTACATTACCGCACAAAGGATGAGGTAATGCATTGGAGTATTGCATCACAACATAACAGATACTATATCCCCCTCAGCAAAAAGGAGGTAACGCCTTGAAAAATAGTAGCATACGCAACGAATAGATACGACACTATCACCCCACACATACAATCGAGAGTTGAAATATACTCAAGTTATTTACCCCCAGGTGGTTAGACGCAAGGTAAACGTATTTTTATTTACCTCATCTTAAGGAGGCTGGACACAAGGGCAAGTGTGGTTGGTCAGCGCACTAGGATTAGCGAGCTCTGGCCTACAAACATGCCCGAGTAGCCCCGTCGGCATTTTTCGGTTGGGGCGCTTCAGGCGATTAGCAATAACTAATCCCTTCTCAAAGAAAAGGTCAATCCTGGGAGGATTGACCTCCTAGAACTGTACAGGACAATACTTCAGGCCGGCGGAATCAAGGTTTGCTTACTAAACAAGACCTATTGTCATTGATACGAAATGTGGAGTTGTGTAGCAAGATATTTGTTGACATAACATTCACATTTCTACATGTCGCAAAAGTCGGGAAAACAGGGAGCAGGTATGGAATTCTGAAGGCAAGAGGTTCGAGGAAAGAAGTTGTTTGAGTAGAAATTGTTCCGGCATCTGGGGACCTCTGGAGTGAAGGGGTGGGTTTTGTTCCTTGTTGCTTTGTTTTTTCAGGTGTATTTACGTTGAGGGGGTACAAGTGTAGTAATTGGTCAGAGCATGTATATATATATATTACTTATTTTTACTTATTTAGCAAGATGAGATTGGGATTCGGTCTTTTTTTGCTCAATTCGGATTTAACTAATTAAACAACGAACTTTGATTTGACTTGGGTTGCACATTTCGGGATTTTGGAACTTTGATTGGACTTTCTATATTATTTGATTTATTTATCATTAACATTGAATATTGACACATTTCGGGACTGGATAACTTTGTCGGCACCTTCAATTACACGTATTTGGACTGCTGTTTGTAACTTGGAGTAATTGTCTTTCCTGATTATTCTTATCAATATGTATGAACTGGATGGACTATATGGATTCAACAAAAAGTATGTTTTTGGGTTGATATGTTTTGATGTTATCTATTTTTGTGTATTTGTGTATATAATTTTATATATTTTCAAAGCGTAATTTTATTACCTGTAGTAGTATAACTGCGGTAATGGTCCTCTGAAGAGAAGAATTATCTTTGAAAACTCATGAGCTAAGGACTTAAGAATACTTTGCTTCAACTTTGAATTCTAATAAAATTTGATTGACACCTTATTTTATTACTTCATTTTATATTATAATATTAATGCTCTATCCAGTATATTGAGCTTCAGTTTTTATCCGGATGTTTCACTAATTATAAGATATTAGTTGACGCTTATATCTTTTGTTGGATTGCTTCATATATATATATATATATATATATATATATATATATATATATATATATATATATATGTCCTATTACCTGAGGTTGAAATGAATTACTTGCCATCAAATTATAATATCGTCGTTCTTTTATATATTAAAGGAATTCATTTAAATTAATAAACCTTATGATTAGACAACTGCGGTTATGTCGACGGGCGCCGCCGATAGTGATGGCATCATTGAGTAGTATTTTGCTTACATAGTTACAATTTTTCACATCATATAACCGACAGCTCTCATGTTTATCCTTGTTAAAAAAAATTGCAATTTTTTTCAAACATATTTGCTATTTTTTATCGATTATTAATTGGCTTTTTCTAATACCCGTTGTGTCACCGTTTCAAATTCATCTTGGAAAATTGCTGTTGATAATTCGTTTCGTCTACTTTTTTAGATTATACTTTTTGGTAATCTTTCTTTGATTGCTCTTTAGAAAAAAACGAATTGCCTTGAGAGAACTTTTAATCAAAATTATTTCCAGACACCTCCGTCGTAGAATTCTGATTACCTTACACATATAACGAAGTTCTGCACAAAACTACAAGTTGTTGGTGACGAATAAATATATAATATACCGCTTGCAATCTCGTGATTTAAGATATTTCATGTTCTTTACGGCCCCTTTCTTACGAAGTGTCTTTCCTTTTACCACCAACGCCCAGATCAGTGTTTTGCTCCAGTTGAAATGTTAGCATGATAGAGGTGTTGTTGATGCCACGATGATGCTTCCTGACCCCCACGGTTCTTCCATTTTTTAGTAGGATTCCTTAGTCGGGTCTCAGTGATAATGTGGCAATCATGGTTTGCTTTACCTCCTCCCCCATCTCTATATTCCTCTTTTTTCTCAATAATCACATTTACGAACCTGATTAAAATGAATCATCAACAATCTTTTCGAAGTTTTAATTGTTCACGCATCAAACAAACCCTCTCGTCAGTGGGGAAAGGGTAGCATCTATCCAAACCACAACCGCAAGATCGTTCAGACGAAAGAGACACTATTTTCGTCAACTAATTTGCTACATCTGTTTACTGTGCCAGTGACGTCACAGCTAGGATACAAAGTCATCTTTAAATCTTTCTTAGAAAATTTCACTCGTCATAATTGTCAACTGTATGTCGAAATTTACCATACTGATCTTATGCTAACACATCTTTCCCTAACAGTGCCAGAAAATTAATGACTCACTTGTTGAGAATGTTTTTTTGTTTTGATAAGCTTGTAAGACTGACTTTGATTCGAGATCTAAAACGGTACATGTACGTGCAAGTTGTGACTAAGGTTGCTGGAAACATGCTAAGATTATTCAACCGCTCCAGAAAGTACCTGATAACTGATTCAATCATCTCCCGGTCGATGCATTTACCTTTTGTACATATTCGTTTATGTTTCGCCTGAGTTAAAGTAATTTTTGTTTGATGATCATTCGATCGGTTTGCACGGTTTTCATTCGTTCCTTATTTAAAATAAGATGAAGCTCCGATACACATTAGAATCGGTGGTTCAGTGGAATATTTCTGGCCTACCAGGCGGGCGCCCCGGTTTCGATTCCCGGCCGATGCGGTACTCTTTTGTCCATCCTAAGCTAAAATGTACAGATTCGTCTATGTTTTGTCTGAATTAAAGTGTTTTTTCTTTAATGATCATTCGACCAAGTTGCTTTGTTTTCATTCTGTAGATTATCAAAAAGATGAAAGTCTTATAGACAATAGTATCGGTGGTTCAGTGGTAGAATGCTCGCCTGCCACGCGGGTTGCCCGGGTTCGATTCCCGGTCGATGCAGTACTCTTTTGTCCATCCTAAGCTCAAATGTACAGATTCGTTAATTTTTGGTCTGAATTAAAGTATTTGTTGTTTAATGATTATTCGACTAGTTTGCTCGGTTTTCATTCTTTCCGATTTTCAAAAAGATGAAAGTCTGATAGAGAGTAGCATCGGTGGTTCAGTGGTGGAATGCTCGCCTTTCATGCAGCGGCCCGGGTTCGATTCCCGGTCGATACAGTACTCTTTTGTCCATTCTAAGCTAAGATGTACAGATGCGTTAATGTTTGGTCTGAATTAAAGTATGTTTTGTTTAATGATTATTCGACTAGTTTGCTCGGTTTTCATTCTTTCCGATTTTCAAAAAGATGAAAGTCCGATAGAGAGTAGCATCGGTGGTGCAGTGGTAGAATACTCGCTTGCCGCGCGGTTCGCCCGGGTTCGATTCCCGGACGATGAAGTACTCTTTTGTCACCCATAAGCAAAAATGTACAGATTTGTTTATGTTTGGTCTGAATTAAAGTAATTGTTGTTTCATGATAATTCGATCGGTTTGCTCGGTTTTGATCAGTTCTTTCATTTAATAGGAGATTACTGTTGTATAGACAATTAGCATCGGTTGTTTAGTGGTTGAATGCTCGCCTACTTGAGCTAACATGTACAGATTCGTTTATGTTTAATCTGAATTAAAGTAAGAATATATCTATATGAGAGTCAAATGTCTTTACGTTGAGTACCGCTGCGTTATCTTGGTATGTAATGTTCCCTGCATATTTCTCCAGTGACACAGTAGAAAATCGATTTCACAATCTATTTTGGATGATCCATTCTATTCTGTTTTACGGACCATTACCAACTAAAGAGACGTTGCCAGTCTATTTCTACGCTGTTGCCATTACCACAGAAGATGCCCAATTCATACTTTCTGCTTTTAAGACATTCACAACAAGAACTCGTTCAATATTTTAAAAAGCTTTCTATTTTTCCCTGTGTGCTCAGCGTCAGTCAAGATTTCTATGAATAGCGGTTCTTTCCAATAACTTCTTATCTCCGAAATACACTATGACGGGATTGCGTCCCTATACATAAAATATGGTCATCTTAAAATCCTTTTGTCATGAACCTCCGGTTTATGTAATCAAACTGATCCATTTCATTCATCATTGAACTGACACTCTGAACATCGAGTTGTTTATGGGCTTCGTATTTGTAAAAAATAGAAAATATCAATGGAAATTATAAGTTATGTTGATTAAATATAAAAAAACGGTAAATAAAAAAACATCCAATCTATAAAAACTGTAACTCGTGAGAAAACCCATTGAGCATAGGTTTAATAGTTTGCATCAGGAAAATCTGAGTTTGCAAAGTCAGTTAAATATAGAAAAATAAAACTTGAATTTGTCTTTCTATTTTTCTTATTACTTACACTCCATTGTCTCCCTCTCTGTCTTCCTCTCTCTGTATCTCTCTCTGCCTCTATCTCCTTTTCTCTCTCTCCCTGTCTCTCCCTCTCTCTGTCTCTCTCTCTGTCTCTCTCTCCCTCTCTCTCACTTCCTCTCTCTGTCTGTCTCTCTCCCTCTCTCTCTATTTGTCTCCCTTCCTTCTTTCTCCTTCTCTCTCCTAATTCCATAAATAAAGTATCTGTTCACCTGTAAATTAATTTCGATTTTATGAAGAGAGATAGAGAGAAATGTGAGAGAGAACGAGAAAGAAATTCGGAAGCATAAGATAGATAGAAACGAGAGTGAAATAATAGATGCAGAGTGTTGTTCTATACAAGAATAACGATAACCCGTTGTGTAAGCTATTTAGTTCAGTTTTGATTAATAGAATCAGGAAAATGTGAGGTTTGAAAGCCAGTTAAATAAAAAATATTTCCAAAGATAAATGCAAACTCTTTCTTATTACTATATCTCCCTTGTCTTACCCTTTCTCACGGTCTTTTCTCTCTACAGTACGGATTCAATAATATTACTAGTTATAGTAATATTCGTTTTTGTTTATAATTGACTATTCCAATAGTTTACTCTTTCTTCTCTGTATTACATGTGACTGTTAATAAACAGAGACATAGAGAGAGAGAGAGAGAGATTGAGAGAGAGAGAGAAGCAAGTGTTATAAATACCGCATGCAATCAGAGTGTTGGTTGAAGCAACCTCCAATGTGAGAGGGTAAGTGTTATAGATATACACTTAGTAAGATATGGGGCACTGTATCAGTTAATTGCACATTATGACTAATTAGAACAATTCAAATATGTAGTGTTTAAACATAAGCTAATCGCAAGACTGGAGAATATTTTATGATTTATCTTTTCTTAGCAGAATATACATATGAAAACCTTTAGGAAACAAAGGCTGATAAACTCGGATTTACTATAATAATAGAGTTATCTTTTTAATCTATTATGTATGTAAGAGTTGTTTCGTACGTACATAAATGAGATATTTCCTCGTTCAAGTCGTCTCGACAATTCATGTTTACTTCAAGTTTTCTATATCACCGAAAAATACCTTCCACATTCAAATCCACTCAGTATGATATATAGGATGCACCGAATGAGAGGCGAAGTCGGGGTCACCAGTTGTCAATCATATTGGAATAAACTTTCGCATCTGACATTATCCTACTCTCAACTTCGAAAACATTTTCTGACGATGACAAACATTCTGCAGAAATAGGGATAGCCCAAAAGATAGTGAGCGCGGGAAATGTTTTAAAATGTTATTGAAATTTTCTAATTTAACAAGACGCTGTATATAATTTTATCTTTCAATTGGCGAATAGCTAACTCAGGACCGGTAAAATTAATTTTCCGCAGAGAATCGTTTTCACCACTTTTATGTCCTCTCACGTACATTGAAATCAACACATGATGCTAATAAAACTTTTGACTTGACTCCTGATTTATAATGTTTATAAAAATTCATTACATGGTTTTGATTATAAAAAATGTCCAAAATTTAAAGATTAATCGTAAAGGCATCGTTAGAAGAAATAGGAAATTATGAGATATTCCTTAACTGGTATCCAATGATTATGGACAAATTTAATGTAAATCTGAAATATTTTAACATTTTACCTGGAAGGGTGTTCTCATATCATGCTCATACATCTTTTTAAAATACTGCTAACATTTTATGAATATTTATTACTTATTGTCAAGTGCATAATATTACTAGTCTGATGATATTGCCTTTTGTTGTTAATGGACTATTCTAATCTGTTTCTTTTTCTTTTTATATATTAAGTTTTACTCTTAAAAGAAAGATGGGGACAGGATTAGTTGCAGAAGCAAGAGAGATAAATGTCGTATAAAATAAGAGAAGGGGGTCAAACAATATACATTGTGAGAAAATGAGTGTTATAGATATAAAGTTTTAATTAGTATATCGAGAGGGTAAGTATGATAGACTTCGCCTCTCATTCGGTGCATCCTATATATCATATTGAGTGGATGCGAATGTGGGAGGTATTTTTCGGTGAGATAGATGACTTAAAGTAAACATAAATTGTCGAGACGACTTGAACGAGGAAATATCTCATATTAATATTATATTATTAATAAAAATCGGAGTTATCTGAAAATTCACGAATTTTATCTAAAGATCACTTTAGTTTTTATTTGTCATTGTATTATGTTTTGGTAATGTCTATAAATTTATAAAAACACGTATCCATTAAAAATCATTTCGACTTACGTGAGATTCGAACTCAGGTATAGCAATTGTGAAACACTATAATTAAAGCACTTTAGTGAATGGAAAGAAGCAGAAGCATTTAATTTTAGTGTTTTACGATTCGACATCGTTAAAACTACTGCCTTAATCCTGTATTCTACCTATTCCTTATTTGTCAATCAATAACATATTTAGTTTACGTACGAAGAGACAGACTTCAAAACACCAGAACGTTTTAATAGTAGAGAGATTATTCAATAAATCTAATCAAAATCAGAACTAAAATGTAGGGTATATCATGTTGAGCGATTAGATGGCGATTCCTCACGTAGATAGCTAGAATGTTGTTGCTTTGATGACACGTAGCAGTGTGTTGAGTTGGTCGCCTCACACTTTTTAATACCAACAACTGTAAAAGTTATTAATAATAACAACAGCACACAGTCATTCGATGTTTAACAATTCTTTCTGTTTTTTTAAAAATTGTATTCAATACGTATCGGTATATAATGTTTCATGATTATTCACTCAAGCCACTATAGTAGACTGCTCTCCTTCGCGATTGATTAACAAGCGAAGGGTACGTTACGTGCCATTGGAAACTTCTTGGCTTTGACATACTATTCTGTAGTTTGAATACAACTTTTTCAATTCTAATGGAAATGTCTTATTTTATACTTACTCTATTCTTTATGTAGAAGAATTTTGTTCTGAATATTAATTTAAAACACCCACATCCGATCCCGCAACACATGCTCGCTAAACAATCTTGAAAAAGCTATGTAGAAGCCCCAAATTATTTAAAGGAGTACAAAAGATAACCTTTTTATTTTGTTTTAAGCAAGGTTAAAAAATTGTAATCAGTAGTAAATAAATGTTTCCTGCTCATAAAAAAATGAATATGACTTTGTTTTTACAATCTCCACCAATACAATACAAATAATTAATTTGGGGATTGAGTTGTGTTTGAAAAAATCCATTTTAATTTGAAACTTAGTGATCAGGTAATCTATGTTTTTCCAAATGTCTGTCTATCACTCTCACTCTTTCTAACTCTCTGTTATTTGAGCCGGGCTTTTATTTTAGACATTTCCTATCACTTTTCATTTCTCTCTACCTCTCTATACTTTTGTATATAAGCAATCAGAAGTTGTAAAACAAATTATGAAAGAGAAAATTAGAATAGTTCATTACATACAGTGGAAATATCAAGTATTACCATTTAAAAATTACCGGAGAGGAAATAGAGAAAAGAAAAGAGAGAGAGATAGAGAAAGAGAGAGAGAGAGATGCTGTATATTCCGAATAGTAAAAATAAATGTTGTTTATTGTATTGTTAGTTTTGTAAATATAACTGGTTTTTCAAACTTACATTTCATTTTTCACCGACCAACTTCTTTACACCAGTTTTACACAATCGGAAGTATTACTCTTAGTAAATCCTTATTTGTTCTTATTTGGTCCTAAGAAACTATACACTCAAGCATTACTTTCTTCTTCAACAGAAGGTTAGTTTATTGCCTATGACTTAAGGATTACTTACTGGCGTGCGAATTATACTCCCACGGTGCAGTTGGTTTTATCCACATAAAACGTATCTTGTGTCACACATTGCTGCTGAGAATGGCACATAAATAAAAGATTTTCTTCGGTGCATACACGCCGCTAAATCCTTGGCATCCAGTTCTAAAGTCCGGTTCGCAAAGGCCCGACAATTTAGACTAAATTAGGTATGAACCATCTCCGTCCTAAGAGGCTATCGTCGGTAGGATTACCTTCTCCTTCAGAGTGGGGTCGGGTTATTGCCTGTCGTCTTCTATTTGATACACACCATGTAACTCCAGCTGAACACATTTCTAATAAATAAATAAATATATATATATATATATATATATATATATATATATATATATATTTTACATCCATAGACATATATATATTTTACATCCATAGACATATATATGCTTCGCGTTTTTATTTTTTTACGCTAGTCAGTATAGTATTACGTAACTGTATCGCCGGTCAGACAATTCGAAACCGGTATCCAAGAATTATGAACCTCAGGGTTGTAACCATTCGGCCAATGCGACCATCACACTTTGAAATTCGAGAGAATTACGCCTTGTAGTATTTCAATGTAATCACATATACTATAATTCTAAAGAGAGTTTTGTCACCCGAATGGAAAGTTCCATGCAGCGTGGCTAATTTATGAATCATTAATTTAGTATCCTTCTAAATGGTTTAAGTTTATAAGAGCTTATATATATATATATATATATATATATATATATATATATATATATATATATATATATATATATATACAGGGTGTTTCAAAAGTCTTGGGAACATAACGATTTTTAATAATTCAAAAACTATTAGGAGTTGAAAAATGAAATTGGTACCGTTGGAAAGGTTAAAGTTTCAAGTTTTGTGGAGAATCTTCAAAGTTGCTCAATATGAGCACCATTCGTCACACGGCAGACATCTAGTCGATAGTCCATTTCCTGCCAAACGCGTTCCAGCATCTTGACGTCAATGGTTCCCACAACTGCCGTTACTCGAGACTTCAGTTCGTCAATATCTCTTGGAAGGGGCGGCACATAGACTTGTTGCTTGACAAAGCCCCAAAGGAAAAAGTCACACGGGGTAAGATCTGGAGAGCTAGGAGGCCAGGGCATGAGAACGTCATCACCTCGCCCAGATCTCCCAATCCATCTACCAGGCAGCCTTGTGTTAAGAAACTGCCTTACTCTAAGACTCCAGTGTGGTGGTGCACCATCTTGTTGAAAAATGAAGTCATCAGATTCTGCTTGTTCCAACTGAGCCATTAACCAGTCTTCCAGCATGTTGAGATAGGATTCACCAGTGATAGTTGCCTCTTCAAAGAAGAACGGTCCATAGACACCTTTATTGGAAATTGCACAAAACACGTTCACTTTTGGTGAATCTCGCTCGTGCTCAAGAAGTTCATGAGGATTCTCAGTACCCCATATGCGAGTGTTACGCTTGTTAACTTTGCCATTCAGATGGACGGCTTCCTCATCGCTTAAAACAAGCCAGTCATCAAAGCCGTTATCTTTCAACTTCTCTTGCATTGCAATGCAAAAGTCACGGCGAAGTGGCTTATCAGTGTCCTTCAACTTTTGGACCAACTTGAGCTTGTAAGGTACCATTTGCAGTCGTTTCCTTAAGACACGCCAGACAGTTGCTGGAGCAAGTTGAAGTTCCCTGCTGGCTCTTCTCACTGATTTACGGGGGCTCCGCTGAAAGGCTGTCCGAACTTGCTCAACTGCATCTTCTGAAGTTGAAGGGCGACCTGTTCGCTTACTTGGGCACAAACACCCATCTTTCACAAATTTAGCATGCCATCTGACAATGGATTTCCTTTCAGGGGCTTCTTTTTTAAATTTCCTGCGAAATGCACGCTGAACACATGTCCACGATTCAGTCTTTGCAAATTGGAGGACGCAAAATGCCTTGTCTTGTTTAGAGAACGCAATTACTGCACCTGGAAAGATAACACGAAAATCATTAGAATGACCAAAAACTTGATTAAGCAAGCTTTAAAATGGCACCAGTTTCATTTTTCTACCTGGAATAGTTCATGAGATATACGCATTTGTAATGTTCCCAAGACTTTTGAAACACCCTGAAAAATAGGATAAACGGAGTCATAGCGAGTCGAGGGCAATATATATATATATATATATATATATATAGAGAGAGAGAGAGAGAGAGAGAGAGAGAAAGAGAGAGAGGGAGAGAGAGAGAGAGAGAGAGAGAGAGAGAGAGAGAGAAGGAGTCTCGGAGGTTTCTCAACCATTAAAACTATATATAAAAAAAACTATAAGTCCCAAGTCGTTCAGTGGAAAATCACTTATGTAAGTCAATTTAATTTTTACAGTTATTATATTAGTTTGTTTCTAACATTATTTAAGGGATCATCAGTTTTTTGCCATGAAAAACTGTTTCGGGAATTTAAATATACATATATATATATATATATATATATATATATATATATATATATATATATATTCACTATTGACGTGCAAAGCGATTCTCAGCTGGACTATTCTCAGCGGATCTGTTGAAATGATGTTCATTCAATACTAAATACCCTGAAGCCAGCCATTTACACAAGAACGTTTGATTCATTAATCTCATTAAAATATGAAAATCGAACACTTGTGTGTCCGATCAATCAATTATATCATTATTTTATCATTGTTAATAGCGTGCGGTTATTTTTTTACGGATTTGTTTTGGCGAGAACATATTTTATAAAAGAAAGTCGAAAAAGCGATCACCTATCGTAGTTGTCCTTGAAGGCAAATATTTTTGTTTTAACAACTTATTTTTTATCTGTTCAATAAGTTGTATCATCTGGGATCTGTGACAGCATTCACATGGGGTTGAGTTGAAGCGGTTTCAGTGAATTTGCAGCATCAAATGTATTGAAGTATCGCGGGATTCCGAGAAAATACTTCCTGACTATATTCCTCAACCGTTGTACGTAACCGACGAGTGCTTGATAACCACTAGAACGATTGCATTAATCAGAGGTGAACGACATAT
Organism: Sepiola atlantica; assembly: GCA_963556195.1. NCBI lineage: Eukaryota > Metazoa > Mollusca > Cephalopoda > Sepiida > Sepiolidae > Sepiola > Sepiola atlantica. Next base: position 16,518,816 of record OY744553.1, on the reverse strand, counting down.
AGCACCTAGTATTCCTAAAGGTTCACTGACCAGGCTCAACATTGCTTAATGTCGGTTGGAAGGACCTTACTAACCTTTATCATAAGCATTTTGTTTGGTTCTTTTTTATTTACTTTTTTGCGTGTTTTTAATGTTATCGCACTCCCCATTATGACTCATGCATCTTTTCTTTTTGTTAATGAAGTTTTATTTAAAACCATTTGGGGATCATTCAAATATGAGTAAGCCACAGAGTGAATGCGGTATTTGGGCGAGAGCGTTTAGCATAGGGTAAATAACAATGTATTTGTCAGAGTTGTATGACCCTCAAAACGATTTGGACTTCATGGCTGAGACAAAAATGAATTCGTGATCATTGTTTTTCGAAAACCTTTGTTATAAATGTGCTTTTTTGTTATGAATATACTTCTTTTTGTTTAAATAGAATCGCTTAACGTCGGTGATCTCATAAGTCTTGGTGCGTCAACGTAATTATATACGTTTTAATAATTGCAAGAGATGAAATCCCAACATTCTTCTGTTATGGCTGTAAACAAAGATAAACTACTTTAATAGACGTCATTGGCTCAAATGAGTAGAATCAGTATAATTTAGTACCTGTCATTATTGTTTTAATATTGACTAGCGGAACCCGTGTAAATTACACGAAATGATGTTTTCAATACGGGTCCTAATCTAACAAAGCACCCTCTATTTGTTAGTAAGTTACGCTTGCTTTATTATGAGCCACCCCCTTCTAGATAAGAGTGAAATAATTGTTTGAAATAGTAACTCGTGTACGATGGACACTGCGCATATCTACTAAAAAAGGTTGATATGCCATCCGTTCAAAAAAAAAAGACAACAAAATAATACTGGCCGATACTCTACTTTTTAAGCAGTCAACGTAATTAAATAGACAATGCCATTAAAAACGCCAACATAAAAACAAAAAATAGTTTTAAGTTTTAAGCAACACAAAAAAGTAGTTTTTAACCAGGTAATAAAAAAATGTATTATTTCTTCCCCTTCCCCTCGAAATGTAGAATAAAAATCTTAGAGGTTGGTTGGGATCGAACTATAAACCAGTCGGGCCGAAGTAAAAAATACCACCTCGCTAACCATTGCGCCAGAAGGATAAACATATGAATAGACCTAAACGCAGGCTAGTTGAATGTTTTTCAAAATTTAGGTGCAGCACGCATGCGCAGAGCTTTTGCCGGAAGCGTGACACACGAACATACACGCTATCGTATTATTAATATATAGATAACATTGTTACAAGATTAGATTTTGACGTGTTAAAATAATGTAAAAAGCTGTATTTTCTACATAAGGCTAGATTAAACAGAAAATTGGAACATTCCATCAGAAGTTTAACTATGAGAAGAAGAGCAAGGTTTCAGGATATGCAATTATAGACAGAATGTCGAGTGACACATAGCGGAGATGTTTACAAAATCTTCCCCTTTTATCTGAAAAGCGACAGCGAGCGGTGGTGCTTGGTAAAGCTGCTCTGTTTTCTATGGTATATGAATTATGGGAGGACCCACGAAATATTATCTAGCACCGAATTATGCATATTAAAACCCACATGATTTAATGATATCATTATTCTATTAAAGAGAACACGAAAATTACCGCGCATCACGACAGGTTGTTTGACACGAGTGAGAAAAAGAAAGAAAATAAATTACTACGACGTGTCATCTACACAACAAGGGTCGATCTTTGGAACTATATTATTCTTGATATTCATAAACGTCCTCCCTGATGCAATTGCTTCCGAGATGGATCTATTCGCTGATGACGCTATGCTCTATTCTTGACATGTTGGCAAAACGAACGCACACATATTTAAGAGAGTGCCATAATCCTTAAAAAATGCCCCCCAAGTCTGTAGTGCAATCGGGCAAAAAATTGATAGTTACAGTTTAATGCTACTAAACAAATACTATTTTTTAAAAACAATTATAAGAATCATTTCTAACTAGCGATTGCCATGACTAATAGAACCCTACCTGAGAATCTAACATCAAAACTCTTCAGCCTAACATTCACAGGTCTGGTATATGCTATTCGCTTATCTCGTCCTAGACTTCTCTTTGCTACTAGAATCAAAACGTGCTGATTCGGGAGAGGTGTTTCTGAGATTGCGCAACCCTTGCTTCAAAATAACACGTGCACCTACCCTTACATGCCTATCCATTGTCTCTCGAAACTTAACGGAGGCCATAATCATATATAACGTACAAACGTTGACCCAATGCGTCATTAATCGTCAAGTATTATATAGAAATTCTGTTCTATACTTACATGTATTCGTTGGGTAATAATTTGTTTTCTATAACCTTGAGATTATCTAAGTTTTGGTAAGTTACAGGGTTGTCTAATAAGTTACTAAACCTATATTACGTTTAAATAATATGTAAGAATAATAAGGGAGACCTTAGGTAAATGTTTCAACTGATACTAGAAATGTTATATATATATATATATATATATATATATATATATATATATATATATATATATATATAAATTTGTATACTTAGGCAGCGTTATCGAACGTCACGGAACTTTCTCGTTTGTAAATCTTCTTCGTAGGGTTCTCGAACCGTCGAGCTATTCTTCTGGTTTCAGGTTTCCCCGATTGTTCTAAATTCGCCCATTTTATCGAGCGCTTTCGACCCTCTTATTCGTCTTCATGATTTTTTTTTTTTTTAAATAAGAAAACTGGCGTTAATGTTTTATAGGTATAATAAAGGACGAATAAAAGAAAAGAGAGGCTGTGTGGTTGAGTTGATTTGATTCCATTCTTTGTGTATTTTCTTTTATTGTGTATTTATTTATTTTATCAATTCTTATATTTACTATAATGTATTTATTTATTATTATTTATTCCTATTATTACTATTATTACCATTATCCATTTATTGATTTATTTTTGTTATTACTTTATTTTCATTTAATTATAGAATACTTTTTAATATCTTAGTACCTGTGGTGAAAGCTATTGTGTTAATATTAGACTGTTTAGTTTTAATGACTGTTACTTATAGCATTTTAAATCTGTGTATGCAGTTTTTTGTGTATTATTTTTGTGTTAGATGTTCATATTTTCAGTATATCGGCCGACTGTATGTATAATATATATATATATATATATATATATATGTATATATATATATATATATATATGTATATATATATATGTATATATATATATATATAAGATATATATATATATATATATATATATATATATATATATATATATATATATATATATATAAGATATATATATATATATAAGATAAGTCGATTAAAAATAATTAGATTCGCAGATCGATGCAAATCAAAATCATCTGTAGTTCAAAGCAAGGGAAACTAATGAATAATAATAATTTCGTTCCTTAATCATCAGAGGATATTGTTGAATGATAAGTTGACATATAATAAAGTTTAAAAAAAGGTTTATAACATTTCTAAAAGAAATGGTTATATTTAAATAGGCATGTTCCAGTTTGAATAAATGTCACTAAAAAGGAATCCAAACGGTATGAAATTCGAATACATTGGCAAGTCCAGAAGAATCCATGCAGGACCCCAAGACGAAAACAAACTCATAAAAGATATAGTAAAGTCAACAACGTGAACTGGCAAACAAAGATTCAAAACAAAACCAAATTTTGGAATATATTCAGTCACGCGCGTGCTTTGTTTTATTCAGTAAATACATGCAAGTCACATTGTGAACGATATATATATATATATATATATATATATATATATATATATATATTATTTATTTATGTATATATTAGTGAAATTTTAAGCTAAATTATTTCGACACTTGATTATTCGGGAAATGGTCGTTAAATCAGTACCATTGGAGAGCCATGAATATTATAACTGTCCTGTTTTTAAATCTCCGAAACAGTTACATGGTAAACAGCTGATGATCCCCATGTTAATATTAGACGCTTAAGGTCTCCTGTTGTTGTTTCACTCTTAGATACTTAACCCCCCCTTTTTTTTTTTTTACTTATTTTTTTATATATTAATTTTCCAACGAATGTTAAGTCTGCAATATCTTGGATTTTGTAAGTTTCTCTGGGAATTTAAACTGCATTTTTTTAATGACTCAAAGGTTCTTTAGACTATATATATATATATATATATATATATATATATATATATATATATATATACATATATATATATATATATATATATATATATATATATATATATAAAAGGTAGAAGAGATTAACAAAAATAAATAGGGAAGAGAAAATAAGAATGGAATCTCAAATCAATTTATTAATATTTCACGTAAAACAGATTAAATACCAGAACAGTAAATAAATAATAGGTCACTGTCAGGCAATTAAAAGTTCCAGGATCTGGTGAACTTAAATTTTCGAGAACGCGACCTCTCATTATCAAAAGACAAAAAAGAACATATGACCGAGTGGTCGAAAAGGAAAAATGGACTGATGGAATCAACTGTTGATATATATATATATATATATATATATATATATATATATATATATATATATATATATATATATATATTATGAAAATAATTATCTACGATCGCGCTTGCGTTTCGCCGTGATTACGTCTTATAAGCGTGGCTATAACTAGACTCGAAACTTCGTCAGAATTATTGATATTTTTTTCTTTAAGTGCGTATATATTACTTCTAAACCATTGTCATTGTTTTTATACGATAGAGATAGGGTTTTACTTATCTTAACCTTGAATATTATGGCGATTCTTTTTCAAATTGCCACCCTTACACCTTTTCATACTCCATATATAGGAAAATCAAAAAATATATATTTTAAAAAACTTCAATCACATTCATGGTTAATGGCTACCGTATGATAAGTTAAACGTTATCCATGTCGCTTTAAAACATCAACAATACTTACGAATGGATATATATATATATATATATATATATATATATATATATATATTTACATTTATATATTTATATTTATATTTATATATATATATATATATATATATATATATATATAGTACATTATGAAAATATATTTATGTCAATTAAGCTACACAGAGCCTTACGCGTTTTATTCCTGCAGGGAATCGTCAGGCTAACATGCACCGAGTTCGTGTTGCCGGGTGTGTATATATATATACATATGATGTGTAGTCTAGCTAGTTAACCAATCAGATTATTTAATGTTTCCATTAGCTAATCGTAGGGCTTCTCACAAACAAACTTTCGGTAGATTTACTTCCTATTATATTGTTATGTTTTTTTATAGGTGTGACTCATTCTTGTTTCTTAGTTGTGTCGAATTAATTAATTTTAACGCGTGTGTGTCGAATTAATTTATGTTATCGCGTGTGGGCTTGTATTACAATTTTTGGTGTTAGTTAAGTTTAGTTTTTTTTATTTATTTGTTTATATATTTATATATCTATTTATTTACTTATTTATGTATGTGTTTATTTATTTAATTATGTATTTATTATGTATTGTGAACCTGAATAAATGTTTATTATGGGTATACAGTTGTTTCCTTTTTCACTTCTACAGTTGAATACGTTTTGGGGGTCTTTAAAGTTTAGGATTTCTAATTTCTCATTCAGCCATAATCTACACGGGTCGTCAAAATGTCTACATGTACTGGCTAGTCGTACTAGTTTCCGTTCGATTATTGGTGAATGTCTGCTTTCTCTGACAACTCAGTAATTTTTCTTTAGTGCTTTGTTATTCGAGTGTTTTGTTTGTTTTAAATGTTCTGTTGTTGTCGTATAATCTGGTATTAAAATATAGGTAGATCATACCCACGTAGTACTTTTTGTTGTTTGGTTTTACTTTGGAAAATGTTGTGGCTTGGTCATCAATAGGTAGGCAGTTACTATATAGTGGGCAACGTGTACAAGTTATGCTGTTGCAGCTCTTCTCTTTATTACTAACTTTTTCATTTCTATTTGGATGATTGCTATTAGGGTTTAGGTTATTACTATTTGTAGTGATTATATTTGTGTTCTTTTTAGTGTTATTACTGCTATATTGGTCACCTCTTACGCAATTAGCTGTTATTTTTCTCTACTGTTCTTCTTTAGTGCCTTAATTATTTTTTCTAAGTGTTCGCAGCAGCTATAGGCCAGGGTTAGGTTAGTTTGATTGAATATTTTACGCAATTGATTGATTACAAGTAAGTGTTTTACGATGAGATTAAGGAATTTCTTTCACAGTTAAACTGTTAACCTCGGATTTTAAGACGATGTATACCAGATTATATTACTTTTTTTCTTTCATTTCTAATTTAATTATAATTATTGGTGTGCTGTTTCTCATAATGAACTCGATATATATATATATATATATATATATATATATATATATATATATATATATATATATATATATTATAATATGAAATGAAGTAATAAAATAAGGTGTCAATCAAATTTTATTAGAATTCAAAGTTCAAGCAAAGTATTCTTAAGTCCTTAGCTCATCAGTTTTCGAAGATAATTCTTCTCTTCAGAGGACCATTACCGCAGTTATACTACTACAGGTAATAAAATTACGCTTTGAAAATATATACAAAATTATATACACAAATACACAAAAATACATAACATCAAAACATATCAACCCAAAAACATACTTTTTGTTGAATCCATATAGTCCATCCAGGTCATACATATTGAGAAGCATAATCAGGAAAGACAATTACTCCAAGTTACAAACAGCAGTCCAAATACGTGCAATTGAAGGTGCCGACAAAGTTATCCAGTCCCGAAATGTGTCAATATTCAATGTTAATGATAAATAAATCAAATAATATAGAAAGTCCAATCAAAGTTCCCAAATCCCGAAATGTGCAACACATAAATATTTTATAATTATTCTTTATAAATAAAAACTCATTATCCACAGACAGACAGATATGTTTCACTAGCAATCATTAGTGTGGCTTATATAACTGCACTCGAGTTCGAACAATTTAGAATCCTGGACAATAATAATTACAACTCAACCATCTTAACCAATCGGCCATCGTGACAGTCATATTTAATTGTTAAAGAAATAAAGCCTACATTCTATTAACGGATATAGTAAGTGTTAGAAAGTGACCAAAAAACTTTCGCAATATCACTAAATTAGAAAGTTGTTCATATTTCTCACAGAGTGCTAGTAGATATATACGTAAATATAGATACATCTCTATAGAAAGACATAAATAGATACATAAGAAAAGGATGAACTTCGCACAAATGCATAGGATTTATGTGCCCATTTGCTTCAGTGCGTAAATAAGTGAATTTATTATGTTTGATCATTGAATCAATGATTTTTCCTCTAATAACATGATTAAACAAATACTATCTATGTTTTCATGTATAAACATTCATTTTCTTGTGTGAATTTGCATTCAATTTATTTCATATCATAAAGGATTCAAGCTAACCAACAAGTTCTCTTTACCGCCCATGACCCATGTACGCATGCTTATACATTTTCAATCGCTCCGTATTTTGTTCTTTCCCGCCATTTTTGCCTTTTCTCTCTTCTTCAACTTCGCTGCGTCTTCTGTCTATTAACTTTATTAATCTTCAAGTTTGTTAAATCTGATCTTGCATTTCTCACCGGCATTTCTCACTGGAAAGAAAAACCCAGTTAAACCCTTGACAGATCGACTCATGAACAATCATTTTGAACTGACAATTTTGTTGCATAAGTTAAAAATGCCATTTCCGTTTGTAAAGATTGAATTTAACATTTAATTTTCTATTGTCTGTCCTCGGTAAGCCTTGAATTCAATGTTCGACGTTGCGTCACCATAAAATTAGAAATATCATCTTCGCTGGTCTGATAATCTCTACATTTGTAATATAATTTCAATTGTTCTCTCTCGCTTATATTTGAAATAAGATTTCAGTTCGTCTGTCTTCTTTACTAGCCCCGTTGCTGCTTCACAACCCAATGAGTTTCTTGTAAAATTAGTATTAGAAATCCCTGAGCTCTTAATTATATACGAGTTTCTCTTCGCCCTTTTCGTTGCTTATCGCGCGAAATAAATGGCCGTCTCTTAAGAATATCTGTGCTTGGATTTAATTTAATTAAATCTTTTCAAGTTTCCAGACTGAATGAAACGCATAAAAGTTAATAACTATTTCTTTTTTATTTCTTTACTTTTCTCTCGATTAAGTCATTGTTCGATTTTGTCCATCTTCGCCTCAGCTCAATTATCGATTTTCTTATTTCCTCCATTTAATTGCGAATCGATTTTGAAAATAAGAATTTAAAACATACAAAAATGAATGTTCAGCTATATATATATATATATATATATATATATATATATATATATATATATATATATATATATATATATACATATATATATATGCTATAAATGGTTCATATATATATATATATATATATATATATATAGAGAGAGAGAGAGAGAGAGAGAGAGGGAGGTGTAGTTATATACATATATATATATATATATATATATATATATATATATATATATATATGTACAGGGTACTAAGCTAAACTAATAAACGGATCATTATGAATTTTGGTATATATATTCTCGGCAACCCGGTGAGGACAGAGGCACATTATTTTTTTGTAAACTTAGCAGGCCTGCCCACGCAAACTAGTTTCAACCACAAACAAACGTTCAAATAAGTACCATAAAAATATTTAATAAAGTTAAATTAAGAAATATGTTTTCAAAAGATCGGTGCGAGCGTCAATAATATTTATGTGCTCGAAAAATACTAAACAATAAGATTTATCACTATGAATTATGGAATATTTAAAGCAACAGAGCGAGTAATGTGAGCACATTATTTATGTTTTTCAAGTTTACTAATTACGGGGTGCTACAAAAAGCGTACCCCCCCAAAAATAAACATTGAAAGTATAACTAATGCTATATATATTGATTACACCGGTTTTAGGAGTGTATTATAAGTATATATATATATATATATATATATATATATATATATACATATATATATATATATGAGAAGGTGAGACGGATAGATAGATGGATAGCTAGATTTAAAAAAATAGATAGATAGATAAACCTATTAGTTGGTACAACTCGAATTAGAAAAAAGTTAAAGTAGGATACATTTTGTCATACCACACTTCATAATTTGGACATATATTCTGAAGAGGAACACTTAATGAAAACTGTTTTAAAACTATCATAAATACATCAAAATAATTAAATAATCACAGTATCTAATCATTGACTTTTTTTAATATAAATTTGCATGTATTAAGTGACAAGTATTATATTTAACGTAAATTATATAGAATATATATATATATATATATATATATAGCTCTACTTACCTATCGAGCACTGTTGCAGTAAATAATGAAAATTGATAAATAAAAAGTATATCTCCTTATAAAATGTTATGTGGATCCATGAAATACTAATATATATATATATATATATATATATATATATACGTGTAAAAGTTACTGGATTAATAAGTTTTCTTTTAATTGTTTTTATTTTCAATTATATTGTTTAACACTAACAACACAATTATAGTTTTGATTTTATAGATATGACAACATCGTTTCATTTAAAGCGAAACAGACGTAATGTTTTGATATGATCCTTTTATATATCTATATTTGTGTCATTTAATAATCCCTTATAATCCAAAATGGCCTAAACTGGTAAGAAAATATAAAATTTAAAAAATGTCTACAATCACATCAGTGTTTCAAAGAAATTAGAGATAGTAGAGAAAGAGATAGTGGGGATGATGGACGAAGAAATTAGTTTATCCGAAACTGCAATGTAACAAGACGTCGCCAAATCTACTGTTTATAATGTTAAAATGAACTAAGATTTAATAAAATCAACAGCTTTAAAACAGTTTCAAAAGCAACAACAGAAACTGTTCGTAATCGGAATTTATGCAATTCTCATGACGCAATTTTACTGAACACTTTATAATTACTCAAAGTAAAAGAGGTGCTGCTTTAAGTTAAATATGGATCAAGAAGAACGCTTCATCAAGTAAAGATGAAGCGTGAAACGTGAAAGCTGAACAAGGAATTGAATGTTAATTTCTTGCGAGTAATGGTTTGTTTGATAAATTTAAACAAAGTTAAAAACTTAGAAATATGCTCTTGTGTTGAAAAAGTGCAAGGGTAGATTGGCAGGCTGCTTCTACCGTTGTTGCCACGTTTGAACTAATTCTACAAGAAGGAAGATACAGTGAAACACAGATGTTAAATGCTGATGAAACGGTGCTTTGTTGGGAAAAGCTGCCATCACGTACATTCATAAATCCAGAAGAAAAAGCCGTCCTGGATGCACAGCTAACTTTTCTTTTGTGGGTTAATTAATCAGATGATGGGAAGCTGAAAGTCCTATTTGTTTTTAAGTAAAACTACTCCCAGAAACTAAAGAATGTGAATAAAAATGAGCTTCCAGGTAATTGTTGAAACACATTTTCAGAGTGGTTTTTTTATGATAACGTTTCATTTATAGACCAATACAACAAAGCTGAAAACCTGCCAAATGAAACGTTATTGGTTATTGACTATGCTCAAGGACACCCTCATGATATTAATAAAATATCAACATATAAAAGTTGTATTCATGTCTTCCAATACAACTGTTTCGCCACTCATGAACCAAGGGATCATTTCTGTATTTAAAGCATATCATTTTCAAGATGTTATAAAATTAATTGTTGAAGCTACAGAATACGATGTCCGAAGATTTTAGAACACCTTCAGCAGTCTACACTTGCGTCACGGCCAAATGTACAAAGGGGCATGCAATTATAAACGTGTATAATGTAATAATCAAGCAGAGTTGACGAATTTAAATATGGGTGATATCACCGAATACATCAATGATGACACTGAAGAATTCACAAATGAAGATTTTTTACGAATTGAATTTGACTCTGTTGTTGATGACATTGAGCCTTCTGTTGATTAATCTCTCCAAGAAGAACGAAACCTAAACTAGTTCTTAGAGGCTGATGAAATACTCTAAGATAATATATTTACAGTTTAAAAAGTTGAAGACAACAGTCTCAGATTCCAGTTCATATTTGATCGTGTAATCAGCTCACATGGAAATAGATATAAACAAAATGTGTACAAAACTAATTTGCTCCAGAGTCACAACTTTGGTTTAAACCATATGTTTTTACGCTGACCATTATAAATTACACATTACTTTTGTAGCAATGATGATAATATGTGTGTATTGGTGTTATATTAATTTTTTTTTTAAATATTTAAAGCAATTTTACATCTGTTTTTATAAGTAACCGTTACAAGTAACTCTCGTCAGTATGTTCTAAGCACCGTAATAGAAAATTTAAAATTCATCGGAACAACCCTACTAATTGGAACAGAATTTGAGAACGTAACATGTTCCAATAAAGAGGTTTATATATATATATATATATATATATATATATATATATATATATATATATATATATATATATATATATATATATATATATAGTCTCGGAAGTTTCTCAACCATTAAAACTATATTTAAAAAAAACTAAAATAAAAAAACTAAAAAAAAAACTTATAGTCCTAAGTCTTCGAGTGGAAAATCACTCATGTAAGTCAATTTATTTTTTACAGTTATTATATTAGTTTATTTCTAACACTATTTTAAGGGATCATCAGTTGTTTACCATGAAAAACTGTTTCGGGAATTTAATATATATATATATATATATATATATATATATATATATATATATATATATATTGTATAGTTAGGCAACATTCCTTCTTGTATACATATCTGGTTGAACAAGAGTGCCAACTTCTGTTTGTTCTTTTTTTTATCCAATCTTTCTATTCGTCGGGCGATAGACTTTGTGCTTTTAATAATGGAGTGTAAGAAATCTCCATATTTAACGCGAACGTTTTCGACCATCATTGGTCGTCTTCAGAGGGATGATTGATAAATGCAAAATAACACATAACATCTCCAAAGATAATTTTAGAAATATCTTAACCAGTAGCAAATCCATTCTTGCTGTATCATTTTGCGGTATTCTCCTCCCTATAATGGAAGCGTTGTTCATTCAATTAAAAAAGCCCAACATGCTTAATTCGGTGTGGTGGTGTAGTATATGTTTTGATGTAATAACTCGGCCAAGCATTTCTCTTACCTTTGGGGTGAAGGTAATTTAGTATATGTTCGTTATTCATGACACAATTTTCTAAGGACTTATCTCATCCGTTAAGGGTAGTGTAGTATGTGTTCTGTGGGCATGATACTATCCCCGCGTGCTGTACCTCCTACTTTTTGGGGAGAAAATGGGTAGTGTAGTACCTACCCCGTGTTCATCATATCATACTTCTATGCATTATCCTCACCTTTGTTGTAGTGTAGTATATGTTATGTAGTAATCAAACAATCCTTTCAGTCATTACCTCCTAATATTAGGGGGCATAGTAGTATACATTATATGGAAATGATTACTTCCGTCCCAAGCATTACTACCTCTTAGTTAATTTGTGGCGGTAGTGTAGTGTTTGTTTATTTGTCATGATACCATTCACAGAAGGATTTCCTCCTCCTTTGATAAGTGTAGCGGACGTCATTAAGAAGTCGTCAAAATCAGCTGTTTCTTAGAAAACTAAACACTAACATTATATATACTTGTCAAAAACTGCTACCGGAAGGATAATATGAGGAGTAAAATGTATCATTTAATTAATCTATTAATATAACATATTTCCAAAGAGGAAAGTCTTATTTCTACAAACGTGTATCATCTAGTGTTGAAAGGTCAAAAAGTGCAAAGAGTGACAAAGAAACGTATTTTATAAGCTCATGGCTTAATTACTTTCCGTCAAATTAATCAATCATAAATCGCGCCTTGTTGATCCAACTCCCAAGCAAAACACTCTAATTATTATTGACCACAATTCTTGCTGTAATAATGCCTGACGTAATATCAGCGTTCTTATTTCGTAGGAACTTTGATTATTTCCCGACAGTTCGACCACGTAACATCGTCTTCAATGTTGTCTAGGGTTAGGGTTAGGGTTAGGGTTAGGGTTAGGGTTAGAATACATCTTGTTTACACATGAACCTTGATGACCCCGAACAAATATTTTTCAAACTTATATCAAAATTAACGTGTGATTGGTAACCCTGATCAATCTATAGTGGTTGGCTTACGTACTGGGAATATTTCTTTTATATTGAAGCTCTTTTCATCACTGTTCTTATTCGTATGGCGCGACTACATGTACTGATTTTAACCTATTATTATTATTATTATTATTATTATTATTATTATTATTATTATTATTATTATTATTTCATAGTTTCTAAACTTTTGGAATATTTTTAGTTGGAGTTTTCTTTTTTTGAGCATAAAGTCATTTCCCTTGACCTTAGAATTCAAGCTATACCTTAACACTTCTGCTGCTCCCAATAGGCAAGCCTATAGAAGAATTAGAAAAGAAATTGTCCCGTCAATTGGTTAAAGCCATTTATTGTGGTTTTCCGTTATGGTTCCAAGCGTTCCAATTACAACAGAAATCACCTTTACTTGTTTACATTTCCATAGTCTAACTAATTCCCATTTTAGGTCTTAATATTTTTTTAGGTCGTTCAATACCTTTGTTTTATACAGAAATCCGCGTGGGAACCAACAATCTTCACTGAGCGATCTCCCTCTTTTTTAAATACATTATTTTTTTGTTGTAATTTTTGTTTACATGTATTCAGAATAACAAAATTATTAGTAGTAGTATCATCATCATCATCATCATCATCATCATCATCATCATCATCATCATCATCATCATCATTATCATCATCATCATCATAATTGTCGTCATCGTCATCGTCATCGTAATCGTTATTGTTATTATTAATAACAATAATAATAATAATAATATTATTATTATTATTATTATCATTATTATTATTATTATTATTATGGCTTTTTAATGTACATTTTCCTGACTTCAAAAAGAATCCGAACATCAAAGACTGTCTCTAGTCGTTTCAGTCGACTTTGAGAGAAAGAAAAGAAAATATCCATTCGAAGTATGTGGTCTGATCAGAAAACGTCCACAAGTCAAGTAGCTGCACGTGAAACTGTCTTCTTAAAAGTCATGGACTGTGATGGCTGTATTCCTTACCACTTAGATAGAGCCAAAGAAGGGCTTGCACGGAAGGGATTATGCCATTCTTAGAGGCTTGCATTTTCCCGAATCGTGAGACGTTGACATCGGTCATTGGATAGTCGACCATAGTTTTTTATGGAGATAATTCGATAGTGTCTGTATGCAAAAGTATTCGGTATCATATATAGACAATATATATATACGTCGTATATTATACTTGAAGGACTTCATGGAAATTCCATGGCGCTTTCGACATCAATCGGTATAATTTACTGTTAAAATAATATTCTAGTTGAAATAATAAATGCCTTTCAGGGTCAATAATATTTAGAAAGAAAATATACTATCTTCCTCCGTAAAATGAAATGTCATTGTAAATTCAATATTCTTAAAATTGATAAAATGAACACGTTTCTTATTTCTTATTTTTTTAATTGTAATAATTTAATGTATTAAAAAAATAAATGTTTTGTCTTTTTACTGTCAAATTATCGTCAGCTAAATATTCGAATATATATAACGAATGTCAGATTTTGAAATGTATTGCTTTAAAATTGTACTAATATTGTCGACGGGACAACATAATTTGATTATAGAACAATTCATTTTTAAATTGTTTACCATATTGATATCATATTTATTACCAATTGCGTTTTTTGTTGATCGGAAGATTTTTTGATGTGTGAAAGGTGATAACATTCATTTTTTGAATGTGTGAAAGGTGATAACATACATTTTTTGAATGTGTGTGTAAGGTGATAACATTAATTTTTTGAATGTGTGTGAAATGTAAAAACATACATTTTTTGAATATGTGTGAAAGGTGATAACATTCATTTTTTGAATGTGTGTGACAAGGTGATGACATTCATTTTTTGAATGTGTGTGAAAGGTGATAACATACATTCGTTGAATGTGTGTGAAAGGTGATAACATCAATTTTTTGAATGTGTGTGAAAGGTGATAACATTAATTTTTTGTATGTGTATGAAAGGTGATAACATACAATTTTTGAATGCGTGTAGAAGGTGATAACATTCATTTTTTGAATGCGTGTGAAAGGTGATAACATACATTTTTTGTATGTGTGTGAAAGGTGATAACATACATTTTTTGAATGTGTGTGAAAGGTGATAACATACATTTTTGAATGTGTGTGAAAGGTGATAAAAAAGATTTTTGAACGTGTATGAAAGGTGATAACATACATGTTTGAATGTGTATGAAAGGTGATAACATACATTTTTAGAATGTGTGTGAAAGGTGATAACATACATTTTTGAATGTGTATGAAAGGTGATAACATATATTTTTTGAATGTGTGTGAAAGGTGATAACATACATTTTATGAATGTGTGTTAAAGGTGATAACATACATTTTTTGAATGCGTGTGAAAGGTGATAACATACATTTTTTGAATGTGTGTGAAATCTAATAACATACATTTTTTGAATGTGTGTGAAAGGTGATAACATACATTTTTTGTATGTGTGTGAAAGGTGATAACATACCTTTTTGAATGTGTGTGACAAGGTGATAACATTCATTTTTTGAATGTGTGTGAAAGGTGATAACATACATTTTTTGTATGTGTGTGAAAGGTGATAACATACGTTTTTGAATGTGTGTGAAAGGTGATAACATTCATTTTTTGAATGTGTGTGAAAGGTGATAACATACATTTTTTGAATGTGTGTGACAGGTGATAACATGCATACTAACTGTAAATGCATCAGAGTATTATTATATTAATTATGTTATACCTTTTCTTCTTCATTGGAAATTCAATGAAGCTGTTGCATATTGGTGGACGTGGGACGGAGAGAAAATCCTGTGTATCTGTGACAACACGAGTGAGAGGTAAGAGGCCATAACCCTCTTTTCCCCAACCAGTTTTGAGCTCAACCTCGTGGTCTAAGGGAAGTGCTGATAGATAAAGAGTTCGCGTTTCTACCACAACGAAACATAACTTTCTTTTCTTCCTCTGTTTTCTTAGAATTCGGCGAAATTACTGCGAACAGAGAATCTTCGTAAGTTTTTCCTGTTTATG
Source organism: Sepiola atlantica (assembly GCA_963556195.1). Classification (NCBI taxonomy): domain Eukaryota; kingdom Metazoa; phylum Mollusca; class Cephalopoda; order Sepiida; family Sepiolidae; genus Sepiola; species Sepiola atlantica. The sequence continues at coordinate 16,502,595 of OY744553.1, read as the reverse complement.
GAACACACTGTCGCAGAAGTCCTTTTCTTCAGATTACAACCGAGTCGTCCTCGAATCCAATGTCAACATATATCTTTAATATACTATCCCGACAAATAAGCAAACTTAGGTCATTCCATTGATCATCTTCAATCATTTCATGGTTCTTCAGCTTCCAACTAGCTATCATTCCATCTCAGTGGCCCGTATCCTCGAGTGACTTTTCTTAGTGATGAGCATTATGTAAAAAATGGCAGAGCTACAATACCTTCTATACCGGCAACTGAACACAGATGACTTTTTAAAACCTATAACATAGGGGAAAGGGGGGGATACTTTTTCCAAATGACGTCCTCAAATATTGTTCATTCATTCATCATATTGAATCCTTTCAATATTCATCATCCTTCAACCGACAATCCATCTATCTCATAACCTTATGCTCGAATGGTGAATCATTAGTAAAAAAGGTTTATGAATGACTACAATAGACCCAATAGAATTTGAGTTTGGTAGAAACGATTCCATATGTCTGATGTTATCCATGCTGCCAATCATGTAACTGACGTGGAGAATAGAAAGAAACGGTTATATATATATATATATATATATATATATATATATATATATATATATATATATATATATATATATATATATATATATATTATTCACAAGTTGATATTGGTAAGAGATGTGTACTGGTGGTGGCAGTATTAGATGTGGACCCTATTGTGCATGTTTATTACGACTAGTACTCAGAATTACTAATATTTCAGAGATATGGTAAATACAAGCTCGAATACTCGCTTGCTCCAACTTGAGTTGCGATAGAGTAGATGTCCTCCATGCTCGTAAAGCTCAATCGTCGGCCTGGGGGAAGTGTTGGCAGATCTTTATGGAGATTAGTGTCACTGTTCACGACATGTTTTCCCTAATAAATAAATAAAATAAATAATTGAACTATGAATTATTATTGAATAATATTTACAACAACGTAAGAAGCAAACCAAACAGCGAAACATTTGGAAATGGTGGGCGGGTGACACAGTTTTTAGTGGCTTAAAAACAGTAGCAATTCAACCATGGATCATATCATAAGAATCAGTTTTACAATACTATCATTAATATTAAATATTGTTTGCAACCGCTGCTTATATTAATATTAACTAAATACATTAGCTCGGATTATGTAGAAAACATGATATATACCATAGAAAGTTAACATTGAAATTACGGGGCTATCCTGCTTGAAAGTAAGCTAGAATTTATCAGAAATCAAGTGATAACCTAATTATTTAGGTTAAAATCACGTCAGACATACGATTGAAAGAATGGATGTTGCCAATCTCGAAACGTCTTACGTCGGTGTTTGAATTGACAAGATTTGTTTTTTTGAGTGTCTAACAAAACGATAATAAGTAAGCCACGAACTTATAAAATAAGTAATCAGACTATGTGACTGTCTTTTTCAACGCTACTTTTACGGTTCAGCACTGGGCTATTAAGTTGACTTTGTCGATTAAATTAATTAAGTAAATCATGTATAGCGTGCCGGACGACTTTCTATTTTAGAAACGAAATTCTACCAAGTCCAGCCAAATCACTACAACAAAGGCGTGCATGTGTTGCATAGCCCTCTTACTTTGGGCCGCAGCATTTCTCGTTGTGTATACTCGTCCCTGAAAGGGCCGTGGCAGTTCACATTTAATACTCGTCATTTTTAAAACATCATAAATCACATAGTTCATATATTGTTTGCATACCTTTAGATTTCTCCCTCGTGCGTAGAGGGTCGTTGTCTCGATGTCGTCTAGTGGTTGAATTCTTTCTTCTTCTTCTGCCGTGAACGACGCCGTTGTAACAAAACTCCATGATCGGGTCGGAAGACAAACAATCTTCTTTAAATTCAATTATTTTTTTTACAAGCGTTAGTTATCAAATCAGCTGGGAGACATTCACTACGTCGAGAGAGAGAGAGAGAGAGAGAGAGAGCAAATCACTACTTTATCGTAGTTACTTAACAATTATGTCCTTAACCATTCCTGTAGGGGGGAAAGAGATCTCTCGCCTGTATTTTCTTAGAGAAATATTTCCCTTATCTGTTGTAGTTTACATGGTAACACTCACGTCTCATCGGTTCGCTTCCAAAACCTAGACTGGCTAAAAACTCGCTTCTCACTAAGAACGAGTGACGTCATGGATCCCTCTGTTTCCCACGTCAAGGCCTGTGACGTCACAGAGCCTCTCGCAGATGCACATTGACCCTTGATCTGGGGTCTCGTCACGCGGTGAACTTGTCACGTCTGTGATTTCCGACTGTGAGAACAGGCGCTATTCTGCACTCGACTGTCGGGTCCACTCCGCGTTTATTCGCGCAAGTAAAACAAACGATTTCCAACAGACACGTCCATTCCCATAATGCCATTATCCAACACATGGAGACGTTCGATTAGACAAAATATGACTTTGAGTGTTTGGGAGTAAATAATTACATAGGGTTCAACGAAAGAGACGACACAATGGGCGATATAAAAGATCGGCGTCTTACGAAATGCTAAAATTAAATGCCATGAATATTTACATTTTACCTTTAACTACGAAATAGACATGTTGCTAAAAATGTATCTATGTTGAAGATAGTCTTAAAATTGCGGTCATTTTTCTTAATTTTTAAAACCAGTATTTTGAGAGCTTTGATAAAATTACGGAATTTTTTATTAATTAAATAAACTGAATAAAAGTGTTTATTATTATAGCATACTTGAAAATAGTTCATGAAAAAGTTACGTTTAAACGTGAATTTCAAGAGAGAGAGACATTTTTATATAGATAAGCGGTCACCAACCTTTTGAACTTCAATCACTATGAAATGTATTTTTTTAAATGTGACGGACACAAAAAAGTAAATGTATTGCAATAATAATAAAAATCGGAATTTTTTTTAACATAGTTCACCCCAAATAAGGCAGGCCGCCACTGTAGACGTAAGGGGCTACTGAGAAAAAAGAAAAGGGGAGAAGGTTAGGGGGTCAACCTAAATTGGGATCTGCGCAGCGAGATGTCTGTTTACATTAGTTCTAAATCTCTGCATGTTTGTACTGTCGGGGAAACAGGGGGCAGGGAGGGAGTTCCAGAGGCCAGCAGCACGAGGAAAGAAGCTATTTGAGTAGAAGGCTCTCCGACATCTAGGGCACCTTCACAGTGAACGAATGAGATTTAGTTGATTGTCGAGTTAGTCTACTGAATTTACGTTGAGAGAGCACCAGAGTAGCTAATTCATCAGAGCATAATCCATTGAAGTATTTGTAAAACAAGCACAAGGATGCAAAATATCGGCGATGGGACAGGGACTGGAGCTTGGTTGACAGTGAGAGACCTATTATGTTTGCGATTCTGTTTTGGACCTTGTCAAGCAGGGAGAGACTAGTAGATGATGCACCAGCCCAGATGTGACAACAATACTCCATGCATTTATTGTATAAATAATTGCCGCACTAAGACAGTAATCCAATCAATTCAAAATGTAATCAAATTCATTTCATATCATACGGTCTTCACTTCCACAACCTGTGATTTATTCTGTTTATTCTTGACTTGTTTACTATTTCATCGCCTAAATATTTGCAGCGCACAAGCCGGAAGTGGATAACCACAACAACATTATTGAAATAAATACTTTATTCGTTAAATTCTATTCTATGTGTTTCTCTGTTGCTATTTGTATTTGTAAAACATTTTGTTAACACTTCATACATTAATTAGTTATCAATAACTATCGTTAGAAACTATTCACTAACAAGTATTGAAAATTATTTTGCTAGTCATGTAAGGCTGGTGATTTTTTTTGTTTTTTTTTTACGTCAGTAAGTTTCTCAGAAATCAAGGGGCTCCTTTCTAGTGCGAATACTTGATTACCATATGAGATACATAGATGCGAGAATGTTCAATCACGGTTCTCCTCTACCTCTCAAGCGTTGAGTTAGTAAAGAAGTGAAGAACATCAATATTCTATTCCCCAATTGACCAGTAAACTATGTTATAGTATATATTTCTTGTAGTCTCTTGGTCTTACAGGATTCCAGGACAGCAATTGATCTGGTATGTTAGAGTATTGAGCTAAATGTCGGTTACTTGTTAACATCGCTAAGATACGTTGCACCATTCTACGTATGAGCCAGTGTGTAAGCGTGTCGATGGATATTATTTTGGTTTCAAATACTATGTTATTTTGAATATGTTGTCAAGATTTACTTATAAAGTGAAGTATCTTCTGGTCAAGTTGTCCTGACAAATCTTTTTACAAAGAGACCTAAGACATTCGAAGATGGTTTCTCGTAGATAATTCAAACAATAATGTAGCTTATTGAAACTCTCCACTAGGCCATTAAAACTCTCCGTACTCGTGTTTATTTAAAACCCACAAAGGCATATGTTAAACGCGTTAGAAGATAATGGTTTGTTAATTTGTATAGGCCGCATTTGATCGTCCAGTACCGAATTAAAAGTGGCATTGAAAAAGACAGAGACACTGACTCCGATTACTTATTTGATAGGCGCATTCCTTTCTTATTATCGTTTGGTTAGACCACCATAGTCATACATTTTTTCGATCCAAACTCACCCGCAAAACTCTCAGAGCTTGACAACTTCTGACTTCAGTTCCGACTAATTATTATAACTTGCTTTCTGATGAACCTCAGCTTATTTTCAAGAGATTCACCCCCATATTATCTTCATGATCCTTGTAAAGAAATAATCATATTTACAATATAACGCCAATTTAATCCTTACGTATTTACCATTAATAATACTATTTTCTACTTGTTATCATTTAATCGAAAATATCAAATAAAATTGGAATAATGTCCAAAGTTTTCTGGGGTGTTGCATTCTCACACAACTAGTTCCAACTCGTCTCCCTCAAAGCGCGTCTGACTTATTCACTGAGTCACAAACTTGCGTATATAGATTCATCAGATTCATTTTTCATAGTTCTACTTATGATACACTAGACGTACCAGTGACCCGTTGGGTCACTACCACTATCACTATTTATTCTACGTTGGTTCATTCGAAAAATACATAAACTCTTACATATGTGTTACAAGAAAAAATTACCCGCCATCCGGCTTCAATCTATCTCACTCTAAGTATTATTTTAAATGTATAACCCCACATTACATATTTTAATATAAATCTAGTGTAATATTTAAAAATAATAGTTTTTATTTGAAGTACCTACTTTGGACATTAATAAACATTATATTTTAAGAAAGTTGGTGGTAAATTATCAGTTTATATTAGATCTCTGTGATAAATTACTGTTAATATCGACAAAAGTATTCAAGCAAAACGGGACAATACAATTGCAAATAAATAACACAAAAATTAATTCATTATAAACTATTTAAAAATGGTTGTATAAATGAGCCAAACAAATAGTTATGTTTGAGTCTTTGCTCTCTTCTATATATACAGTATTTCAAAGCAATGTGTTATTATTGATTTAAATAACAGTGAGTCGTTTTAATGATAATATAAGTGAGAGAAATGAAACAGATCTTACGCATTTATTCATTTAAATAATAATGTGTCCTTCATAACTATTTGTTGTTTTCACTTTCTTGCATGGCTTTAACAAAAAATAAAATCGCAAAATATCGGACATCACATAAACAATCACATTTTACTGCAGGTGCGTTTCAACTTAAAACTAAAGTATATGATAAAAAATGTGTCTGTGTCAGGAATTTCAAATTCCATTTACAAAGTATGCCACGTCTGTAGATAGATAAATCATTTTATAATTACTAGTTTATACCCGCTACTGGAGAGTTGTTGGTACAGTACCTGGGTATGTCTATTTTCTTCTTCACCTGGCTTCTACCGTTTTACAGACATTTTGAAGATATATGTTTGTCAAATTTCGTGGAAAACATACTCTAATTAGAAATTGCATGAGGGAGTCAGTAACTACGATGAATATATTTACGTTTTGGTTATATTAGCAAAATTATTAAAAATTATAAGTTAAAAAATTAGTCTATTTAACGTTTATATCTATTTTTCGGCTAATTATAAAAAATGGTAAACTTGATTTTTTTAAAATATGTATGTTTTATGTCGTCATATCATGTTAATTTCTTTCACTTTAACATAGTATCCAGTAAAAGATCATTTAGACTTACGCAAGATTCGAAGCCGGGTATCGGCATCGTAACAACTACTGCCTTTGTATTCATTTTTGTCAACAAATCACATGTTTCGATTTGCGTAGGAACAAACACTAAAAAGTCATAACTAGTTAATAGTAGATATATTAGATATATTCTAAACGTTAAGGAAACCCCAATCTTGTTCGGGATTTGATGAGAAACACTTTTAACAATGCCCACAAGTTCATATTACTTTTATTTTACTCTTTGTCCCCCACTCTCGTCTAACCCTAACCCTAACCCTAACACTAAACATAACACTAACCCTAACACTAACCCTGACCCTAACCCTTACCCTAACCCTAGCCTAACCTTAACACTAACCCATACACTAACCCTACTCCTAACCCTAAACCCTAACCCTAACCCTAACCCTAACCCTATCCTTAACAATAACCCTACCCCTAACCTAACCCTTACACTAACCTTAACCCTTACACTAACCTAACCCAAACCCTAACACTTACCCTAACCCTAACCCTAACCCTAACACTAACACTAGCACTAACACTAACACATACCATAACTCTAACCCTAACCTTTACAATAACACTAACACTAACACTAACACAAACACTAACCATAACCGTAACCCTAACCCTCACCCTAACCTTTACAATAACACTAACACTTACACTAACACTAACACAAACACTAACCATAACCCTAACCCTAATCCTAACCCTAACCCTAACCCTAACCCTAACCCTAACCTTTACAATTACACTAACACTAACACTAGCACTAACACTAACACTTACCCAAACCCTAACCCTAACCTTTACAATAACACTAACACTAACACTAACACCAACCCTAACCCTAACCCTATCCTTAACCCTAACACTAACCTTAACCATAACCCTAACCGTTATCCTAACACTAACACTTACACTAAGCCTAACACTAACCCTAACCCTAACCCTAACCCTAACCCTAACCCCATCGTTGCTATATTTTTCTTTTTATCCGATTTTCACATTTTCATCTTCTTTATTTTATCATATTATATCTCTCCTTTCGCTGTAATCATTTTGACATTTAACTCTACACGTACAATTTCTTCGCTCGTTTACGTATTATCGCATTTGAATATGAGGCCATGCCACTGAATAATTAATAGATCGTTAATCCTATGTTCAGTCCGTAGATATACTTGATACGAGGGTATTACAAAAATATTACTGCAATTTCCATTACTTAAAAATGTATGAATTCGTCTAACAAACTGCAAATGTGAGTATTTATTTTATACTAGAATGCAAGTACATGCAACAACTCGCATTGTTTCACGTGTTTTCGTGTCCTGAAACTTGTGATCTTTTAGTCACATGGAATCATACGACTTCGAAGCAATAAACAATTACAAAAGTCTTGATTACGATCATTGGTACGTTTTCACAATTTTATGGGTTTCTTCCGTTTGTTAAATACCGATAAATATATGGATGGAGCGTCCTAAGGAATATTATATTTAGGAATTGTTTAGATGAGGATTTAACATCTATATAATATAACGCTTAGCTAATTTCATGTTAGTACGTACGTTATCATATGCCCTCTTCTGTTAAAGAGTGATTTCGCTGTTATGTCGAACGTGAAACTAAAAATAAAATACACTTCCTTGGCTTTCGTGTTAGAACCAAATAGTAATTTATGCTCTGTCGAAACATGGTAAAACAATATTGCGGGCTTTACAATCGCGTATAAAAACCTATAGAATGGAAATATGTCAGAAACTCAACGGCAGCTGTATATGCCCCATTACTTTCTATTATTTGGATTATGTTGACTACTGTTCGTATTTTGTATTTTATTCTCACAACATTTTGGCTAATCTAACCTCCGATCTTCTTCATGGGGAACTTGTCGAACTCGGGAATCTTTATGTCTAAATCTGTATGGAATTTCTAACTAGACTTTTTATTTAGTGCACCTAGACAGGTTGCGCAACGAATTAAGTGATAAGTTAGCATCAGTTCAAAGTAGTAGTCTAATAGAAGTTTAAGATTTCATCATAGGTACAGGCGATACAAAGGATATAATATTAATTATATAAGACTTCTACACGGCCATAGCTAAAGTAACTAAAACATTCGACCTTGTCGATTGAATGATATTCAAAATTACGTACAAATACCAGTTTTTTACATGAAGATTTCCGAATTCGACAAGATTTACCTAAAAATGGTCGGGGGTTAAATCAGTAGAAAGGTTGTGAGAACTCCATCTAAAATGAGAACAGTAGTCCGAAAAATAAATATAATTAAAAGTTTCAAGGAATGTAAAGATGGACCCATATATAACACACGGAAGATAAAAGCGATCAAGCTCAACAAATGATCAAATGGTGACTTGAATCGGACCGTTGTTGAAAGTATAGGGTGCATCAGAAATACCTCTCACATTTTAAACTATTATCTATTTGTGGCGAATGAACTCATACAAGTGCCACGGATGTTTTAATGACTTACCATTGTTTTCAGATAATGACTTACCATTGTTTTCAGAAAATGACTTACCATTGTTTTCAGAAAAATACCTTTTTTTCAGATATTCTCGTCAGGCAATATAGTGTTGACTGGTGCATATTGTGCTTTTGCTGTAGAATTGTTTTTGGAAAATGGTGAATCTGTAATTGCAAAAACGAGAGCTGTTCGAGCTAATTACATACGAGATCGGATGATGATGTTCCGGATAGAGAGTCAATACTACTATGAGATGAAAATGTCGAAACTAGAAGTCTAAAAGACCTCGAGGCGCTCGAACTCCGAATAGTGTGATGCTGTTTCTTACTACACGTACAGCTCGAAAAGATGCTTCTGCCTTGAAATTGTCTCATCGAACAGTCAAAATAATTCTATATACATATCTGAAGTTCCATCCATATAAAGTAGTTATTGCTCCGAAACTAAACGAACGCAATTTCGAATATAGCACGTCATGCTGTGACGCTGTCCGTCACACAGTTTCTGTAATGACTCTTTGAGTGATAAAAAAACTTCAGAAACCCATATCAAAAGTTTAAAGAAAGTAAAGGTTACTATTTAGACGTTGTACTTTTGAAAGCCAAATGCACACAAACTATACTCTTTTGTTTTCAACAAAAGAGTATAGTTTGTGTACATTTGGCTTTCAAAAGTACAACGTCTAAATAGTAACCTTTACTTTCTTGACATTACTGTTTCATAAATCTTATTTCTGTCTTGATTTTGTCATTTTTACAATGTGAGAGGTATTTCGGGAGTCTAGATATTTTTTTAAGTGTAGATTAAACATGGGTTAACATCAACATCTTGCTCTTAGCAAGTTTTCAGTGTTTGGTTCTCACTACTCAGCATAATCGATATATTTGATAACTTCTAGACCCGTTGTTTAATCGATTCAAACGGTGCCCGGAAACCTCGGCAAAGGAAAACTCGGCAACGGAAAATTCGGTAACGGAAATTCGTCAAATGAAAAATCGGCAACGGAAACTCGGCAATTTTGGTCAAGTAGGAAAATTCGGCAATTATCGAATAAATATCGATTGAAAATAGATTTTAAAACCGTTTTTACAGGAGATATACTTGTAAATACGGGGCTACCCCCCTCCCCAGTGAAGAACATTTGTTATATTGTTTCGTTGGTACTTGTGCAGTTTACGAACCGGGCTATTTTTTAGATAAGATTTTCAAGTTAAATTAATTTTTTACGATATCTTTTGTTTATTAAATTGTTAGGTGAAAGTACAGAATAGTTAACAAAGCCTCCCTCACTCCATGTTAAGAATGGCTTTCTAAATAATGTTATTTAAACCCAGTTCGTAATTACGTTACGAAATAAAAGGTTTGGACCGGGTTATTTTTTACATAAAATTTTTAAGTTAGGGTTAGGGGTTTTTATTCGATAATCGCCGAATTTTCCTACTTGGCCAAAATTGTCGAGTTTTCCGTTGCCTAATTTTCTATTGACGAATTTTCCGTTGCCGAGTTTTCCTTTGCCGAGTTTTCCTTTGACGAGGTTTCCTAAATACATTCAAACATTTTAACATAAATGTCAGTAATAATATTACCTTGACTTGTAGTTTCCAGTCGAACTTCGTATACAGTTGATTAAATAGCTCACTGTATTTTATTGTATCCTTACACACCGTTCTACCTATTTAGTTAACTAAAGTAGTTTTAACTCCAGCATTGCCACCATGTACTTCTGAGTTGTTATTCATGCGTTACCGTTATCACATATTAAGTATTAATTAATTAAATAGTCCGCCGAGCAACAGCGATGCGAAAACCTCCCATTGTACGTTTTAATTCTTACTAGATCTCTAGATCTTGTCGCGAAAACAGGCACTTTTCTCGAACGCCACAAAACATACCAAACACTCTCCTATGCTTCCTGATCCCTTGTAGTCGAAACGCAATAATTTCAACATTTTCTTTATCTCGCTTTGTGTTTTTCTCTTATTGTAAACTAGGGGAGTTTGTTTGTGTGCACTGCACTCCTCTGTCTCACGCTTCCCATGCCGCTCAAGTATTCCTAGCATATTTTGGGCATCGAAAGTACACAGTTGAATATTTGGCCTGTATAGTCCCCAGGTTGCAACCAAATATAAAACATTTGGTCTGTCATCAAACGAGATGTGTATGCCAATAGACGTTAATTCTTGTCTAAAACGGACTGATGGTACGCCATTAATAATGCAGCTAGGGCAGTGCCACTAACCATTATTAAAAGAATGGCTGATTAAATTAATACAAGACGTTTTTAATTCATAAAAGACCATGGTGGTTATGTAGTAAATAAGGTATTTGTTCGTTTTATGTATTGAGATATATATTATTGTATATGTAATTATATGAATTAATTGTTAAATAACCCCGCCATTCACCTTTATTTTATATACTGATTCCTTATTTTCGATATAAACGTTAATGTTGTTTGTTTTAATTGGTCGGTAAACATTCAGTGATTTCAACAAATATATTATCTTGCAAATACTAGCAATGGATGTATGCTTATTTTTCTAGCAACACTTTTATAACAGAATGCTAGAAAATGTCGGTGATTGGGTCATTGAAAATCGAGAAACAACTATTTTTATTGAAAAGCTATTATCGCTTGTCGCAGTGTACATTGAAAAAAAGTAGTGCGTCCATTTTTGTTACACAATCTTGTTTTACACCATCTTGTTTTACGCCATCTTGTTTTACACTATCTTCTGCTATTCTATCTTTGTATATTTACCTGAGCGTTGGATAGGGAAACATTGCTCATCACAATAGCATTCGTGTTTACTAGACTTGTCACATCCTGCTATTTTCTTGTGAGCTTTTTTTTAAAATTACGTTTCTAGAAAAAAACATAAGCAATCGATTAATTAAATTTATTTATTGGAGAAGAAAAATTGAAAACTCCGGATCAAAAAAAAATATGATGCGATTATTTGTGACCAGTTTGCAGAAATGAGTGGCAAGTAGGAGGCATTCAGTCGAATGACATAAATGTTAAATATATATTGTTTATTTTGTATAGGTTTTACTATCATCAAAAACAGTTTTGGTTTTATGAACATTTTTAAATAAATGCTGACTTTTTTTAAAACAAGTATTGTCTTTTCATCAATATTTTTTTTCATTTTTTTCATTCTTGTTCATTTTATTCCCTCTTTTTTTGTTTGCTCATTTCCTTGGTGCAGCGATCTTAAATCGATGCTTATTTACAATCTAATAGATAACCATCATTTAATTATAACTTGCTTTTAGGTTATCTTCAGAAACGGGCACGGTAGCTCTGCAGCCTCCGTATATAGAGACCTTACACCCAGGATATAATTTCAGTAAAAAGAAAAACAAAAAATGCAACGCAACATTAAATGTCAAATAATCAACACTAACTAATTAATTAGTTAAATGTTAAATAATCAACGCTAACTATTTAATTAGTAAAATGTAAAATAATCAACGCAAACTAATTAATTAGTTAAATGTCAAATAATCAACGCTATTTAATCAATTAGTTAAATGTCAAATAATCAACGCTTACTAATTAATTAGTTAAATGTTAAATAATCAACGCTAATTAATAAATAAGTTAAATGTTAAATAATCAACGCTTACTAATTAATTAGTTAAATGTCAAATAATCAACGCTAATTAATAAATTAGTTAAATGTTAAATAATCAACACTAACTAATTAATTAGTTAAATGTTAAATAATCAACGCTAATTAATAAATTAGTTAAATGTCAAATAATCAACGCTTACTAATTAATTAGTTAAATGTCAAATAATCAACGCTAACTAATTAATTAGTTAAATGTCAAATAATCAACGCTAACTATTAAATTAGTTAAATGTCAAATAATCAACACTAACTAATTAATTAGTTAAATGTTAAATAATCAACGCTAATTAATTAATTAGTTAAATGTCAAATAATCAACACTAACTATTTAATTAGTTAAATGTCAAATAATAAACGCTAACTAATTAATTAGTTAAATGTTAAATAATCAACGCTAATTAATAAATTAGTTAAATGTTAAATAATCAACGCTTACTAATTAATTAGTTAAATGTCAAATAATCAACGCTAACTAATTAATTAGTTGAATGTCAAATAATCAACGCTGACTAATTAATTAGTTGAATGTCAAATAATGAACGCTAACTAATTAATTAGTTTAATGTCAAATAATGAACGCTAATTAATAAATTAGTTAAATGTCAAATAATCAACACTAGCTAATTAATTAGTTAAATGTTAAATAATCAACGCTAATTAATAAATTAGTTAAATGTCAAATAATCAACACTAACTATTTAATTAGTTAAATGTCAAATAATAAACGCTAACTAATTAATTAGTTAAATGTTAAATAATCAACGCTAATTAATAAATTAGTTAAATGTTAAATAATCAACGCTTACTAATTAATTAGTTAAATGTCAAATAATCAACGCTAACTAATTAATTAGTTGAATGTCAAATAATCAACGCTGACTAATTAATTAGTTGAATGTCAAATAATGAACGCTAACTAATTAATTAGTTTAATGTCAAATAATGAACGCTAACTAATTAATTAGTTAAATATCAAATAATCAACGAAAACTAATTAATTAGTTCTCATCTGAATAACGGTATGTTATACTCTGCTGTGAAAATATTAAATATCGTTATTTAAAACTAATGTTAAAAACGGAATTTTCCACATAAAGATAGAATAATGAAAAAGGAAAATTTTAATTTGAAGTTAAAAATTAGAATTAATGGACTATAGATATGATGTCACAGTCGGGACTTTTTTAACAGGCTAGCTGAAATGATGCGGACGTCTTTTTCGAAGCCCTATCTTTATCCCCCCACTTGGGGAGCGCGGGAAGAGAAGCTTACGTAATATATAAGTGTACTGTGCTGTAAGAAACATAAGCTAAAAAAAACTTATTGTCAAAAAATAGAAAAGTGCAACAAGCCATGTAAAGTTACAGTTAAAAGATGTGCACGTCTATATACTATCGTAATATTTGTTCACAATGATTTGAACCTGGATATGATAGGCATCGTAGGATAGGATGTTACACGGAACAGAAACACGGAAGAGGGATGCTGCCTTTTTTCTAATGAGGCCAAAACGCTCATGATACGTCTTTAGCTAGGTCTCGTTGAGATCACGACTTGGTAGTAGAAAAAAACTCTTCCGAAAGGTAAATTTCATGATAATGTATTACGCTAGAGTCGCCCCTCGTAGCATTCTAAGCTGTTCAAGTGAAGGGTTATTATCCAAGGATTGGCCTGAATGATGCATTCAGCGCTGTCTGGTCGGATGCAAGCTGATCACGGCTTCTAGTATGAACAAGACTAAGAATGTTGCTAGTGTATTTTTTAATTACTACACTACACATAACCTATGTGCTATATATTTACTACAAATTCATGACTAAAACAAAAGCGGCAGATTTTATTCAAAGAAGCCAATGAGTTCACTAATTGAATCTTATAAGCTATCATAAATATATTCAATTCTAGTTTTTCCCACGTCTTTTCAGAAGCTCTACCTCCGTCTCCCGGGGAGCCGGTAATAAGAAGCTTACGTCATATGTAATTTTGTGATGCTAAATAAGAACATGAAACTATAGAGAAATGTTGTTGGTATTTTCTTTGATTATTACAGAACCAAAGTAATTGATATCAAAGGATATATTCACTACGAATAAACCTTTAAGTATAAATGTCATAAAATGAATGTGTCAGATTTCATGCAAAGAAGCCAATGAGTTCACTTGTGAAATTCAATTATTAAAAGTAATCATGTGTATATTCAATTTTTATATATTTTCCGCTCACATCTCAGTATAATTCGGATGTGTTATCTTCTGGAGAATGAGATAAGACTTGATATTTATTTGGTGTCTGGTTTTCTGTGCTTACAAAGGAATATGAATGCATATGTCTATTTATCTATCTATCTATCTATCAATCTATCTATCTATCTATCTATCTATCTATATATATATATATGTACACCCCACACATATATATATACACACACACACATATATATATATATATATATATATACATATGTATACATATATACATATGTATATATATATACATATATACATATATATATATATATACATATATATATATATATATTTATAAATGTATATATATATATATATATATATATATATATATATATATATACCCAGGGTTAGTCCTTCTCTAATTCGCTGAACCATGTAATTAAAATGGCTGTTGCTATATAAGAAATATGACGACATATTAATAACAACAGGCAAAAGAGTAAAAAAAGAGACACCACTAACTACTAAGCCAAATACTTACAACATGTCAACTATGCAACATCTGTCAACGAGATGAAGCCTGTGATTTATCTATAATTTCGAAAAGCATTTTTCAACCGTAACGTTACACCATCAATCATCTATATATCTATATTTTTATGAAGTAAATATTTGTTGTTATTTGTTTATATATTTGGATGTATAAGATTCAATCCTAAATTAATTAACAGATCATTATGGCTTTCGGAACTTATGCACAAGAAATTCCAATGTGAGCGATATTTAGGTTTATTTAGTTTCATGCAAAGGGTGTTTAAGGGGGATGGAAGGTCATCGGTAAAATTCAGATACCTAGATTTTGGGGAAACTTTTAAGAATAAGTATTAGACATAAATTAATAAATATTCCCCACATTTCAGGGGATTTTTGAGGGAGCGGTATTATAATGTATTTCGGAAGGCATAATATAGGCACAACTATTCATTTGAAAGTATACATATTACAGATTTGCATTGAATTTCATCCATGATATTTAGACACCAATTAATCAAGATTATTTGAATTTAGATTTATTCTTAAGACTCCCTAAGCTTAAGCTCTCAACTTTAGACATTTTCTAGAAGAAAATCATGTAATGGATTTTGATCAAAATTAAAATAAGAATTATAGACTTAATATATTTATATTTTGATTTCAATATTCGTAAGGGGACATACACGTAATGCAACACTGTTCTCTTGAGACATTTAATTTTACTCGTCTTGAGACGGTTGTCTTTCTAGCAGCAAGGTTGTGTGTATATGGGTTATATAATGATGGACGTTACTTGTGGGATTATGAAAACCTTCATGAGAATGTTTAATAATGATGGTTATGATGATCGTGGTGATGATGATGTTAGCAGGAGTAGCGGAAGTCTCGATGTCACTTCCGTTGTGACGGTATTCGCTCTCTTGCTTGTCAGAATTTGGTGCGTGTAGACGCATGTTAGCGACCTCCGGCTGGGACGCCAGTGGGGGCGTTAGGCATAAATTAAAGGAGTTCGGACTTAGGAGGCGTAGAAGTCGGACGAAGGAATTGAGATGTAACCAAGTCAGAACGGAAAATGTTTTCCCTAAGAAAGAATACTGGCGCACAAGATGTCCTTCTCCCCCCTGTCTCCTCAAATAACAAAGGACTGATTAGACAATAAGCTAGCTAAGAATTAACCACGATATTCGTAAATCTCTCAATCTCTCTCTCAACGATAATAAAACATATCCACGGGCAATAGAAACTGACGCCGAATAAAAAGTAATTAAAAGGAAAAGATTGTTGTCTTATGAAGCGGGTGAGAAAGGTCTTTTGTTACAGACTACTCACGGAGATGGCCACTACATTGCAGAAGCGAATTAAGTAATCAACCACTAGACGACAGAGAAAACCAAGAAGAAACGAAGATATTAATTAT
This sequence comes from Sepiola atlantica, assembly GCA_963556195.1. Classification (NCBI taxonomy): domain Eukaryota; kingdom Metazoa; phylum Mollusca; class Cephalopoda; order Sepiida; family Sepiolidae; genus Sepiola; species Sepiola atlantica. The sequence continues at coordinate 16,486,149 of OY744553.1, read as the reverse complement.
TAAGGGGCTATACAACATCTGTGTCGATGCATCAAAGTTAAACTGTTGATCAGAGAGTCAAACTAACTGCAGATTTGGAATCACGACCTTCGATCTGATGCCCTTATCAGAGTCAGAAAACGTATTAAAAATTAAAAGTCCGTAATAATACCATGAGAAACAAGTATTCCGATATTTTTAGCGTTCGCTTTTAGCAAATCGAACGATCAATTTTAGCGTCAAATCATCGTACGTATTTAACGTATTGTTTCTTTTAGATTGAAAACATTTATCCATTTTTAAGGATATGTTATAAATGTTAAAGCATAGATTTTACTTTAATAAAAATATTTTAATATAAATTTTTACTTAATGTGTATTTATTTGTTTTAGATATACCTACTATTTAAAATTCGCACGGAGAAGTAAAAAACTCCCTACGTAAAACTCATTTAAATAAGTTAAAACGACTAACTTTTGATTTGTAGCCTTCTCGATGAAGCTTTCCTGTTTAATTCTTATATATTACGCCATCGTGGGTTCGAATCTCTCACTGTACGATTATCTTTTTGCTATAACGTTCCAGCTATTTCTTAACCGATATCGATTGTCATCATAAATTTGAATATTTTTTCAGTAAAAAATAGATGGTCTTAACTTTTAACCATGCCTATAAAGTTAATGGAGATTTGAAAAACCCGGCATTGATGAGTACTTCAGCTAGTCCCTAATATACAGGGTGGGCCAAAATAAGGGTCCTATCTTTAAATTTGAATAACTTGAATTTGAATAACTTCCACAAAATAAAAGTTAAACTCACCAAACTTTATGTGTGTGTAGACTGACCCTTCCGAGATTTTTTGAAATAAACAAAACAAATTTTAGCCGAAAAACACTTCTTAAAACGTACAAAAACTAAAGTATTGTTTTTTACACTGTTTTGAGTTTTTTAAGCAAAAATAATGTTTTCTAAATGAGGGTACGTTCCTTAGGGCTAATACGGCTCATGCTTGCTTCGGAAGGGGTCCTTTACTTATTCTAAAAAAAAAATAAAAAAAAATCAATAAATAAAAAAGTTATGAATTTTTAAAAATAGGACCCTTATTTTTGCCCACCCTGTATAAGCAAAGCTGTGTGCATGTGTGTCGCGGCATCAAAGTTAAAAGATTGATCAAATAGTCATACTAATTGATAATTTGCAATCAGCACCTTCGATCGGATGTCATTAACGATGCCAGATTTTCTTAAACCTTTTTTAAACCCATTATTTAGAATTTAAAGTACGTGAAATAACATTACAAGCAAACATTGAGATACGCAGAGGCATGTACGAAATCAGATCCACACGGAATTTTGCAATAGAACGAAACAAAAATGTCAGTCGCACTAATGGACTCCCTCAAAAGTTAGCTCACCTGAAGGGAGGTGGCGATTGCTAAGTGGTTCGAATCCAGAAACTAGAAATATATCGGGGAAACCAATGCTAATAATCGAATCATCTGATTCATACGAAATGAATGAATGAGCTCACTTCAAATATCGATCAACACACCGAGGTCACTTAGTTGACTTTATAGTTTTTAATTAATTTGAATGGTTGTTCAATTACAATTTCCCGTTATTTCTCGTTTTATTTTAAATTTCGCTATTTATTGTTTTTATTGTTTTCGTTTTTTTTAATTATCCATCTTCAGATGTGTTTTCCAATGTTTCTTTTTTACACATTTTATTTTCTCCATTTTTTTTACTTTTTGTTTTTTCTTGCGTCCTTTTCCCCATTCTTCTTTTATTTCTTATGTTTCTTATTTTCTTTATTTTTGTCCTCTTTCCTTTTTTAAACCGTTTTGGTGTCGCTTATACCATTATTGTTGTGTTATTATAATTATTATTAGTATTATTATTATTGTTGTTGTTGTTATTATTGTTATTATCATTATGGTTACTATTATAATTGTTATTATTATTATTATTATTATTATTATTATTATTATTATTAGTGTTGTTATTATTATTATTGTTGGTGCTAATATTATTATTCTTATTTCTTATAATTATTATCACCATAAGGTGTTACCTAAAGAGGACGGTGTTTGGATCGAACAATTTTAACGAGACTTAAATATTGGAGTTGCTCCCAGTGTTATATTATGAAGAGCCCTGAAAAGACAGTAAGTTTACTAGTATTGATTGTGACCGGTGTGAATTGTTCGATTCGGTGCAAATTGAGCTGTCATCTGTTTTCAACAAGGAAATCAAGTCACAGAAATGATTCACGCGTCTTGGGATCTGACAATGGACTTTGTGGAAACAAGTTTCAATGAAAGGTTAAAGGGCATGACCCACCAATAATTGACAAAAGCTAGGATAGATTAAATCACTAACGAAAATCAAAATACAATTTTTAAATAGGGATTCTCTGAATGAGTGCAGAAAAAAATAAAGATTGTTCAGACGATTAACCTTTTGCAAGAAAAGGTCAAACAATTATCAACGGAAATGAACTGAGATTAAAAGCAGAAATTAAAACTGCGTATGAAAACAAAAGGTGTCATAAAAGAAATTAATTACGCAATGAAAATTGCTCTAAAATATAATTTAATGTGCTGAGAGAAGAGGGGGCAGAGGGAAAGTCATCACTCACCAAGAGAGAGAGAGAGAGAGAGAGAGAGAGAGACGTGCAGAAAGACGAACACTAGAACGGCGGGGGAAAAGATACGGCCAGACGTTAGTATGAAAAAGCCCGGCGGGCGAGATTCGAGCAATTTTGGCTTGAAGGTTTGAGGGGCGAGTATCAATAGAGAGAGACCCAGCGTGGCGAACTCTAATTTCTTTCTTGAAACACTATGAACTCTGAATTTTTTTCGCCAAGAAAGATACATTTTCACTAAACAAAACTTTATCGTCGGGCGTTTTTTTCTAAGACTTTCACGATAAACACTTTCGAAGGATACTCGAGAAATCTCTCCTTTAACAGTTAAAGTGAAGACCTCTCTTCCCGCCGAAAATAAGAAAATGTTACTTTTTCGCCGGACAAACGCTTTTCGACAACAAACTTTTCGCAAGTGTACGCGTCTGACCTAAGAGACCGTTCCGGAGAACGACTCCGGAAGGAAGATGTAAAAAGACACTTTTTCGCAAAAGAACCACAATACTTTTTATTAGGGACACCAAAAACAAATATACATGTCCAATCTTTTTCCCACAAGTGTATCAATTAAGAAGAAGAAAAAAATAAAGATAATAATTTCTTCATATTACTGTGTTCACGTTTTTGTAACCTGTTTCCTGCCCCCACATGGCCTGAGCGACAGCATATTGCAACACCAGAACGGACGTCTTACCATACCACGTGACTTCTGAACGGAGATTTTCTATTTCTTTTCTGACGACACTTAAAGCAGAGAAGACATGTCCAGGGCGCCGTCGACAATTAGTGGTGAGCGGACGGGCCGGCCGGCACAATGTGTCTAGCGAGACGAGGTATTAGTCTATATATCTCTGACTGTATCTCCCCCCCCCCACGCGTACGCAAGCGACCCGTCTCTTTGATTTTTTTCTGCGACTCTTCATCTTTTTGCAATAAACCATTTTTATGAATCGAACATCGCTGCCCGAAGGGATTGTCAGCAGACGAATAGCACCTGGGTTTCCGATGGTTTTATAATAGCTTATACACGCTCGGTAAGCGAGAAAAGAACACAAAGCATAACATATTTGTTGTAGGTATATACAGGGTGGGCCAAAATAAGGGTCCTATCTTTAAATTTGAATAACTTGAATTTGAATAACTTCCACAAAATAAAAGTTTAACTCACCAAACTTTATGTGTGTGTATACTGACCCTTCCGAGATTTTTTGAAATAAACAAAACAAATTTTAGCCGAAAAACACTTCTTAAAACTTACAAAAACTAAAGTATTGTTTTTTACACTGTTTTGAGTTTTTTAAGCAAAAATAATGTTTTCTAAATGAGGGTACGTTCCTTAGGGCTAATACGGCTCATGCTTGCTTCGGAAGGGGTCCTTTACTTATTCTAAAAAAAAAAAAAAAAATCAATAAATAAAAAAGTTATGAATTTTTAAAAATAGGACCCTTATTTTTGCCCACCCTGTAGAACAACCACTTTGAATTAAGGCTAGGGGAAAATTTCCTTTTCAATGTAATAAGAATATCTCCGTCAGTATCCGCTCGTACACTAAAGCACTAGAGAAGTAAGAGACAAGTTTGCTTACTATTATTAAATACTAGCGTGACCCGGCGCCCGGCGTTGCCCGGAAGAAAAATAAACGAATAAATTAAAATTTGTCAACATCCGAGAGAACGCAAATAAGTAACATCGGAACATATTTACCCACGAAAATGGTTTCTTCTGAGTTGAAACAATAATTGCCAAAGTGTACAATATCTTCTTCACTGACCGATTATAGAAAAAGTTACTTGTTTCGGGTCGGGCTTTTAGCTATTCTCCCGTCCGTCATTGAAAGCAGATCCTTGTAGAATGCGTAAATATTTATTTATGTTGGTGGATTTTCGACACAGTAAGAACTTACGTTGTACCTAACTCTGCCCTAGTGGGTAGTCAAATGTGATTGAAAGTGGATCATGTGTAAAGAATGTACATTTTAGTTTAGACACATAAGGTAAATATATATTGTGTCATAAAAAAAAATGAAAGCAAGTTTGCGGGTGTCTTCCATGCCCATCTCCCGGTACCGATATTTCCCCAGAATGTTTCTTTTTCATTAAACATCCTCTCTATCTATAATAATGAGCACTTTTGAAATGAAAGAGGCCTACAGAGCACTATTAAAACCAATGCCCCCGCCCGTTACATTTGTATAAAAATGAAAAATCAGTTTGTGTCTTCAGCACTACTGAAACACACAAATATAATTAAGGAGACCTGCAGAGCACTAATAAGCCATGTGTGATCGATGAGAAATAATAGTATTCACAATAGTTAAGAATAATAACAAGAAGAATAAGAATAATAAGAAGACGTCACTGTGACGTCGTGAGCAAAAGAATTATAAACCAAAATGACTGATTGATTTATTTTAATTTACTACATAATAACGGTTAAATTAAAAAGAACGGTCCATTTGCCTCCCCCATAGGCAAATGTTTAACAATGCAGCTTTTACTCGGTTATTCGAGGCAAAAGCTCTATTTTTTTACAGGTTGTCTCCTTGGCCACTCTTCGATGTATGTTTAGGTCACTTTTAAAAATAAAAATAAAAAAGAATTGTGCGAGTTTACTGGAATCGAACAGTAAACCTCTCGTTCATAGACGTTCGTCCATTCCATCTGGACCATGGAAGCTTAAAGTAGTTGAGTAAAACCAAGCTGGCATGAGTTTTATGCACACATGCACAGGTTGTACAATCCGACAGAAGTCGACCGAATTTAGTGTCCACCCGTCACACGTTTGGGTCATTTCTATACGATGAAATCGATTTTTTCCAATTTTTGGATATTTTGCGTTCGAATAATGGATGAGTCAGACAATGGCAACTTTAAGAGGGGTCAGTCGAGTATACTGTGAGATTTTTCCAGACATACGCACACACACACATAAACACAGCCAAACTATTGTAAATACATGTAGGTATTCTAAAGTCGATTCTCTGAAGAGATTGCAGCCGCGATGTTGAATAATGGAACACTAAAAGCAACTATGTTCTTTAAATATATTCTCTAAAACCAGAATGAGTATAACTGTATACTAATGAGTAGAAATAACGAAATCCGATATTCTGACAAAAAAAACAGCGAGCTTAAAGGGAGCGTCCATTAAATGTGTGCGTAATGTATTGTATTATGTAGTAAATTTATAGCATACAAATAGTAAATAATAAGGGTCACGTTTTTAAAAAGTAGACGTTGTTTATTATTTCCCGGTGTCGATGAGGAGAGTGTCAGTAGTAAAGTTGTAGTGAGAAAAGTGTGTGCAACCACCTCTATGGAGTATGTTTTGGAGAGTCGAAGATTATGGGTCAAAGTAATATTTAGTGTTAGCTGGAGAAAATATTCACAAATTTACTATAACACGCTCGAGCCGGTAAGCGTAATATAGTGGCGAGTTTAGAAACTTATGATGTATGTGGTTATTTTCCAATTCTTGACAAATTTACAGGGGAAAATCTTCTAAACTTTATATAGAAGATTACATGAATGTAGTATTCTAAACGAAATATAGTCAATAGTTATTTATTCAGATAGATTAAAATAGCAAACGTGGAATGTCAAAAGTGGTTGAAGATGCAGTCAGATAGATTCATCTCCAGCATTCTCCTTAAAGTCAAACCTTTCGTCACCGTGGTAGGGGTTTTGGCAAGGTTATAGTGTTAAAGCAGTTAGGCTAATTGAGCTATGGTTAAAATCCAGTAGGAGTCAGCATCAGGATCCGTCGTCTCTGATCATCTCTGCCTCTGCATGCGTGGAACATCAAATCAATCGAGTAAGAATTGCAACGTGTCTTCCACACAAATACTTTGTTTTCTTCTCTGTCAAACCTTCCCCGCCTTCGCATGCCGCGTATGAGCTATACTGATCTCGGTGTCGTTGGTAAAATCTGGAATCTTGTTCGTTAATGAATAGATGCGAGTAAAGATGGAAGATTTCATACAGCCTTGACAATTCTGAAGTGCGATCTTCGTGAACTCTCTGTAGACGTCTGACTCCCTTAACAAAAACAGCAGCAACAACAATTCGACATTGAAATGTCAAATTATTTTTTAGCTCTAAGACGAATTAACTTCTTAACTTCTTCTATGCGACTAACAAAAACTGTGTTGTAGTCTCAACGCGCATGTGAATAAAGAATCCAAAGTCCCATAGATTCCACGCGCCGATTCTTTGTAAGAAAAATATGATCATTCTCGCGGCACGCTGGATTAAAAAAAGGATTCATTTGGCGCAAGAATTTATGACCTCAGACCCCCTGAGATAACATCATGGAGTATCTCTCTTGGGAGGTGACGGTGGTTAAGTGGATACCGACAAGGACTGAAGACCTGGGTGTTCCAAGTTCGAATCCAATCGTTTCCACAGTGCCACTTTCACTTAAGGATGTTGGCAACCTTCTCGTGGACCTTCACGTAAGTACCCGATATCTTTCCAGAAAAATGTCTAACTAGAAAAACATCGAGGAAACTAATGCCAACACCAGAATCTTCTGATTAACACGAAAGGAGAAGAAGTATCCTTCTTAAAAGAAAGTTTCGTACAAAAATCATATACAATACAAATAAATAAGAGAACGTCAAAACAGGAATAAACTATAATATAATACGCTAAAGCATTTCATGTTCATACGTACGTTAGAACCTTCCACACTCATTAAAAAATTGGGTGATTAATCTGATGTCGCTAAATAAAAAAAGTCCAAGTTTACCAATTTTTAAAATGAATTGTTCCAAAATCAAATTATGTCGCCCCGGGTACTAAAACAGTACAAATTTAAATAAATACACTTCAAAAAGTGGCATCTGTATTATTGGTTTGAAAATTATTTAGCTGACAATTATTCTTACGGTAAGAAGAAAGATGATAGTTACTGTTTAAAAAAGACTTTAATTGCTGCAATTTTAAATAAATGAAAAAAGAAAGAGATATATTTGTTTTATTTCTTTGAAGAATATTTAGCTGAGAATGACAATTATTTTGGAGCAGAAGAATAAACAGTATTGACCCTGAGGGGTATTAATTCAAAAAGAATATTAATATGAACATTAAATAATACAGATTGATTTAAATATCACCGTGAAATGTCCATGTGGTCCCGCTAATTTTTAGATGATATTATGTAACCAGTAAAGATAAGAAGCATTCAAATGTGTTGCACTGAATTATACAATAAAAAAGAAGTGAAAAACGCTTTGAGCTTTCTCTCGGCCTGAAAAGCCAGTACGACATCAGATCAAACTTATATGGTTTTTCGAATATATCCACAAAAGCTTTTAAAACTTAGTAACAGTAAATGTTTCCATGAAAAGAATAAACTATCAGTGTTGATGTAACGGGAACACGAGTATGAGCTTTAAGTTAGATTCTATAACCAAGAATGGTTGTGGTGCTCACCCTGTGTACAATTGTCTCTTTATGCTGTTATTTTGTTTCTTTACGACATTAGCCCCCGGCCTTCCCCGTTTATACTCGCAGTATCTTGAAGGAGGCGTCAGGAGACAGTTAACCCCAAGGACTTTATTTGCGTTACTTTTTGTTTCTTTCCGATTTTTTGGTTCTTCGAAGGAGTGCCGCCATGCACTGTTTCACCTCGTCTCGTCCTTGCGTGATCTCGTTATCGCATTCGTTATGTCGAGAACTTCAAATAAAACGCATGCAGCTTTAAAAATTGTTTTTAATTTTATCTTTCTTTTCGCCTTATCTTGGCTTTTCGCTGTTTTATATTTTCTGCTTTTTATTACTTGAAATGTTACATGTTCTAATATTTATATCTTTTAATCTTTATCGCCTCAAATTCTTATTATCTTTTACTCGCGAACGCAATTTTCATATTTTCTTCTTTCAGCTTTTTTCCGTCAAATACCTGTTGGGGTTTTATTTCGTGGAAATTTCTTCTTTTTTTTTATTCTAATTTTTCTTCTTCTTCTTTTTCTTCTTCTTCTTCTTCTTCTTCTTTTTCTTTTTCTGCTAATCATTATTTTTTTTATTTTTGTGAATATTATTTTTTCTTCTTCTAACTATTCTTTTTCTTTTTCTTTTTCTTTTTCTTTTTCTTTTTCTTTTTCTTTTTCTTTTTCTTTTTGTTCTTTTTCTTCTTCTTATTATTATTATTATTCTCCTTCATATTATTTTTATTATTCTCCTTCTTGTTACTCTTGTTTTTATTATTTGTACTCACTAGTGAAATTATCAGTGCACCTAAATTGCACTTACTCCTATTTCTTTCACCCAGTTCATAAGTCATACTAGCTACTTTACCCGTTTTCAAAAATTCGCGCCCGTCCTAATATAACACTAGGAGTTCTCACACAAATCATCGTCAGTGATTGCTTACCGACAACAACCAGTGTTGTTGTTGTTATTATTATTATTATTATTATTATTATTATTATTATTATTATTATTGTTGTTGTTGTTATTGTTGTGATTATTATTATGGTTGTAGTTGTTATTATTATTATTGTTTTTGTTGTTGTTATTGCTGTTGTTTTCATTCTCCTAATTCTACATCATTTTATTCTTATTATTATTCTTAATATTCTTCTTCTTCTTCTTCTTCTTCTTCTTCTTCTTATTATTATTATTATTATTATTATTATTATTATTATTCTATTTAAAATATTTTTTGTTATCCTCCTTTCATTATTCTACTTCTTTTTTTAAATGATTATTATTTTTCACGCTTGGAGCTTTACACATTAATTATCAGTGATTGTAAAATGGCAATAACAAGCGCTGAAATTTGGAATATTACTAAATTGATGTCGTTTACATATTGTTAAAATTTCACAGAAATCAGGCATATGAAATTTTCACGAAGGGCATCTAACCCTTTCTGTCTACTTTGCATGAAACTAAACTAAACTAAATATATCCCATATTATACATCCGTACACCAACCAGCTATGTTACAAAATTCATAATGATTGATTAATTAATTTAGGAATGAATCGTATGCATCGTAATATATACACATATACACATACCTAACTAAAGATATATAAAATGATATGTTGCTTTCTAATTTATATCGTGTAAATTAGCTGTAACAGGAAAAATGACTTTTTCTTTAAATGTCCACTAGGACATTAAGAAATATTACGAAGCGAAACGGCATTTACCCTAGGCGAGTTAAGCCGGCTTCCTCCGAGGCAGGAAATTTCTATGAAATAATAAATTAACAGTTACATGTATATCCTGATAAGGGGAAATTACGACATTAGGTTTTGCTATTCTTGCCACATACAGCGACTAGTTTTCTCAATAGGTTACCCAGCTGGTACTGACCAGGCTCTACATTGCTTAACTTCGGTGTGTAAACGCGATTATGCTTTAAGAAGAATTACTCACTTGTTAAATCAACGTAGCCTGAATAGCGCGAGATAAATTATATACACAACTAAGAGAGAGATGGGTGACTGTTCCAGTGAATTATAAATTGCATTCTATTATAATAATTTTCAAACATAACTCAATACCAGAACAAAAATATATTGTAGCATGGATTTTGTGTTATTAAAAAAAGTCTCAATAAAACAAATGTTTGCTTGACTCACATTTAGTATAATAGATTATTATTTAAAAACTATGATTTCGTACAGAAGTAATTACAAGTAAGTCTTTACTGGCAAAAACGTGTGGTGTTCCCTGGAGTCTGAATGACAACAGATTTTCAGTAATCATCACCACATTTTTCAATTAGTGTTGTAACTCGTTTAGTGTTTTCTCAAAACCTGGTTACCATAAATTTCTCGTGGATAACGAATATTACCTTAGTATTTTCCTACACTACGTGTTCCTCCAACGGATACCTTATAGATGCTATCTATGATCGGTCTTTCCACCCGAGACGGAGGGCCTTTCATCCTTAACGACCATTTTGACTAAATAGCGGGAACAGTGTTATGAGCACATAAAATCTGGATCTAGGCGTTCGAACATCTCGATACCACACCAGGTAAGTGGGCATGCTTCGTATTAAATCTCACACTTATGTGGTGTGAGTTGTTTTGTACTTTGAATTTAGAGTCCATTCTCTGGTTGACTAGTATACTTCAGGGGAGATAACTTAGGGGAGATAACGAGGAATACATTCGGAATATACTAAGCCGACAATGTCATGGGCAAAACCTTATTATAAATATAATTCACTTCGCCAATGTAACCACTAGTACATTAAATGTACACATCTTTTATGCATGTCATTGTTGAGTGTGCATGTTTTGCGATGTAATCTGCATGCGAGAGTAGATGTCAAAAATACATGCACTTACACAATCCAAAGGTATCGTATTAATCATTTACAAAGTAGTATAACATCTCATATACGCAAGGGGTTATATTGTAACGTTTCGAGGCAGGGCGCGAGTTGAGAATCCGAATCGCCGGCAGACGGGGTTGAAGACCAAATATAAGAAACAAAGAATTATTTTGGAAACAAACCAAGAAAGCGAAAAACATTCCTATTGTATGGCATGAGTAGGTCAAAACAACACGATCAGCAAAGGACATAGGTCCGCTGTTGACCTCAGAGGTGAGATCGAATGCCGTAACAAAACGTTTCTTAAATTGTGCGCGGTAGATTCCGACGGCAGAAAACGATCTAGCAAATTGCCGACATGTATAGAAATGGAAGGAGTCAGTGTGGTAACTATTTAAACCAGAGATGTGTTTGCTTGTTTGTGAATGCATTTAACTGTTTAATAAAAACATCGGTTATAAACCAAATAAAAAATCTCTCTCGCTGATATTTTTCTTTCAGATCAAGGGGAACAACTCTTAAAAAACAAAGATTAAATTAGGTTAACTCCCTTAAATATCATCGTTACGATTACACAGACTGGCAGTACAAACTAGTCCAATTGTGTAAAATTATTTTGAAATATAATTGCTGTGTGCTAGAAATACAAATTTGAAATTATAAGGTTGGTGACCTCTAGTTTTCTGCTTACCACTGAAGCAAGATTAGGCATGAAAAATATATATAGTAAAAATGGCTATGGAAATGATATAGAGACACAATCATTGATTAACTCGGCTTTAATATATTAATCCCCCCTCTCTCTCCATATATATATATATATATATATATATATATATATATATATATATATTAGTCAAGCTCCGTAAACTTTAGCACATGAAGAGAGATTAAATTGAAGATTCAAATTTAGCCACTTTCCAAGTTCTCTCCACTTGAGTAGATAGGAACACCATCTGGGTCTCATTATGTGTGTTTACAAATAAAATACAAGACTTGGTAAAAAGCTAGGGTTCAAAGTACTTAGATCCTGGATTCGAATTATCTAACCGGTCGTACGGTAACGTCATCTCTACAGACAAGGGTTAAGTTACATGAAACATATATATGTCTATGGATAGTAAAATAAAAATGATTTCTTAAAAAAATAATTATATATATATATATATATATATATATATATATATATATATATATATATATGAATGTATAGTAGAACAATAGCTGTCCCAAGGTGGGTAGACTTAATTACTAGAACAAAACAGTTTTTAACTTTTGTGTGCCCTTACGAAGATTATAATCAAGGTACAATGATACTAAACCTGTTGTCTAAAACGCTTATTTGAATGTTCATCAAAATCCATTAGATAATTTTGATTCTAAGAAATATATATCATTAAAGGTTTAAGCTTAAAGCGCCTTAATAATAAAATGATGTTCAGGGAATATTGCTTAATTAGTGTCTACTGACTATGAATCATAGGTTAAGAGGAATTTGAAATATTTCTATTTTCAAATGGTTGACTGTGCCTATGTTATGCCCCTAAAAACCCTTTAAAATACTCAAAATCTGAAATCTAGTAATTATTGATTAATTGATGTCTGGTATCTATTGCTACAATTTGACGTCTAGCAGCTGTGTTCTAACTTTCATAATGATCGGTTCATTAATTTCGTAGTGAATCGTTTACATAGAAATGCATGAACAGATAAACATATTTAACTTCATAAATATGTGTGTAAGCGTGTGTGTATGGAGAGAGAGAGAGAGAGAGAGAGAGAAAGAAAGAGAGAGAGAGAGAAAGAGAGAGAGAGAGAAAGAGAGAGAGAGAGAGAGAAAGAGAAAGAGAAAGAGAGAGAGAGAGAGAAAGAGAAAGAGAGAGAGAGAAAGAGAGAGAGAGCGTAAAAGCGATGAAGAGATAGATAGGGGTCACACGCGTTAAATATAATATAAACATATTATAATTACTAATGGAATACCCATTATTCCGTCGGATTCTGCAATAGAATTTAAAAGGCTTCAGTTCCCAGTTAAATTGTGTTTTGCCATGACAATTAACAAGTCCCAAGGACAATCATTGGCAGTGGTTGGTCTAAACTTGACTTCACCTTGCTTTAGCCATGGGCAGTTTTATGTAGGATGTTCAAGGGTAGGCTCTTCACAATGTCTATACATATTGGCACCAGAAAGTAAAACATCAATCGTATTTTAATTATTTTAATTACTTCCAGTGAAATGATTTATTTTCTGAATCTATTTATTTAACTTAAAAATTAAAATCAGGCTGTTATATTTCCCCGGGCAACGCCGGGACACGGGTCCTGCTAGTATAATATAAACATATTATAATTACTCACAAACTTAGGGTGTAGAAAATCTACTACGATAAAAAAATGTCAGACATGATTCGAAATCGTTCCAATGATTAAGGGCCCTAGACAACCATTATAATGTTTCAAAGGCTTTGTAAAACGAAGAATGGCTATCATAGCCTCCCCCACTTTTTCACTGACGTAATAGCATAACAACGACACTTATACACATACAAAAAGCATTTCTAGAAAAATAATTTCGAATGTGAATTCCACTGACGTCATTACTTTGGAGATAACGCCATCAGTTATATCCAGGTGTTGAAATGTAATACTTTTGAACTATGTTAACTTTATGGTTCACTTTAACTACATACAAATATTTCAAAAATCAATTATATACGAATTTTTTACTGTACTTTTTTAGAAATAAATTGAATCTAATGGAAAAATGTGAATCTATCGTTTGATATGAAACACATTTTTGTCTATTAGATTAAATGTATTTACCAAAATATACAGCAAAGAAGTTCTCATATCATGATAATTGCTTTTAAGCTTTGATTTCATTAATATAGTTAGGTTATAATAGGTTTTAAACACTTGCCTGACTTGTTACGCTAAATAGCTGTGATACAGGAATACAGCGAAACTATCTCTTATCGGATGACTACTATCTATATATCTATCTATCTATATATCTATCTATCTATATATATATATATATATATATATATCTCCCTATCTATATCTATCTATCTATCTATATCTATCTATCTATCTATCTATCTATCTATCTCTATCTATCTATCTATCTATCTATCTATCTATATCTATCTATCTATCTACCTATATCCCTCTATCTATCTATATATATCCATCCATCTATCTATTTATCTATTTATCTAGAAAATAGAACGAAAGACACGAACGCACAGGAAGGCACTGCAGTTGGAAATGCCCCTACCCCACGATCGTACATTGTGAAAACAGACGACAACAGAGGATACATCCGACGCAACCGCCGACATATCGTACCAAGACCACCTCCCAATAGGGAGACAAAGGAAGTGGAAAGTCCTGAAAATACCCAAACCTCAATAAATGAAAGTGAGGAAATTATGCATCAACCGACCACTCCTCCAGACCACATAACAACTAGGTCCGGAAGATTGTCAAGACCACCTACCAGACTGGACATTTAAATGAATAAATAAAATAAAAATAACTACTAAAAGGGGAGAGGTTACAATATGTTTTAACCAAACAACTGTTAAAATGAATTTTTTTGCTGGTAAATACTAATATGATCATGAGAATCCGTTTATCTATAGACAAATGCTCCAAATTTATGTATTAATATCTGGCTGAGTTTTGCAAGATTCGAAACAGCGACCATATTGTCAAGAGTCTGGAATTTTTCCTGTGGGCCATAAAGCTTAGCTGATATATGTAAGAATGTTGTGTCGTTTAATTTATTGAAAGCATTTGTTTATTTTTTGCGATAATGATAGCTGTTATTGAAGGTTAATACAGGGTGGGCAAAAATAAGGGTCCTATTTTTAAAAATTCATAACTTTTTTATTTATTGATTTAAAAAATCTTTTTTTTAGAATAAGTAAAGGACCCCTTCCGAAGCAAGCATGAGCCGTATTAGCCCTAAGGAACGTACCCTCATTTAGAAAACATTATTTTTGCTTAAAAAACTCAAAACAGTGTAAAAAACAATACTTTAGTTTTCGTAAGTTTTAAGAAGTGTTTTTCGGCTAAAATTTGTTTCGTTTATTTCAAAAAATCTCGGAAGGGTCAGTCTACACACACATAAAGTTTGGTGAGTTTAACTTTTATTTTGTGGAAGTTATTCAAATTCAAGTTATTCAAATTTAAAGATAGGACCCTTATTTTGGCCCACCCTGTATATATAAAGTTAACTTCGTAAGTGATAAAAATGTCCTTCCTTTACATGTAGTATATTATATGCATTGCACCGCCACCATTATAGGACGTATTTATTTATTTATAAAAGTAATCCAAGGGCACATGTGTGTCGCGGTCCACCTATCTTCAGCGTGGCTGACTTTGATAAGACTCGAACCAACGGCTACATTGTTAATAGTGTCCAATGTTATCTGTGCTCTCTCTTTCATATATATATATATATATATATATATATATATATATATATATATATAGTAAGCAATGAAAATATATATGGCAATCAAGCTACACAGAGGCTCCCGTGTTTCATCCCCGGGGGGGGGGGGGGGGGGGGGAATCGTCAGGCCCTGACGATTCCCCCCGGGGATGAAACACGGTAGCCTCTGTGTACCTTGATTGCCATATATATTTTCATTGCTTACTACCTAGCTCTACTTACGTATCGAGCACTGTTGAAGTAAATACTGAAAACTGACACATAAAAAATTATATCTCCTTATTATATTTTATGTGGATACACGAAGTACTAATATATATATATATATATATATATATATATATATATATATATATATATATATATATATATATATAACCGCTGTGTGTCGAACTTGCAGAGAAAACATTATCTTCACTAGATTTCTAAGTCGGTTTTGTACCCTGTCAAGTCAGGAAACAAGTGCTCAATGCGGTACCTCTCCAGATGTGACAGCAGTATTTCATTTTAGTGTCGTATCTGAATCATACGACTCATATAAGAAGAAACTGGCATCTTGAGTTAGGTACTTCATGGAGCGGTAAACTGATCTAATACTTTTTTAGCGACCTTAGCTACAGACTGGATATACGAGTTCAGCCACGGGTTTTTAAACCCACCTAATAGACTGGTATTGTCCTGGCCTTTGGGTCTGGATTTACGCCGGTCTATTGGGGGTTGTCTGGTCCTGTGCAGTTCTAGGAGGTGCACCCTCCCAGGCTTCGCCTCCCCTCTTTGGGGAGGAGTAAGTTTATTGCTTACTGCCTGAGGCGCCCTATCGGGAATGCCGACGGGGCTGCCCAGGCAATTTTTAAATGGCCAGAGTGCTCACCTCTCGAGCGCTGGCTTATCTAATCCCACTTTCCCGACCTTGTGTCACATCTTACCTTGTGGGAGGTAGATAAATAAAACAGACTGGATATACGTCTTCCATTAATGATCTGTAGTGAAACGTTGTTGATTCTTCAAGACTTATCAAGTTAGAAACGTCTTTCTATTCGACATTTCATAGGATTATAAAATAGCTGACCTATGTACAAAGAAACAGAAATGCATTCTGATAGATTTAATCGCGTAAGTAAATTATGTTTTTAAATATCATTTTTAAACTTGTGTTTTAGTTTACGTCCTTCTATTTTTAGTTAAAAATAATCGATAAAAATGAATAAAGAATAAGAATGTGTCAGCCACGTACAGGCAAGAAATTCACAAACATCTACACGAGAAGTGGAGAGATAATTAAAATTAATATAAGCATATACGGGAAGCTATTATTCGACATTGTCCGGGTGTTGACTATGTTGAACACATATAATAACTTCCATGCATGGTATATACTGGAAAAGCAGGCAGTTCCAATAATTTACTATGGTTTTCCATATAATATCTGATTGTAATTATTGTTTGTGTCCTTATTATATACCGTCGCAAACTATTATCAGAAAAGTTGATAAATTTGGGATTAACAAAGATTGTATAAGGATTTAGTGTAGACAAGGAGTGTAAATTTAAATTTCATCCTTCGACGATTCCAAATCTGTTGGTAGTTTTTCCCTAGTTTTCTTATTGAGAAACTAGTGTTAAAAACTAAAAACCGGGTCTGTACAAAATAAGATTATTAATATATATTTCAACGTAAGAATTAAAGAGTAATTACAGTTAAATCTGCCAATTAGAAGGTTAGTTAGACTAAGTTTCCGGTAGTCTTACGTGGAGAATGGGCAGGAGAGATGTTTCTCTTTCAACTGAAGTTGCAGAGCAAGCGGTTGGTTTTTTGCTACGGGGATAGCCGTTTTGTGTTTTATGCATATACATGTATGTTCTGAAGAAGAAAAAACCTCCAGAATCTATATAATATCTGATTGTAATCATTTTGTGTGTCCTTATTATATACCGTCGCAAACAATAATCAGAAGAGTTGATATATTTGGGATTAACAAAGATTTAGTAAGGATTAAGTGGAGACAAGGAGTGCAAATTTAAATTTCATCCTTCGACGATTCCAAATCTGTTGGTAGTTTTTCTCTAGTTTTCTGTCAAAAAAATAAGATTATTAATATATATTTCAACGTAAGGGTTAAAAAGTAACTACAGTTAAATCTGCCAAATAGTAGTTGAGTTAGGCTAAGTTTCCGGTAGTCTTGCGTTATGAGCAGGAGAGAGTTTTTTCTTTCAACTGAGTTGCAGAATCAGTGGTCGTTTTGTGTTTTATGCGTATACATGTATGTTCTTAAGAAGTAACTACAGTTAAATCTGCCAAATAGAAGTTGAGTTAGGCTAAGTTTCTGGTAGTCTTGCGTTATGAGAAGGAGAGAGTTTTCTCTTTCAACTGAGTTACAGAATCAGTGGGCGTTTTGTGTTTTATGCGTTTACATGTATGTTCTTAAGAAGCAACTACAGTTAAATCATGCTTAATAGAAGTTTAGTTAGGCTAAGTTTCCGGTAGTCTTGCGTTATGAGCAGGAGAGAGTTTTCTCTTTCAACTGAGTTACAGAATCAGTAGGCGTTTTGTGTTTTATGCGTTTACATGTATTGTCTTAAGAAGTAACTACAGTTAAATTATGCTTAATAGAAGTTGAGTTAGGCTAAGTTTCCGGTAGCCTTGCGTTATGAGCAGGAGAGAGTTTTCTCTTTCAACTGAGTTGCAGAATCAGTGGGCGTTTTGTGTTTTATGCGTATACATGTATATTCTTAAGAAGTAACTACAGTTAAATCTGCCAAATAGAAGTTGAGTTAGGCTAAGTTTCCGGTAGTCTTGCGTTATAAGCAGGAGAGAGTTTTCTCTTTCAACTGAGTTACAGAATCAGTGGGCGTTTTGTGTTTTTATGCGTATACATGTATATTCTTAAGAAGTAACTACAGTTAAATCTGCCAAATAGAAGTTGAGTTAGGCTAAGTTTCCGGTAGTCTTGCGTTATAAGCAGGAGAGAGTTTTCTCGTTCAACTGAGTTACAGAATCAGTGGGCGTTTTGTGTTTTATGCGTATACATGTATGTTCTTAAGAAGTAACTACAGTTAAATCTGCCAAATAGGAGTTTAGTTAGGCTAAGTTTCCGGAAGTCTTGTATGTTCTTAAGAAGGAAAAAAAAACCTCCAGATTGTTTACACTGAATTTAATTCGT
Source organism: Sepiola atlantica (assembly GCA_963556195.1). Lineage (NCBI taxonomy): Eukaryota > Metazoa > Mollusca > Cephalopoda > Sepiida > Sepiolidae > Sepiola > Sepiola atlantica. Next base: position 16,467,593 of record OY744553.1, on the reverse strand, counting down.
CGTAGTTTCTTTATTAATAAGGTTTATTAAAGCATTTATTGAGAAGAAGTAAAAGAAGAAAAAAGACGACGTAAAAGATAGATAAACGAGAAATAGAAACTGTTACTGTCACATCATCAAAGCAATACGACCAGTCAATTCGGCTGACAAAGCAAACACATCGTAGAGAAAACTCGAGTCATGCTACAGATTGCATGTCGCCTAGGCGAACACACACATATAGAAATATCCATGTTTCTCATTTTGTGTTTCTATTTCATTTGTTCTGCCCGTGACAGCATCTGTTGATAGGGTCATCAATCGCAGCTTGAAGGCATAAAATCATCTTTTGTAACAGGAGTGAATGGATGAAAGGATGAAAATAATTAAAAAAAGTTAGGAACGCATAATTATATTCTCGTTCTGAAGAGCGGGTATGACATTAATTGGCGTTGAGATTTCAGTGGCACTTGTCCAGCAGGTCCTATTTAAATGAAAGGAACATCCATACAAACCTAGCATTGCAGAGTTGAAGAATAATAAATACATCTCTCTACTCTTCTCACCGTAGTTGTTTTTCCAATGCCTTATGTTAATTTCTAAACAGTGCAAACGTGATTTCTCAACATTATACAGTGTATACATATATAATTGATAGCCTGTTTGTATGTGTATGTGTATGTGATGGTTGAGTATTCCCTACAGAAATAAAGGCGAAATAATCTACATCGTATCTAAAAGTGTATTTTGTGTAAAAGTACATTTCAATGTGAAATTTACAAATGTGAAGTTTTCCCGAATCTTTAAGTGCACATCTATAAATGATATGAGGCTCTTACACTATTTTACATTTAAAATATACTATATTTCTATAAGTTTTATATCATATGTATAAAATAATTTTGGGAAGACAATGGAAGTGGTCTCGAATCTTTAAGTGCCTTCTTAACCTAGAAGGGCGATTGATGCCGATTCCGCTTTAAAACTTCAAATATATTCCATTTTATAAAACGTATATCATATGTATAAAATTGTTTGAGGAAGACAATGGAAGTGGTCCATCATCCCTACCTTACCCTCTATGTGTCGAATAGCTACGTGCTTTTCCCTCTAAAGAAAACCATGGAGATAGAACTCCTTTAGAATTTCCAATAAGAATATCTAATTTTAATTTAATTTTAAACATCTATATAATAAACTTATTCGTAGAGGTTTACAACATTTCAGCTTCTTTCGACTATATTAGGAGCGAAACGGAGAAAGGAGATCAGTAAAAACAAAGAAAGTAATATGGTGGTATGATCATAGTCAGAGTACTCTTTCACATAGTAGTGATCCTCACATAATCCCGAGCAACGTCTTGTCTTCCTGCAAATGTATTTTTAAACTAATATAAATATAATTTACGCCAACATGAGCTACAGGGTGGGCAAAAATAAGTGTCTTATTTTAAAAAATTCATAACTTTTTTATTTATTGATTTAAAAAAATTTTTTTTTTAGAATAAGAAAAGGACCCCTTCCGAAGCAAGCATGAGCCGTATTAGCCCTAAGGAACGTACCCTCATTTAGAAAACATTATTTTTGCTTAAAAAACTCAAAACAGTGTAAAAAACAATACTTTAGTTTTTGTAAGTTTTAAGAAGTGTTTTTCGGCTAAAATTTGTTTTGTTTATTTCAAAAAATCTCGGAAGGGTCAGTCTACACACACATAAAGTTTGGTGAGTTTAACTTTTATTTTGTGGAAGTTATTCAAATTCAAGTTATTCAAATTTAAAGATAGGACACTTATTTTGGCCCACCCTGTATATGAGATATGCGGTTTTCCTCATGCATGCGTGAATCAAATTCGGTACGCGCGTTCATTGCGAACGAAGAAATGTTAATAAGCTCATGGTGTAGCTTGATTAATGATGTAAAAAAAACGATTACAAAATTATTAGTTTTAATGTAATAATGAAAAAAAAGAAGAATATTCGGTAAAAGTGTTACGTTATAAAATACGCATTTGTTACGTTAGCTCCTTTAAATCAAACTTCTCAAAATCTAAAAGTTTGGAAGCGTTTTCAAACTTTTTCGTTAAGGCATTTTTAAGCTTTTAAATTGACAGTCCTCCTTTATAGTATTTTTACTCCCTTATCGCGTGGGCTGATGTGGTTGTGGGGTCTCTTTTAACGTGTGGGTGGACATTTATGCGTGTGTGCGTTTCTTTTAAAATGGATCCCATCGATAATACGATGATATAAACTTCACGCAACTTTTTTCTACTCTATTTTAATCGTGTGTGTATGTGTATTTTCTAAAACTCTCTTTTAAAACAATCGTTCACAATTGACCTGCCATTCTTCTTAATCTTCTTCGTCCTGCACTTCTCCGTCTGGACGTGATCTTCGTCTTCGTGGTTGTCTAGCTTCGTTCCGTGGGTTTTCTTAAGAACTCCTTACCTTTTTCTTCGTCTTGTGGCTCTCTTGGTCATATTGCGTGGGGCATTGGTTCTCTGGGAATCAAAACTCTTTGATACGACAAAGGAAGGAACTCAGAAGACATGTTAAGAGGGTTATGGAAAATTCGTTTATTGGTCTTTTCTGATAATGTCTGAAAGAGATTCGCTATCTCTCAGTTGCTTGTTTCTCAGTTTCTTTATTTAATTACTCTTCGTGAATAGATAGGGAATATGGATGGAGTCGTTTATTTTCGTCTCATTTGAGACCCACATTTACAAGTTCAGACTATTATTTCAGATATTCGCGCTCTTCATCTTCTATCCCAGACTCAGTCTTTGGACATGTTCTCGCTTCAGCTCCAATGTGCGGACTCTTTTTTTAAAATTTACTCGCCTCGAACTCCCATGGCGGACTCTATTCTCGATTCTCGTTTAAACTTACAATTTCCAGATCATTATTTTTGGGCACACGCTCTCCATGAGTTCCACAGCTCCTCTAGTTTAAAAAAAAACAAGTGACGTCACAGACATTTGTCTCGTGTCACCCAATCAGATAAGTGTACTCGCTGTAACTTTTTGCTTTATCTTTGTTTTGCTTGATCTTTGTTGGCCCCAAATGTTTGATGTCGGCCAAATCTTGTCAATTTATCATGATTTTGGCAAAGTCACTCACTCATGAGAGCCAAATTCACCCTTTCCAAAACACGTCATCTCAACCTGCACTTAATTCGCAGATTCCACCTAGGTCACAATTCATACTAGCTAACTTAAGCGTTCTTAAAATTATTGGGCCCCTTCATAATCCAACAAAAGCATTTTTTTTTAAATAGATGCGTAGATAACATGATATTTATGAAATATATTAAAGGTAATAACTTGAAAATCTAAACCCCTTCAAATATCTACCCCATTAAGTGAAATAAACGAACAGCGATCTCAATATCGTTGTTCTTACTTATTTTGCACGAAATAAGCAACCATTTGTAAACGGAGCTTACGTGAACGAACAACACAGACACACACACACACTCACGCTTACACATACACACATATATATATACATATACATATATATATATATATATACACATATATATATACATATATATATATACAGGGTGGGCAAAAATAAGGGTCCTATTTTTAAAAATTCATAACTTTTTTATTTATTGAATTTTTTTTTTTTTGAATAAGTAAAGGACCCCTTCCGAAGCAAGCATGAGACTATTAGCCCTAAGGAACGTACCCTCATTTAGAAAACATTATTTTTGCTTAAAAAACTCAAAACAGTGTAAAAAAACAATACTTTAGTTTTTGTAAGTTTTAAGAAGTGTTTTTCGGCTAAAATTTGTTTTGTTTATTGCAAAAAATCTCGGAAGGGTCAGTCTACATACACATAAAGTTTGGTGAGTTTAACTTTTATTTTGTGGAAGTTATTCAAATTCAAGTTATTCAAATTTAAAGATAAGACCCTTATTTTGGCCCACCCTGTATATATATATACATATATATATACATATATATATATATATATACATATATATATATATACATATATATATATACATATATATACATATATATACATATATATACATATATATATACCTATATATATATATATATATACATATATATATATATATATATATATATATATAAGAAGGAATAGGTAAAATAAATACCTTTTGAAGCATTAAGATGCGATATCAATTTTTTTTATAAAAAGAAAAATAATAAATCGAAACCGATTTAAAAAAAAAAAATTTTTTAATTAAAAGTAGCATTTTTTTTTTGTTAGTTTAAAGTGATACAGATATTTCGCCAAAACCTGACATCCTCGGTGTGTAATATATCCTGATGTCATCGGATTTGTATTTTTTATCTCTTTACCGGCTTGTTGTTATACAGCCGGGCCAAATGGGCAAAATGTTGTTCATGCTTTTTTTTAAAAAAAATATGAACCTTAAACACTTATACAAATTACGTGCTGCATTCACGTTCTTCATATTTGATGATGGGAAACAACATCTTGCCCATTTGGCCCGGCTGTATAACAACAAGCCGGTAAAGAGATAAAAAATACAAATCCGATGACATCAGAATATATTACACACCGAGGATGCCAGGTTATGGCGAAATATCTGTATCACTTTAAACTAACAAAAAAAAATGCCAATTTTAATAAAAAAAAAATTTTTTTAAATCGGTTTCGATTAATTATTTTTCTTTTTTATAAAAAAAATTGATATCGCATCTTAATGCTTCAACAGGTATTTATTTTACCTATTCCTTCTTAAATTTAACAATAGATGCTTTTAAAAAAATATGAACCTTAAACACTTATATATATATATATATATATATATATATATATATATATATATATATATATATATATATATATATATATATTCTTGGTAGTTTAAGTTTGTAAAATAAACAAATAGATAACTGTCAAGTAGTTTACAATATTTATATAGAAGCATTGTGATATAACTTACAAACAGCACCTGTCTCGTAGTCAAGTAGTTATAAACGCTGATTATGAACTAGATGTACGTAGGTCTGATCCAGCCTTGAAATGGTACTAGTCTAGCCGCAGTGAATAGCTGTGTATATAGTGAAACAGTTTGTTTGTGAATTACTATATATATATATATATATATATATATATATATATACGTATATATATATATATATATATATACGTATATATATATATATATATATGTATATATATATATTGTGAATTACTATATATATATACGTATATATATATATATATGTATATATATATATATATATATGTGTTTGTCACAACCACAAGCATTATTTATTTCACTTTGTTTTCATTCGAACATTTATAAACACTAACATATGTGTAAATACATAGTTTTGCATAACAAAAATAATAAGTCTTTTAACTTCTATATTTTCTTTATTGATAATATAAAAGTTTTATGTTTGTATTTTTTGCTATTTGATATAAATCTGAAAATTAAATGGTAACACACACACACATATATATATATATATAAATATATATATATTATTTGAAATTCACTCAATTTCAAACTGTGTCTAAATAATATAAAAATGTCACATCTTTAAAGCACTCTACAAACACACAAAATATTGATGTTCAGTTAATAAAATATGCATACAATTAGCACACAACCATACAAAAGGAGATAAGCACATCGGTTTTTCTTCATCTTTGTTTGTTTTGAAATTCGGAGCCTCGTTTTCAAATATTGCTGAGGCACAACCGTTTCTTAATCAATTAAATTATTCATAATGAGATTAAAATTTTAATACAGCTTAGAAGCGCCGTTGAAACAATAACTTCAGAATAAGCCAACCTTACGCGAGATGTTGTTAAACAACTGAAATATTTATAAAATCCTTTTTCATCCAAATTTTCGGTTTTCAAAACCTTATTCATTGTACAGACAATATTTTCTTTTTTTTTCTTTCCTTCTTTTTTTAATAGTCTCAGTCTTACGGCTTGGCCGGGGATCAATCTTCAAGTGTTATGAAGATACTGTTTAGTATGTCCGATCTGTAGTGGAACGCACTGAAACGCGCGTGCATGATAATGAAATTTGTTTTTCGGACAATATACGAATGGTAGGTTCAAATTTAACTTAAGAATATATCCTGATGGTTAATGAGTGATAGCCCAAAATTAATAATATGGCGTTATATCCCTTTGATTATCTCTTCCTATTTTCAATCAATTTACGGGAACTAAGACTCGAAAAATAGATTGAGCAAATCGTATGAGAGTTTACATTTACGTAATTAATCATTTGCCATTAGCTTTAAGGCATAGCTCATTAGGTAAAACTAATTCGAGCCACGGCAATTGCAATGTTTACATTGAGATATATTTTATATTCTGTCAGTGTCGCATGATAGCGTATTGGTTAGAAGCGCCGACCGAGTTTCAATCCTGGCTTGAGGCACTAACTGGTGTAGCCGCACTGATGAGCTGTGAAACAGCGAAACAGTCTGTATGTGGATGACTATATATATATATATATATATATATATATATATATATATATATATATATATATAAAATTCATATTAATTATTTCAATAAATTTTTCGTTTTAATTATCTATAAAGATATATATGTTTTGATGTTACCAAAACCTTATCAATATGGATGACGTAATTGTAGAGTCTGTTGGACGAGTCAAACTCCGGGTGTGAGAATTTTTAGCACTACCTTCTTCCCGTGACAACCACACTTTTAAATGCGAGAGCGAAAGTCTTGTATTTTATCTGTAAACACAAGTAATGAAACCCAGACAGTTTTAGCATCGACCTAATATGCGAGAACTCGCAACATGGCTCAATTTGAATCTTCAATTTCATCTCTCATAAATTGATCGACTTCACGGAGCTATATAATTATTTAATTTAATAAATATACCTTAATATCTACACACATACATACATACCGAGCTTGACGGAGCTTAATAATTATTTTAATATATATATATATATATATATATATATATATATATATATATATATATATATATATATATATATATGAGAAAGTAAGACGAGGGAGGAAGAGGGGGTATATATATATAGATATGTATTATGTATGATACGAATCTTGCTGTTTCTGTTTACATATTTTTTACACCACAAATCACTTAATCCTCGTCATCACAGATTATTAATCAGTCATGTGTCGTGAGGGAGTTGACGTTTGTCAGCTATCAAATTGATATCAAAATGGAATGAAGCTTAATCACGAAAGGAACATTGTGAGGAGTTAACAATTATTCCCCCCCCCCCAAAAAAAAATGACAAAGAATATGTTGTGTGGATCAGCGGATGTTTATGTTGATGCTGGGTAACTATTTAATTTTTTAATATAGTAGTATTATGTTTAAGGCCAAAGGGTCACTGGACTCTTGGTGAGGATTATTGTCATTCAAATTATAGAAAAGGCCAGCGCTTATTATCAGCGAAAAATCTATGGTAAACATCTAATACGATAACGCATAACGATTTGCAATATTTTCTGAAATATGCTGAGAGTGCTAGCTATCTGGGGAGACTTGCTGTGACTCAGGCTTCGGAAACAGCACTTGTTATTACCAGTCAGCTATTGTAATGACCTGTGTGGAAATTCTTAGTGAGAAGAATAAAAAAGTAAGAAGAATCAAAAAAAGAAAAAAGAATCAAAAAGAGAAGGCAAAGAAGAAAGAGACTCAATTTATCTCATCCCGCTTCCTAAAAAAATATTACATCAGCATCAGGTCATCAAGGATAGAAAGACGAAGGGTGGATAGTCATTGATGGATATAGGGAATACTGGAGTTCTAAAAAAGATAATTGATACTCAGGTTCCAAAGAAAACAAACGGCCGATGCCAGTGAGAAATCAATAGTAAACGGCCGTTGTGAAAACCCAATTTTTTTATAACTACTGAAAGAAGCATGGAGAAATAGAAACTGTTGTAACATGTGGTTTTATTGGGGGTCTGAGTGATAACTCAGACTCCCAATAAAACCACATGTTCTTGCCGAGAGCTGTGAGAATATATTATGAGTAAATATTAGTATTACTATTATTACTACTATATATTATAAAAAGTATTACATTAATAATAACATGATCTTATTTTCTACCCCTTTTCACCTTCTACCACATTCTCTTCGTCATACCCGTCATACCCTCTTCCTCCTCTGACTTTTCAACTGGAAGTGATTTCTTCCCAAGAAATATACGTATGGGAATATAAACAAAATAAAAGGTTAATAATAATTAATCTTTAATATATTTGACTACATTTCGACAACTAAATCTAATGATACACATGCTTATAATAAAAATAGCAATATCAGTTTGGGAGAAGCTGTACCTAAAAAATGTGGTCTACAATAACGCGTCTATGGCAATTGCGATTCTCTTGTCCCTGCCTGACGACCAAAAGTAAAATCATTCATTTAAAAATAATTCTTGATTTATTCTTGGCGTTTTTCAATGGCTTTAAATCTTCTTGTGATCTTAATTGACAGTGAACATTTTCGATATGGAATCACTGTCTGCCATAGCAACCACAAACACCATAGCCCAAGAACAGATTCTTAATAAAAGATACATTGTAATTGAAGCAAGAGTTTCATTGCAGGCTCTCTATATGGGCCCCTAGGCCAGCTTGAAATTAAAGGCCGAAAAAGAGTCGCAGTTATCAAACGTCTTATAATGATAACTGAACAATATTCAATGCGGCTCTTGACAAAAAATTCACATGATGATATAATAAGTATTCACTATATAGTTATCTCTGCAATAAGAAAATCTGTTTTTCGATAAGTGCACGTTTTCACACAACGAATACGTGAGACAGTCAGCCGTTAAATGACACGTTCATTTTTTTAAAATTAAACTACTCAGTTTATTAAATTAACATGCAATTCACATAATAGGGTCTCAGACCAGTGAGGGCGTAGATACGAAGAAAAGTCATCGATGAGAAAGCCCCAGAACGGTGTGTATTCTCCTTTGATGACCTGAGATCATTTAGAGGTCAAAATGAAATATTCTACGAGTAGAAACATCGCGGAAACATGATTATATACAGGTCCATGAGATCAGCTGCTTATTCCAAAAACAATTTCTTTTGTTTTCTGTTCACTTCATAGCGAGTGTCTGCTACTGTTTCAGTAGTATATTTCATTCTGCCGAGTTTATTCAGCCGATTTCGTTTTTCGTGCATAACAACAAGGATATCGTGGTGTAAAAATAGGGACTTGTTAAAGTGCACAAACTTGTAAAACCTGATTTTAAGACATCTTTGACGAGTCTGATCACAGCCTAATATTCTGGGAATGTTGTGCTCTATTATCCGTTGTCCAACGTCACTTCCGCTATGTTATCGTTCCCAATCAAGCGATGTAATACAATCTATCTACGAACGTTATTTACTAGTGTTTGATAGTGTGTGTATTCTGATTTAAAATATAAAGGATAATGAACTGTTTTTTATTGTGAGATAATAAGAGAATCTTAGCAGCTGAAAAGCGAATGAGGTGTTTTGCATGTCGTTCCAATCAACCACAGGAAATAGGAGCAGTGGTAGATGGTGTACTGTTTAAACACGCATGCATACGTGTGTTATCTAATTTGCATGTCTGGCAACCAACTGACATAGATAAAGAACTGATTGAAAGCAACCAGGCAGTTAGTATTTTGGAGAGAAGAAGAAAGAAACTGTTGTTTCCGGAGTTGCAGCAAAAGTAATGTCAGCGTTTGAAGAACAGGAATTCTCTTTGAAGTTTCGATTGCTAGTGCGATCTTTTATTCTAACAGTCAGTTGATTACAAGTACGTACCAATATATTACAAATAATTTGATGTGATGGAGTAAATATGTTTCGAACGAAAGGCCACAAGATAAGTAAAACACGTATTAGAGCAAACTCTACAACAATGATAATCCATGGTCTTATTATTCTTAACGTTCCTGAAGACTTATAAGTCGATGACACTTCATACTGTGAAGAGGAATGAATATTTTGAACTATCACTTATGAAATGACGATGGCCCGTCTCGCTTCGCTTGTATAAGAAATTCCTCAGTTCCCAGTACGCTAATCGATTAATTACTCGTTACTCTCGCTTTTACTCTTTCGTCTACGTCTACGTCATCTATGTATGCCACTTTTAAACTATTGATCCTCTTCCATTCTATTAAAACTTTCTCGTTATATGAAATGGCTTCCTTGTCGAATTTTATAATTATTACAGCTGCAGTGGCCTACTTATATAATATTTAGACTAAAATCTAATTATAACAGTACGCAGCTTAATATACGACATAAATACACGTTCTCTCCCCTTACTTCAAACTTTATATGTTTTCCCAACCAAAATATACAGATTCACATGAAACCAATATCGTTTTGCTCATTTTTTTAGAAGAATACGATTCATAATTTTCAACCTTGTTAAAATGTTTGGCTTGTGCTCGAGAGTAGTTCCATTCTTATACATCTATGCCGTTTGGATTCGATTGAGTACCTAGAATGAAAACTTTTTTTTTTTACCAAGGCTACATCTTAAACCTTTGGCAATGTATTTCTGTGCAATGCCATTCAACGCCGTTTACCGTTACTGGTTTCGAATTTGAGCTTTAAATAATTTGAAAATAAAAACGGTTACAAAATATTATCAGGTGTCTTATCTTGTTAGAAACAGAGGGGGCCGCATCAATAGTTCACTAGATAATGTGACGTATTAGAAATTTTAAAATTCTATTTGTTTTTTACGTTTTATTTTGTTTGAATGAATATCAATTTATTTCAGTTTATTTAATCTTGAATCAGAGATTTGTGTAAAGGTCGTCATATTTCAAGGTTTAAACATGTTCAAATACGTATGATTGGGATTGTGTTTCCCTAGATATTCATGATGTGAATTGGTCGGCGAAAGTCTCAAGCTGAACTGGATATTCTTTCTAAATTCAACAGCAGACACTTTCCGTCTTTTATACATAACACTGATACGGCCAATTCCTGAGTATTCAACCAACAAACGAATCCTTAACTGCCAAAATATATCGTGCACATGGATTGTGTTCAACAGTTTGCAGCCAGTATGATGACAGGACTCTCCACACTTACTTTGAAAAAGCGGCACCAAAGACTAAATATATTCTCACTTGAGCAGTGTAGGATGCGAAAAGACTTGATTCTTGCGTACAATATCATCAACAAGATAATAAAGATTCTCACGGTGAGTTTTTAGTGTCCGGGCCCTTGCAAAAGATGTACCACCATCGCTTTCGACCCCGATAGAAGAAAGGCAGCATTTGCTATCCGTGTTTCTGCTCCGTGAAACAAACTGTCAGAACGGGGTCGTGCCGATGACTACTATATCTCTGTTTAAAGCGGCTTTGGACACATATTCAAACTGTATGTCGATGTAAATATCGTCCACCTATCTGATTGCATAACTTGTTTCACTACGCTATTTTATCAAAATATATTTCATTTCATTTGATGCCATATCTAAACAGATTATAGATTAATCAAAGGAATCTTGACATGAACTATCACACCGGGTCAGATTCGATCTGGGGCCAGTGGTATTTAAAGGAGATTTATCTCATAACCAGAAAACTTGAAATTATGTTGGTGCAAATAAAGAGTTCCACTGAAAAACGCAACACATTTCACGAATTGAGAAATTAGACTTTACAAAAGTGAATCTTTAAAATTTAAAATTAGACACTTAATGGTAATTTTTATTATAAGCAAAAATATGAGAGAAATACTACATTACCGTACAAAAATAATTGTGAGTGTAAAAAGGTGATGAAATACAATAATATTTGTGACGGTAATTTAACAATTTTGTAAATGGGGGTTATCGTGTTTGGACTTGGAACTCTTCAAATTTGGTGGCTGAGAAGACTTTAGTGAAGTAAGCGAGCTTTAGTATAACTAGTAATTAAGTTATCGATCAATATTATAGATTCGATTGAATAAAATGGGCGGCAACTAAAATGTGTTCCGTGTGACATCTTCTTCATACCGACCCCGCAAAGTGGTCTGCTGTGAAACTCACAGCAGCTGTATTTGAGACGATTTTATCAGAAGTCTGTGGGTCGTGAAACAAGCGGTAGGAAGTTGCAGTCAGCATGCAAGCGTCTAAACAGTCAAGGGTGGCATTTGGCGCATCGTCGGCGTATATTATGTGGATGATTATCCGTGTTCCCTCACTAATAACTCTTTGTTACATGGTTTTGACCTTGAGATAATCTGTTACTAATTTATTGAATTTAATTGAATATACAAAAGTAGAACTGTAGTCGTCTTCTTCTTAGTATGCAGATTTAGTTAAAGAAAAATGGGTTACTTGATGGTGTCTATAATGATGGTGTCTATATGATGCCTGGTGTCTATAATGATGGTGTCTATATGATGTTTGGTGTCTATGTTGATGGTGTCTATTCTAAATTCTACAAGTGTGCCCATCATTGTTTTCTCTTGTTAATAGTCATAAACACCGTTCTAAGTTTAATTAAGACTATATAAATGATTGAAAACTAAATAAAAATAATTTAAAAGAATATTTTTTTTAATTTTAATTATTTGCTGTTTTTTTAGTAAAAATTCCCTCTTTTCTTGATATTTTATTTTCATTAAAAAATATAAAACCAGAAAGTTTTAATGAATTTTAATTATGAAACTTTACCTGAAAAATGTTATACGACTTTTTTAAATGATGACCGTTTGGTACGAGAGAAAAACTCAGCTTACGGTTATGAAGTAAAATATCCGCCATCAAGAAAAATATTTACTTTAATTCAATATCCATACAAATAAGTCATTGTTTAGCTTTACGTCTAAACCATTACGGCATGAATATTTTCCCCAGATTGAGGTAAGTGTATAGAAGTATTCATGCCGTCCAACAAAGTTGGACTCACTGATCTGGTCGTACATCTGTAGTGACCATCCGGTCGAATTACATTCCGTCGAGCCTTCATGCTTTAATTGTCGGTAAACTGGTAACAGTTTATTTGCTGGAGTCAAAGTTGGGGTTACGTATGATAAAGAAAAAGCGCCCTCTGTTGACCGCAGACATTTTCTATTGAAAATCGTGGCATTGAGTTGCCCCTGACTGCTACCGAACATTTTGTTTTGGTATTAATATTAGACAGTTATGTAATTGAGTAATATTTGTCCTCTCAATGAGGGTCCAAAAACATTACGGGTTATCTTTATTTTTCTGTATTAGCTTGAATGAATATCACGGTGTCTATATTCATGAATTTATGTGATCAGACATTATGTTTCTGTGTGCGTGTGTTCAAGACTATATGTGTGCATGTGTGTAAATACGAATAAGCGCGATTTATAAACTTTTTACAAATACAAATCGAATAATCGTTATGTATATAAAGTTAGTTATACGCATACATTTATAGAGTTGTAGGTACGGGATTTACTCCTAAACTAATTACTTGATCAGTATACATTTTGCAACGCATTTGCTCGGCGTAAAGTGTCTTTATGTGGACTATATTTAGTTTTAGTTTGATGCAAAGGCGGTGGATATCTTTCATAAACATTCAGATACTTCTAATTTCTTTGATATTTTAAAACAAATATTAGATATAAATAAATTAATATTCTCCAAATTTTAGTTTCTTCGGGGTGTTTTCATGGGGGTTAGTAGGAGTAATACAAGCACAACCTCCTTTTTTTAAATTCATATATATCAGATATTCATTGAATTTAGTGCGTAGTCTCTAGACACCATTAAGCAAGATTCTTTGAAGTTCAATAGAAGAAAAATAGAGATATAATGAATACCTGTAAATTAAAACCTATCATAGAAAAACTGATGCGCGATATACGAGTTAGAGTAATTATATACACAAGTCAAATATAGAATAAAAATTGTAATAATTCAAAATCGCTTACGTACTCAGTTGTTCAAAACAAGGTGTTTTCATATGAAATAGAGTGTATTTCTTTCCTTAATCCATGGTTTTTCAGAGAATAGAATCTTATCATCAGATAAATACATGGAGATAAGTTGGTATGAGAATTACTGACAGTAATAATTAGAACAGATGTAAATATAATATAAGATAAATACAAGTATAAAAAGTATAGAAATTGGTCAATGCAAAGGAAAGAGGTTGAAAATATATGAACAAGTTCACTCTTAAAGGCGTCAGGAAAAGTGTAGCAGCATGTTCAAAAGTGGTAAATCCAGGGAAAGTTGGCGACTAAAAATTAGGAGATATGTGGTATTGTGGAGAAATCAAACCATTAAAGGCCTAAATAGTTCGGTTGAAAAAGGTAGCAATGTAAAAATGTAGGATGTAAGTTGTGTATTAAAAGCCATTTAGACAACTTCTATGGGCTTTGCGGATATAGTTTTTATGGATTTATGTGACTAATAAGATAGTAAGACGTAGTTTTCAAAACCAGAGCGAGAGCCGGTAAAAACATGCAGGTCAGTAGAAATTGACTAAGCCGTTATAGAAATTGAAATTGAAATTCTAACACGTTAAGATTAAAGAAGCGGGAGGTAGCAGCGAAAGAGAGCTGAAAGCGTTTAGACGGGCGATATAAAGGCAGGTTGGGTAGTCGGCCGGCTAATGGGAAAATCATTTATTCGGTGATACAATTGCAAAAATTGTAATGATGAGTCCATAAGGTATACTAAACATATCTGTCCGACTAGCAACCTAAAAATTCAAGATGGCGGCCATTTTTTCTAAGCTGGCCGCCATCAGGAGCTCGCGATTTCGATATTCCTTATAAAGTGGTGTCTTTTCAACCAATTCTAGTGATCTAGTAAGCATTTGAGCACCACTTACATGTCTATTAATAAAATAAACCAAGAATTACAACATCGAAACACATTTTGTTTACGACGGACATACTTAATAGACGGAATGATTATAGAGTATAACTGACTTAGTTTAACATCAACACCAAAATAATAATACACAAACTATTCACAATCTTCTGTCAAATGACACTACTGGTCTAAAACAGTGTTTCTCAAGGAATTTTGGAATGGGCCTCGGACTTTCATTGGAACCGAAGTGGGTCCAAGGAAAATATATGGGGGTTAAAATTCTATGTTGTTTTTTTTTAAATTATAAATGCATGTATTGTAGTTTTATTATAAATATGCTTCATGTTTCTTTTCTTTTTAGCCCTCTGACTTTCCACAATGTCATCATCAAGTTCGGAAAAAGAGAAGAAAACGCGACATTACCGGCAAGATTTCTTATTACTAGGCTTCCATCTATCAAGTGTTGATTCTAAGAAGCCTGAATGGTGGACTGTGGGTTAGGGTTAGGATTAGGGTTAGTAATGACAAATGATTCCATGAAATAAATCCAAATTATTAGCTCACCAACAGCTGAAGCACCCTGGTTCTGTAGGAAATGAGCGCAGCTATTTTGAGAAGAAAGTGGGGTTACGCCAAAAGAATGCACCAAAATCTTTAGAGTTCTTTTAGAAAAAAGCAGATGAGCATAATAAGAAGACACTAAAAGTCAGCCATGCAGTAAATTAATTGCTAAGGGGGGCGTAAGCCTCACACAATTGCAGAACGTCTGGTGAAGACAGAAATGTTCAGTTGTACTTAAAAATACTGCTAGGAGAACAGGTTGCCAATATTCTACAGACAATCAACTTGTCTAAGGACACAGTGAAGAGAAGGTGGAAAAATTAAAAGTTTCAAAGTTCTCACTACAAATTGATGAGACAACATCAACAACTCTGTATTGATGCAATGACAATTCATGAAGAAGCTGATTGACACACGAAGCGACACCATATATACGGCTGTTTACAACTCTCTGCACAATAATGGGACCGCTCAGCCAAAGACGGTGCTAGGGCTATGACCGGCAAGCACAATGGCTTTGTTGCGAAATTAAAAGAAGTTGATCCTCATATATTTACAATTCATTGCATTATTCATGGAAAACATCTTGCTACTAAATCTCTCAATGGTGACATGGAAGAGGCATTGAGAGTTGCTATTTCAGCAGTGAATTTTCTTAAAGCCAATGCTTTACATGACCGTCCATTTCAGAAATTATATGAAGATGAGAACCACCAGACACTTCTCATGCACACTGAAGTTCGGTGACTTTCCAAAGAAATTCTCTTGTTCGTCTTGCTGAAATGTTGGATATGGTTTTTATCTTTGTTCATCACATGGAAACACAGGTTTGTAGCAAGAAGCAGAAAGGTAAAGCTGAGACTTTGTTTCCAGTGATGAATAACACTGATACAAAATCAAGGATTTTCTACCTGGCTGACTTATTTCTGCATGTCAACCAACTCAACAAGACATTACAATGGCGAAACGCTAATCTGGTTGATTGTGCTGAGAAAGTACGCTCTTTTTTGAACAAATTAAGTCTCTGGAAGATACATCTACAAAAGAATGAATTTGCTTATTTTAGTAAGTTGGCTAAAACTGCTCCAAGCGTAGAAATAATCGCAAGCTGCACTGACCACCTGCAAAGCTTGATGGAAGATATGACTAGAGGATTTTAAGATATAGTCGAAATGAGTCCGTCTATTTGGATTATGGATATGGCACAATTTGACATCTTAAGTGCGGAAAACATTGATTCCATTATTGCTAGAGAACGTCTTAAACTAAAGGGGAACAAAGTATCAATGGTGAATATTCGAAGGGATGGCTTATTGGATGGCTGAAGGTAGGATCATTCCATCCATTGCTGTTTGAAAAAGTAGTTCCGTTCCTACTTGGTTTTCCCACCACTTGACTGGTTGAGACAGGTTTTTCTTTAGCAAACGATTGATTTACAAAGAAACGTCATTGGTTTCAGATTGAAAAGAGAGGAGACTTTCGCTTGAGGTTGAACCAAGGTTTGGAAATTTAACTTGATAAGCTGATAGATAGAAAGAAGGAGTAGTTTAGTCATTGACATTTTTACTACATTTTTATGTTAATAAAACACATTATCGTTTTACTCAAAATTTTTATTAAAGGTTATGTCGCCCTGAGATTTCTTTTGACGCTGAAAATTGGCCACAAGGGAAAAAGTGTAGAAACACTAACTACAAATTCAGCTGCACAGAGTGGTACAAGACGTCCGACGCAGAAACATTTGCACCTCTTGGGGTAGTTTTTTTAAGCCGCATTTGCTTAATTACTGGCAGTATTCAACTATTTGTGGAAAGGTTGTCTAATGTATTTTCTACACATCTTCACTTTTAATCTAACCCCAGTCTGCAGGGGTGTTGGTTTCTGTATTTGAAGCAGTCGCCTTAATCCCATATGGCTCAATAAGCCGCACATTTAGCGTGCTCCCTCAAGGTAGCTCTGGAAATGTGGAATCGCATCGTAAGTCATCTGCTTACGGGCAAAGAGATCAAACCTCGCCTTATTGACACAGCTAAATGCACTGGAGCGGTTGTACATTATTACAACGATGTTCTCCAATTTCTGCAGGTCGTCATCTGAAACGTCTTTCGGGCGGTTGCTGAGTTTCTTGAACACCTCACATACATTACATGTCTGCCATGCAGATTTTTCCCAGAGATCACATCAGATCCCGTAAAAGCATGGAAGACAGGATACCGGCGACCTTCTCAGGCTCTATTGAAGAAACACTTATTGAATAGGTATTCACCGAGCACTCGCTACTTGTCCAATCGCTATCCACAACTTTTTTAATCCAAGCTTTTGTAAGGATGGCATGGTTGACACTTCTATAACGACAACAGTGTAATTGGCTTTAATGGTGATGGACTTGCTTACTCGCGACTTTGTATCCCTCGCATGTACAAACATTCTGGTGTACGCCTCTTAATGTGAGCCCATGGCTACGGCATCCAGGGTGCTGACCCTGTTGCTGATGGCATTATATCCCCTTGTCACGATTATGGTGCTTGTTGTATTAGCATCACACATTTTGTCTGTGAGGAAATTAAATAGTTTTGTAGGGTTGCTATGATCGCGCAAAAAGTTTTTCCGGTTTGGGGGCGTCTTGGTAGTTCCTCTTACTCTTTGCCTGATAACATGCCCTCTTTTTGTTCTGATTTTAGACTTCAGGCTTAACTTTCTGTATATATCAAATACAACGTCCAACCTTCCGTCTTTGACAACATAGAACTCAACAATCGGTAGAATATCTTCTTAACCATAATCGTCAAATGACTTTGAGCCTCGTAGATGTGTGGCATTGATGAGAGCTGGGCCATCAATTATGTTGGCATCTCTTTCTGGTTCTCTTTCTGGCATAATCAGTCACGACTGGAGAATTGCAGTCAGCTGTGACGTTTGGTACGTATGGAGGTTGCTGAAAACAGCTGGCACTCATTTTTCATAATCAGTTCTTGGAACTAGACGGGAATTTGTCATGTTTAAAGAAGGCAACTTTTTTCTTCTTTATGTGGTGGTAGAATGAGCTTATATCGTCACTCTCCAGGTCATCTACAAATGACTTGAATTTTTGTTATCCTCTTTTTTGGTATGTTCCAACAAGCCCCGCTAGCGTTTGATCTACAATGGTCGTTGTGTTTAGAACCAGTAGATCTGCTGTTTTACTTGAAAAAAGTTTCTCATCTCCATCAGGTATCTTTGCAGCGCCCTGATCGTCTTCACAAATGTCCTCGGGGTACTTGCATTTCGGTCGTGATGTTTGGAGGTGGTGGATTCGTCCTTTAAACATGACATTGTTTCATAGCCAGCAGCTAGACGACTGAATCATGGTCCATCTACAATCCACCTTCGCAATCTCCCAGGACTCTCTGTCAGTCCAACATCTCTACTATCACATTTAATGACTGCATTAGCTTTATCTAGCGCTACGCCACGAACTGTTCGTTTTGACTTATGAATGACGAATTTTCTGGGTGTTGTTGATCAAGGAATTTTGAGCCATCTAGCATAGTTCATGGTGTTGTTAGCGAAGAAGTTTGGAATCAGCTCCACCAGGGCTTCTTGGTAGAGTTCAAAGTCTCATTCCCTAAACGAACGGATCAGGAAGAAACATAGTGAGTTCCATATCAAGAACCATAATCTTAAAACTGAAACTGTTGACTGTCACTCCTCTGCCTCTGGTCCCAATCTTCAAAGGACATATAAGTTGTCTGGCATCCCGCAATCGGAATAATAGTCACAGTGTGCTTTCTTCATCAGTGTGTGCAGAATGCTTGCTGTGATCTGATGGGAAAGTCTTGTCCTCGCGACACTTAACACTGACAGGAATGACTCTGCTGTATTGAGTGACGCCACCCCTGCCTCAGCAATAGAATTGGTAAATCCATTTCATTATATGAGAGTTTCTAATGACCTCAGTGCTGCTATCTTAATGTGTAGTCTTTCAAACATGATGACTAACTTGTTATTACTATACTCGTTTGATCACTGTCACTGGATTTTCTTAACGAGAGCAAAGAGTAGCTGGTCATCAGCTATAACTTGTGCGTGTCATGGGTTTAGAAAAGACACTGTGTCTTGAATATTATCCATGCAGTGCTTTATGGTCGGCTTGCTCGCGAATCAACTGCATCAGTGAGGTAATGGCTACTTCAAATGGCTTTATTCTCATCTGTGCTGCATAATGGGAGAATTTATCCCATAACTAATGGTCTCAATTGTCGGGGAGGTGAGCGTTTTATTTTTTACGTGATTACGCGAAGTTTAACGACCTTGCAACTTGGACTTAGAACTAGTGGTTAAAGATATTTTATTAACTTTCTTAACGAAATACGTACAAACAAGTGAAATAAAAAAAATCCGTCAGAATCTAAGCGGTAGAAAATTGTGAGGAATTGTTTATTGATTAACACCGATTGTCCATTTCCGATTACAAACCCGGAAGCGGTCATCAAGTAGACATTTACAAGTTAACCTATATATTTATGTATAGCGCTTGCAGGCGTTTATTAAGATATTTATTCAGATACACTTTTATATTTACATATTGAGTTATATTATAACATTGTTTCACGAGTTATAAGTAAAGGTTTCATGTATCAATTCATAATTGCCGTTAATGCTCTTTTCTCTAGTCTATAATTTTGCGGTATTTTATCAGAGTAACATATATAGATCATTATGCGCTAGCTATCTATAACTGTAGAGGAGTAAAAGATCTTTGACCAGACAAGGGATTATTGGATGGTGCCATCAAAACATATTCCAGCAAGCACACACACAGGTCCAAATATTTAATGTCGGTGGGAAACAATTTCGCCATTGTCTCTGGAAAAGTAAATTGGACTAGGGCAAACAAAAATATTTAATTATATGTTGTACAAAAATATTAATTACATGCCGGATTACCCGACGTTGCTCGGGACTGACTGCGAATCACTGTTATGTACTTTTCACTTATAACACAATATTACTTTCTTTGTATTATACACCCCCTCTTCACGTTTCGTCTCTAATATAGTCAAAAGAAGATAACATGTTGGAAACCTCTTTTAATTAGTGTCTTATACATATAGTTTAAATTTCATTAAAATCGGATATACGTATTTGGATTTTAAGGGTTTTCTTTATTCCCATGGGTCACTTTGAGGTGGGAACACGTAGATTTTCGGCACATATAGGGTTACGTAGAGATTAGAAACCATTTATATTACCTTTATCGAATGATTGTATACATATGATATCAATATCATCAAAATAAGTTATATTTAGAGTTGTTAAAGAAATTCGAAACCCATGGTTCGCTTAGGTTAAGAGGGCAGTAAGAAATTCGGGACCACCCCATTGTCTTTTTCAAAAAAGTGTTTACATAAGATTAAAATATGATAAAAATAGGATATATTTCGAGTTTTAAGATTGTTTATGCCTAAACAGCTTCCTTTAGGGTGCCCCCAGAGATTCAGGACCACGTCCATTGTATTCGCAGATACACTTTACATAAACATGCACTTTTAAAATTTATGTAGATTCGTTAGCCTTTTATATTTTAAGGAACACACAAACATCATACATGTACACCAACATTTAGTTTACATAGAGATATTATAATAGTATATTTATCTATACATTTATATTGATTGACTTTACAGTTAGACCCAAATATTATAAAAGCTGACAAATTTACCTATGCTTCTGGCTAGTCATAATACAGTTGTCCTTGTTGTACCGTGTTATTAGAAATAATAATAATGTACTTAGCTATACCTTTTTAATTACTAAGTCCTGCCAAGACGGCTGCGAATATGAATTTGTTTAAGAAAATCATCTTAGAATAAAAAAGAACAAGGCGGATAACTCATTTTGAATTTTTAAATATGATACGATATAATTTAAAAAGTAGACAAACATCTAAAAACCAAAACCTAAAATTACTTCCCTACATGCCGGCCACCGCCGCATACGTACAGATAATTAAGTATATTATTCTGACACACAAAAGATTGCGCAGTAAATGGCTTCATCTATCTAAATGTAAACAGTTTACTTGAATATATCAGATATATGTATAAGTTACTCGGGCTGCTAGTTGGCTAATCCGTTGTTCTGTGAAGCTTTCTTTTGTAAATAGCATTTTCATCTAAAAAGACTAATTTAGAAACGTCTAAACGTCTCTATAGATAAGTCAGTCGATCAGCCCAGCAAAAGCAATATACTTAGTGACAATCAATACGAATGCTATCTTATATAAGATCAGTAAATCTCTAGAGTGGTCTTTATTTCTAGACAAACTTTGAAGCAACTTTTTGTGACATACACTATAAAATATGTGTGACAAAGAGTTGATTCACAAACTTGCTAGCTATTGATTGTCTGGTCATTTAGACTCAAACATCAAATCTTTTCTCTCTGATAGGTCTATGAAAGTAGTTGTCGATGGGCAGAAGTCTGACGCACACTATATTGTGTTTCAATGATCTATTCTTGGTTCAACCTGCTTCCTTATACAGGGTGACTAAAAAAAACGGGTCTCGTGTACACTTTATGTGATATCCCCTTTATTTATTTACCGATTGCCCTTATTTTACAGGACATGGCAGAATCAACGACCGTGAGTACACCAATACCTCAGTGGGAGCTGGGACAAAGAATACACTGTTTAATTTTACTACAAGACAGGCTCGTTTAAGAAAACCCAGGACAGTTTCATGCATCAGTTCGGATGTGAAAAGGCTCCATCCAAAAGCAGAATTCAATACTGGGTGGACCACTTCGACAAGTATGGGACCGTGGAGAACTTCAACGCTGCCAGTGAGAACCGTCCAAGCCACTCGGCACGTCCCAAGAAGCGGACAGCCGAGCTGGTCAAAAGTGTGAGAGAGTCTCTCCAGGAGAGTCCGAAACGCTCTGTGCGTAAGCGAAGTCAGTCCCTCGGTATCTCCCGTGAGACTTGCAGGAGAGTGCTGGTGAACGATATCAGGGCTTCCCCATACAGAATACAGACGCTACAGCCCCTTACAGCCTCAGACAAGAAGCAGAAGAGCGCTATGGCAGTCAAGATGCTCGATAAGATTGAGGAGACACCAGGTTTCCTTAGCCTCCTTTGGACCTCAGATGAAGCCCACTTCCATCTTGACGGAAATGCGAACTCCAAGACAAATGTCTTCTGGGGGTCATCCATACCCAATGAAGTAGCCACCAAGCCCCTGCACTCCCCTAATCTCGGTCAGAGGCATCATCGGACCAATCTTCATCGAAGAATCTGGCGCAGCAGTGACAGTCACCAAGGAGCGGTATGTGGAGGTCCTCAAAACCTTCAAGAGTGAGCTCCAGACACTCTACCCGTCGCTCATGAGCAAGTTCTGGTTCCAGCAAGACGGAGCAAGAGATTGGCTGAAAGAGAAATTCGGAGGCCGAGTGATCAGTCTCAAGACTAATTTTAGAGTGACTCCCACATAGTCCGGACCTAAGTCGCCCAGATTATTTCCTTTGGGGCTATCTCAAGGACAGAATGTATGCAAGGAAACCCAGAACCATCACGGAACTCAAGGAAGCCATCAGGGAGGAGATGAGAGCCATTCCCAATTCAGTCTGTAAGAACGTCATGGACAACTTCGTTCTTCGCCTCAAGAAATGCACGGAGCTAAAAGGAGTCCATCTAGAACACACGCTGTAGAATGGAGAAAAAAAGGGCAAATACCCTAGTGTTTCTATATGATGTTGTGAATATAATAAACTAGTTATGCCCCAAAATTCATTTCATTCGTACGAAACACTAAGAAACGGGGCCTAATTTGATTTAGGGCCCTTTTTTTGGGGGGGGGGGTTACCCTGTATTCTTTAACGATATTCCAAATCATATTCTGACAACATTTGTTCACATCTATGCGGCAGATCAGCTGTCCATCGAACTATTCCGAAGAATATTTTTGATCAATATTTGCTGATTCTCTCCCTACACATCTAGAGCATGTAGTGCAGTGAGGGATATGGGCTAGTTACTTTTAACACCTATAAAACTTAGCTTCCCCCCTTTCACTCCCAATGCTGAGATCTTTCTTTTGTCTCACCTAAATTTATTGGCCATCTATCGGAATAATCCCCTTATTTTGATAACAGCGTAAGTCTGATTTTCGCTCCAGATCTACAATTGAAAACATATCAAAATTCTTTCTAAAATTACTAAAAAAGTAGTTGGAGCATTCGAACGCTTCAGAAAGTACCTAATCTCTGACGCTATCTTCTAACTATATCAGAGTAAGAAATGTCCTAGCTTGGAGCATTGCGCCACTCAGGGCACCTTTCTGTGCATTGACCGAGCACAAAATCAACTTCAAAATATGGTTGAATATTAATTCTTTAGTTCGCTGCAATACCGTTCTAACAGATGACACGTTGCTAGCCTTTCTCTACTGAATCGTTATTTCTATTTACGATGTTTCAATGCACTCCAATCTATGGCACATACTTATAAGATATTTACTGCAAGAACTCTGTGTGTTACCATATCTGCAAGTAACGTCTATTTCTTCCTCTGCGTGCAATATATACAACGGAACTGCTATAAATAAAGTTTTTTCCGGGAACTTTTCAACTGGTGAACACACATTAGTACGTGGCTGCTTCCAAGCATACTACAACGTGGTTACCAGCAAATCCAATGTCAAAGAATTCTTGACAAGAATTGTCGTCACCACAAATAGAAATACACGTTATATTCATGAGTTTCAATCCCCTCATAATATTCCTCACCATGTGTAACATGTCGTTTATTAAAACCTGTTCTTTTAAATCAATGCCACTCACTTCAGTATACTGACATAGTCTTCGCCATCAACATTATCATCATCGTTCAGTATGCTGCCTTTCGCCGTCGTCATCGTTGTAGTGGGAAGTACCTCGAGCTATCATTGTCTAGTGTCTGTAATCTAAACTTTTCTATTCGGAAAAGAAAAAGGGTGAGCCCGGTGGAGAATTCAAACTGGTCTTTATTTGGGGAGAGATTTTCTCTTCACACGAACAAAATTCACACATTCATTAAATTTGAGAGATGCCAAATTGTATTTCTCAACTTTCTTCTACCTAGTTACAGGGATAGGAAGGAAGGGGCATATCAGCCACTATTAATTCTTTTAGGAATTCAATTCCCATGTTCTTTTTTTTTAAATTACATATCGATTTTGCATCCGTGCACCACGCTCCAAAACGACAGACTGACTAAAAACTTGTTTCTGTTCTCGTTCCCACGGTTGTGAGGTAATTGCTTCATAGGGAGGCACATAACCTGTCACAATGCACCTGTTAGATCAGAGATTAAGGTAGGGTAAGAGTTCAGGGATATTTATATTTTTAATCTGAGAGCGAACTTGTTTCCCACATTTTCGTGTCAAGATAAGCACTGGTTAACTAAAGTACCAACTCCATAGTAGCTGATTTAATCGTTCTTCACATACACACATCAATTATGTAACAAATGCAACTAACAATCAATCTGATTAACGTTAATCCTCGAGTAGTTTTTGGTCTTGAAAAGTAGTGGCTCATTATTTTAAAAAATATGCATGAAAGTTCATAGGAATTACTCTTGGAACTTTTTAAGTGTCGAAACATGTCCATCTCTGATGATGTAACCTTTCTACATTCAGCATTGAACTATTGGCAAACTTTGTAAACGAAAGAAGAATCTATTTTATATGTTTCTCTTTTAAAATTACTATATTGAGACTATATAATCACAATAAATATGTTTTCTTCATTAGTTGAGTAATATATAGTATAGATACTTCTAAAATATATAAAACCCAAAAATGTTCTTACACTAGTAAAATGTACTTACTCACCCTATATATACATATATATATATATATATAATATATATATAATATATATATATATATATATATATATATATATATATATAAATATTACATAATTCGTCTGTTTAATTTTGTTAGTTTTTTTTTCAATTTTTCTGATCGTCTTTTTTGTTTTAAAATCAATAAATTAATAAATGTTCGATAAGTTTCACGAACGTTTTCGATTCTTCGTCGAATCATACTCAGGTGTCAAAAGAAAATGAACAATAAATCTTGAGAAAGAAGAGACGATTTAAATTCAGCGACGCTGGATGGCATTAAATAGCAACATCGCATTACGTTAATTATTTTAAAATGTTACCACTGGTTTCATATATGATTTGATTAACTTTAGGTTGGTGTGTTTTTATGTAGATAGATCCCAGTATTTTTATTTTTTAATTGGTTTCGCAATGTATTATAGTAGTGTTTTTAACAAAAATTTGTCTTAAATTAGATAAAAAGCAGTTATGTTTATGTAAATGCTGGTACATTTAGCTACAGATGAAAATATGCATGGCAGGGCGGCGGGATAGTATTGTCTGAAAATTATTTTTTTTCAAATAGTACTGGAAACTGATGTTGAATTGAGGGTATTTTGTTTTCATAAAACGCTGATAAAATTACGATTTGGATTCTTCAGAAAAATAATACTTCATAAAATATTTCCAAATTGTCTGGGAAACGATCGTACACAACATAATTCGTTGATTTAAATTCCAATAACAATGTTAAAATTTTGTTGATCTCAAATATATATATATATATATATATATATATATATACATGGAAGATGAGAATAAAAAAAGTGGAAAGATACAATATTTTTTAGAACATCAAAAGTACATAGTAAAGAACTTCATATCCTTAATTCATGGATTTTCAAAGATAAACTTTTTTTTCATCAGAGGATAGAAAAAATCCGACAATATATTATTCTGACACATAAATATTATCGCAAACATTTAACTTTGAAAAAATTCATGTACAAAAAATTCCAAAAGATAAAGAGTATTTTGTTGAGATGAGAACGCAGAGTTAGGGTAGACGCCATCAAAAAACACGTCAAAAATAAAACAGCTGTTATATTGGAAATGAATGTTTGAAAAATAGTCAAAGTGTTTAGGAGTCCAAATGTTGCTGTTAAGAAGCTGATTTTTAGACGGCTGTTGGTAAAGTCCTATTCATTGTGTCTCTGTAGTAGTCTGATAGTGGGATTTGCCGTTTCACAGGGGTAAGACTCAAGTTTGTCAGTCAGAGTCCGATGTATATCAAAGTGTGCATTCCGAAAACCTGTATCTTTTACATCTTTGATACATAAACTCACGATTAATACGGCCATAAACTGACTTTATTACTCCGGACAAAATGCATTCAGTAAACCTACCTAAACTATAAACCAGAATTTACAGACCCCAAATACTAACTATGTTTTTAAATATTTTTATTTTTAAATACATTTATTTAAAATATAAATTATTTTGAATAAAAGATACTTCTTAAATAATTATTTCCCTGAAACATTTTTTGTATAGATTTTTCAAGATAACTTTTTAAATAATAATTCTAGCCCTTGACCTCTAAAACGTGGACAGAAAGACAAGCACTCACGCTCATCAAATTCCCTTCATATATTTCTAATCTACTCCCACCCCCTATATTTACTTATTCATCGCGGCAAAAGATAAACAACTCCCTTCGCCCAACTATAAATACCGTATAGCGATACGCTGACCACCTAAGCTTCCATCAATAATACCTTAACTATCCTTCCTTAAGCTACTTAAAAAGAAAATGTAAGAGGATATGTTTATACAGTAGTATATATCCATATACATATATATACATATATATATATACATATATATATATATATATATATATATATATATATATGTATATGTGCGTCTATATGTATATGTAAGTATGTATACATATTAGTCCATCTCTCTTTGATTCCCTACGCCCCTGCTGCATTCGTTGCTAAGAAACCCACCACCACCAACAGCTAATATTTCTATCTCAGCAGACAAAAATAGCCATTTTCCCTATCGCCTACAAGCAATACTTTTAATCCACACCGGCTTGAAAAATATCGGCTCTACATACATTTTTTAACTTATCGAACGACTGTTTAACCAGGGAGCTAGAAGTTTTTGTAATTCACACTTTTATATACATCGAACTCATACTGATAAATTTTATTCTGAACCCTGTGAAATGGATAATTCCACTATCAGACTTCTGCACAGACAGACGTAATTTGACTTTATCAAGAGCCGTCTAAAAATCAGCTTTTTAGCGACAACATTTGGACTCCTAAACACAGTATTTTATCAAACATTCACTTCCAATATAACAGCTGTTTTAGTTTTGATGTGTTTTTTACTGCGTCTTCCCTAACTCTACGTTCTCATCTCAACAATAGACTCTTTATCTTTTGGTTTGTATTGTGTGTAAAAAAAATAATTAAAAGTTAAATGTTGTCGATAATATGTACAGTTACATTGTCGTTTTTTTCTATCTTCTGATGAAAAGAGTTTATCTTTGAAAATCTATGGATTAAGGATATTAAGCTTCTTGCTTGGAACTTCTGATGTTTGAATAAATATTGTATTTTTACAATTTTTTATTCTGATCGTTCATATCTAGAATTGATTGCTCTATTAAATATATTGAGCTTTATATTATAACGATAGACTATTATTAAACGATAATTTACTTATCTCTAATTTAATTAAATATTGAAATATTAAATAAATAACTATATATATATATATATAGAGAGAGAGAGAGAGAGAAAAAAAAGAGAGAGATAGAGAAGTAAAAGATGAGAATAAATTTTGTAAAAATACAAAATCTATTATGTTTCCAGTTGTTCAAAGCAAAGTACTTTGAAATCAAAGAGATTTATTTTCCTTTTTTTAGCTATGCCTTTTCGAAGACTAGAATCTTATCATCAGATTAATACAAAGAGATTAGTAACTTTAATGGACCTGTAAAGGGTTCGGAAAGAAAGCATCAACTCAGAGTTAAAATATAATACAACAAGAGTGATTATACGTCAGTCTTGACTGCCAGTATCGACTTGTGTGGTTCAAGGTATGTACTTCCTTCCCACCGCAGGAATATGTGGCACAAAGCCGGAAGCTGGGTAGAATCGAGCCAGCGGATCTAAAGAAGGAACACACTGGCCTCTAAGAACTTGCTGAGGCAGCCCTGTCGGCATTTCCTCGTCGGGGCACCTCGGACAGTAAGCAATAAAATTACTCGACCACAAAGAGAGGAGGTAAAGGCTGAAAGGGCGGACCTCCTGAGACTACCCAGGACTAATGCCTCAGCCCGACAGAGAGAAGGCAACCAAAATGGCCCAGTTCCTGCCGGACTGGAGTTTACCCAAGTATTTAATTCCTTCCCACACCAGCAATATGTGACACAAGGTAGGGAGGGTGGGGAAGAGTAAAGCCAGCGTCCCTAGAGAAGTAGCACTCTGGCCTAAGTAAAGCAGTAAGCAATAAACTTAATCCACCCCAAAAAGGGGACGCAATCCTCGGAGAGTGAACCTTCTAGGACAACGCAGGACAGTATACCTCAGCCCGGAAGATAAAAGGCCATCGAAATGGCCCAGTTCCTGCCGAACTGATTATCAGGACCGAATCCTTGACTGGATTACCCCATCCGACGCCTTCACTCAACCGAAGTTAATGAGAGACTGTACAGGATTGGGCGAGGCCCAGGGTATTAATTCCTTCTCACCGCAGGAATATGTGACACAAGGTCGGAAAGTGGGGGAAGAGTCAAGCGAGCGCCCCTAAGGAAGG
Source organism: Sepiola atlantica (assembly GCA_963556195.1). Lineage (NCBI taxonomy): Eukaryota > Metazoa > Mollusca > Cephalopoda > Sepiida > Sepiolidae > Sepiola > Sepiola atlantica. Next base: position 16,438,559 of record OY744553.1, on the reverse strand, counting down.
AGCACTCTTCCCTAGCAAAAATAGCCTGGGCAGCCCCGTCGGCATTCCCCGGTCAGGGCACCTCAGGCAGTAAGCGATAAACTTACTCCACCCGAACGAGAGGAGGCAAGGCCTGGGGTGGGGCACCTCCTGAGACAACCCAGGACAGTATACCTCAGTCCGGCAGATAAAGGCCACCGAAATGGTCCAGTTCCTACCGGACTGATTGTCAAGAAAGAATCCTCCACTGGTATTACCCGATCTCGACGTCCACAATAAATCGAAGTTAATGAGAGACTGATCGGACAGGGGTTAGGCGCAACACTGTATTTATTGTGAGTGGAAGAGTTCAAGTTAGTAGCGCATGTATATATATACCTTATTATTATTATTATTATTATTATTATTATTATTATTATTATTATTATTATTATCATTATTAATATTATTACTACTACAACTACTACTACTACTACTACTACTACTATTATTATTATTATTATTATTATTGTTATTATTGTTATTATTATTATTATCATTATCATTATTATTATTATTATTATCACTACTACTACTACTACGACTACTACTACTACTAGTATTATTATTATTATTGTTATTATTGTTATTATTATTATTATTATTGTTATTATTGTTATAATTATTGCTATTATTGTTATTATTGTTATTATTGTTATCATCATCATCATCATCATCATCATCACCATCATCATCATTATTATTTGTATCATAGTGTTACCGAAATTTATCTCTATTTAGACTTAAATAAAAGTAATAGAAGAAATAAAATGAAATTAAACGGCTTCCATTATTTGACCCCCCTTTTACTCCAATAAAACAGACAACTTCTTCTCTTTCTTCCTCCACACACATATTTCGTGCAAACTACGCATAGCAATAACCCTACACATACCTCTTGACTTACAAGTTGGCACACAACAAATCCTTTCTTTCCCCATCAAAACTTACGATCTGAGACTTTGAAAATATATAATAAATAGGTTATCCTTTAAGTATTTTTACTCTTCCCCTAACTTTACAAACGTTTTTTTTTCAATTGTTTTAAAATTGACGATCTGAATACCCTGTTTTGAATTTGATTTTTTTCTTATTTCTTTTCATTCTAACCTTATATTAATATCTGAGTGAAAGATCAGCCCTTTTTCGCCTGATGAGATCTTAGTTTCTAATAACTATCGATGCATAACATCGATATGCCAGTGTAACGGCTTTTTTCCAATTCTGTTTAAATATAAATAATTTTATATAAATAGCAGTATTTGATATTTAACACTGTTTTATCAGCCGGTTGAAATTATGTGGAGTTTTATCCCGAGGATGTCTACTTTAGCGTGATTAAAAATATATATATATATACATATATATATATATATATATATGTATATATATATATATATATATAAGATAGAGAGTAACCATGTAAATTAGATGAAAATTTAGGTTGATCCGACGTTTATTATAACACATTTCACAATTCATGTTCACATGTATGTATGTATATATATATATATATATATATATATATATATATATATATATATATATATATATATATATACTTTTTACATAACATCGACATAAAAAAACGATTAATTCCACTTCATAGATCAACTGAATATTTTGAATTTAAACGCGTGTGTGTTTCAATATATATATATACATATACATATATATATATATATATATATATATATATATATATATATATATATATATATTAGAATTAGCAGTACAAGTAAAACGGTAGAAATTGAAGAATAATTCGTTAAAGTCGGAGTTAACATGAGCGTTTGTGTCGCTTAAAGATAAATACTTCAAAGTTGTCGACGAACATTAAGACTAACAAAACAACCCTCTCAGACATCGTTTATCCTCATAGACTAATGCAGATTAATAACGGATACCTTCTGAACGGAATGTAATCAGACGATGTAGCACAGTTTAAATCACCCTTTTATAAAAGCCGACAACAGTGACGAACTTTGTACCACACCTGGTCTTGAAGACATTTCTCCATTGGTCATCGTGGTACACGGCTCTTTATACCGGCTCGAAGTAAAGAGGCAGTTGTCAAATTGTATTTATTGTCTGATCAGCCAATTTGGTGCGGCACTCAAATCAGTCATCATAGATCCGTCGTCTGGGGCTCTTTTCCATATATCATAGCGAACTTATCAATAAATGGCGCAGCGTTTCGCCGACGTCTTTTAAAACCAATTGAGAATTAATATTGCTGTCTTCTTGCGATCATCGTGATTTATTGCTTTTCTATAAATTAATGTATCGAGGTCTGGCAGCAGAGAAATAACGGCAACACAGTGTATGTGTGATCAGTCTATGTGTCGGTTTCGATTAAAGAGTAAGACGAAAGACAGGAATAAGATGGATGCAAAATGGTAACAGTATAAATTTGGTTCGTGCAAAAATATTTATATACATAGATAACAACTCCACTAGACAATAACAGAAACACACCGAACATCGCGGATCCATCCACCACCCTTTTGTATTTACGTACCTTGTACTTAACATTAGCAGGATAATCTACTTCTTTTTATTCAACCGTGATATTTTCCAGAAAACCGCCTCTTATAACAGGAAAGCCTTTCTCGAAAGCAGTTATAGCGAAAAAATCTCTTACATACCCACCCAATCGACTACACAACATAGACGCAATAGACAAATAAAAGGGCAGGGATTGAATAGATAGCAAAGGGTAACCAGTATATAATGGTTGAGTGCAAAAATATTCATATATAAACAGTTACATGGTAAACAGCTGAGGATCTCCGTGTTAATATTAGATGCTTACGTTAAGGTCTCCTGCTTTTGTTTCACTGTTAGATACTTAATCCCCCTTTTTATTTTATTTACTTACTATTATATAATATTTATTTATGAATTTTCCAACAAATGTTAAGTCTACACTATTTTGGATTTAGTTAGTTTCTCTGGGAATTTAAACTGCATTTTCCTTCTTTTTGTTTGTTGTCTTTTTGTTTAAAATAACTCAAAGCTTCTTTAGACTATATATATATATATATATATATATATATATATATATATATATATATATATATATATATATATATATATATAAAGGAGGTTGTAGTTTGCTTGAAGCATTGCTGGTAAATATAAGTGTAGGTTTGTAATCCGAGGCTGTAATAATGTGATATAAGTCCCGGACGGTGGAAAAGGTGGAAAAGGTGAACCAGAACTAACGAGACGAGAAAGCAAGAATGGAATCTCAAATCAATTTATTAATATTTCATGTAAAACAAAAAAATACCGGAACAGTAAAAGGTTACTGTCAGGCAATTAAACATTCCGGAATAATGTAATCTTAAATTTTCGAAAGAAAAACTTTCATTATCAAAAGACAAAACATTAAAGGCCGAGTGGTCTGAAAAACCGAGATGGACTAATGGGATCAACTGTTGACAAAAATACAGCAGAGAATAAAGAATAGGTACGCAGAAAATGTTAATTATTACTATCATAATTTAGTTATATAAATATTCAGCTAAAGTTATCATCTAATTAATATTTGTTTATTTATTCACTAATTATTATAATTTTATTATTTTTATAATAATGGATCTGCGATGTTCGTTGTGTTTGTGTTATTGTTTAGTGGAGTTGTTATCTATGTATATAAATATGTTTGCACTAAACACATTTATACTGTTACCATTTAGCATCCATCTGTTTTACGTGAAATATTAATAAATTGATTTGAGATTCCATTCTTGCTTTCTCGTCTCGTTTGTTTTTGTTCACCTTTTCCACCTTCCGGGATTTATATCACATTGCTACAGCCTCGGATTTCAAACCTACACTTATATATATATATATATATATATATATATATATATATATATATATATATAGAGAGAGAGAGAGAGAGAGAGAGATTAATCTTTCTTTTTTTTAATATGAAAGTGTTTTTATACCTACAGACGATATCGTTTCGAGTGTTTTACACTCATCATGAGATGAGTGGCGGTTGCAGAGAGTCGCATGGGATTGAACGCAGTTCGGAGATTAAGCCTAGAATGACGAGACTACCGCCTTTCTCACGCGTCCTCGAGAAATCGCCACAGACAGATATTGAAATTTACGTACTTTTACAGAAAAGGCGGGGACAAGTGTCTTCTTGTCGAAAATGCCTGACGCCGAGCGGAACTTTGCATAATCGCTAGTAGAACAAACTCGAAACTCCAAACAGGGCTCTACTAGTAAGACTATTACATCTGAAATGCGGCATTCACTATAAATATTTCTCTTTAAAATATTAAAGTGTTTTTATACCTACAGATGATATCGTTTCGGGTTTTCTACCCTCATAAGTGCAAGAGTGGTAGTTACATGTATGTACTTATACTACATCGATATATTGTGTGTTTTTGTCCATCTGTAAATGACTAAAAGCTATGCCGACTGTCAACTAAAGGTTGATGATTCTATCCCAGGTTTGGGAGCGGTGCAAGTCTAGCCACACTTAAGACCTGTGATACAGCGAAACAGACTATCCCTGGATTACTATATAAGTCCCCTTATTCAAGTCGAGCAATGTTTAGTTATGTCTCTTGCTGCTTTTTTTAAAATTCTAATGCAACGACATTTGTAAATAAACAAATTGAGCACGGTGGAAGTAGCGGTCGGTGTTTATATAAATAGACATTGTAGATATAATTTACGAGCACTTCTCCGATAACCTAATGGTAAGCAGATGGTTAAAGGTTCGTTTCCAGGCCTAGGAGCAGTGCCAGAAACAGCAAAACAGTATGTCTGTATATATATATATATATGTACAGTTTAATTTTTATTCATACAAACATTATTGGTTACATATGTGCATACATGTTTCGGTTGTACTCTTCATAGAGAGTCAATCTCTTCAGACCAAAGAAGACAGAGACGTGAGATGAATTTGGAAAACTTTCCCTTTAAATAAATCTTTTTGAGAGGTGATATATTTTTTATAATTTAGAATCGGGTTACATTCTTTACTTGTTAACTCTTACAATTAGTTTCTATCGTTTTTATCATTTCTATTAGCTGCATTCTAATTCTTTCCTTTTTCTATTCTTCTGTCTGTCTCTCTGTCTCTCTGTCTGTCTGTCTGTCTGTCTCTCTCTCTCTCTCTCTCTATATATATATATATATATGTGTGCGTGTGTGTGTCTGTGTGTCTGTGTGCCTGTGTGTGTGGGATGTGTATGTTTTATGATTTGGGGGGGGGAGTACAGAATTTTATTATCGTGAGCATGAAGGGAAGACATTTTTTATCATTCGTGATTTAAAGTAAAATAACACACATTTTAAAAGCACGCCGACCGGTTTCGCCCTCACTCATCATTGGCTGTATCAAGAGATTTTTAAAGGAAAGAAGAAAAAAGTGTATATATTAAAAATAAAAACAGCGCCATGGTATATGTACAAAGGGGTATGTTGTCTCAGAGACTGATGCCGTCTAATCCTAAGAGATACTCTATCTGTTTGAAAAGAGCGTGGATAGTTTTAGAGATTTTCAGAGGATATAACGAGTCAGAATAACTCACGCTGGTAAATGAGTGAATGATTAAATTATTTGCGCATCGCGGTATTGTAAGCCAATGGTGTGTGATAGAAGACCCGTGTGTAATATTTAGAACGTCCGTTGAACGAAAGGTATCATTCCTAATTTTACTAGGTATGTGTTGTTGGACTGTATTATTTAATCTCCACCTCGTCCTACCACTGCAACCACATTTAAAACATCTTTTCGAGAGGACGCAAACAAAAGCTTTGTAGAGTACAAAACACGCACATTCAAAGCTAAATTGAAATTATAAACTGTTCGGCTTATTTACTTAATGAATCTTTCACTTGCTGTACCTAACCAAGGCCAATGAATGTAGACCGGACATTTAGTCATTGTATTTGTTTTTATTTCGTAAAAATTAGTTATTTTTCTTATGATAACTGACATAATCACATCAATAGGGTAGCCATTATTGGACAAAGTATTCGTAATGGTTCTTATTTCTTCGTCAAATTTTTATCATGAACTACCAATAAGGGTTTTGTGTGTCAGGGTAAAAAATAGGTTTAATTTTCGTTTGTTAGGATAAAATAAATCCCAGCAGCTATATAGTCCTGTATACGGTGGTTTCTGATAGATTTGCGTAAGGTAACTCGATGGAGTTATTGTTACTAATACATCGAGGAAAGCTAAAGTGAAATTGCGCTCTCGTTTATAAGTATATTTTAATGCGAGATACATGCTATTGAGTAAGGAGAATTATTTATAAGCCTCCGTTTGATTATTGAAGAGGTAAAATATGGCACTTACATATCTAAAGTATACTAAAGTTGTAATGGGTTCATATAATAATTAATTCTCATAGAAACCCACAAAAATACTCACCATTGTGGGTCCCAGAACTGAGCCCATGGATACACCATCTATTTGCCTATGCATTACATCGTTAACACTGAAGTCAACGGACTCAGTGGCAAATGTTATCAACTGCACGAATATGCTTTCAGGAATGGAAGGTGGCGATTACTGGCTATGATATGAAAAATCGACACATATATTTATTGTTTCCAAAATAGAAATACAAATAAATAATATCGTAGGAACAAATGCAGTTAATACCAACCTTAAACTTTTGAATATAATTTGCAAAATAAAATGAATACTTAAAACAGTTAATAATAGCTACCCGCTTTATATGATTAGGGCAGTTATCATGAGGAAAATAAATACGGTAACTAAATATCCGATTTACGTTCGTTTACCTTGGTAAGGTACAGTGTGAAATTAACCAAGTACATCAGCTCAACATTATAAGATTTGCCTCTATTTTCGTTTTCTTGAAAATACGTTTAATTGCCTCCATAAAAATAATAATGTAATGTATCACTTCAAATGTGGTTTCAATGCCGACTACGTTGGTTAGACGACGTTGAGACTGAATAACAGATAACAACGCGAACTGAGGACCTGGGTGTGCCGGGTTCGAATCCAGTTCGTTCCACAGAAACACTTTCATCAAAAGCCACACCTGATCTTGTGTCTTACCTCCTGAAGATGGAGGTAAATAAAATACCTAGTATAATCAGGAATAGAATCTCGGGGACGATCTACGTTCGTTTAAAACGTCCCTCCCTTTCTAAATATATTATATTTTCATTAATAATAGCTTTAGATAAGTTTGGGGTAACATAGATATAATACATAAGTTTACGGATCGATTAATCGAATTAACTCTGATAGCACATTCCACAAATACAATAAAATAAAGAATGAGATTCTATTATGTCTTTCCAAACACATCTGAAGTTATTATTAATGTACATAAGATAAATTTAGACACCGGATGATTCCCTGCTATTAATTAGTTTTCCTTTGGACCTCTTTTTTCTCTTTAATTTCTCCTTTCCTTCTTCCAGTATTCTTTACACATTTTGCATATATATTTCGTGCACATATATATGCATATATATGTTTTAATTTTATATATATATATATATATATATATATATATATATATATACTAAACTTGATATTATAATTATTGGAACAATTATAATGTTTTAATTCATTGAATCTTTATATATATATATATATATATATATATATATATATATATATATATATATATATATATTTGTGTGTGTGTGTGTGTGTGTATTTATGTGTGCTTATGTACATATTTGCATGTATATATATACATATATATATAAGCCCTCCCTTCTCTTTAATGTCTCCTTTCCTTTTTCCAGTACAACTTCTATACAGATTTTGCATATATATTTCGTGCACATATATATGCATATGTATGTTTTATATATATATATATATATATATATATATATATATATATATATATATATATTGATGTTCTAATTCTTGGAACAATTATAATGTTTTAATTCATTGAATCTTTATATATATATATATATATATATATGTGTGTGTGTGTGTGTGTGTCTGTGTGTGTGTGTTTATGTTTGCTTATGTACATATTTGCATGTATATATATATATATATACATATATATATATAAGCCTTCCCTTCTCTGCCCGAGCACCGGCGTTGACTGATGTCGCCTGCTGTTTCTTAGTCTAACGCATAGTGTTTCATTATGCTCGTAAACGATATGTAAATGCCTATTTATATAAAACCCAGCCGTCGCTTCCACTGTGCAAAACTTGTTTATTTACTAAGAACTTTGCATAACGATAAGGAACAGCAGAAGACATCATTCAACTGCAGTGCTCGATCCAAGAACTAATTATATAGTTATCTAACAATAGACTGTTTACCTGTATCATAGTTTTTTTAGAGCGGTTATACTAGCACCGCTTCCAAGCTTGGGATCGAAGCTTAAACCATTTAGTTGACAGTCGGCAGTCATTACTAACATATCTTTAAGTAATATATGAATGGTGAAATACATAAAATATATATGTTAAATATTTGAGAATCCTTTATTGATTTTTTGGATTTAAGAAGGCTATACCCAAGGGAGTTTCAGCGTACTGAATAAGGTCAAAACACAATGAGAAATGGCGTTATATCAATAAAAAAAATGGTGCATTCCTGAAATGTCTCTCTGGAAAAATATATTTGTTGTGAATTAATTGAGTTGTATTTTATTAATAATTTATAGTTTTGTGTTTTAGGAAGGTTCTTATGTTATTCTACTAAGTGTTTTATTTAATTATTTATTATAGTTTTGTATTTTTCTTTAAATGTTGTGTTTAGAAGATCGTTTATAGATTGCCGAAGATTCTCGTTGTCTTGAAAAATGTAAAGACCAAATGGGGGCCGTTTGAATTCGTTGTTTTAAAAGGTTGTAATACTCAAGTCTCCTTCTGAAGGGGATATTAGGTTTGATTTTATGTATCGGATTCATTATTTAATTCATAGTGATTATTTTGTTGAATTTTTTTATTACTTATTTATTTATTTGTAATTTCGTATTTTAAAGGTCGTCCCGATAAAAAACGAAAACAAAAGGGGGCGTCTGAATTTATGGTTTTAAACGATGCATTGTTGAAGTGTGGTTAAATATTATATACTGGTCTTAATTGTTATTAACATTTTATCATTTATGATGGTTGTTGTCTGTTTTACTGTTTCAAAAGCGTGTTTATATTTAAGGATAACTGAGTGGCATAATTTATAGGTTAGACTGTAGGTAAGATTTATTAGAATTTTTTTTTAATTTACTATTTTTGTTTGTTTAGTACTTTCCCCAAAAAACATTTTCATAATATTGTGTATATATATGAAGGTTGTATTTGAGTGAATTCATTGTTATGTAATGGCTGGATGTTGACGGAGGATATATTTTGTCAGTAAAAGGAATCCAATGTTTTAACTCCGATTATTATATGCATTCGTGTTGGGTGTATGTATTTAGTTTATTCTGTTGGCTTTATCTAATAAAGTTGATAAATCTAGTATAGGGTATGTGTGAGACGGAGGGAGAGAGTAAGTTTCACGGAAAAATTCGGATAAGTGTATTTTTCAATTAGTCAAATTTTCTCAATCCTCAGAGGGTCAAAGTATATGTTGCTGAGTTGCGAAATAAATACGTTATAATAAAAATGCTAGAGAAGAAAATACGTTGAAAATCTAAGTTGATTTCTGATACAAATTCGTCAAACCGACGTATATAAAGACAAAACACTCACTGGGGAAAATAGTAATCATCTCAGAAAAACTCCGAAAAAAAACACTTCCCCCACATTATTTGTTACACTCGAGAAAGAAACACAAATCGGATTTCTGAAACGATGATTCCGTATATATATATATTTATATATATATATATATATATATATATATATATATATATATATATATATATATATATATAGTAAGCTATAACAATATATTTATGGCAATTAGCTACACATGAAATACTGTATATATATATGTATATATGTATATATATATATGTATGTATATATATATGTGTATATATATGTATGTATATATATATATATATATATATATATATATATATATATATATATGGGAATTATATATATGAGGGAAAGTAGCATTATATGTTGAGCTTACTTTCATAAAGAGAAATAAACAACTTTCTGTTCGATTCGAGGAATTCAGTTTTCCTGTCTTGGGGAGGATATTATTCTAATATATACATATATATATATGTATATATATATATATGTATACATATATATATATATATATATATATGTATACATATATATATATATATATATATATATATGTATACATATATATATATATATATATATATATATATATATATATATATGTATATATTAGAATAATATCCTCCCCAAAACAGGAAAAATGAATTCCTCGAATCGAACAGAAAGTTGTTTATTTCTCTTTATGGAAGTAAGCTCAACATATAATGCTACTTGCCCTCATATCTATAATTCTTGTCCTAATATTCACTAAATCTTTGTACATGATTTTTATTCTGGAAAACGTCTAAAATTAAAGGCTTAAGCTTATGGGATCTTCAGAAGAAATTGGCATTACGAGACATTTAGTGAATAGTTCTTTTATAAACATCCCAGGCATCTGATATTTTTCTTATAGTGTATATGCATATGTATATATATATATATATATATATATATATATATATATATATATATATATATTACAGTTAACTAAAGAACTAAATGTAGTAAACGTTACGACCTCTTATGCCTTGTAGCTTTGTTTTAACTTTCATAATGTCATGTTTATTAGTTTACGAATGTGTCCTGAACATATAGATATATAACGTGGAACGAATGTTTTTATTTTTTATTTTAATATTTCCAAATATGTAACGGGTTTATAAAGTGGAATTAATCTTTGTTTTAATATATATGAATTGTAAAAAGTATATATATATATATATATATATATATATATATATATATATATAATTATTGATGACAATATATGTATTAGCATATACTATTAGTTCCTTTTACTTTGTAGTCTCCTTAAAAGATTAAGGTCGATGATTGTCAATTAGTGATAACAGAGCAAATATAAGTCAGTTCATATTATAGTCCAATAACCATGGTTTTATTTTATTATTTTTATTTTTTGACATTTCTAAAAATCATAACATTTCTGTAAGATATATTTTTACGGTCTTTTTCATTTGTCTTGTGCTAAACAACATTTTTTGGCACAAGACAAATGAAACGGACCGTAAAAAATAAATCTCACAGAAATGTTATGGTGTTTGGAAATGTGAAAAAATAAAAATAATAAAATAAACCCATGGTTATTGGAATATAATATGAACTGACTTATATATATATATATATATATATATATATATATATATATATATATATATATATATATATATATATAACCTCTGCTTTTTTATTATAACAGATCCGATGTGGTCAAATTGCATAATAACTTATTAGGCCTTGTTGCGGTGTACTTGAGTCTACACGGTGCTTCAAATTCGTCGGGAGGATCAGCTGCTAATGTTTCTGTGATGATGTGGCAATCAAGGATTTCATCGTTTGCTCTCAATCAGTGATGTGGCAGTTACGCACAACATAAAAGAGAAAATAGAGTTTCTCCTAAATGACCGATGGCCTTGAGGGTTTATTACTTCATTCTCTCACAGTACTTTTAGATTACATACAAGCATCTCATCGCCCACTCACCTGAAGGGAGTTAAACAAAATAGGGGGTTCGAAAATCTGCGACTCAAAGCCATCAGCCTATCTGTAAACAAGAGAAAATATCTTCCTTTTATACTACGTGTCACTTCAGACTTCCGCCCATGTTCTAACTTCACGTAACACGTATCTCTCGTTGTACTCTTACTTCTTATTAAGTTATCCATTCTCGTACGTGATGTTAAATTCATGTGAAACATTTCCGTTCTACCCATTTAGTTATACACCGTTTTTAATATTGCTACAAGATAAACAAACTAAATATCATGAGAAATCAATTAAAATGGTTCGAGAGTAAGGGCCCAGTTTTTTTTATTAAAAATTGATAAATGCCTTGACAGGCATCGAATTGTTCTCATTGTTATTGCTGTCATAAATTAGACTCATGAATATTCATTAGTGTCATTGTTTTTAAGCATGCATTGAAAAATCGATAATATCGGATAGATACATATATAACGTGCGCGTTTTATTTCTACATCTACTAATCTATAATAAAGACCAATGTGTATTTATTTGTGTATTCATAAATAAATACAAACACGTCTTATCACGCAAAAGTGTGTGAGTAAAAACTGCTGAGCTAAACCATTTTAAGTGTGATGAGGAAGGAAGAATAGCAAATCCGACAATCCCCCACCGTCTAAAATGAATTTAGAAATAAATACTTCACTCTATTTCCATAATATTTTCTTTCTTCGGTCGATGGCGATTGATACATCTTTTGTTCACTTTTCTGTTTCAGATGTTTTCTTTCTATCTTTCTTATTTCGTTTTTCATTGCTAAATTTTTATTTTATTGTAAATTATTGATTGAGACGTTATTCTATATGAGTTCAAACATAGGCAGAATATAATGTTTCCCGTCATTTTTGACAAGGGGTGTATACTGGTATAAAACAGTAGACGTTCTATAAAAACTGGCAGAAAAAAAACTTACATCTTTTGAAAATTGAAGCATTGAAACAATAATTTTGACGAGGAGCGAAGTGTAGTATATGTTCTGATACTACACGTCATAGTTTCTTTTCTCTGTCGGTTGAGGAGAAATCCTTCCAGACTCAGGCAAATTTAATTTTTGTTCTAATCCAGAGTGCTGGACTTTCTCTCACATAATAAACACTGCCCTCGTTGCGAGGCAAGTGAATAGGAACAATAAGCAACAATTTTATTTTATAATTAAGTGTATTTTTATTAAAACAATGAACAGTTTATTCTTCGATACTGACCAGTTAACATTATTTTTGATTATTTATGTGATTAAAAAATGTTGTTGACAAACGTCTCACTTTTGTGGGGTTTCGATATGAAGACTTACCTATGACTGCTTTAAAAGATGAAAGGATACAGAAATGATGACATCTTCTAGTGAACGGGGCTGGCGGTTATTCTTCATGTGGTGGTCTATTGTCTGGACACTTAATTCGCACCAGCAATTAACACAAGTTATTTGTACCGAAAATATATTTTATTTAGATACATTGTTCGGGCAGAGAGACAGAGAGACAGAGAGAAAGAGAGTCATACAGACTTACTACCGGATATTTTAATGCCTGCATTTAACAGAGTTGTTTCGTTCGCCTTATAAAGTGTTATCGTCATTCAAAATATCCCAGCATGCTATGCAGCTACATTGTTATTCGGAGTCAAGCTACTACACACTTAAACGCATACCAGATTTAAACCTTGACATTATTTTTGTTTTAAGTCATCTGTGAGAGGTGTGTCAAAATACATCACAGATTGAACTCACAGCTTTAAGATTATGATAAAAGTTGCATAATCACACAGACACATCGCGCTGTTGATACATATATAGATATATAGTATTTCTAAGTTTGCTGAAAGCTGATTTGGAGACAGTTGGACCAAATAAACTGTCATAACTAGCAGGATTCCGTCCATTTTGTGATATGGAATAATTTAGTTGAGAAGAAGCTTTTGAATGAGATGGTAAAGACATATACGTGAAAGAAAAAGAGAATGAGTATTCTTAGTGTGAGTCCATTTAAATCTGCGCGATTAACACCACAAAGGCTATTTTAAATTGAAGCGTGACAGATTGCGAAGGGGGGAACGACATACAGAGCCTCTTTCAGTGATGGGTTGACGCATTTAAAATATGATACGATTGAAGAGTAAATGCTTCTGGCCAGATTTGTAAAAGAACATTCTGTGTAAAGAGTTGGTAAGCAAAATGTTTGTTCGCATTACATTTATATTTCTACATGTTAGTACAGAGAGCAAAACGTAAATTCAAAAAACAAGCCGTCTGCGCCAAGAAACTATTATAGCAAGCAATCTTCCAGTCTCTAGGAACCTCTACATTAAGAGGATGAACGTTTGCTTCTTGTCGGGATGATTCGGGGTATTTTTGCTGAGAGTGTACAAGTGCAGTAACTTTAATAGAGTGCATTACGTAGAAGAACTTGCAAAACAAGCACAGGAAGGAAACACTGCGGTGATGTTACAGGGGTTAGAGGTTGGCAGACAGTTCTGACCTATTAGTTTAGAAACTTATTTTTGGTACTCTGCGCAATTTGTTGGTTTATCAACACCGATGTAGCAACAACACTCCATGCAGTGGCGCATTGTGGCGTTATAGAGATGTAGGATACTGGCATATGTGAGAAGTTTTCTAACACGGTATAGAGATCCGACCTGGGTAGCAGCGTGTTTTGTGGCAGTTTTTATGTATTTATTCGGATTACTGTTGCCTTATGATGTCTGAACGTTGGACACCTGGAAAGAGTGCTATCAGCCATGCTAATTGTTGCTTAGAAAAGATTTTTATAGTTGTTAAAACAAAATAACTTTTTTTGGTAGCATTAAATATGCCAATTAATATATTGTTCTATCTTACTAAAGACTGGGGGCCATTTTTCTATAATTCATCTATTGCCTTGGATGTGTGTGCATTCAATTTGCTCGCGTGTAAAGAATCAATCATGTTCTCATCGGCAAAGGCATCCAGCTTAGACGCCATTGCACCGAGAGGTCTTTTATAAAAAAAATCAGGAACATGATAGGTTCAAGTATCCACCGCTAGGGAACACCCACATTGTTGTGATGTTGTCTGCGAATGGTATTTCAAACTTTAGCATGGCAGATAACCGTCCGACATATCTAATGACAGACTGACAATAACAACTTATAGAGATCGGTGGACGTATATAGGAATGGCGCTATGATTCTCTAACATTATTAGTATTTCAGTGAGTTGTGAGCTTTAGGCGATGTGGATATTTTTCAGAAAATTAAATGTCGTCTACACTTCAAACTAGCAGATGCTAAGCAATAACGCCGCAAATAGTACTTCAAGAAGAGAAAAAAAGGAAACCAATCTCCGAGATAGAAAAACGTTAATCAACACATATGGGTGCATTTT
>OY744553.1:16403438-16418438 GCA_963556195.1 Sepiola atlantica | reverse complement strand
GGAAAATCACTCATGTAAGTCAATTTATTTTTTACAGTTATTATATTAGTTAGTTTCTAACACTATTTTAAGGGATCATCAGTTGTTTACCATGAAAAACTGTTTCGGGAATTTATATATATATATATATATATATATATAGAGAGAGAGAGAGAGAGAGAGAGAGAGAGGGGAAAGAGAAAGAGAGAGAGAAGTAAAAGATGGGAATAAGGATTATAAACGTACAATATATATTATGTTATCAGTTTCTCAAAATAAAATGTTTCAAATGAAAAAAAGATTTTTCTTCTTCAAACCATATTTGTTCAAAGAATTAAATCTTATCGTCAAGGGGAATACAAACATATAAGTCGGTAAAGAAAATTACCGAAAATAATACTTTTAAAATATATTAGATAATATAAGATAAATACAAATATATAAATTGTTGAATGCTAAAAAAAGGGTTATAAAATATAGTTAAAAGTTAACCGTTGAAGATGTCATGAAATTGTAGCAGCAGGTCCAAAAGACGATCTATCTAGGAAAGGGTAGACGTCAACATTTTTAAATCCGTTGAAATTTTTGAGAGGACAAAAACTATTAATAAGACCAAGTAATCAAGTTGGGAAAGCTTGTAATGTAAAAGGTTAGGGATTGTTTTGTTGAAGTTTTATTCAAAGTCAGATAATAAAAAGTGGTTTCCATTCAGGTAAAGAGCCAGAAAAACTAGCGTCGAGACAGACGCCGAAAAGTTAAATTTGCCGTTCGAAAAATTGCAATTCTACAGACTGCGTTTAAAGATGTGAGAGGTAGCAAATAGGGGAGTTAGAGGGGGTAGACGAGTGATGCTAAAAAGATTGGGGGAAAGCTTCCTGGGTCCACGCTAGCTTCATATGTAAAAATAGCAAGCAAGCTGTGATTAAGTAAGACAACAAGGTGGGGTTGAAAGGGGTGATAGATGAAGTGGCAGTTATAGTAATTAGGGGCTACAAAAGTTATATCAAAGGAGGGGGATAATATAAGACTAATATTGGTGAAGAAATGTTGGGATTTGAAAAGGATTAATGCTGAGTTACGAGGTTAGAGATATGAAATTTAAATTTTTACATCGACTCATTTAAATTTTCGACTTCGGTCTTGGCGCTTGTTTTTTCATCATTATTACCATATTTTACTTGTTTATATAATTGTTCTATCTCGAATATTGAGGATCAATCCTTTCATTATAGGTTCTAATTTCAAAGTATATATTATATATTTATTTTATATATATATATATATATATATATATATATATATATATATATAGTATGTTTTAAAAAGGCGGTGGGCAATGCAAATTCCGCGTAAGATGTAAGTTGGAAGGAACAAAAATAAAAAAAATCGAATTCGAAATGTGACTTACTATTTATTTTTGCTTAAAATCTTACATAACAGCAACTGTGGTGTTAGCTGTGTGTGTGTTGTCCGGATGATTATTAAAAATCATTTATTTAATATTTCGGGAAAAGAAACTTAATAAACACCAGAGGAAAACTCCGTCTGTGCTGAGAATCTGCCAAAATGGATGCCAGAAGACAGAGACAGCGTAAGAGCAAACCAGTCCCGCAGAGAATAGAAATTAATAAGTTTTAAATGTATGTTATGTATATAAATGTTGTGTTCAAAATATGTTTGTAATATTAAATAAATGATAGGTATTGTATGGTGATCGATTAACTGTTAGTTTTAATAATATTTTTTTCTTAATTTATTTATATTTTAATTATTTACTTTTTATTTTTCAGTGTGCTTTATTTTCGTATTTTTCCGTATTTTAAGAAGTTTTTAATATAAAGTAAAGTAATTAATCTCTAATTTTAAATATTCTAGATTTTATTAAATTCATTGATTATCATATATTCAAGAAGTATTATTACAGTTGTGTGTATATAAACTACAGTACAATAAATGCAACAAGTTGTACAAGAACATTACACCTGCGCATCAAAAAGCACATGAACACATCAAAGAGCATATATATATATATATATATATATATATATATATATATATATATATATATATATATATATATATATATATCCGCACTGATGAGCTGTGAAACAGCGAAACAGTCTGTATGTGGATGACTATATAAAGCTCCCCACCCTGGGTAGAGCTTATGTTTGTAAGGGTATCGCCAACTGCCATTAGCGTAAAAAAAGCAATGCTCATTATGTAAACACTAATCTGAGCTCCGGCATTTGCAATGTTTACATTGAGATACAACTTACATTCAGTCAGTGTCGCATGATGGCGTCGGGGTTAACATCGCCGACTGTCAGCTCGACGGTTGCGTTTCGATCCCGGCTTGAGGCACTAACTGGTCTAGCCGCACTAATGAGCTGTGAAACAGCGAAACAGTCTGTATGTGGATGACTATTAAAGCTCCCCCTTCCCGGGTGGAGCTTATATTTGTAAGGGTATCGCCAACTGCCATTAGCGTAAAAAAGGCAATGCTCATAAGGTAAACACTTGCAATGTTTACATTGAGATACAACTTACATTCAGTCAGTGATGGCGTAGGGGTTAACATCGCCGACTGTCAGCTCGACGGTTTGAGGCACTAACTGGTCTAGCCGCACTGATGAGATGTGACACAGCGAAACAGTCTGTATGTGGATGACTATATATATATATATATATATATGCAAACATTGTTAAAAATAACAGAATTTGTCTGTTTAATTATACCTTTTTTATTTGTTTCTTTTTCCTGAAGGTCTTTTTGTCTAAAAATAAAAAAAAAAAATAAATATTGAATAGGTTTCACATGTTTCACGAACGTTTTCGATTCTTCGTCGAATCATCCTCACGTGTCAAAAGCAAATGAACAAATAAGCTGGAGGAAGAAGATAATTTTTTTAAATCGGTGGAGAAACGCGCATAGACCGGTTTCTGCATTGCTCAAGTAAGTCGCTGGCGATTTTAAATTCAGCAACGCTGGATTGCATCACAGAACAAAATCACTAAAATTATTCATTTTGAAGATAATTTTTTTTAAATTAAAAATACTCGAACCTATCTACATAAAAACACAACAATCTAAAATTTACAACATCACATATGAAACCAGTGGTAACATTTTAAAATGCTTAACGTAATGCGATTTTGTTCTGTGATGCCATCCAGCGTTGCTGAATTTAAAATCGCCAACGATTTCCTCGAGCAATGCGGAAACCGTTCTACGCGCTTTTCTCCAACGTCTTTTAAAAATTCTCTTCTTTTTTCAGCTTTTTTACTCATTTGCTTTTGACACCGTATTATGATTCGACGAAGAAACGAAAACGTTCGTGAAACATGTGAAACCTATGGAACATTTATTTTAATTTTTTTATTTTAATACAAAAAAGACTATCAGAAAAATTGAAAAAATAAAAAGTATAATTAAACAGACAGATTCTATTATTTTTACAATGTTAGCATAAATGAGAAAATGCTGCCTAAATACACACAACATGTATATATATATATATATATATATATATATATATATATATATATATATATAGTTTGAAATTTGTTTAATTGGGCAGCATTCCTTCTCTTATGCATGTTTGGTTAAACAGTAGCGCGAGCTTCTGTTTATTTATTTTTTATTCGTTATTTCGATTCGTCGCACGACCGATTTGGTATTGTCGTCCATGTTGTATAAGAAATCGCCATATTTTCGCGAACGTTATGAATACTCATTCATCCGGCTGAAGATGACCGACGTCGGTCGAAAACGTTCGCGAAAATATGGCGATTTGTATACAACATGGACGACAAAACCAAATCGGTCATGCGACGAATCGAAAAAAACGAATCAAAAATAAATAAACAGAAGCTCGCGCTACTGTTTAACCAAACATGCATATATATATATATATATATATATATATATATATATATATATATATATATATATATATATATATATATATATATATATATATAAGAAAACCCGTATAAGAAAGGGAAAATCTTTATTAGTGTCTAGAATCCTTATCCTTATCACATTAAGTAGAATCTGATCTTTATTCCAATTCACTTATATGATTTTGATAATAATAACTGTACAATATTTAAAGCTTAAAAATAAACTTACATTCGAGCAAAATGGCTTAAGTTATGTCTAAAAACTGTGCATCAACTTTCAAAAAAATCTTATCTATTCAAATGTTTAAGTGGGAAGCTGTGTTTATATTATATCCCCTAAAACCATTGAAAATACTCAAAAGAAACTTAACAGTTTTAAATAGTTATTAATTGATGTCTAATAGCTATAGTAAAATGTTACAAAAATCGACGATTACAAATTAAATTATGTATAGCTCACATTTGTACGCGTTCTGCTAGCATCTATGTTCCAAAATTCAAATGTTTTTATGCTCGGTTTCGGAGTGAATCTTCGACACAGAAATACTGAAACATATTTACATATATAATCTTATATAGATAGATATAAATAGATATCGAAAAAATAGAACCAAAAGGGTTGCGCACAAACATATCTATTTATACATATGTATATTGAAACAGAGACGTAACACGTTAATCTATGAGATTGTGGGAACTTATTCTCTGCTGGACAAATGTCCGTCGGTAAAATACTATTTCTGAACGATGACCGTCGGAGTAATTTATGTCGGCCAAATGTCCAGAGGTCATCTGCTCGACCACGATATATAACATGACACATATTCTATGTGATTTATATATATATATATATATATATATATATATATATATATATATATATATATATATATATATATATATATATGCATGAATGCCTTTAACAAAGACTGACACGAAACTCTGGAGAAAATGTGTGCCTAGCTGCAATGGTAAACGCCACAATTGACATGTCTTAATCGATTCGTGATACAAGCGGCCAGTTGTTGTATGCATCGCTGCACGACATGATCGCCAGCCGACCAAATTGTGGACCAAGTTCCCTGTCGACGTGTCGATAACAGAGGGCTAAAATGTCTCAGGTGCCTTGACAAATGTGATCGGTGGAGAATCAATTTTGTCTTCTTATCATCACACGTCCAGGGGAATTTGAAACTTTCAAATTCGACCAATCACGAGAAGAGTTTTCGCAAGTTATTATTCGATTGCTCATTCGTATTCGACGTATAGAATTTATGGATGAGTATTTAAGAGTCTTTTGAGATATTTCCCGGCAGATCAATGAGAAGATGTTTCGCGCGTCAGTTGATGCATCTTTAACTCACACATTGAATGCCCTCAGATTAAGTATAATCATATCGTATATTTTTTCTCCATCGTTTTAAACGAGCGTTCATGCTTTATACAATGTTGGTCGTCTGTCAGTCTGTCTATCAAGCGATAATTCAATTCGTCATTCATGATATGAGAGATAATAACGTTGACACATCTGTTATCAAAGTTAAGCAGCGTGGATTTTTCAAGTGATCATTGGCGAGTATTTATTTACTCCTCTCCAGGAGGTTAGGCACAAGGTCAGTTTTATCTTACTTCCACAAGGTACGATTTGACCCAAAGTCGGGTCGGGAAAGTGGGGTTTTAAATGCCAGCGAAAGTGAGCACTCTGGCTATTAAAAATTGCCTCGGCAGCCCCGTCGGCATTCCCCGGTAGGAACGCCTCAGGCAGTAAGCAATAAACTTACTCCTCCCCAAAGAGAGGAGGCAAAGCCTGGGAGGGTGGACCTCCTAGAACTGCACAGAACAAACACACAGACCGGCGTAAATCAAGCCCCGAAGGCTAAGACAATACCAGTCTATAGGGTGCAGTATCCATCGGAACAGATACTGCTGTATAGATTATATAAACTCTCTCTCTCCCTCTTTCTATCTCTCTCTTTCTCTCCCTCTCTCTCTCTCTCTCTCTCTCTCTCTATCTCTCTCTCTCTGCTGATTCCGGGGGGAAGAAGGGATATTTCTTGATATCTGCCAGGTTAGACTGACGGCTTCCAGTCACTGCCGGGACAAGGAGTCTTACTCGAATTCTGAATAGAAAAAATTCCTCTAACCGATGTTTAATCTTCAGTCGGTGTTAACCATACTATTCTAGTTCTTTACACACGAGATTCTTATCTTGCCACAGTGTTACCCATAAATCTAGGTTTGTAGATCGTTAAGTAAAGACAGGATTTACTACGAGATGCGTATTTTCAAAAGATGATTTTTACGTTTACTTTGGAAAAAGTAAGAAAAATGTTATGAATCACATTTTCCCGTATCAAAGCAATAAATCCTCTGATCGATTTGTTCCTATCATGAACGACTATTCAATAAAGACCAATTTTTCTTTTCTAATTCGTGGTTATAAATCATTCTCCTGCCGCTATTGTCATATTATATTTTACGAGTTCCACATCGACGTATGCCGTATTATCCAATAAACGTTTACGGACAAATAAATTATGAAAACATCCAAGTATAAAAAAATAAATGTACAAAATAAATTGCTTTATTTCCGTTCATTTAATGATAGTTTCCGTTACATTGATTTTTTTTTCGCATGAGAAAAAATAACGACAATAATGTCCACCCGGTCGATTTGCTTTTTTGTAGATAGACATTAATGTAAAAAAGCTGTATGGGAATATTATATATATATATATATATATATATATATATATATATATATATATATATATATATATATATATATATATATAACTTCTTTGTATTATAGAAGGAAAAATCCCAGCAGAGTGCTCGATTAATTAAGCGTGATATTTATTTATTTTGATACAGAAAAATTAGTACAACATTCGTACCGTCGGTTTAAAGCACGTAAAGTCTTAGCCACCCGGCTCTCTTCAGCTTCTGTTGTCATCTTTTCTAATTCGTGGTAATGAATCATTCTCGTGCCGCTATTGTCATATTATATTTTACGACAACAGAAGCTGAAGAGAGCCGGATGGCTAAGACTTTCTGTGATTGAAACCGACGATACACATGTTGTACTAATTTTTCTGTACCAAAATAAATATATATATATATATATATATATATATATATTGTGTTATAATGGAATAATTCAAGGAGGAAATCCGGGTAAGAGAGCTCAATGTGGTAAACAGAGCAAGAATAACGTAAATTATAATAACACGAAATTACATGATTGTCGATGCAATAATTTATTTCAACCTTGCGGTTTTATTCAAGCATCAAATTAGACAATTACATTTTTGAGACTGACAGAAAACTGAATTCACCCTCGACAATTCAAATACAACCAGAGAGAGTGGTGGTCGCAACCAATCAGAACACCTATTACAGAGCGAATAGGAATTAACATCTTATATTTAACTAAGGCAATCGAAAGGGATCTTATTGTTTTTTTTGTTTGTTTTTATTAAAATAATAACGTCTGTGTTAAACGCACATATTCTTTCTACATTTACGACATGGTGACATTGAACGTTCATACGCCTCCATACACACGCACACATATACCTATTCTTAACATCACACACACACGCCACACAATTTTTGGCTAGCTAAAATTCGTTCGAAAATCTGTTTTCGGCCAGAAAGGAGGAAGAGGGAGAAGACACTAACACAAGCATACGTTAGCGTGTCATCGACCGATTGACACTTGTCATATACATATACATACACACATATATATACGCACATGCACACATAGACACAAATGTGCACAATAGAGACACACATACATGTATACATAGCCATACACAAATGCACACATGCACACATGCACGCTTACATATAAACATACACAGTCATACGCATACGTACACACATACCTATACGCATACACGCGCACATGCACATAGATGCACACATACACCTGCACACATGTATACATATGTACACATATACACACATACACATATATAATATAATATATACGGCCTGGATATTCTAAAACTAAACCATTGGTCCGTTTTAAATAACCGGGGTAAGACTTTAATTAAATATAAACATATATTGACAAAATAAATATGCAAGATATACACACACATACACATACACACATACATGCCTGCACATACACAAACACATGCATGTACGTACACATATATATACATACAAAAACACATGTACGTATATATACGCACATACACTTACCCATACATACACATAAACCAATACATGCATGCACACGCATCCACACGCGCATGCATACACATAAGCAAATATAAGGCTACCTTATTTCAAGTAAATAATCTGAATAAACGAATATCTTAAAGTATAATCGTATATGCATACATCCGAAAAACAACTATAACGAATATCACCAAGTCAGTAATTACATGTCCATAACAGATATTATTGTAAATGATCTATTTGGTATCTTCACCGTTACAAATCTAGAGGTCTATCGGATTATTAGATATTGGTAATTGTAAATTTACATTTATGTCTGCATTTCGCCATGAACTCATCGCGTTTGTTTAAAAGATTATTGCGGTTGTATTTTAGGATTCTTATTTCTTCCTCTAAACATAAATTGCATCTTTGCCTAAATCCATTTGGAATATCCGAAAAGCATAGGATTGACCACGAAACTACCGGGGACCGGTTCTCATTTTTCAGAAGCCACCATTGTTTAGCTAACTCTGTTTCGTTCTTGAGTTCTGGGTTGTTAAAAGAGTGTTTGTGGTCATAAAAGCGTTGTTTCCAGTTACCCGCGGAGATGCCGATGTAGACTTTCTTGTCCCTGTTATTATCTTCCGGATGAATAGTGGCCTTATAAACCACACACTCAACTTTACAGTTACCGTCCAGTGGGCAGTTCTCTTTAACTTGACAATTACATTTATCTACTGTAACTTTATTTTTACTAGAATTGTTTAGTAATTTACGATTATGGGTGCTGATTATTCTATCCATGTTTTTGGTACAAGTAACTAATTTTTATGGTTTTTCTATTAAATATCTTTCTAAGTAGATTATTCATGCTAAAATGCTTATCTACTAGGTTCAAGAATACTTTCCCGATGTTGATGTTAGATAGTTGGCAGTACGGAGGATGGAACCATATTATGTTCCGGCCTCTATTCCTGGATTTATTTTTATTTTCTTTCTTGGTATATTTGAGTTTTCTACTATATCCGCTTTTTTCTAGCGCTCTATTGTATAAATGTTTGTTTGTTTCAAAAATTTCCCTGTTAGACGAAAGTTTATTAATTCTAGTATTAATCGTTTTAGGTACTTGTTTAATTATGCAGTTCGGGTGGTTAGATCTAGTATTGATATATGATGGTGTGTGATTATCTTTATTGAATGGTTTGTAAGTCCCCTTTTTTAAGTCTAGTGTAATGTCTAGATAGTTTACTTCTTTACAATTTGGGGTTATGTCTATTTTAAATCCTAGGTATTTGAAGGCTCTTATTAATTTTTTATGTATTTTGGATGCCAGGGGGCCGTCACTATTAGGGATGATAATTAGTCCATCATCCCTGTATAAACCCACATTAAGAAACAATCTAGACTGATCAACTCTACGAAATCAGAACTCGGCCATGTATCTAGGGAGTTCCTCAAGAATATCATTAAAGTAACTCTGGAGGCTACTAAATTGAATTAAATTAAATTAAGTATAGTGTCTAATATTATCACTAGACATTATTAGATTGGAATTAGGCTGTAATTATAGGCTTCCATAGATTATTAAATTAATGTAAGATGAATATTTGTAAAACTCAGAGTATTAAAATATTACATTTAAAATATAATCTTAAATAATTATAGTTTTCAAATAGATCCTATCACTCGGATCTAGACGGAATGAAAGCACGACAAGTGTCAATCGGTCGATGACACGCTAACGTATGCTTGTGTTAGTGTCTTCTCCCTCTTCCTCCTTTCTGGCCGAAAACAGATTTTCGAACGAATTTTTGCTAGCCAAAAATTGTGTGGCGTGTGTGTGTGATGTTAAGAATAGGTATATGTGTGCGTGTGTATGGAGGCGTATGAACGTTCAATGTCACCATGTCGTAAATGTAGAAAGAATATGTGCGTTTAACACAGACGTTATTATTTTAATAAAAACAAACAAAAAAAACAATAAGATCCCTTTCGATTGCCTTAGTTAAACATAAGATGTTAATTCCTACTCGCTCTGTAATAGGTGTTCTGATAGGTTGCGACCACCACTCTCTCTGGTTGTATTTGAATTGTCGAGGGTGAATTCAGTTTTCGGTCAGTCTCAAAAATGTAATTGTCTAATTTGATGCTTGAATAAAACCGCAAGGTTGAAATAAATTATTGCATCGACAATCATGTAATTTCGTGTTATTATATTTTACGTTATATATATATATATATATATATATATATATATATATATATATATATATATATATATATATATATATATATATATATATATATTATCTATGTATATATATATATATTATATATATATATATATATATATATATATATATATATATATATATATATATATGAAAGGAAGTTGTAGTTTGCTTGAAGCATTGCTGGTAAATATAAATGTAAGTTAGTAATCCGAGGCAGGCGCAATGTGATATAGGTACCGGAATGGGAACAGATGAACAAAAATAATTGAAAAGAGAAAATATGAATGGAATCTCAAATCAATTCATTAATATTTCACGGTTTAACGGTTCCACTTTCCAGTTCCTATATAACATTTCTCCTGCCTCGGATTACTAACTTACATTCATATATATATATATATATATATATATATATATATATATATATATATATATATATATATATATATATATATACTAGAAGTAGAATCATTCCAGGGCGAGTATAATTAATTCTCGAAACAAAACAGTTTTGCACCAATTTTATATTTCTTACGATAGTTAAAATCACGATATAGTGATACTAACCTTTATCTTTAGAATCCTTATTCAACTTTTTATCAATTTGTTCTAGAATGTGTTTCAAATGTAAAAGTTAAGCTAAAGAAGTTTTAAGCCGAAATCTAAATTCATTGAACTTTGGCTTAATTTGTGTGTAATAAATATTGATCAAATAAAATGCACAACTGATATATTTCAATTTTCAAATAAAAGGTTGTGCCTATATTATGCACCCTACCTCTTTAAAAGTTTTATAAGAAATTGAACTTTTGGCAGTATTTATTAATTTATGTCTGATATTAAAATTTTTAAAAAATTGATGCATCTGAAGTATTTTACAAAAGGGTCCAACTGCTTTCCACGATTTTGCATAGAACTTGATTAAACTAAATACAGCCTATATTTATATATTTACGCCTAGAAGAATAGTTCCAAAATTTATAATTATTTAAGTAGTGTAAGCGTAAACCCTGTTCACACAAATATACAAACAAATAAACATAACCAACTTATATATATATACATATATGAATATATATATATATGCATATATATATATATATATATATATATATATATATATATATATATATGTAGTTAAGCAAAAGACCAATTATATTTCAAATGTAAAGATTTTCTTTGATTTTTCTTAGAAAACATTTTTCAAAACAAACATCTTTCAGTGTAAATTATTTTACAGATCGTTTCGCTAAAATTATTTTACAGATCGTTTCGCTCAAACAACATTATTATATCGATATTTGATGTGTTAATCTCAAAGCTCATCAGTAAATATTACAAGATAAGTTCACAATTAGAAAAATTACAACGTATTTTGACATGCAAGAAGAAACGTTCAGTAGAAAACACTTCGAACTCACATGTTACCCTCAAAGGTTCGTTATCTGTAATCGACAATTCAGAGCTAGCCTCATAAATACAGCAGCTTATTCCAGCCATTTTTATTTAGTTTAATTCTTCTATTTTAGCAACTGATACTTATTGTGTATTTATAAAATTCTTAACTGAATATTAAAATAATTATCATTGCAGAATTTACTTCATAAGTATTGTGAGTGTGTATTCACTTCGATTGAATACGAAACTAGGTTCAGAGTTAATAAAGATTTTGCATTCCATTTACATGGAGTTTATTATCTCATTCTCTAAACAATAACGTTGGTAGAAAATACCATATTAGTTACTATTTAAAATAAAGTACATTTTGTAACCTTTATATAAATAATTCTTTATGATTTTGCGCTGTATACAATGGGTATGATTTATACATATCAAGTTTCTAAATTTACGAACACCGGAAAAATCCGACATAGTATATATGATATTTATAAGGAAATCATTGTATTTTAGATATTTCCCCTGTTCGATGGCAGTTACGTAGTGAAAACGTTAACGTTTTGGTGTCGGATTAATATGTTTTGAATATAGGATATTTATTTTATTACTTCTAAAGACATCTAACATTTTGGCTCCCTTGGTTATTCCGAGTGTTAAGCTTTCCTTTTTACATTATACAATAATCAATATTACATGTAAGCTTTTGTTTTCTGTCTTCATAATTTACGATTCACATTAATTATTCTATTATTTTGTAGTCTTCTATCATTAATGCGCCACATTAATTATTCTATCATATTGTAGTATTCTACCATTAATGCCTCACATTAATTACTTCAGTATGGTGTCGTCCTATTGTCACTAATGCCTCACATCAATTATTCTATTATGTTGTAGTCTTATATTCATAGGTTATTTGAAACGGGCAATATAGTGAAACAAAATTATGTATTATATTTATTGTTGAAAACGTAGGAAAATATGAATTACATTTTCCGGTAACTAAACAATAAATCACTGATCGATGTGCTCTAATTATGAACGACTATTTAATAAAGACAATTTTTTCTTTTCTAATTCGTGGTTTAAATCATTCCCGTGCAGATATTGTGATATTATCTTTTACGCGTTCCACATCGACGTATGCCGTATTATCCAAAAAAACGTTTACGGGCAAAAAAATTATGAAAACATCAAAATAAAAGAGGAAGAATATGAGTCTGAAAAAAATGTACGGAATAAAGTGCTTGTATTTTTTGTTTCTTTTTTTTTTTACTGATACATCTATTTATCTTGCATGGAAAAATTACGACATTAATGGAATTTTCACCTCGAATAATTTGCTATGTTTATAAACATAAAAATAATGTAGAAGCACTTCATGGTATATTTCATATATATATATATATATATATATATATATATATATATATATATATATATATATATATATATATATATATATATATATATATATATATATATATATATATATATCATGAAAGATCCGAGTTGGATGTATTGTCCTAGACAGGAATACTTTCTGTTAGAGAGCTCAATGTATGTACAGAGTAAAAATTGTGTTAGAAGTAAAATAACTCAAAATACCATGTGAGTCTGAAGTTATGATATAGTTTAACTTTAGCCAGGCTCATCAGGCGTGAAGATTGACCTGCTAAACAAATCATGATGAGTAGAGACGCTCACATCTGCGGAAGTTATTTTTTACATTTAGAGATAGAAGCTTGATCGTATGCGAAACAAATGATCATGTCAGATTCACACAGAGTTTTCAGTTATTTCATTTCTAAGATTAGATATAAACCTGACTCGAGTTGTTGTTTACAGCTCCACAAGCATACCTTATGCTGCCGGACCTTTTGATTTTAAAAAAAAATTTCTTGACAACATGCCCTCAAATATTCTATCTCCTCCGGGTCTTTTGACCACTCCGTTGTCTCAATTACGATCGAATCGAAGTTCTGCTAACAACATTGCGTGCATTTGCTAAAGAATCTGCAACCGGAACTAGCTCCTGTCTTTACAAAGCTGTTCACTTGTTAGTTAAAATAGAAATGCATGTTATAACTTTGTTAGTTTCACAAATACTTTAAAATACTAAAGATCAATCTCTACATCTAAGTACAGACCGTAAGTATTTCATAAATGGGTTTTTTTAATTGTTGATAAATAAAAGAATTTGTGAACCAGTTCAGCAAATGATATCTGTTATCTACTTAGTGACAAGCAATATGGATTTAGTCCTGCCATTTCAATAGTTTATGTGTTGAATGCGGACTGTAAGATAACTATTGACACATCAAAGACTTCCCACAATGGTACTGCTGCCATATTTTTTTTTCCAAAATAATATAATACTATTACGAAACAATGGCTTTAAAATATGTCTACTTACCTTTTCTATTCAAATTGGCGTAACTTCGCTTACAGACATAACGCGATTTTATGACCGAAAAGTCCATTACCATCGGACGATGAAGAAAACCAAAAAAAGAAAAACACTTCTTTGACAAGGAGAATTTTATTTCCCGAAAACTCCGATAAAAATAAATTCTATTTATTTTAACACTACACATGTTTATGTGTTTTTTTTCAAAAAAATATAATACTAATTGTAAAAGTGGGTATTGTAAAATTTCTACTTATACATATGGCCTCCCCTTCCCTGTCTGTAATAATTTGCAATGCCCTTCTCACTACATACTTATAGATCAAATATGCTTCAAATTTCCCCCTCTCTCTAAATATGTATAACAAGGTTGTTACTCCCTCTCTCTCCAATTATATTTGAATTGTTGAGTGTGAATTTAAACTTTTTTACAGTTTCAAAAATGTAATCGGCTAAATCGGATGCTTGAAAATACCACAAAGTTGAAATAAATTATTGCATCGATGATTATGTAATTTCGTGTTACTACATTTTATTTTATTCTTGCTCTGTTTATTACATCATATATATATATATAATATGAATCTCTCTCTCTATATATATATACAACGTTCCGAATACGTTTGTCGAACACTCTCGACTTGTATTCAGTCTATACTCGTTTCTAGCTACATATATATCTTAATTTCCCTTAATAACGTGACAGTGTGCGGTGCCCAAGTGGAGACTGCTTGAAGATACTAGGCTTACTCTGTGAATAAGGTCCGCGCCTCCCTACAGTCTAAAATTGTAACTGTCCTGAACTTATAGAGAGAAATAAGCTTGAAACACTAGCGTCTGTAAGTATAAATAATTTAATATTAATTTATAAATATCCTATATATATATATATAT
>OY744553.1:16250938-16398438 GCA_963556195.1 Sepiola atlantica | reverse complement strand
GACTCCCATGGTTGGGTTCTGAAGGCCTTGACATTGTTAAAAGGATTTCTTCTTCTACTCAACGTTGTTTTCCAGCAACCATGTTGAGAGTAGTTTACACGACTCGAACCGTTTTCTTTTCTTTTCGTAAGGATGTGTTGCCAGCCATTCAAAAGAATTATATTGTTTATTAATTCATGTGTCAGTGTTGAGCTGACTACGTTGGCAAGATATCCCTAAGATTAGAATTTAGAATATCCCAACACATACCACGTGATATTCGTTTACACACGGTTTCGAGATCATCCGGGAATTTTCAGCCACATGAATCAGCCATCGGTAATAACCTCGTTAGTAAAAATAGTTGTTCTGACAACTATTCCGATGGGTGGTTTTCTGTTTTACACAGTGCCAGGTC
Organism: Sepiola atlantica; assembly: GCA_963556195.1. Classification (NCBI taxonomy): domain Eukaryota; kingdom Metazoa; phylum Mollusca; class Cephalopoda; order Sepiida; family Sepiolidae; genus Sepiola; species Sepiola atlantica. Next base: position 16,398,041 of record OY744553.1, on the reverse strand, counting down.
GAACTACCATCTCAATATTATTGAGGCGTTAGTTATTAACATTTCTCGATCTAGCCTGTGTAAACAAACGATTTTGAATCATCAATTGGAGATTTTTAATGATTCAGAGCCACCATAACGTTGAGAGATTTCCCTTTTTTTCTTTTTTTTCCCTCTCTCAATCGTTTTATCTAACTGAAACAATTTTTTCCTCTCATATCTCATTCAACTTTTAGTTTTTAATTCATCATTCTGACGTTTCCTCTGAGAGGGTCAAACGATAAGGGCTTAAGGTTAATTTTAACAATTTTCTTTTTTTCCCACCCACCTGTTTCATTGATTAAAATAATGCTTCCTCTAATATTATCCTACGATTTTGTTGTACACGAAATTTACATATATATATATATATATATATATATATATATATGTATATATAATAAGGAATAGGTAAAATAAATACCTTTTGAAGCATTAAAGATGCGATATCAATTATTTTATAAAAAATAAAAATAAATCGAAACCGATTTTTTTTCTTCTTTTTTTATTATAAATTTTTTTAAAAATCGGTTTCGATTTATTTTTATTTTTTTATAAAAAAAATTGATATCGCATCTTTAATGCTTCAAAAGGTATTTATTTTACCTATTCCTTATTAAATTTAACAATAGATGCTTCTCAAAAAAATATGAACCTTATATATATATATATATATATATATATATATATATATATATATACAATAAATGCTAACCCAGTGAGTCTATATATATATATATATATATATATATATATATATATATATATATATATATATATATATATATATATATACGACGATCAATACGTGACATTGTATTGCTTATTTTGCTTGCTTACTGGTAACCGTGCTAACTTCGTGATTATTAACAAACTGGCAGGTGTTAGAGGTTTACTTGACATCTATTAGATAGCACATGAAGCATATAAACACGACAGATAGACAGCATTACGTCACATCTGTTATGAGATGTTCGAGACAAATATTTTAAACATGTTTAATACTCTTATTTTAGAACTGTTTTAAGTATCTAAGAGCGTTAAAGCACAAGGGATAGCTATTTATGTGTATTGGTTGGTTTGAGAGATGGACGACTGAAAAACCACAAAATATGGGAAGAGAGTCATCGGTATCATTGTTATTCGGGACGGATTCTAAATAAATCAAGTGCAAAAATTGATGAGCACGCCACGAAAAACTGAGCTGCAATCATCTTGTATTTATTAAACAAAATAAAATGTTTAATACTGATCAAATATTGATTTCAGTGAGAAGGTTATTAATGCTTCTTTGATATTTACAAATAAAGTTATGCATGAAATAAAAAATATCTATGGATAGTATATGAAAAACTGCAACTGAAAATACAATACGCACATTAGATAAACAAGCGTAACATATGCTATATATTAAAGCAGCTGATATAGCTTGAGTAAGTGTTTTAAAAGCAGTCATGTATACGTCCATGACAATCTGTCGGACAGTGGCTTTTTTATCAGGCTGCGATATTGTTCTGTTCAGTCCTTGGCAGTATACCTTATCACGCTTTACATTATCGCTTTAATAATGGGTTAGTTTATTGCTAATCACCTGAAACGGCCTAACCAGAAATGCCGACAGGGCTGCTCATGCATTTTTGTACGCCAGATTGCACTTTACCGAATGCGCTGAAGTTTGGAAATCTCACCTGGCTTTGTGTTTAACCTCCGGAACAGGTTGTAAATAAATATATTAAATAACATATAAATCCACACTTTACAAATATAAAATGAACAATCGGTAGTGTTTACCTTATTTGCTTTACATCAAATTTTGATTAATATTAAGTAATACATTTACAAAGGGATCGATACACATGTGAGTGTCAATAATATATATATTTTTCTGTTCGCTATTCTTTATTCTATTTTATTTTTCTCCTCCTCGTGACTGTTCATGGACCCCTTAGATTAAAACACTGTTCTAGAATGTCGTCTACATCGGCACGTGGCGCAACGAATAAAGGTGTTAAGTTATAATCAGGTTTAAGTGACAGTCTTTTGGAGGTTGATGGTTCAATCCTCACCTACAAACGATTGTAACTAAGAATATAATAAAAAACTACTTAGAGAACACTTCAACCCGGTTATGTCTAACGGAACAACAACGATCTACCACCGTGGATCAAATAAAGGTGTTCCTTTGACATTTCGTATTGATTCTCTACGTCGCCGTGAATATTCTCGAATTTGACAGTATTCATCTAAAGAAGATTAAATGTCAAAAAGTTGTGAGTATAGCATTCAAGATGAGAATGGTATACTTAATAATACAAATAATATAAATTGTCAATGCTCATCTAAAAAATACTTAAACATCCACCCGAATAAAGCGTGTCACAAAAGTCACTGACACTTGAAAAAAAATGAATAACTTTTTTCTTTGTAAATATTTTCCTTTTTTTCTCAGAGTTTTATAAGCTATCCTTCCGACGTTATCATGAGCAAATACAGGCATTGAGGAACGAGCCCACATTGTACAATGGTACTTTGAGTCACATGGATTAAATTCAGAAATCCAGCGGTGTTACCGACGCCATTTTAACCCTAGAAATGCGCAAAGTGTAAATGTCATTAAGGCGATAATAAGTCGATTTCAAAAACAAGGTGCAGTATGTGACCTCCCGAGATTCGGAAGGTCTCATTTAGTAAGAACTGAAACAATCGGGAAGAATTTGAGCGAAGTCTGGAAGAAGATCCAACAGTTTCAATCAGAAAAGGATTCCGACAATTAGGAGTTTCACAATCCTCCTGACATGGAATGTTGCATGACATGGACATCTTTTCATATAAGATTCAGCTGTCCAGCAGCTTCAGCCTCAGGATTTTGAGACATCAGGATTTGGTTAATGGTGATCCTGGTTTCTTGCAAAAATTGCTAATGTCAGATGAGACTCATTTTAATCTGAAATGCTTTGTCAACAAACAAAATTGCAGAATTTGTGGAACTGATTATCTTCACGTTCTTGCTCAACATCAACTACCCCATCTTAAATGTACAGTATGGTGCGGAGTAACATCCAATGAAATTATTGGCCCATATCTTTTGAAAATGAAGAAGGAAATCAGGTAACCGTGACGGGAGCACGATGTCGCACTATGATTCAAGAGTTCTTGAGACCATGGGTAAGGACTCAACCTGTGGAAATGTGGTTCTAACAATTTCGTCCGCATGCCTTACTGCAAGAGATACCCTTCAAATGCTTCAGAATATCTTCCAAGATCGAATTATCTCTAGGGGCTATGAAATAAACTGGCCAACTCGGTCGACTGACTTGATAATACCCGATTTCTTCCTGTGAAAAATTTGGTAACTATACTTAAGAATCATACGAGTTATTAAAAATGTACAAGTGGCAGTGACGTTTAGGACACCCTGTATTTAAGCAATAGCTAAGACAGAAAAAACTGGATTCATATCTTTTCGAGAGATGTTAATGAATTTTATATGAGATTCATCCAATGTCATAATATAAGAACGGATACACCCGATATTTCAAATACGGGATACAGACGCTTATGTAAACCACGCTAACAGAATGAAACATTATCAGCATCGGTTTCTTAAAGCATCCGTTCATATATTCCAACGTGACAACATTGTGACAACAGCAATTTATATATCAGTACAAAAAATAGCTCTAAGTGCAATTGTTTTGCATTGATATGAACGGAAGTGTTCAGTATCTGGAAGTCTATCAGGAAAACGGAATAGGTAAGAAAATATTATTCCCGGTATTAAGTTGAAACTTTTCAAATAATGATATGTTATATTTGTGATAAGTCTCTTTTTGGGCCTTTTAATTGTAATGCTTATATATATATATATATATATATATATATATATGCATATATATATATATATATATATATATACATATATATATATATATATATATATATATATATATATATATATAATTATTTAGAAACTGTATATTACATATTTCAGCAATGTACTGCTGAAATAAGTAATATACAGTATCTAAATAAATTATATTAGCTCTCTTATATGATCGAGCACTTTATTTGATATATATATATATATATATATATATATATATATATATATATATATATATATATATATATATTACTTATATTTCACTTTCGTAATTAAATTTGAATCTATGTTAAACTTTCGACTATCTCACATTAGTCTAGATAAAAAAATGTTCTCCTATTTTCAGTGTTGTGTTCTTCTTGTTGTTCTTTTTCTTTTTCGTATTTCTTCTTCATTTTGATTTTCTTTTCCTTCTTATTCCTGTTATTCTTTTTCTTTTTCACTTGTTCCCTAGTTGTTGCCATTCGTTCTAATTATTCTCTTTATTATTTTTGCTGTTCATCCTTTTCTTCTTGATTTTCTTATTCATGATTTTCTTCTTCCTCTTTTTCTTTATTATAATCATCGTTTTCATCTTTTTCTTCTCTTTTCTTTTCATTCTTAAAATTTTTCTTCTTCGTGCTCTTCATCTTCTTCGTTTTCTATTACTCTCTTTTCTACTATTATTCTACTTAATATCACATCTACCCTATTTTTTATTTTCGCTTTCTGTTTTTTTTTCTTCTTTTTTTTCTTCTTCTTTCTCCCTTCTATCCTTCTGCTTATCATTGTTTCATTTGTATTATCATTGCTCTTATTCTTATTCTTATTCTTATTCTTATTCTTATTCTTATTCTTATTCTTATTCTACTACGTTTACTCATTCTTTTCGTTTCTGGGAAGGGTCTCATTCTTTATTACATTAGTCTTAGTGGTGTAATTCTTCGTCTTCTTCTTCCACAACTTCTACCTCTTCCTTCTTTTTTGTTTTCTCCGCATTTGTTTTCTTCTTCTCTTATTTCATCTTAGTTTTGTCGTCCATCTTAAACGTATCTCTCCTCTTTATTTTTTTAGTGTTTCCTTTTTATTGTATCGTTCTCCCGATTCGGTTTTTTTTTGTCCTGGTTATCTTCTTCATCTCAATCTATATTGTATTTATCTTCCTGTATGTGTCTGTGGTGTGGTATCATCCCTATTCAGATACACAATGGACTCTTCCGATAAGTATATAGTACTTTGTCTGTAATCCACTTGTTTAGCCGGTTAGTAGAAGTTTCAGTGGCGACATTACTGAAATATAACTTATTCTTCTGTTCTACAGATGTTAGTCTCATTTATTTTATGTACTCCTTCAATGACATAAGAGCTTATTTATTTTATGTCCTCGTTTATTTAATTATCTAGGAAATGAAAATAGAATGCTTTTCTCTCTCTCCTTGTCTCCCTGTCTCCCTCTCTCTCTCTCTCTCTCTCTCTCTCTCTCTCTCTGTTCCGGTCCTTCTTTTCCTCTTGTTTTCAAGATTCTTCTTCTTCTTCTTCTTCTTCTTCTTCTTCTTCTTCTTCTTCTTTCCCACTCACTTCGAACTCTTTTCTTCTGTTTTTACGGTTTAAGCTTATTTGCACATTTATTGATTAGTTTATTCTCCCTCTCTCCCTCTTTTTCCATCTGTATACTTCTCTTTCTCTTGTTTTCTTTCTACCTTTATTCATTTTTATGGGTCATTAATTCTAAAACGTGTTTTTCTTTTTGGTTTTGTGTAATTTTGTGGCATTATCGTTTAAGAACACTTACCCTCGTATATCCTTCTTTCTCTCTCACTCTCTTACCCTTTTACTTTAAGTCCTCTTCTTACTCCTCTCATACATTATGTACGTCTCCTTTCATTTTCTTCTCCTTTCGTCTCCACGTTTTCTTCTTCCTCCTCATGTCTTTCATTTCACCGTTGTTTAGTGTTTATTAGCACTACTTGTACCTAGTAATTTAACTATACTCGTATTTCTTCTACCACTTCTACTTCTCTCTATCTCTATATTTCTCTTTTTCTCTTTGGTCTGCTCATTCTCTTTCTATTCTACTGATCTCCAACTGTCGTTTCTCTTTTCTTCCAAATATTTTCATCCTCTTTTGTTAAACGAATACTGTCCACACCCGTACATTACTTCATGTAAGTATTAAGTTTCATTTCCATTTCTTCTTCATAACGGCACCTCATAATAAACCTCATCTTTCTTTCGATTCAATTTTACTCTTTGCATTTTCTCTCTTATCTCTTCTTTCATTAAAAATATCCCAATTAGTGATCGTTCGTCTTTTCTCTTTTAGCAAACTCTATTTCCGGTAACTGTAACCCCATTTCCGGTGAAATTGTTTATTTGAATCCAGCAAGCATTACTTTTAATAATTTGTTATCTTGGGTCGCTGATAACATACTCAATTATTAAGAAATTATTACTAACCTTTTACTAACACCTGCATTTTATTTAAAATAAATTTATAAATGATAAATTAATAGTCTGATATTTTACTATTCTATACTTCAATTTGAATCGATGAAATTAATTCGATTAAATCTATAACTTTATGTCTGTGTTCCTCGCGTTAACTTCACTTGGATAATTGCACATGTAATTATTATCTTTTAAGTTCTCGCTGTATTTACCCGAATTTTTCCGGGTTGAATGCTTAGATAATAACGTTATTTATTTAACGGGTAGATCATTTTGTATTTAATGTATTTAATAGCGAATAACAGAACATGAAATAGGGCAGCTGAGGAGGCAGTAACTCTCTAAATCCCGGATAAAATTAATAAGGGTATATTAAAACCGGATATGACGTCATATATCTAAGAGAAATGGTTTGAAGCACGCAATACGCCAGACGTATAATTACATGGTTTGAGTAGATATAACCTATTAGTGATCTCCATCCCATTTTTATGTCTTACCAGCGCTGGTAGGTGATTGAAAACTAAGATCACATCTGGAACTCAAGGTAGGAATAAACATTGAAAACTTAAACGGGCGGTGTAATGATAACAGCACTACAGCGTAAAACAACATAATGATGACAGCATGACACAGGGTTAAGTATGCAACCAAAAAGTATTCCTTGGTTGACTTTTCGATTTAAGTGTTAAATTAAAAAGGGAAACGGTGCGCCGCCACGCCAAACAATTATCGTATATGAGTTGTCGATTAATAGTAATAAAGAATTATGTACAGGCGAGCAACACAGATATAAATGATACGGAAAACGAGAAAATTATGATTAAAATATAACGACTATTAATTCTTTGAAAATGAATAAGAGTTATGCCCCTTTGTCGCTAAATGATTACCTCTGATTACTAAGATACTTCAGGACTGATTTACAAGTTTTAACATTTTAGTTTTATTTTAGTTATTTGCAGATTTCAATATATAGTGTCATATTTCCAAATATATATGTATATGTATATGTATATATATGTTATATATATATGTATGTTTCTATATATTTATGTATATGCAAGTAACACAAAAAACCCGATAGTCATGTAGATAAAGTATAAATAGAAATAAATAAAGAAGTAATTCAAGTTACACGAATGATAACTCTTAGAAAGATATTAAGGGTTTTTTCCCCCTAGAAGTCAAGTTATCACTTGAGCTCATTAAGCGAAAGTTTCACCTCGTTTAAATAATAATAAACCTTGATTCACAATCAAAATTTAAATGAATCTCAAGATCTCTATGTCCAACTCTTTTTCTACAAGAAAACATGTAATAAGATTTAACTTTAATTCATCAGCAAGAATCTGACAAAATTGTTAAGTTAATAGATTGACTATAAACAATTGTTGGTGTTGATTGTATGCAATAAAATATTAGTGTTGTTGGACTGAAGATATTTTTGTCAAACTTTTCAATCAGACATTCTTGACTTTATGGGAAAGATAAATCGACTATAATTGAGATAGATACATTTTTTTTAAAATCCTGTTTCGACATTCTTAATATACAGTTTTTTCTCTTATTTACTCGAATACATGGCTAACACTATATATATTTTCTTTAACAGGGGAAGGGGGATTTCTCAATTTTGTATATTTTCACACATTAACATTGTATACAATACAGACACCCCTTCGCCATGATGTTTCTTATAAAAGGCTTGATTTGATCAACATATTTTTAGTAAGTAGAGTTGCTCCTTAGTCATATGCAATACATATCTAATTATTTTTTTAGGTGAGTCCTTCATATATAGAAGATAGACTGTCTTGAGGTTCAGGTTATATATATATATATATATATATATATATATATATATATATATATATATATATATACTGTCAGCTCTACGGTTGCGTTTCGATCCCTGCTTGAGACACTAACTGGTCTAGCCGCACTGATGAGCTGTGAAACAGCGAAACAGGCTGTATGTGGGTGACTATAAAAAGCTCCCTCCGGGTAGAGCTTATTTTTGTAAGGGTATCGTACAACGGCCATTAGCTTTAAGGCAATGCTCATTAGGTAAAACTGATTTCGAGCTCAGGCATTTGCAATGTTTACATTTCGTTACATTGAGATATCACTTACATTCAGTCAGTGTCGCATGATGGCGTAGGGGTTAGCATGGCCGACTGTCAGCTCGACGGCTGCGTTTCGATCTAGCCGCACTGATGAGCTGTGAAACAGCGAAACAGGCTGTATGTGGATGACTATAAAAAGCTCCCTCCGGGTAGAGCTTTTTTTTGTAAGGGTAACGGCCATTAGCTTTAAGGCAATGCTCATTAGGTAAAACTAATTTCGACCTCAGGCATTTGCAATGTTTACATTTCGTTACATTGAGATATCACTTACATTCAGTCAGTGTCGCATGATGGCGTAGGGGCTAGCATCGTCGACTGTCAGCTTGACGGTTGCGTTTTGATCTAGCCGCACTGATGAGCTGTGAAACAGCGAAACAGGCTGTATGTTGATGACTATATATATATATATATATATATATATATATATACATATCAATGTTCTAATATTATAAAAAACATAGTTAATGTAGTTATAAAATATACACAAATTCACTAAAACACAATTTTTATTCGCATACAACTGTTTCAGCCTACCTTAATCCCATATCCCCTAAGATATACATAATGTTCGAAATGCATGCATTAATTATGTTTGAGGAGGCCATAATCATAAATTCGTACCATGTGCGTTTTTGTTTTAATCGTTCGTCATTGAGGAAGATTTTCGCTCAAAACTCACATTCTCAGGAAACATGAAGATAAATAAGTGCATAGAAGAAGTTGTCAAGTCTGCTGCAAAGAACGTAGACTCTCTCTACAGGGCTAGAAAACTTGTAAACATGCTAGTATCCTAGAGTTTTATGAAGTCACCATTCGCCATGTATGAGGTGTTGCTGACACATTCGCGCTGATACACCAACCAGTAACCTCTCCCTACTGAGCAAGGCGCAAGAAATAATTTCTAAACTTATAACTCCCGTACTGTTTACCAATCTCCAAGCTCTGTCGCATTACCGCAGTGTTGCATCCATGTGCTAATTTGACAAGTACTTCAATAATGTGCTCCAATGAATTTTCTGCACTTTTACACCTGCAAGTTAAATACACCAGACTCACCCGAATAGCTGTAAAACCCCAGCCTTTCACTGTGGATTTTCCTCCCGAACCGCTTGTATGTATGATCCCTTTCTCTGATCCTTGTTTCCCTGCTTGTACGGACATGCAAATATTTAAACGAAATGTGAACTAACACTTAGCTACCCAACTCCCTACCCAGATTCATCCCCTTTAAATCTGGCTCATGATATTCCAGTTGCAATGTGTTTTGTTTGGAGGAAACAGAAGTTTAAAAAATACTGTATGGCATCCTATACATGTTAAAGTGGTTACCTGGTCTACGAGTGTTTTAGCATGAGTGACCGTTCCTGGAATAGCTTCGTACATTATCTAACATTTTTTAAATCTTACGCTGAATATGATGCATATCACTGCATACTGAGACGACTAGTATTATACTTAAATCATAATTTTCTGAAAAGAACAAATTGTTCATTTTGACACGATTGAATTTCCGATGTGATCAGATGAATCGCAAAGTTCACAAGGTAAAGTCGGCTGTTTTGACAGACGAGCGTGTTAATGATTAAGAGTTAACAGATAGTCGGCATATGCATGCGTCCAACTCTGCGAGAGAGAGAGAAAGAGAAAGAAAGAGAGATGAAGTGAATAATTGACGAGCAGACCAATGAGAACATATCTTGTCTGAAAGATGTTTTTGACCTAACAATGACAATAATCCCTTTGTTAATTTATAAACGAATAAAATCTTCTCTTCAACTGGAAGAACAGAAGAACGAGAGACAGAAAGAGCAGAGAAATACAGACATTTAGAGAGCATTAAAGATAATTGTAAGATTTCCTGTTACTGAGAAAATTGTACACATCACATTCTGTAAAGTGTCGTATACATGTCTTTTTTTCAATCACGCTCAATATATATATATATATATATATATATATATATATATATATATATATATATATATATATATATATATATATATAATGAGTACAATTAATGCCCGTTTCGCTTCTATTTCATTTAAATATCTCAGAATGTGTACACTCTTCGCATCTAACAACAAAATTAATATAATATATTCCATAATAACCTTTGCTGCAATTCTGTCAGTTTACCATCTTGATATTTTAAAATTATACCCCATTATGAATGACCCAAAATTACAAAGTAAGTTTCACAAAAAAAGATATAAAATGTACCTTATTTTAAATAGCAACCAATATGTAAATCTTAGGAAATGAGCGAATATAAAACTTACTTAAATGGAATACATAAGTTGTATTAAGTGCGCATTTAGTTTTGTATTCAAATGAACTAAATATATACCCACAACGTTTCGGACGATGTAACCTCCGACCTTCTTCAGGTGTACTGGGATGAGACAAAACTCGCATCAAAGTATACCTGGATATATCATATAAGCATGGATTTAAGAAGGTTAAATCTCGCCAAATAAAGAAGTTGGAAAATCTGAAATCTAAATAAGTCTTCTATTTCACGTCTGGTGGGCAGGGCAATTCTAGAAGCTTATAAAAGCAGGGGCTTCCTCGAGGAGAAAGCCATTTTTTTCAACTGGGTTAAAGTTAGGATCCGAGCGTTGGTAGTTAAAGGAGAGAAGCTTGGTTTTAGAGGTGTTCAAAGTAACCAGAAACTTTTTTCTTGCATCGCCCTTTGAAGTTTTAATTATTAAAACTAATAAACCGTTAGGAACGCCATAAAATGCAAATGTTGTATTAATTTATTTTAAATGTTATTTAATTAATAATTTGCATTGTATGGCTAACCACATATACAAGGAACATGGAAACAATCTACCCTTATGGGATGAAGTAAACATTATAGATAGAGAAGAACGGTGGTGAGTAAGACGACTCAAAGAAGCCGCCCATATGTTAAGCGACAATGACTTACTAAGCAGACCTAGTATTAAATTCAATACAATATGGGAACCTATAATTATAAATAATAGATAAGTAGTGATCTATAGTGATAAGTAGTTACATCAAAAACAAGAATAGGTTCACGGTTCCCAAAATCAATACTAGAATTGTCCGCAGTGGATACAGTACTATAATAGTATAATTCAGTTCTAAGTGAAAGTCATCTGAAGGTTGAAGGTTCAATCCTCAGTGCGAATTACTGAAGACTTCTTCCCAGTCTTGGCAGATGGAGCAGGAGCATGCTACCCCCATGGATTTAATATAGATTTACTAAAGATTGCGAGTCAGACAAGGTACACCTGTAGAAGGTCGGAGGTTATATCGGCCGAAACGTTGTGATAAAAACACCCAAGATGAGAGTAGTAGTTCGAATATACCAAATTCTCTCTCTCTCTCTCTCTATATATATATATATATATATAAAAATCCACACAGACACGTATATATATATATATATATATATATATATATATATATATATATATATATATATATATATATATATATATATATATATATAATGAAGAAGAATGGAAAGGAATTAGAGAAAGCAAAAGCCAAATCAAAATTCAATTCAAAAGTTCAAAGCAAGGTATATTCCGCAAAAAGGCAATTTATTCAAGTTCGCTTTTAGTACACCTCTTTATATATATATATATATATATATATATATATATATATATATATATATATATATATATATATATATACGTGTCTGTGTGGATTTGTAGTAAGTAAAATTACAAAGTTTTCTTAAAGTTAGAGCTTTTCAACCGTTTCTAATTCCGTATCCGTTAATTTCCTCCTTTCGTTCTTGTCAATTAATTGTATATGCCCTGCAACTTTCAATTATCTCATTATTTCATTTCGGCTTATTGCATTGGGCGTCCATTCACTGAATAAGAGTGGTTTCCCTTGTTCAACAAATTACGTGATCACAGAGTGGATATTAGGACGATCACGCACACCAAGATAATTAAATATCCCTATCTCGATTGCTTATATCAGAATGAATGAGACTGATAGACACATCTCTTTAAAACTTGCTTATATCTTCTCACCTTTATCTTTCACTTTATTTATCTTATATATATATATATATATATATATATATATATGTATATATATATATATATATATATATATATATATATATATAAATTGTCCGCGACTCCAATTATAAAATGCATATACACTGATTAAAATGAAAGAGGTCACAAAAAGCGGCGACAAATTCTGTTTTTAAAAGACATTCTCTATTCCCATACGCCAATGAATAAAAAATAAGATCAAAATATATAAACACTTATATATATATATATATATATATATATATATATATATATATATATATATATATATATATATATATATATATATATAGGCAGCATCTTCTTTTGCAGGCAAGTATTGTTGAATATAAGAGACAACTCATGTCTAGATAGCCTTTGGTAAATTCTTTCAATAGTCCGAATCAGGATCTTAGTTTCGGAGGGGAATTGGCTGATTAATTAGCCATAGTTTCGATTTGTCTTCCAAGCACTTTCAGACCCATCTGGGTCCATCTTCGAGGGAATGAGGTTAATCAGGTAAAGACCATATGTTAGTATCATAGAGGTTTTTTTGGTGTTTATATATAGGGCTTCTAATATATGGAGTTTTTGTTTGTTAGTACTATATTCTAAGATTTTTGTATTTTCTATTAAGAGTTTTCTGAATTCTTATTGGGAGCAGGAATGGTCGTTAGTTAAGTGTTGGGCTATGGCGCTAGTATCAGACAAATGCATCATCAATCTTCTCGATAAAGTCGTGGTAGTCAAACCTATGTACATGTTTTTTTCTTGGTTATATATATATAGATATATATATAACATATATTTTATATATATACTTAATATGAGATAAAATGTATTAATTTTGTTTCATCACATGTTAATCCAATTAAACTCGAGTTTTTATAAAACGGTGCTTAATTACAAATAGGGCTGTTTTTATGTATACATTTTTATTCATGCACACATTATTGGTTAAATATGTGCATAAATCTTTCATTAATTCATACTCGTATACACACATATACATACATATATATTTACATATATATGTGCATATACAGACATACACGCACATACACTTATGTATGTTCATATACATACACACACATACATGTATGTATGTATATGTGTGTATATGGATATGTATATGTATGTATTTATGTATATATATACATATATATATATACATATATATATATATATATATATATATATATATATATATATATATATATATATATGTGTGTGTGTGTGTGTGTGTGTGTGTGTGTGGTACGGATTTGTATATATGTTCGCATATCAATCAAGTTTATATATAAGTCAGCTGAAGAAAAACGCATCCGCTGACCGTTAAAAGATAAGACCTTGTTAAGGGTTAACTTTGTACTTTTAGAAGCGCACGCACGTATATGACTGTACTAAGTTTACGTTAAAGATGATCTCGCGTAAAGTAATTAAATGTATAAAACTATTTGAAAGCGGTCAAACATGCTCAATAAACTTAGATGATAAAGGTAAAAGAAAAAGAGTAGCGCGAATGTACAATCGAATATGAATCTGTCCTGTTTAATTATACACCCGTCTCTCCCCAACCTGGGATAATACACATAATAAACAAGTTTGTTATGTCTCATTCAATTTTATAAAGGTCTGAGGAAGCTCCCTCTTTTGTGAAATCGCAGCTGAAACATAAATTGCACATATGTAACCAATAATGTTTGTATAAATAAAGATTTATAGTGGGTTATATTATATATATATATATATATATATATATATATATATATATATATAAATAAATAAATGTAATATATATGGGTGTGTATTTTTGTATTTTATTTATTATTCGTTAATTTACATGAATATATAATTAAAATGAATATATAATTTACGTATAGGAATATATAAGTGAAAGTCGCAGTGTAACCAGTATATATTAATAATTGAAGCTGATAACAATTTTATGTATTTTATTTTTATTTTCTATATTGAATGCTTAGGTGTGGCACATATGTTCTGTGCTTTTTCACTATCTTCAGTCCTTGGACCTTCTACTAGTGTGAACAAGCCTGGTGGTAATTTCACAAGGAATGAGCAGAATATCCGTATTTACAATTGTTATATCAAGATATAATAATACTAAACCTTTTGTCTAGATTCCTCATTCAAATATTGATCAAAACACATTACATGATTTGAATTGTAGAAAATAGCCAACATTAAAGGTTTAACGCTATTGGGTTTGAAGAAAAAAATTAAATTTAGGCAATCTTGCTAATTCGTGTCTAATGACGATGGGTAAAATGTAAGGCAAATCTGAAATATATGAATTTTTAAATAGGACGTTGTGATTATATTAAAATACTTTTTTAATATACACCTTTAACATACTCGACGGAAAGTGAAATTTGGAGAATATGTATTAATTGATGTTGAAATTTATTGTTAAAATTCCACAAAATCGGAAGGCTTTGAATTTGAATGAAAGGTTATTAAACAAAATGTATCCCGCATGACCCACCCTTTCGCCTAACCGCTTTCTTTCAAAATACATGATAATCGGTTAATTAGTTGAGGAGTGAAACCTGTGCATACAAATATATAAACATGTACACATACTTCATTTTATATATTCTTATCTCATTTATACACTGTAATTTTATAATGAGGGAATAACAACGAATAATATTCACTTAGTCTGACGATTCCTTGTGTGGATGAAACGCGGGCGCCTCTGTGTAGCTTATTTGCCATGAATATATTTTCATATCTGGCTAATTCTATATAGATTCTGTCTCTCTCACCTACATCTATGTATGAAGTTGAGGAATACTCCGGGGGCATTTCTGAACCGTTTCCACTTAACGGCGATGACTTACCACACTTTTTAAATTAAAATGCATCTCCTTCCCCAAATCTCTTCTAGTTTAATTAGGATTTTCTAGAAGAAGTTGATTCTATCGCTTTTCATTATATTCAATTGGCTGAGCTGTGTCTGATCCTTACTTGAGATTAAATTTCCCAGTTTTAAAAAGCAAAAACCAACTGCGAACGATACTTTGGGAAATTCTTCTTCTCCACCCATAGCACAAATAGCGCATATATATGCCGTATTTACTTGTATTATTTATCAAGTCCATATATTACGTTCGTGTAATTTCCTGAATTATAAACAAACAATTTTCAATGATTAGATCTTTCTGTGAGAAGAACCACAGGTTTCAATAATTGTTCCTCATCATCGCATCAAATATAATCTTCACAAACCATTAAACAAATAAATTAATCTAAGACGAAAAATGTATTAAATACTTAATACTTGAGTGATATGATTTATATCATAACGAGTGTAAATATATCGTCAAAAATGACGGGCAAAACACAAGACGCCATCGCTGACATGGTTGACAATGTTGACTTTATACTTTTCGATCGTTGATAATATGTATCGAAACTGTTTGCTTTAAATAACAAAGAATATATATGTTAAATTGTTCGATGTAACACCTTACTCACAACATGTCAAAACAGATTTGGCTTAAAATTTCAAAAGCCCACTGAGATGTACATTCAAATGATAAAGTAGATTTGATTAGCCTACTTCTGCAAATTGCCAACCTCTATGGTCATCGTATTAGATGTTACTATGTATTATTATTATTATTATTAGTATTAGTAGTAGTAGTAGTAGTAGTAGTAGTAGTAGTAGTAGTAGTAGTAGTTGTGTTTTAACGCTTTACGGGTAATCTATGAATAGAATAAAGCAAATCATAATAGGAAAAATAGAAGGGGAATGAATAAAAGAAAACAAGGAACAATGACTGATTTGAAAATCATAAAATGACAAAAAAAGACCGAAAAGATAAACAAATAAAAATGAAATTACTGAATGAAATAGACAATGAGAAAATAGTATTGAACCAAGCCCGAAAAAAGTAAAAACAAAATTACCTACATAGAATTGTTTATGGTTTTATAACAATTTAGTTCCAATAATAATTTACTGACAAAACGATTCTGTAATTATAAAATGTATCTTTCAAAATGTTATTGTAATAATAATAATAATAATCATAATAATAATAATAATAATAATAATAATAATAATAATAATAATAATAATAATAATATGGCAATCTGAGGAAACTATCACCGGTTATTATCAGTGATCACTCATTGGCGATGACTTGTGTGATAGCTTATTGCCATCCAAATTCCAATGCAGACCAATGGTCATTGCCAGTGAGAAATCAATGTTAAGCGATTGTTGCGATAACTCAAAGTCATTTGCAAAGGATAGCAAAAGAGGTAGAGTGCACTGGAAATCTAAGGTAACTTGTTGTCACTCAGGCTTCAGGGAACGCCACCGGTTAATATCAGCGAGTGATTTGTGATGATGATATATGTGAGAATCTCTATCGAGTACAAATAATAATAATAATAATAATAATAATAATAATAATAATAATAATAATAATAATATTAATACCCGTTGTAATGGAAACGCTTGAAACATAAGGAAAAGCCACCATACATGGCTTAAACATATTGACAATTTCATTTCCAATACGGCAAAAGGTTTTCCTGTTACGAACGACGAAATTGTTAATGTACAGCTTAAATGTCTAAAGTCAAGAGAATTGACTAGATGTACAAACAGAAAAATCCAACTAAAAATATCAAAAAGATAAGACTACTATGAAATAATAATAATAATAATAATAATAATAATAATAATAATAATAATAATAATAATAATAATAATTGTTACACCGGCCGTTCTTACACAGGAGAAACTACACCGGTTGTCACTATAAATAGTGCGAGTTACCAGAGACACAGAGAAGGCAAAGCACAGTCTTGTAACTGTCTAGCCAAGTGCTAGTCAGTTTCTTACTTTGTTAATACACTTGTTAAACACACCCTCGACTTGACTTCCTTTATTTATTATTTACTGTTGGACAACTTTACAACAACAATAATAATAATAATAATAATAATAATAATAATAATAATAATAATAATAATAATAATAATAATAATAATAATAATAATAATAATCAATGGAAAAAGAAAATAGAAAATAGAAAAAGAAATAAAATAATAATAATAAGAAGAAATAGAAGAAGAAGAAAGCGAAAAAAACGAAGAAGAAGAAGAAGAAGAAAGCGAAAAAAACGAAGAAGAAGAAGAAGAAGAAGAAGAAGAAGAAGAAGAAAGCGACTTCCGGTAAACGCCGGTAAAGGACAATTAGGAAAATTAAAAACAAAAACAGATCAAATAGTAATGCAACTCCATAACTGAAGGAATAGATACAATAAAGAATTGTTGAGTTAAATATCAAGTTTCTCTCCTTAAAAAAATGATCTAGACGCAATGGGTTGACTGTAATATCAAAAGAATTTGAAGCATTTAAACTGTCGAACAGAAAATCATTTCTGACTCTAAAATTATTAAATGATGTAAAAGTTAGGAATCTAATTAAATTCAATAATTTCTAAATAAGAATGAAAACAGCAAAATTATTTAACAACAATGTTGCACTATTAATAAGTGAATACGCAAACGATAAAGTAATAATAACATTTAACTTTCAAAATGTTATTTTGTTTTGAAAATAATAATAAAAATAACAGAAAGAAAAATGAAACAACACTGAAAGTAAAAAATATTCCCAGGCAACGTCGGGTTTGGACAGCTAGAAATTTGTAAAAAATCTTCTGAAATAGTTTAATATGTTTAAATTAGAGGGAGGAGATACGGCAAATAATTGTTGAGGTGAATATTAAGTTTCTCTCTGTAAAAAATGATCTTAACTCAATAGTTTGATCGATCGATACATGATCTTTGTATGGATTTTCTGTTAAAGAAAATTTATTTTGGAACCTCTACTTGAGAAATCGATCTGGACGTGTTAAGTGTTATAATGTAAGGACATAAAGATGCGATACAAACGAATGTAGAAAGTAACTAGCTTGTATAAGCAACTCTCTGTCTTTCTCTCTTCGTTTAGCTTGGTATT
This sequence comes from Sepiola atlantica, assembly GCA_963556195.1. NCBI lineage: Eukaryota > Metazoa > Mollusca > Cephalopoda > Sepiida > Sepiolidae > Sepiola > Sepiola atlantica. The sequence goes on along the minus strand of OY744553.1, from coordinate 16,379,546 downwards.
ATTTTAACCGTCCTGGAAATAAAGGAAAATATCATTTCACATAAATGTATGAACTCACCATTTTCGACTAAGAAAAATTATTCCCTTTCGTTCTGAAACGATACAGGTAACGAGCCCGTAAGAAATTACAAATGCTACTAAAATCATACAGGCAAAACCCAGGACAGCAGATAGCGTCAAACGGAGCAGGAACAAGACCAGGGGAGGGACATAAGTACGCACCTCCCGTACACAGAAGCAAACGGCTAATCCACATACACACATATATCAATGCATTAACACACAGTAACATAGTCAGACACTAACAAAGGACGCATGCGCACAGAGTTTCCTAAATACATACTTATGTTAACACACTGACAATGGTCACACACGCAAATGACTAATCAACTCACTCACACACTGACAACAGCCACATACACACACTATCTCATGAACTCACACACAACAAATTCCATCACAAAGTTGGCCAAGCATTTTGGACAGGGCTGTTATATAGATGAGGCAGAAACACCAAACAATCCTGCCACAGAAATAGCCCAAAGGAGCCGGAAGAGACACCCAGACTTTTAAGAACAGGTGCATTGATGAGTGGTCAGGACAGGAACGTGCCACATACTTCCTCGATGAACTATCCAAGGACTATATTGATAAGGAAGGGTCATTGGACTGGCTAAAAAGGGGAGCCCTCCACTACGACCAGGAGAGGCTTATGATGGCCGTCCAAGACCAGGGCCTGGTGAGTAAATAAGTTTAAAAATATTGCTAGTCTCAGTCAGGACAACAAGTGCAGGTTTTGCCACACTGAAGTGGAGAGTGTGAGTCACCTGATATCGAGTTGCAAAATTATGTTGGCAGATGGCTCCTATACAGCACGACATAATGAAGTGTGCAGGTACTTCCACTGGACCATCTGTAAGAAACTGAATATCAGGTGTAGCAGCAGGCACTGGGAACATCTACCTGAGAGAACTGTGAGGAATGAGACATACACCATCCATTATGACCATGAAATCCCCACAGCTACCTATCTGGAAAATGCAGCTGTCAAACCTGACATTGTTATATGGAACAAGAGGGAGAGAGAGAGAGAGTGGCAACTTTGGTTGAGGTCAGTGTCCCTAATGATGGGGACCTAAACAGAGCTGAAAAGGAGAAAATAACAAAATAGCAGGGTCTAATGTATGATATGAAAAGAAACTGGAGCCTCAAAGAGATCTCCATCATTCCAGTTATCATAAGAGCCACTGGACTCATGAAGAAGAACTAGAAAAAGTATTTAGCAAGTATACCTGGTGAACCAAGTGCAAGAGAAATCCAAACAACTTCACTCAAGAGAACATCCAGAATCCCGAAAAGAGCTCTCGGTTGGAGTCTGTAAATAGCGGGCGATCGTATGGCATTTTGAAGAATGCCCCGTCCCCAGCAAATGAATGAATTTTTTTTTAAGACCGAAACATACGTATAGACATACACACTTTTAACAATTGTGTCTTCTGGAACGTTCTAATTAACACAAGAAGTTTTCACTATTCTAAACACACAATTTAATGACTGAAAAATGATTTCCCACCACTCTAAAATGTTAATTATCTATAGAATTAATTTTCCTCTCTGCTATTCAGTCATTATATATTAATAACAAAACTCTTCATATGCTAATCTGTTTCGCCATCAAATTAACCTAAGCGTGTTTCCAGAAATTATGCTTAAATTTTAAATTCATTATACACTGTTGCTAAATTTAGCACTTGCTAAATAGTGTCCCATTCTCAATCATTCATAATATGCAATGTCATCCACTTTTCTAATCCGCTATCTGTAACATTATTAATTGTCAACGTCAGTCTGATCACATTCTAAGGGCACAACTGTCGTCTATATCCTATCCAAGTTAGGAGTCAGGCTACAATGTATTAGTTATTTAGAAATTGAAAAATGTTGCATTCTGTAAAAAAAAATTGCTCAATATTATGGTTGGGTGTTTTAGTGGTAAGACACATACGTATGAATAAATAGACGCAACGACTTTATTCAGATTAACATTTTAAAATAATCTATTTAACAATTAACAACTGAATGGTTTAGCTATGATGCTGATGGATTCAATTGTCTGCGGCTAGACTGTGATTGGTAGCATTCTCCATATTTGACTTTTCCTGTGTGTTGCGATTATATGTGTCAAGGGCAGATAAATCCTGCCCCATTAACTTCCGTGAAGGACAGATCACTGTTGCTTTAAAATGTCTTCAAAATGTCTCTTTACATAGAAGATAAGTTTTGTGGTACGAAAGGGTTGTCCTCGTTTAAACGTAGCACTATTATAGATGGAGTTTTTATTCATCTAACACTAAATGAAACTAAGACGTTATAAAACCGTTATTTTTTTATACATATACTGTCTTTCTATTATTTAAAATAATAGTTGTCTGTATGTGTGTGTGTGTGTGTGTGTGTGTGTGTGTGTGTGTGTGTGTGTGTGTGTGTGTGTATGTACAGCTATAAGTAAAAAAAAACTACAAAATCAACACCCACAAAGTTGGTATATTTTTAATCGGCGTTGTTATGGTTGAATAATATCTAGAATTACAAAACTGATTCATTATTTGGGGGTCAACATGCCCAGGTTTTCTCAAGGGACATTTTCACCTATTTCCGGTGTTATTCATTATATAAAGCAGAGGTGAGTAACTTACATTCATTTTTTTTATTTTCAATACATTATAACAAGAGACATGTAATGGGCTGGATGGAGGTAAAAGAGAGGTGGAGGAAAGAGATGGGGAAAACATCGAAAAGAGGAAGAACTAAAGAGAGGGAAAGAGAAAAAGATAATGTATAGAGATAAAAAGATAGGAGTGTTTATATAAAAATGTTAAACACACATTTTAACCTCTTCTATTTTGTTTTTATGGCCACAGGTAACGCCATGTTTGTCGTAGCAAATCCCATTTATTTTAATTTACCGTGGAATTGTAATAATAGTGTTTTTTAATGTATATGGCAAATAAACACTTAATCGAAAATTGTTTATATGTGTTTTCTAGTTGAGGGTCGTCAGGCATTTATTCGCTTCTTACATTAACATGGCACTTTTTTGATTATGACGATGATGATAATCGTTCTCTCGTCGTCTAGTAGTTATTTGATTGTTCTAGGCAGAAAACACGAATGAGGGCCCTAAGCATTTCAACAAGAAACAACAACACTTTTTTTACGCTCCACATGCTTATTCAGATTTCCAGAGACGGACGTAGTGAACTGTAATTGTTTAAATGTCCGCGACGTATTCCCGATTTTGCTGAAAAAGGGGCTTCCGAACTCTTAGACACCTCTCTCTTGGATAAGATACAGGAGAAAAGAGGGCATGAAAAAAGAATACGGAGGCGACCCCACTACTCTTTGCGTTCTGACGTAATCTCCTGCAATTTGGTCGCTTACAGTTGCAGAGGGAAAGGTATTTAACTAGAAATTGAATTATAATGCAAGATTTTATAGCTCAAGAATTAGTTCTAAAAGAATTGTTTCACTCTAAATATTTAAATAGTAGATGATATTGCCGGGCGATATCTCAGTCAATTTTTCTTTCAAAACATTATAACAATAAATGTTTGCTTGTGTGGGTAGACAGCATTTCTTTTTTATAAAAAAAAAACAATATTTTAAATTCAGTGTTATAATGGGTGTTTCTATGACAATGGGAAATCGTATGTATTCCGATATATATTTCTGTTTTCTTTACAATGATAGAAATGTTTACAATCGTTTACAACATGGTATTGTGATTTGACATGAAATAACCACACAAAGTTGTCGTTGCCATACAACTTTAACACTCAAATACACTACTAATAAATTAATTGCAGAATTCGTGTTAACACTGAGGCAGGTTTATGTTTATCAATTAGTTGAAAAAATACGAAAAACAAACGGCGAATAAAATGCTCACGTGGCAGACTTGATGAGCATAAACCTGAATCGAACAGTGGTGTTGACTTGCTTTATAACCCCCCCCATAAAATAGTCCATCTTTGCATGGCGTGTAGTTTGAAAATTAAAGTAAATGTCGAAAAACATAGCTGCTACTTTCCCAAGTGTCCGTAGTAAGACAATAAAGTTGTAAGGTTACAAGATTACGTGTGTTGGCGATTACATTGCTCAGATGAAATTTTATAAACAACGAAGACTAATAGCGATTAATCTTGAAGCCGAATTTTTTTAGATACTCAGAGACGAACTCTAGAAATCAGGATTCATGGCGCGGAGAAAGCATGTTAGGGCCACTTACACTGTCTGATCTAGGGTCAGACTCATTAAGTTTGCTCATCATGAAGTCTTACTACATAAATATATTCACTATACGTTTTAGAGATAACCAAGAGAGAATATGCAACGTTTCAATGCCTTTTTCTCAAAACTGTTATTAGCACATGCCCCCCTCTCACTGATGTAAAGCGTAATTATATCATGGTGGCTTGCATGATGTGGTGGAACATGGATTCATTGGTGGAAATAGTGTTGACTAACTTATCGCTGCCATAAAAACGAGACCGACTGCAACTGCCTCCTAGAACCGAAATGTAAGAAAGAACTAGCCAGAACGGGAGTATTTATGTGTATCGACCACGTGTGACTGTTGTGCATTGCCAGTCATAAAACAAGCGTTTTATAGAATTCGTTATGAAGCGTTTTAGCATTCGAAGAGCAAACATCATTGAGCGATATGCATCAGTATTGAAAATGGGATTGTTGGAGAAAAGTATATCATGTGACGAAGTTCCAATGGCGAGTTCATTGTTCTAGAGATAAGCAGTGGAAAAGGTGTTGTTGGAGAAAAGTATATCATGTGACGAAGTTCCAATGGCGAGTTCATTGTTCTAGAGATAAGCAGTGGAAAAGGTATTGTTGGAGAAAAGTATATCATGTGACGAAGTTCCAATGGCGAGTTCATTGTTCTAGAGATAAGCAGTGGAAAAGGTATTGTTGGAGAAAAGTATATCATGTGACGAAGTTCCAATGGCGAGTTCATTGTTCTAGAGATAAGCAGTGGAAAAGGTGTTGTTGGAGAAAAGTATATTATGTGACGACGTTCCAATGGCGAGTTCATTGTTCTAGAGATAAGCAGTGGAAAAGGTGTTGTTGGAGAAAAGTATATCATGTGACGAAGTTCCAATGGCGAGTTCATTGTTCTAGAGATAAGCAGTGGAAAAGGTATTGTTGGAGAAAAGTATATCATGTGACGAAGTTCCAATGGCGAGTTCATTGTTCTAGAGATAAGCAGTGGAAAAGGTATTGTTGGAGAAAAGTATATCATGTGACGAAGTTCCAATGGCGAGTTCATTGTTCTAGAGATAAGCAATGGAAAAGGTGTTGTTGGAGAAAAGTATATTATGTGACGAAGTTCCAATGGCGAGTTCATTGTTCTAGAGATAAGCAGTGGAAAAGGTGTTGTTGGAGAAAAGTATATCATGTGACGAAGTTCCAATGGCGAGTTCATTGTTCTAGAGATAAGCAGTGGAAAAGGTGTTGTTGGAGAAAAGTATATCATGTGACGAAGTTCCAATGGCGAGTTCATTGTTCTAGAGATAAGCAGTGGAAAAGGTGTTGTTGGAGAAAAGTATATTATGTGACGAAGTTCCAATGGCGAGTTCATTGTTCTAGAGATAAGCAGTGGAAAAGGTGTTGTTGGAGAAAAGTATATCATGTGACGAAGTTCCAATGGCGAGTTCATTGTTCTAGAGATAAGCAGTGGAAAAGGTGTTGTTGGAGAAAAGTATATCATGTGACGAAGTTCCAATGGCGGGTTCATTGTTCTAGAGATAAGCAGTGGAAAAGGTGTTGTTGGAGAAAAGTATATCATGTGACGAACTTCCAATGGCGAGTTCATTGTTCTAGAGATAAGCAGTGGAAAAGGTGTTGTTGGAGAAAAGTATATCATGTGACGAAGTTCCAATGGCGAGTTCATTGTTCTAGAGATAAGCAGTGGAAAAGGTGTTGTTGGAGAAAAGTCTTGTGCGTGCTAGAGATCTTGTTATAAAAACGTGGTTGCATTAAATAGGGTGTAACCTAAGGAGAGTCAACTACGTAACCAAGTGCAAGTGGTTAACATTTTGTTTCCATCATGACCACCTTTCACTGTTATCTCATTTTTTTATTCATTCAATCATTGTATAAGTTTTAATAAATTAGGACTAACATATCTACTTTATTTTCTGTCTGTGATGTTGTTCGGAAACTAATGACCGATTTTATTAACAAAAGTAGAATCCTATGAATCATGTCGGACCAATTTATCAAACTTTTACACCTTACCAATTTATCGGCAGCGTAATAAACCAACGCTACTTCAAAAAAGGCAAGTCTCTGTTATCCTTAGGATTCGTACTCATAAGACGTAAAATAGCATATTATAAAATAGTATATTATAAAATAGTATATTATAAAATAGTATATTATAAAATAGTATATTATAAAATCGTTCGAAACAAAAATGTAGACGTATTTAACAAAGAGTATTTATAATTATCAACTACATGGGAATTATATAAAACTAACTTGAATAAACGACACAATTATCCGTAGTGAAACGGATAAAAGTGCTAGGTTATTAATGAGTTCAAAGTTACACTAGTTTGGGGGTAGAAGGTTCAATCCACAGCACGGTCCATACTAAGAATACAATTATGAATAACTTCAGACTTCTGCCCGGTCATGGCTGATGGAACGAGAATAAACTACCCCCGTGGATTAAATAAAGGTTCCCATTCGAAATTCCGTAGAGATTCTCACGTTCGATAGAAAGATTCCTTAATAAGAATTTCGGAGGTTACATCGGTCGAAACGTTGTGAGAATAACATCCAAGATCTGAAAAATAGTCTGAATAGTACAAATAATGCAAACGACATTCACTATATTTTGGCATGAATAATTTAATTGCATCGACGGTATTGAGTCTTTAGATGAGTTTTTTTTAAACGCGAACGAACTGTAATCTATGTAGATGTTGTAAAGAGAGAAAAACATCGAATAACAATTATTTGTTTCAACACTGTAATGTGATTGTGTGTTTCTTTTTATATCATGCTTTACCTAAATGCCTAGAGCGACCTAAATAAATAAATAAATAAATAAATAAATAAGCGAGATTGATCTCTCAGAACACACACCTTTTAGGTTTGTGCACAATCTTCGATGGAAACCAATTAGCGCAAGCTATTGCGTTAATCCGTTTCCTTCATACGAAGTTAATCTGAACACTAAGACCAACCACGAGCCCGGAAGTCACGCGCCACGTTTATTTGGCTCTACCAGAGATCACTTCCCACCAAGGCACTGAGAAAGTGCGTTGGCTTTTCTCACACACAGCGATAATTGAATCAACATCCCAACCTGCCATTCATATTACGTGTCATTTCCTTTCGTACTTATTTGCGTTTGCCAATTTCGAGAAACAATTTGAAAGCGTTGGGACTATTAAAATGTATTCATTCGATTTTATTTAAGAAATTTACTGTAAATATCCAGAATAGAGTTCCAATTTATTTGCATAACCATAAGGGCAGTGTTAGACAATAGGTCGTTTTTAATGTCGGGGAAATCAAGCTGCCTAAAAAAGGGGTACTCTAGATTGGGACACAAATAGAAAATTGTCCCAGTCAAGAAGTGATCTACATTCACTGACCAAAAAGACAACAGATGAAGTGTAGTATCAGAATAGATACTACACTGTATAGTAATAAAGTGTGAGTTATCCCCCCTACGATCACTTCTACGTGCATGAGTAAAACAGAAGTTATTTCTCCCTGAAATTTATACTAGATGATTAAAGAAAACATGAGTTGCCTCACTTTTGCGATCACTACTACTTAAATAAATAACGCCTGAACATTGCAATCACTACTACTTGAATAAATAAATTATGTGTTTTCTCTCATCCGCGATCACAACTACTGTAGTAGGTAAATAATGAGTTGTCTGACCCACTTCAATCACTATTACTTGAATAAATAACGCTTGAACATTGCAATCAATATTACTTGAATAAATAAATTATGAGTTATCTCCTCTTGCGACCACTACCACTGAAACAAGGGAAGCATAAGTTATCTTCGTTGCAACTACTACTAGTTTAAAAAGTAAAACACGAGGTATCTTCTAATGGGATCACTACTACTTATATAAATAAATCATGCGTTATATCCCCTTGTCCTTAGTACTACTTAAATAAATAAAGTGAAACAATGACTTGTGTTCCATTTTCTCCCGGGCAACACGTTTTTCCTTCTTTTAAACAGTATGATCCAACCGCATGTGAACTTCGAGATGTTCTCTCTACAACTGCCGTCAACCCAAAAAACACCGGCTTTTTATTTAGCGTTCATGCCGCACCTGATTTGCATAATACAACCCCAAAAGACACCGCCTTTCATTTAGCCTTTTTTGCCGAACCTGATTTGCATAATGCAACCCTCACTTTCTTTCCCTCCGGACCCGCGTGATGGCTGCTACACTCCCCCCTGATCTCTTGATCATACATGATGCAGGGTGGTGGTGGCCTTTTGATTCGTGAGCTTCTCCGAAGTGGGACATTTATCTCAGTTTCTGCTTCTGAATCGTCCGATGAAGTTTCCGCTCCTAAATCTACTGACAAAGTTTCTACTTCTGAACTTGCGGCTTCATTCCCGTAGGGATCACAGGCGCTGCCCATTAATAGTACATCGCCAGACGACCTATTACTTTCCCCAGTAGTTGAATGGTCCGCCCCAAAGCAGGGCGGAGATCGCGTATATTTCGTGGAATTCCATCAACCAGGACTGATTGCTGACTGACTGTGCCTGTCACTCGTCCACGTTTGAATTTGGTGGTACATCGACAGCCTGGCGGTTTCACTCAGACATGATCACCCACATTATATGGCCCGTCCATCTCCTCATTATAAAGTGACTGCACAATGTCGATACCTTTTACCCGAGTCCGGTACGTGTAGATAGCATTCGCGGTTGCGGTTGCTGGGGACATGCCATCCTTCGGCGTAACATTGTACCAGTATGTTGCTTCCGCAACAGAACACTTCTTCCTGGCAGCAATACTTTTTTATACTGCGATGGCTTCTTTCCGCGATGCCATTGCCTGGTGGTACGTAAGCGCATCGCAACCGCAATTGAACTCCCCATTCAAATAAAAACTGTCTTACTCGCTGGCTGCAAAATGCTGGGTCGTTATCGGCCAAAATCTCATGTGGTGCACCCCTTTCATAAAAGACGGACAATAGTTGTCGAATAACGCTTGCCGAATCTTGGCGTGCAATTGGTCGCCAAACTGCAAAACGGGTTGATCCACAGTCAATGAGGGTAAGAAAGTGGTTTCCATTATAATGGGTGATATCCATTCCCACCCTTTGCCATGCGTAACTTGCTTTCAGTCGTCCTTTTTGCCACTGCACTGGTGCTGGGTCAATTGACTGACACATCTCACAGTGCTTGATGACTTGTTTTACCTCTGATTTTGCCACAGCTTGATTTACGCGCCTCGCGAAATATAGGGTCTTCTTGACGCCTGTATGTTTGCTCAGTCTGTGGATGTTTTCTATTTGCTGCTTGCTCATCGTGCTCACTGTAGCAGCGCATGTTTGTTGAACGGGCTCGGCACCCACCTTTATTGCATCGTACCATTTGCGAGGCACTTGTGTCAGTTGGTCAGCAAGGTTGCAGTATGACGGGAGCAATATTACGCTGACTACCAGGTCATACTCGCAGACCAGACTTTTTAACGTGTCTAACCTTCGTCTTATTAACATCGGCCTTATAATCTTCGCTTAGCTGCTGGTAAACATCTAGAACGCCTCCCGTTAGTCGAAAGGGAATGGCCAATTCGACCTGTTGACCCCACATAAACGACAGGTTAGCTCCACTCTCTCAACCCAATCCACCACAGACGTAGATCCGTCAAACTCAGGGATAAGTTTAAGGTCGAACTTAGCATCCGACATTATGTCACAAATAAACAGCACACAAAAGCCGAAATAGCTTGAAACAATGCCGTGTTTTCCTTTTTCTCCCGGGCAACACGTTTTTCCTTCTTTTAACCGTATTATCCAAACGCATGTGAACTTCGAGACGTTCTCTCTACAACTGCCGTCAACACAAAAAAACACCGCCTTTTATTTAGCGTTCATGCCGCACATGATTTGCATAATACAACCCCAAAAGACACCGTCTTTCATTTAGCCTTTTTTGCCGCACCTGATTTGCATAATGCAACCCTCACTTTCTTTCCCTCCGGACCCGTGTGATGGCTGCTACATAAAGTATGAACCCGCTAAATCCGTACGAAACCGGTAAATCTCTTGTTTTTGTGATTTCTTCCCGTGTTTAATTTGTTGTTTATGTTCTTTTTTTCATACATGTTTTCCACTGCATTTTATTTCATGATATACCGAGTATTTTATCTCCACAATATATCATATCACATTATAATATTATATGTGTATATACATAGAATAATTATATATATATATATATATATTTATATATAAATATATATATATTGTGTTCTATTACTCATAGTTTAACCGTTTTCATGTTTCCTTTAACAGCAACTTGATCATTTAAAAAATCTCCCCTTCGCCCACCAGCTCATCTTGACTGACCAATCAGAGCCATTGTTATATCGCACTCTCATTTAATAAAGTACGACACATTCGATGAAAAAAGTATAATACGTGTATGTTTAATCAGATGGATGCTTTTCAAAGATTTCATAGTTCCGATCAGTGGAATACCCTGACCTCACGTTTTTTTTTATTATAGAGACGAAAAGAGTTTTCTTCGATCGATTCGATTTTTGTTGCGATCGATTACTTTTATCACCACTTTGATACATACATTGGATTACAACTTTTTGGAGATTTGTGGAAGAAAAAAGGGTTAAATACACAGTTTTCAAACAAAAAATATATAAATAGATATCTGATTACGTGTAAAATTATAATAATATACTAAATTGCATCCTGCGTTTCCCGGGAATGAAGCAGACCCCCCGTGTGCACTCCTGGTAGCAACTTGATTCCCATATTACATCACGAGCTTAGTCTGGTCCCTACTTTCTTCCTGAAGTTAATCAATGTTCTTAGAAATGATATTCTGAGAGAATTTGCAGACGACGAACTGTCTATTGCTGCACTTTGAAGAGGATTCGTGATCAAGAGCTAAGTATCTTTTTTTTTGTATGTGGATAACCTGCTGCAATGGGGAAAAAGGTGTCTTGTTTCTATTATACCTCTAAAACCAAGCATTTGCCCTATCACCACTAACAATTAATCGTTATGTTGCTCCAATTTTAATAGCGGATCACTTCCAAATAAAGCTTTTGTTTGAATAAGCTTCTCGGGCTTAGTTTTATCTCAGATTGAAAATGGAAGACTTGTATCTAATCTGTTGATAATGTTACTGTGATAATGAGGGATCTTTCGATCGCACTATAATGTAGCTAACTCCAGATAACACCTACTATCTATATAAGAGTCACCCACTTCTTATAGAACAATTTCACACTTTGGCGAAGTACAAAATCAATTTAACAGTCCAGTCAAGGAGGTGGGGTGAGCTCTTTTCTTCTCAATAGCCACCTTTTCCACAGAAGAGACTTTACTAGTCTTTCGCACTTTATAATTATTTTCATGAAAGGTGCTTCACTGAGCTTCACGTTCTTAGTTTTCATTGTAAGTTATTTACAGCTAGAACACGTCGTACTACCACAGCTGCAAAATATTTTTATTCTTCCTTTGCCTGCCATGCGTACAAACGGATCTTTTCTGAACGGAGTTACTTTCTAATAACTTTTCATCCATGGAACTCATTACGACAAGACTGCTTCTGGCTGGCTACAACATGTTCGTCTACAAGTCTAATGACAACAAATACTTCTCATAAACCGTCCTCATAAATATGACATTTTGTTCATTGCAGTGATTATTTTCAATCTTTTCATGACTTTTTTTTATTATTTAACTGACAATTTATCCATCGAGTATTTACTTATTTCTATAATTTTTAAATTGTATTTGATGTGTATCGATTTCCAAAGTGAACGTGGACCCCACAATATCATTGTAACAAAGACTAATACAAAATTAACATAACTATTGCACGCTTCGTAAAATGTTTCCTGGGGAAAGCTGATTGATCATGGTATAGGACTTTTTTTTCAATTTCATCCCGAGATGGCATAATACAAATGAGAAATCTCTGTCATTCTGTCGGTCGTTTTTACTGCAAGGATTTGTAAGCCATAGTCTTACGAGAAGCTGCACGAAATGTGGCCAACGTTGAAGGACCTACACAAAAGAAAGTTAGATCTCATCTTTTTATCTGGTTCTTCGTTTGACAATATAACAGGGGGTTTCAAATTCAATCACCGGCAGTTGAATTGTACTCCCTCCCTCTACCACGCCAATTACATATATTTTTATTTATTATAGTTGTGTTGACGCTAGAAGTTGTCTTATCATGTAATGAATATAAATATAATATATGTCAATGAGTTTGATGTAAGATGATTTTATTCGTAATATCACGCTCTTTTCTATGGTTAGGTCAATACATCATTCTTTTTCGTGTTTTTTGTTGTTTTAGTAATCTGACAGTGGGACAGTGACAGGCAATAATGGCTTCTAAACACCTTCTACTTACGAAGCATCCGCTGTATCCGCTGCATCCGCTGGGGGTAACATGGAAAGACTGGGTGCCAAAGATTGGCGTCTTGTTGTGAGCAGGTCTACCAAGCATGTTCACACTGCACAGACTACGTTGGTTGTGCCAAGTTTACCATATGTTAATTGGCCGCATCCCCAAAGATCTCTTTTATGAAAAGCTGACCTCTGGAAGGAGATCCACCAGACGGCACGGTTACGATATCGCGATGGTGTGAAGCAGGATATAGAAGCTGTTGATATGAACACAGAGTTCTGCAAGTTTCTAGCAGAACAAGCGATCCAAAAGGAGCGACATATTGACCAAACAGCGTAAGCCAGGAGAAAAGAAGCTGACACATGTTGTCAAGAAAGCAAAGTGTTGGACGAACAGATCAGGGACAGAAGACACATATTTTGCCGCAGAGACTGTCACGAATGCATCGGCTATAGACTTGAATTCACCAGCCAAACAGACAACTAGGATACTACTCAGCGTAAACCCTGACCCACGGAGGCCTACTACTGCTATTGTTGTTCTGATTCTTGCACTTATTAAAATACTCGTATATTTTTGTATTCTGAACCCGTCCATAGACGATTATTCTATCTAGTTTTGATTTGTATATGCTAGAGCCATAACATCGTAAGCCTGAACTTTCGTTTCTAATGTGATCTCGTGGCTAACGAGATATTATCGTTGTCACGGTGAGAGATCAAGTTCACTGTCGACGTCAGATGTTGGCGTGATTCGTTTAGCGAACGTTATATTCTCGTGAGATTACCGTTCAAAGAAATGTCGAGAATGAAAGAGAAGGTGCCGAGCGGAGTTACTCTTCGTAGGTGGTCGGTTTTCAGACGGAAATCTTGATTTGAGAAAGCCTTAATTAAATTAACGATCATTTGATTAGAATAAATAATGTTGACCGCAGAAAGCAATAATCGATATTGCAGTAGAATGGAATATGACTTGGATTATATCGAACTAGTTAATGTTAAATACCCATACCGGCTATACCGAAAAGGTCATCTGACGGGAATAAACTTGCGTTATATAGACATGGACTTAGCCGAAATAAAAACAATCTATCTATATAAGAGTCACCCACTGCTTATAGAACAGGTTCTCACTTTGGCGAAGTAGTAAATCAATTTCGCAGTCCAGTCAAGGAGGTGGGGGTGAGCTCTCTTCTTCTCAATAGCCACCTTTTTCACAGAAGAGACTTTTCTAATCTTGATTGATTGTCGAAAATATAATGATCGTTGATTAACTCAAAGCTACCTAGCCAGAAAAGCCATACACGGTGGATGGTTATAAATTAAATAGTTGTTGACTGAAACAACCTGTAAATGTAGGCGGCAGATGTAAATAGCCCGTCGCTTTATAAATGCCATAGTTGAATGGCTACATTGATAACGCAGGCAAAATCCCACAATAGACGTTTGGATCAAGATGCGTGGATGTCACAAATTGTTATATAATATACAGGGTGTTTCAAAAGTCTTGGGAACATAACGATTTTTAATAACTCAAAAACTATTAGGAGTTGAAAAATGAAATTGGTACCGTTGGAAAGGTTAAAGTTTAAAGTTTTGTGGGGAATCTTCAAAGTTGCTCAATATGAGCACCATTCGTCACACGGCAGACATCTAATCGATAGTCCATTTCCTGCCAAACGCGTTCCAGCATCTTGACGTCAATGGTTCCCACAACTGCCGTTACTCGAGCCTTTAGTTCGTCAATATCTCTTGGAAGGGGCGGCACATAGACTTGTTGCTTGACAAAGCCCCAAAGGAAAAAGTCACACGGGGTAAGATCTGGAGACCTAGGAGGCCAGGGCATGAGAACGTCATCACCTCGCCCAGATCTCCCAATCCATCTACCAGGCAGCTTTGTGTTAAGAAACTGCCTTACTCTAAGACTCCAGTGTGGTGGTGCACCATCTTGTTGAAAAATGAAGTCATCAGATTCTGCTTGTTCCAACTGAGCCATTAACCAGTCTTCCAGCATGTTGAGATAGGATTCACCAGTGATAGTTGCCTCTTCAAAGAAGAACGGTCCATAGACACCTTTCTTGGAAATTGCACAAAACACGTTCACTTTTGGTGAATCTCGCTCGTGCTCAAGAAGTTCATGGGGATTCTCAGTACCACATATGCGAGTGTTATGCTTGTTAACTTTGCCATTCAGATGGAAGGTCGCCTCATCGTTAAAAACAAGCCGGTCATCAAAGCCGTTATCTTCCAACTTCTCTTGCATTGCAATGCAAAAGTCGCGGCGAAGTGGCTTATCAGTGTCCTTCAACTTTTGGACCAACTTGAGCTTGTAAGGTACCATTTGCAGTCGTTTCCTTAAGACACGCCAGACAGTTGCTGGAGCAAGCTGAAGTTCCCTGCTGGCTCTTCTCACTGATTTACGGGGGTTCCGCTGAAAGGCTGTCCGAACTTGCTCAACTGCATCTTCTGAAGTTGAAGGGCACAAACACCCATCTTTCACAAATTTAGCATGCCATCTGACAATGGATTTCCTTTCAGGGGCTTCTTTTTTAAATTTCCTGCGAAATGCACGCTGAACACATGTCCACGATTCAGTCTTTGCAAATTGGAGGACGCAAAATGCCTTGTCTTGTTTAGAGAACGCCATTACTGCACCTGGAAAGATAACACGAAAATCATTAGTATGACCAAACACTTGATTAAGCAAGCTTTAAAATGGCACCAGTTTCATTTTTCTACCTGGAATAGTTCATGAGATATACGCATTTGTAATGTTCCCAAGACTTTTGAAACACCCTGTATATACGAAACTGAGATTCTGAGTCGACTGGCGCTTGGGCCTGAGAAAACGACCCATGAAATGTCGATGTGTGCGTCTTCCTTCCTTGCTAAACCACATTGGTTCACCGCCCAAGACAATAATAACACATTGTTATATTTGTATACATCAGTGTTGTCATTCCTTGAAGAACAGCAGACACCCAACAGTTTATATTCGCCCCTTCGGGTATATTGTTACCGTCCATGGGTATTTAAATTTCCCCTTTTACCTAGCTTCTACTTCTTGAGAACTAGTACGAAGAAAAACATTTGTGAACTTTCGTGGAAAAATACGCTACTTAATATTTGTATGAGAGAGAAAGAAACTACGATTGTTGCATATCCCTCAACTTATGCCGCGGCTTTACTCGTTTCGTATACTCGTCCCTGAAAGGGCCGTGGCAGTTCACATTTAATACTCGTCATTTTTAAAACATCATAAATCACATAGTTCATATATTGTTTGCATTCCTTTAGATTTCTCCCTAGTCGTGTAGAGGGTCGCCGTCTCGATGTCGTCTAGTGGATGAATTCTTTCCTCTTTCCTTCCTACCGTGAACCACGTCGTCCGTTGTCTGCAACAAAAGCTTCCTGACCGATCACCAAACAACAATCTTTTTAACTTTCAATTCTTTTTATTACAAGCGTTCGTTATTTAATCAGCTGGGAGACATTCGCTACGTCGAGAGAGAGAGAGAGAGAGAGAGAGAGAAAGAGAGAGAGAGAGCAAATCGCTACTTTATCGTAGTTACTTAACAATTATTTCCTTAACAATTCATGGAGGGGGAAAGGATATCTCTCGCCTGTATTTTCTTAGGGAAATATTTCCCTTATCTGTTGTAATCTACATGGTAACAATCACGTCTTATCGGTTCGCCTTTAAAACATAGACTGACTAAAACTCGCTTCTCACGAATCCCTCTGTTCCTAGGCAAGGGCCTCTGACGCTACAGAGCCTTTCGCAGGTACACATCGACCCTTGATCTGAGGTATCGACACGCGGTGACATCGTCATCTCTGTTATTTCCGACTGTGGGAACAGGCCCTATTCTGCACTCGACTGTACGGGTCCACCTCGCGCAAATTCACGCAAGTCAAACCAACGATTTCTAACAGATACGTCCATTCCCATAGGGCCATTATCCAACACGATCACCATATTTAAGAATTGTTTTCATTCACAACAAAATTACAAATTACATTTTACCAAAAAACATCGACATTTTTTAATGGTAAAATTGTTCGCTCAGAGGCTGGAAGACCAGAGTTCAATCCTGTGTCGATTCATACCAAAGACTTAAAGAAGAGTACCTGACCACCCATTGAAAAACTCTCAGCATTATAAAGTGTTGATCAAAGTTAAGTTGAATGATTTTGAAAACAAGAGTGACGCCCTACTCTACAATTTAGTGTAGTGGCTAATGAAAGTGGAGACTTCCGATCGTCATTGATTATGGTCGACAACTTTAAAAATCATTCGCTTGAACGTTTACCTTTTTGCGGAATATCATAAAAAAATGTGCGTATAATGTTCTGTTATGCTATTATATAATGTTTATTTGTTTAAATTTATAAAACATGTATCTAGTTCATAAAAGCCGTTTAGATTCGAACTCGGGTATTTGCATCATGAAATTCACCGCCTTATGTGTAATCTGACTATTTTTCTCTATCAACAAATCACGTATTTCTATTTGCGTACGAACAGACAAATTCCCAAAACATCGTAACTTTTAATAGTATCAAGGGACGCGCGAGGGCGCTCTATCCCTTAATAGACTCCACGAATGGCATATGCTGGAAATCTCATTTCTTTGATCAATCATAACTCAAAAACCAATAAACCAAATTAGTTAAAACTTTGCACAAAATTTTTATTTCATAGGTTCTATAAGTGTGTCAAATTTCAACATTATTAGTCAAGGCAACCTAGAGATCCCGAATGTTCAATTATGAAAGCATGTTATCTGTGTGTACGTGCGTACGTGCGTAAGTGCATACGTATGTACCACCCTGTACCTCATCAACTATTTGTTGGATACAGCTGATTTTTTGGCAGATATAGAGGTTCTCTGGTCTAGTTGATGGCATTTTAATTTCAGTTTACCATATACCTTAGTTTTCCAGAAAATTCCAAAAAACCTTTAAAATTACCAGTATTCATACACTTTATTCTATATCTTATCGACCATTTGATGGATTCAGCTGATTTTTGGCAAAGATAGAGGTTCTGGTGTCTAGTTGATGGCATTTTAATTTCAGTTTACCATATACCTTTATTAGTAAAACTACCAACTATATCAGTTATGAGAAGCAATTGTATTGAGGCATAGCCTTTACAAAAGTAGTGATATTCCATGATAAATGTCAGTATACTGAAATCATATGCCCTTAATAGTGTTAAGATGAAAATTCATATACACTAAATGTATAAAAGCAAGGAAATTCCCAAATCTTTACATTTTTATTGTCATTAAGGGTATGCGAGCACAACAGGACTATGTATTTTACTGGTAGGAATTTTTCTTCAGCGCACCTCACACACTTCATCCACTGATGCATAGAGATATATACTGTAGTGATGTGATAATGAAATGGTTTGGTTGATATGTAGTCATACCCTTAATGACAATAAAAGTGTAAAAATTTGAGAATTTCCTTGCTTTTGTACATTTAGTGTATATGAATTTTCATATTAACCCTATTAAGGGCATATGATTTTATTCATCTTCAGTTGTTGGTTGCTTTTTATGGCATATCAACTACTTTTTCGATAGTTGATGCTAAATGTATTCCCGGTTATGACTTCAAACTGCATCATGTGGTGAAACCCGAATTTTGGACCTTTAAAGGGAGGCTGGAGCCACCCTTTTAGTGACCTTCTGTTATTCTATACACTCAAACAAGGCATTCTGCTACTGACACGTAAGAGGCTACTCTGAATTAGGGGCCTCGTAAGTGGGGAATTATACACCGAGATGCTTGTTCACATTACATTTAAATGTCTGCATGATGGTACAGTGGTGGAAACAAAGAGCAGGTAGAGAATTCCAAAAGCAAGTAACTAGAGGGAAGAAGCGATTTGAGTAGTAGGCTCTCCGGCATCTGGATACCTCTACAGATAAGGGGTGGAATGATGCTACTGGACGAGTTGTTCGGGGGTGTCTACATTGAGGGGAAATTAGTATAGCAAGTTAGTCAGCGCCCATTCTTTTTTAAGTATGCAAAATTACGGCGATGGATCAGGGGCTGGAGCTTGGTAGACAGTGTGAGATAAGTTAGGTTTGAGACTCTTTTTTTACCCTGTCCCAGAGAGAGACATATTATGGGTTGGTGCACCAGCGAAGATGTGGCAACAGTACTTCATACATGGGCAAATGGTGGATGTGTAGAGATATGCGATACTGCCAGATGTGAACTGTTTTCTAGCTTGGTAGAAAGAGCTGACCTATTTTGCTGCAGACTTCTATGTATTTATTCCAATTAATTAAATAATTTTACCATTAATCTATCGGTTAAATAGAATTCATCGTGAGCATTACACTATTTTGTCTGAGACACCCTTGAACAAAGTGTTCAGCTATTCACCCTATTTTCGATCATTATTTTTTTCCAACCTTTACACTACTTAACCTCCACCACCACCAACAACAACAACTGTCCCGGGTATGAGACATAAATTCAACGTAATCTCTGGAATAATTTTACGTTTATTGTTTGTTTTCTTTTTTTGTAAAACTGCTGAACGTTATAGAATAACTTGTAAACTGTTAAAGATATCATGACGAAAAGAGGTGGCAAAAAGAAAGGAGACAAGGGTTAGGGTTAGGGTTAGGGTTAGAAAAGAAAGGAGACAAGGGTAAGGGTTAGGGTTAGGGTTAGGGTTAGGGTTAGAAAAGAAAGGAGACAAGGGTTAGGGTTAGGGTTAGGGTCAGGGTTAGGGTTAGAAAAGAAAGGAGACAAGGGTTAGGGTTAGGGTTAGGGTTAGAAAAGAAAGGAGACAAGGGTAAGGGTTAGGGTTAGGGTTAGGGTTAGGGTTAGAAAAGAAAGGAGACAAGGGTTAGGGTTAGGGTTAGGGTCAGGGTTAGGATTAGAAAAGAAAGGAGACAAGGGTTAGGGTTAGGGTTAGGGTCATGGTTAGGGTTAGAAAAGAAAGGAGACAAGGGTTAGGGTTAGGGTTAGGGTCAGGGTTAGGGTTAGAAAAGAAAGGAGTCAAGGGTTAGGGTTAGGGTTAGGGTTAGGGTTAGGGTTAGAAAAGAAAGGAGACAAGGGTTAGGGTTAGGGTTAGGGTCAGGGTTAGGGTTAGAAAAGAAAGGAGACAAGGGTTAGGGTTAGGGTTAGGGTCAGGGTTAGGGTTAGAAAAGAAAGGAGACAAGGGTTAGGGTTAGGGTTAGGGTCAGGGTTAGGGTTAGAAAAGAAAGGAGACAAGGGTTAGGGTTAGGGTTAGGGTTAGAAAAGAAAGGAGACAAGGGAAACACAATCTCTTTTCCGTCTTAAATTGCGCCCGAACTAAAATGGCCACTCGCGCTTATTTCAAAATCTGTCTATTTCAATCTCACTCGCGTCCTTATGTATTTATTTTATACAGGTAAACAATTTCACATCTTCTTGCTTCCTCCTCCTCTTCTGTCTTCTTCCATTCTCGCATTGCCTATATAAGATAATTACTATTAATGGTATTTATCATCAACCTAACGATTCACAAACGTCTGTAACCATTTTGAAAGTAAACAGTAATTTTAATTACGTGTGCGAAGACAGTTCACGCTTCAAAGTCATGTTTCGTTTATACCTCTTAAGTACTGAATAAATAATTTCTAACTATAAACGAAATAAGAATTGAGATTGTTTTACAAGCTTAAGAGGAGGGCAAAATATAAAGTTATCGTCGACGTCTTAGAGCGACATAGTCTCTCCGACAGCGAATACTGGCTGTCAGACAGTGTCGGACAATGTGTATCATCAACTTATTTTCTACGCAAGGTAAACATGAGTTTTACCTAGATATATATGTTAAGAAGTAGTTATTTATTTTATCGATGTAGCGGTTAAGAAAACAGTATTCCGTGACTATTTGTAATTTGAAAAAAGATTGGGAAGCAATGGAATTGTCGAAAAGAAAGCTATTGTTTTCTTTAAAAAAAAATGAAACCCATTTTTTTGTTGTTGTCTGTCTCTCTCTAACTCTCTCTCTTTCTCTCTGTCTCTCTCTCTCTCTCTCTGTCTCTCTGTCTCTCTCTCTCTCTCTCTCTCTCTCTCACACGGGCTGTCAAAATCTGATCTTTTAAAAAATGAATAAAGACATGGTTACGAAAATCTAACTTTCTACTTTTTATTAATACATGCTCCGGGGTTTAAGAAAATTACATTCATTGAGTTTAAATTGACAACATCTTTGAGGCACGCATGAAAATGTATTTAAGTGAATTTTTTGGAAAATCAACACATCGTGCAATTTAAATGTAAAAAATTATTTATTTATTTATTTATTTAGTGCAAGCTTTCGTTGTAGAACAACTTTGTCAGGTAAGAATGTCTTATAGTTTTTTTTCTTCTTCTTCTTTCTCATTTTGCTGGTATTAACCCCAAGGGGTCGAATAACAGTAAAAGCAGAAGGGTACGTCAAGTTCTAAAAAAACGGTAGGATAAGTATAGTCCGGTCGATGTTATGCGCAGATTAGCGCCTACTGAGTACGGAAATAGATAACATATGTGAGGCACGCATGAAAATGTATTTAAGTGAAAAAAATTTGAAAATTAACACATCGGGCAATTTAAATAGAAATAATCATTGATTTTCTTTTTGCAAGCTTTCGTTGTAGAACAACGTTGTCAAGCGAGACTGTCTTATTGCTTTTTATCCTTTTTTCTCATGTTGGTGGTATTAACCCCGAGGGGAAGAATCACGGTAAAGGCAGAGGGGGACATAAAGGTCTGGAAGACGTTAGGATAAGTGTGGTCGATGTTATGTGCAAATTGGCGCTCTTTGAGTAAGGAAATTGATAACGGCTTTTAGGCACGCATGAAAATGTATTGAAGTGAAATATATTTGAAAATCAACACATTGTGCAATTCAAATTTAAAAACTCATTTGTTTTTGTAAGCTTTCGTTGTAGAACAACTTGTTCAGGCGCCAATCTGCGCATAACATCGACCAGACTATACTTATCCTAACGTATTCTAGGACTTGACGTGACCTTCTGCTTTTACAGTGGTTCGACACAACGGGATTAACACCACCATAAAAGAGAAAAAAAAAAAGAAGAAAAAAAGTCTCGCCTGACAAAGTTTTTCTACAACGAAAGCTTGCAAAGAAAAAAAATTAAACAAATGATTTTTTCATTTTAATTGCACGATGTGTTGACTTTAAAAAATATTTCACTTAAATACATTTTCATGCGTACCTCAAAGATGTTATCTTAATCTATAGTAATTACATATTTAAAGACATATTACGTTCTTTTTTGAATTTCTCGTGATTTTCAAGCACACTGTTGGGGTTCGCTCACATATATATATATATATATATATATATATATATATATATATATATATATATATAGTCATCCACATACAGACTGTTCTGCTGTTTCATAGCTCATCAGTGCGGCTAGACCAGTTAGTGTCTCAAGCCGGGATCGAAACGCAACCGTCGAGCTGACAGTCGGCGATGTTAACCCCTACCCATCATGCGACACTGACTGAATGTAAGTTGTATCTGAATGTAAACATTGCAATTGCCGGAGCTCGAATTAGTGTTTACCTAATGAGCATTGCCTTTTTTACGCTAATGGCAGTTGGCGATACCCTTACAAACAAAAGCTCTACCCGGGTGGGTGGGGGAGTTTTATATAGTCATCCATAAATATATATATATATATATATATATATATATATATATATATATATATATATATGTGTGTGTGTGTGTGTGTGTGTGTATATATATATATATATATATATATATATATATATATATATATATATATATATATAAATATACAGGGTGGGCAAAAATAAGGGTCCTATTTTTAAAAATTCATAACTTTTTTATTTATTGATTTTTTTTTTTCTTTTAGAATAAGTAAAGGACCCCTTCCGAAGCAAGCATGAGCCGTATTAGCCCTAAGGAACGTACCCTCATTTAGAAAACATTATTTTTGCTTAAAAAACTCAAAACAGTGTAAAAAACAATACTTTAGTTTTTGTAAGTTTTAAGAAGTATTTTTCGGCTAAAATTTGTTTTGTTTATTTCAAAAAATCTCGCCAGGGTCAGTCTACACACACATAAAGTTTGGTGAGTTTAACTTTTATTTTGTGGAAGTTATTCAAATTCAAGTTATTCAAATTTAAAGATAGGACCCTTATTTTGGCCCACCCTGTATATATAAAACAGAGTCATGACTTAAAGGTAAATAATTAATTTATTTTCAAGAGAAAAACATGTTGTACTTTTCGCATTCAGATATTTCTAAATTCAATCCAAACATTGTTTCTAAGTGTGACTATTTCATTATCCCATAAGGCACGAAGCTACGCGCGGACTCACCCTGACATTCAAAACAAACGATTATATATATTTCAACGGACTACTATCCCCGAGAGAGTTGTATATATCTCTAACACGAAATGATAATCAACAGCACAACCTTGCACAACTTTCAAGTAAATAAATTATTTATTTTAAAGTAAAAGCACATTGTAATTTTGTCTTTCAAAAATGCATTGGTTAAATAAGTTTTTTTTTTTTAAATTTTGAGTGAAAAAACATTTGTATATTAAATTAAATGTATGATGCATTTTCACTTTTCAGCCTGACTGTTTGATGTTCATACACTGATAAAGCCTGTTTCTGAATATCACTTATATTTAGTATATTAGAAAATTGTGTTCATGAAATGGACAGAAACAATTATCTGTAACGCGTTTTTTAAATAAAATATGGAAAAAACAGAATGAAGTGGATAGAATATTTTGGTTTTCTAGGCGGAGTTTAAAACCGATATTTACTTTCAGACATTACCTTGGAAAGACGCAGATGCATTGAAACACGAATTAATTAGTGTCGACTGTCACCAATGTTTATTTAATTTTATGAAAGCTTTACTTCTTATTAACCTCTTTTGAAAAAATATTGGGCTGTTTGTTCATTATGTAAATATATTTAAACTTTAGTAATTTATATATATATATATATATATATATATATATATATATATATATATATATATATAATAATGGTAATAATCCAGGTGAAAAATATCCACAGGGTGGTAATCCAGAGAATTTTAACCGGGTTTATGAAAAGTGCTCAATATCAAAATAGAGCTTTATATATGATAATTTTATTTACACAGACATGTACAAAATCTGCGACACTGGCATGTCGATGTTATCGATCAACAGTTACTATAAACTGAGATCTCATCAGGCAGAGTTAGAATCCGATCTTAACCTCAGATCATATTTGGAGATCTGAGGTTAAGATCGGATTCTAACTCTGCCTGATGAGATCTCAGTTTATAGTAACTGTTGATCGATAACATCGACATGCCAGTGTCGCAGATTTTGTACATGTCTGTGTAAATAAAATTATCATATATATATATATATATATATATATATATATATATATATATATATACACACATATATGTATAAGGGGGTTATATGTGTGTATAGATGGCAGTCTTATTAATCACATGATATTAATTACACTTCAAATTGTACATTTAGTTACCTTACAAGGCTATAATGATTGTTCCACATACGAAGAAAACATATCGAATTATATATTCATGTCTCAGTTTACAAGCGAGCGTTAAAATCTTTTAATGCAGCCATTGCCAATTTATTTTGGCGGGAAACTAACGGAAGCCATCAATTATGCCTGACACGCCATGTCGCAGCCGGCGTGTAAACAGATACCCATTTCAAATGGTGCATTTGGAAAAGTTAAGAACGCTTCGCAAAAGTGCACTGTTAGTGTAATTAGACGCTGTGAAAAAATTGATAACCTGTCAATTGTCAGATTGATTGATTCCACATTGATACTTGAATATTCCTATTAACCTTTGATCGAGAATGAAAGACGAGTGATTGTCTCGGATCTTATTTAAATTTTTCACTCGAAAATCGAGGAAAATGTTTAGTTAAGAAGCTACGACAATATGTTCATCTTTGGTGTTCTATCTATTTATCTATCTATCTATCTATCTATCTATCTATCTATCTATCTATGTATCTGTTTATCTATTTCTTAAATAGGGACGCTTAAGCGAATTCACCGGTAGACGATCTTTGAACTCTATTATTCGATTTGTTTTCATTTCGTGAGTCGCTGTGATTTGAATAGACTCCAATGTCCTATTTAACCAAGACAAAAGGTTAATTTAGGTCAATAAAACCATGGTACGTCTGTGAAATATGTAGTATATAGTTTTTAAATAAATAATTTATATTTTTTTTAAATGTGTATTTAATGTTATTTATTTATATATTTATTTATAAACTTAATGAAATGAACTTAATAATAATAACTTTTAAAACGAATTGTGTCGGGCTATTTTATTAGGAAAATAGAAAACAAATTACTATTCGCCGGGGCTGCGTCCTAGCTGACTACAACATGGTCGTTTTCAAGGCCAATATGACCGAGTTCTTATTGAGCCGAGATGTTAAATAATTAAATTCTTACCGGTTACAACTATCGATACTAATCCTCACGTAGCATTTGGGCCTTGTTAATCGGTGACTTGTTCGAATATTTATATATTACTTTTCAATATGTTAAATTAATATAAATGGAATAGTAATTATATATATATATATATATATATATATATATGTATATATATATATATATGTATGTATATATATATATATATATATATATATATATGAAGGTTTATAACTAAAAGGTAACTTTTAGAGAATTAGACCTATTGTGAGATGAAGAAAGCTCAATATACTAGATAGAGCAAAAATAAGGTGAGTAAATAAAAAATAGTTAGACCTGCAAATGGAAACAGATCAATATCTTCAGTTGTTCAGAACAAGGAGCATTTAGTAAATAAAAATATTTCTTCTTCTTCTCTTTCAATTGCATTCCTTAAGCACGGCTTTTCAAAGATCAAAATCTTATCATCAGAGGAAGTAGTGATTGATAAGTTGACAGATAAGAACAGTCAATATTCAAAATTTGGAAAAAGTTTTTTTTTTTTAAGTTCTTTTTAAAAAGTTTTTAAAAGTTCAAACGGGTGTGTAAATGAAGTCACCAAACACAGAGATCCAAGTTGTATAGGGTTCAAATGTAATTGGTAAAACCAGAAGAATCTGCAAGAAAATCAAACGGCGAAGATTCCACCCAAGTCCTTAGTCCTTAGAGGGGGGATCAGACAAAGTTAGCCATATTAAGAAAACGCATTTCTTCCTGTTTTCAAGTAAACAGATCCAAAAGCAAAAAGCAGCGTACCAAACCTCATCGAAAATGAATTGAATTTCTGGCAGATTCTTCTGGATTTACCAATTACATTTGAACTCTATACAACTTGGATCTCCGTGTTTGGTGACTTCATTTACACACCCGTTTGAACTTTTAAAAACTTTTTAAAAATAACTTTAAAAAAAAAAACGTTTTCCAAATTTTGAATATTGACTGTTCTTATCTGTCAACTTATCAATCAGTACTTCCTCTGATGATAAGATTTTGATCTTTGAAAAGCCGTGCTTAAGGAATGCAATTGAAAGAGAAGAAGAATAAATATGTTTATTTACTAAATGCCTCTTGTTCTGAACAACTGAAGATATTGATCTGTTTCCATTTACAGGTCTAACTATTTTTCATTTACTCAACTTATATATATATATATATATATATATATATATATATATATATATATATATATATAATTAAATTCTTTGTAGAATGGTAGGAAAAATCCCAGCAGAGTGCTCGATTAATTAAGAATCAAAGTTAAAAATTAAGAGCATAATATTTATTTATTCTGGTACAGAAAAATTAGTACAACATTCGTACCGTCGGTTTCAAGCACGGAAGGTCTTACCCATCCGGCTCTCTTCAGCTTCTGTTGTCATCTGTTTTCCAAAACAGATGACAACAGAAGCTGAAGAGAGCCGGATGGGTAAGACCTTCCGTGCTTGAAACCGACGGTACGAATGTTGTACTAATTTTTCTGTACCAGAATATATATATATATATATATATATACATCATCGGTTGAAGAGTCGTTTGTATAACGTTGCCATGGTTTGACGCAAGCACGTTGTCGTCAGACGGTCTAAATTCCGTGGTTGGAGTCTGTGTTAAATATATATATATATATATATATATATTATATATATATATATATATATATATATATATATATATATATATATATATATATATATATATATATATATATATATATATAAGGTGATGAAAATCGTACATATTTCTAGATAGGTGTCTTGGTCCGATAGTAAAATGCTGGACTATAGACATCAATATCCAAGGTTCGACCCTTGTCAAAGTTAGCCATGCTGATTACGGCTGTGAGCCATGAACACGTGTCCATGGATTACTTTAATGTACGTAAAAAAATTATATATATATATATATATATATATATATATATATAACGAAAAATGCGTCCTTAAAAGTTAAGGGAGACTAATAATGCAATTTTCTGCATCTAAATCACTTATGAAGTAGAGTGAGCATAACCAACAACGAACTCTGTAATTACCAATAAAAATAATTACATAAAAATACATCATGTATATATATATATATGTGTGTGTGTTTGTGTGTTTGTGAGCATTTAAAAGCACAATGTCTATAAGCAGACAAGATGAATGATATTCTGTGCCATATTTAAAAAAACAAATTGACAACGTGTAATTTCATCCTCGTCTTTCGATCAATCAAATAATATTTACATCTTAACAACTCACGACTAATGTATCACTTTCATCATGATTTATGTTGTTTTTCTAAAGGTTTCCTTAAAAGGACAATGTTCAACTAACAATGGCCGTCTCCAAACGTATATTTGTGAGAATCCTATTCTTCAGCAAATGTTTAAGAAATAAACTTAAACATCGGAGATATCACGACTGTCTGGAAACGTAGAATAATGGAACATAAAATGACCTTCTATAAACAAACATTTCTAAGTTATTGTAAACCGGTGTTTAAACTTGGCTGTTCATGGCCGCGTGGACTCTGGATTCTAGTCTGAATCTTAGAACTGCGTTCGATCCCATGCCACCACTTGCAACCGCCACTCCTGTACCGACGAAGGTAAAAAACGAAACGATGTCGACTGTAGATAGAAAAAAAAAACTTTAAAATTCAAAAATATTTACAGATGATGCCCCTTTAACTCTTTGGACATACGAGATTTTTGTAACCAGCGATTATGGAAAGTTCCGATCGAACGTCGAACACTTTCGACAACAACAAGTTTACTCGCCTCGGGGGTAACTGCACGTTAATTTCAATTACTGTCTGTGGCGATTTCTCGTGGCCGCGTCTGCATAGACGTTAGCCTCGTGATTCTAGTCTAAATCTACGAACTGCGTTGGATCCCATGCGACCGTTTGCAACTGCCACCCCGGCACTGATAAGGGTAAAACGTCGAAACGAAAATGTCTGTATGTTTAAAAACACTTAAATATTTTTAACTACCTACAGTATATATATATATATATATATATATATATATATATATATATATATATATATATATATATATTTAACATAGGCCACCCCAAGCAAGACAGGCCACAACTGTAGACTGAGAAAAAGGGTGAAAGTTTTTTTAGGGTCACCTAAATTGGGAGCTGTGCAACGAGATGTCTGTTTAATTAGGTTTAAATTTCTGCATGTCAGTACCGTCAGGAAAACAGGAAGCAGGGAGGGAGTTTCAGAGTTAAGCATCACGAGAAAAGAAGCTTTTGGGTAGAAAGCCCCTCGGCATCTGGGGTCCTCCACAGTGAATGGATTGGATTTGGCATATTGTCGAGTTGGTCTAGTGGATTTCCGTTGTGGGAGCACCAGAGCAGCAAGTTCATCGGAGCACAATCCACTGAAATACTTGTAAAACAGGCACAAGGAAGCAACATCGTGGCGACGGGACAGGGGCTGGAGTTTTGTGGATAGTCAGGGACCTATAAAGTTTGCGACTCTTTGTTGGACCTTGTCTAAGAGGGAGACACTAGTAGATGATGCCACAGCCCAGATGTGGCAACAATACACGATGCATGGGCGGAGAAAGGCTTTGTAAAGATATAGGATAATATCAGGTTTGAGAAGTTTACTAGGACGGTGGAGTGAGCCCATCTTCTTTACAGCAGCCCTGGCAATGTCTTCAATGTATTTATACCAATTTATATTATCTGTGAAACTTAGACCGAGGAGTTAGTAACAAGGTTTTATTATTAGAGTGTTCCTTCTCTTAGATGGATGACCTGACAAGATCTACGAGTCCAACACCCTGAGAGAGGATAGCCTGCGCCCGTGTACTAATCGGATATTTCCGAGCCTCCGCAGATATAATATCTTCGCTGTACACTTAACAGAGGGAACATAAATTTGGAGATATGTTTCCCTCTCACAAGTTAGTACAGATAAGAGATATACAGCTAGTAGGGTAACTACTGAGAAAAACTAGTTAACTATTTATACAATGAAGGCTACGGAGAAGATAGGGTAAATTGAAACTCAAATTTTAAAAGAAATTAATTAAAGAAAGAAAAGTTTTAAAAAAGGTAAATACAAGTAAAGTTGGTCACATGATTAGGAATTAGTAAAACATGTTAAATATATTTAAGAGTGTTAAAAGACCAGAAACTCAGCTGAAAACTTTCGTGAGTATTTTTCATTTCAACAGCAATGCGTCTGGCATTAATTGAAGTCCTGCTACTTTGCAAATATCCCAGTCAAGAAAGTGATACCATATATATATATATATATATATATATATATATATATATATATATATATATATGGGAAGATAGCTACACAGAAACGTTCATGGTTGATTCACACAAAAAATCATCAGACTAAATGAGAGAGCGAAACATAGATATTTCATCAACAGACAGATGTTTCTCCGTATAACGGCTTCTCATGGAGAACAGACGTAACGTATGATTTAACGCTAAGATTTAAAACACGAACCCCAGACAACTAGCACTAGTGATTAGAAATTACGGCTTTTAGTTTCACGCTACAGAAACTTATTATGTCGAATCTGTTACATTCACGCTACTGGTTAACTAGATAACTAATTTGAATACAGAAGTGTAATGCTGTGCTCTAAGCAGAAACGGTCATTTCCTCTACCAGAGACCCTTACCTATAAGTTGATATATATATGTATATATATATATATATATATATATATATATTATTTGTAGCCCCTAGAAAAACACCTAGATGGGCATTGTAAGTGTAGTATAAACAGAGCATGGCGTCGCTATCTACAAATGCCTCGTTCCTTTCATTAAGTTAAACACTCTAATGACCTCAAGCCGCCAGAAATAAGTGTTGAAATTATCACTGTTTATCTGGCTATTCAACGGTGGACGTGTGATTCTGGATATCGGGATTAAAATTGTAAAATACGTGAAGCCTAAGGTTTCGAATCGCGCGACCAGTAGTGAATAGTTATATATCTATGCTGACGAGTCCCGATTAAAAATTACGATACGTATAGGTACATAGATAATAAACAAAACAAATATTATATATATATATATATATATATATAGTAGCGTTCAAAATGTTAGCTTTAAACGTTTAATTGTTGAATATTGGTACAGGGTACCAAACAACAGCTGGTCGCAAAAAATAACTCCTAGTTGATTGACACATACACTAACATGTCCGAAAGAATAAATATACGGTGATTTGATGCAATTATATATATAATGGTTATTTACACACGCAAAGGAAGGCAATCAATCAGTCGCTAAATCTCACTATTAAGAGTAATGTTTCTTTGTTTGTGTGTTATGGAAATCGATATGCAAACAGTTAGAACATTTAAATAGGTTTCACTTAGGGTTAAATTTGTCACCCGTAGACACAGAGGAAGAAAATACATCCGTCACTTAATCTGCTATATAATAAAGTAAAGTCGATTTTTCCCCGCCGCCTTCGCTATTATAGATGTTAAACTAATATCTCTAAATGCTAATCTGTTTCACTAACACTTAAAGCAGTTCCTAATGCGTGTTTTCAGATAAAAGTGAGTACATTCTGTCTTCTTTCAACATTTCTTATATTTATTTCGGAACAGCTGCTTCTTCCAACTACGTATTCCAGAAAGGTGGCAGAGATTTTTACACTCCTCCCATCATCTACTTTGTTGTCCCTCATATACACTGTTAATTTTTTATAGATACGTTTAATTTAATGACCGTTTTTATTCAATTTTGTATTCTTCCTATTGCTTATACACCACACTAGAGAAAGAAGATATTTTTAAAAGACAGCGGAGAAACGCGCATAGAACGTTTTCGCATAGTTCCAGTAAGTCGTTGACGATTTTAATTCAGCGACGCTGGATGGCATCACAGAACAAAATCGCGTTACGTTAAGCATTTTAAAATATTACCACTGGTTTCATATGTGATGTTAGTAATTTTAGGTTATGTGATTTATGTAAATAGCTTCAAGTATTTTAAATGTTTTTTTATTGGTTTTGGAATGTATAATTTAAGTGTTATTGACTATAATTTGTCTTAAATCAGAAGGAGGGCAATTATGTTTTTGTAGATGGTAAATTGAGCTAAGGTTTACAAGATTCATGCTGAGGGATGGGGTAGTTTCTCCGCTGTCTTTTTCAAAATTCTCCATTTATTCTCTAGCTTTTTTGTTCATTTGCTTTTCGAAAAATCGAAAACGTTCGTGAAACCTATTTATTATTATTTTTTATTTCAATACAAAAAAGACCATCAGAATTTGTTTTAAAATGTATAATTAAACAAACGAATTTTGTTATTTTAACAGTGTTTGCATATATATATATATATATATATATATATATATATATATGGATTATCACAATTTATGTATTAGCATATACTATCAGTACCTTTTAATTAGTATTATCTTAAAAAAAGATCCAGCTCGATAATTGTCAACTAGTAACAATAGAGCATATATAAAGTGTTTCATGTGTATACACTTATATTATAATATGGAACAATATAATATTTTACGTACCATTGATGATTGTAGTAAATGAGTACATTCAATAATCTAAAGGACTTAGCAAAATACAAAATGTATGGCGACCCTCTAAAAAAAGTGCTATTTAGGTTTGTTCAACATTGACAGCGGATAAAACAAATATCGTTTGGAATTAATAAATGAAAATGGATGAACAAGTCAAACATAAACTGCTGTTTATTTGTACCAAATATTTTTAAATTGCAGATTGTGGATATTATTAACTATTATATTGACTACATGTTTTGCTCATCCTGTACATTAACATTTTATGAATTAGCGTACATGGTCACGAATGTAAAACGTCAGACTGCAGTCTACTATCGTAGGTTCGATCCTTGCCCAGGTTATTTATGATGATGCCAGACACACTTTTGTGTATGTAAAATTTGATTATATATATATATATATATATATATATATATATATATATATATATATATATATATATAATTCGCTACGCTTCCAAAATTGATTGCCGGCACATAAGGTTTCTCGACTGTTTTGTTCTGTGATTTCGTAGGTACACATACCTAACTTGATATAAGTAAAGATATTATTCACTTATTTATATATATATATATATATATATATATATATATATATATATATATGTGTGTGTGTGTGTGTGTAGAAAGGAGGGTCGTGCAATATCAGTGCAGTTCCGACGAGAGAAAAGTATACATGTAAAAAAGTAAGGCTACCAACATTTGTAAAAAAAAATTAACATTCATTTATTATTTTGTTATCTCATCATTTTATAATTGTATAATGTTATGATGGGTTTCGAGTGTGGTGCCCTCTCATAAGATATGTAGATCCATTTGAAAAAATGTCTTTCGATTTAAAAGCGTGTTTTTCAATTGAGGAAATATGTTATTGTTTACGTTTCTGCGCATTTATGGGTGTGCGGTGTGTGTGTATGTGTTTGTATATTTTTTATTTATTTTTTGAAGTCAAAGTCGTGTGTATTTTTTTAAGTACGTGTGATTCTTTCATTTTTTATCAGCCATCTCCATTTGTTGAAGTGTTCTGGGTTTTCTTTTGAAATTTATGATTTTTTATTGCCTTGACACCGTTTTGTCTGTTGTGCTTATGTGTGTGTGCGCGCGGTTAGTTCAAAATCTGGTACATAAGTAAGCGACACACACACACACACACACACATATATATATATATATATATATATATATATATATATTAGTACTTCATTTAGCCTGACGATTCCCCCGGGGATGAAACACGGGAGCCTCTGTGTAGCTTGATTTCCATATATATTTTCATTGCTTACTATATATATATAAAGAAAGATAGATAGGGAGATAGTCGGATATATAGAAGTACATGTGTACTCACATCCATTTTGTATGCATGCGTACACATACACACACATACTCGCGTGTTGCCAATACATTATGTGCATGTGGGCGCCCACACGCACATACGCATATGTACATGCGTGCTCATGTACGTTGACCCCGTCCGTATATGGGTGCACTTCGCCCCTATATGCATGTAGATGTGTGTACCCTGTATGGTCTGTAGTTTCAGTTACCGTTTTGTTCAATGCTGGGCTGAATTTAAATATAAAGTTTTTTTCTTGTGTTAGTATGTTCAATCTTGGCTTTGGAAGATTGGCATTATTTTTATTTTTCTCCGCTGCATGAGTGCACATGTTGAGAGACGAATAATTTACGGCTTTCTTTTATTTTAATGTTGCTTTTATGTAAAGATACTCTGTTATTGAATGTTTAGGTGGCGCGTATGTATTATTAATTGCATGTTTTACATTCTAGTACATAGACAACGTTTTTGGAGGTGCAGTTAAACTATTTTTATTGTGAATGTTTGTGTTGTTTTTTATGTGTATGAGTTCTGTTTTCTACCATTATGTCACATACCCCACATATTTCCTTATTGCATTGTGTGACCCCTTGTATTGTGTGTAGGTTGAGTTTTAATGAGGTTAAAATTTTGTTAAGATTTTTTGGTTGGCGTTTGCTTTTTATTACTTTCGTTGTTTTTTATATGTTGTTTAGTTTGTTGTTTTGGTTGAGTAGGGATTGGTTTCTTGTAATGTCTGTGCTCTTTTGTTGTGTTTAAAGATGTATGCCAATATATGTTCTTTGTGTCGTTTTTTGGGATTCGTAATTGTTCTAATGGTATGTTTTCTGCTAGTTCTAAACCTTTGTGTATTATTTGTAGGCAATATCCTTTTCTTGTTAGATTTTATGTGATTCCTCCAGTCGGAAAATCTGGAGGTCTTTGTCACTGACAATTGTACAGATCCTGCGTGCTAGGGAGTAGGGTATAGATTTTAGGCAGCTTCTGGAGTGATGGCTGCTAAAATGGAGATATTGTTCGGTGTCTGCGGGTTTGTGGTAGATTTCTGTGATAATGTGATTATTTTTAATTTTAATTACTATATCTACGAAGGGTAGTTCTGTGTGACTGTGTTAAGTAGTGAATTTAATTTTGGGGGTAGGTTTTGTAGTATGCTGTGTAATTCATGCGTATGCCCTCATGTGGGTTCCCAGAGGATAAAACAATCATCTAGGTATCTTTTCCAATATTTTATGAAGAGAGTTTTAATATTCTGTCTATATATTTTTCTATCTGTTCATACAAGATTTTCTCTAAGTAGGTCGGTTTCATAGTGGCATATGTTGGTGCCAATTTGGTTCCCATTGCTTTACCTTGAATCTGGATGTAGTTTTTGTTATTGAATTCAAAATGAGTTATTGTTGAGAATAATATCTATGCTGTCGATGATGAATTGTTTGGTGAATCTGTGATGTAGTATTTGTGGGTGTTTGTCAATCCAGTAAGATATTTCCTGTTTACCTAAGTCATGGGACATGTTACTATATAAGCTGCTGACGTCAAATATAACTAATTTAGTCCCGGGATTTATTATTTGTGGTAAGGAGCCCACGAAGTGTATGTTGTCTCTTATGTAGCTCTTGACTTGATTGGTGAATGGTTGTAGTGATATGTTAATTAAGTTACTCAGTCTGTTTTTTGGGCATGGTTCACCCTGCTACTATGGGTCAAAATGTAAGGTCACCGGGACTCGAGACACTAATATATTCTGATTTTTGTGTGTTAATGGCATTTCTTATCTCATTTGATTTATGTATCTTAAGTATTATGTAGAAGTTCTTTGTTTTAATCATGAAGTTTGTTAGGAAATCCTGTTCGTGTTTTGTTAGTATTATATTGTATGTCGTGCAAAGCTTTGTGATTTTTGAAATGGTTGATTAATGTTGATGCTACTTGGTGTGTAATAATCTTTGTATTTTAGTACCTCTACAATTTTCCATTCATAGTAATGTTTCTCCATGATGACAACCACACTGCCTTTGTCAGCTTTTATAATTATGTTATTATTATTTAGAATGTTATCTAGAGCTTAATTTTGTTTAGATGTTAGCTTACTGGTAAGTTTAGTTTTACTTTGAGGGTTGATGTTCCATTGGTTTTCAAAGAGTGTGTTTAGTTCTTTTGTATTGTTGTGTTTGTTAGGTAAATATGTTGATTTCTTTCTCACTAATGAATCATCTGTTTTGTTTTCGTTATTGTTTAGTCTTTCTATTACTCTAAATGTGATGTCAAATTCTTTAAGGTCCTTCCTCAGTTCCGTGATATTACTTTTGGGAGTTGGGCAGAATTTGAGGCCTAATTTTAGTATTTCTATGACCTCCTTTGTAAATGTGTATGTGGATAAATTGATGATTTTGGGTTTTATATTGTCTTATCTGGGATTGTTATCCATGGAGGGGTTTCTAAAAAAAGATGAGGGTTGTTTGTTCCGTTGATTTGAGGAATTGTTGAAGGGTGATTGTTTTCTAACAATTTGGTGTGTTTTAGTGTATTGTGTTATTTTTTGATAAATTAGTGTTGTGCGTGTAGGTATGTCGGTAGTGGTTGTAGATGGTAGAAGTTGTTGTGGGTTCTGTATTGTTGTGTAAGGTTATGTCGGTACGTATTGTTGTATTGTTGTTTTGTTTGATGATGTGGGTAATGTTTCGAGCATTTCGATTGTATACATTGGTGTGTAGGGTGGTTGTAGTGTCTTTTTCGTTGTGAGTTGTGGGGTAGAAGATTGTTGTATGTAGGTTTCATCTGTTAGTGTGGTTGGTGTATGTAATGGTTGGAAGGTTTACTTAGGTATGAGTGGTGTGTAGGGGTTGTTCTGTAGTGTTGGGTGACTTTGGTATAGGTTGTTGAGTAAAAGTATTTTGTGGTTGTTTGTTTGTGTGGTGTACTGGGTATGATAGTTTTTTATTGTATTGGTTGATGTGGGTGGAAGTATTTAGGTTTGTATTGCTGTGTTGGGCCGTATTCGTAAGGGTTAGTGTATGGTTGAGTGGTACGTGTGTTTGATATGTTGTCTTTGTGTATTTGTTGTGCGTATGTGTGTGTGGTTGCAATGTGTGCTTAGTGAGGATTTAGATTTAATTTGTTGAAAGGGGTGGGTAAATTATGTGGGTATATTTATGTTGTTTCCTTTTGAGTAATTGGGTCTGTTGTGTATATATGTTTGTGTGCGGTACGTGTTTTGCTTCTTACCTCTTTTTTGAGTTCTCGACTGGGTTTGTGCATGTCGTTTGTGGGTGTTTTCTATTAGGTTTTGTTCTGGGTTGTTATTTTTGTTCATGTATGATGTGTGTTTTGTCTTTGCTTTGTCGGGTAAGCTTCTTAGTCAGGTTATTTTTCTTTAGACACAATTCCAGGGTTTTTCTTCTTCCTCCTTGCATTTGGATTACCAGAGGGCTGATAGGAATCGATGTGTTTCCGTGGGGCATAATTCTTTGATTTCAGTAGAGATTTTGCTATTGATTTCCGTGTATTCTTTGTGACGTGTATTTTGTTGTCTTCTAGTGTGTCGATTTCGGCTTGTAGTTTGAATATGTTTAGGGCTTTTTAATTGTTTTGTTGTTCTTCCCTATCACTACTTTTGATTGCATGTTAGAAAGCCATGTTTCTTAGTTTTAGGAAGGTTCCTCATATTTAGAGGTTTTGTTCTTTCGTTTTTAACGATTCGTCTCAGGAATATGATAATCTGTAGTTTTCTATGAATTAATACGTGGGTGTAAATAGTTGTATATTTGTCTCTTTGATGTTGTTGTGTACCTTGTCTTTTTGATTAGATAGAAGATGAAGTAGCGTGTCCACTTTTTCGCTGAGTTTCCATAATTCTTTCTCGAAAAGTTTTTGTTCGTTGTTCTTGATTTTCTGGAGTTCCAGTAGGTCTTCTAAAGATTGTTTACTTGTTGGTGGACTTCTTTCGTTGTAGTTATATATATATAAAAGAGAGTAGTGCAGTATAAGTGCAGTTCCAACGAGAGAAAAGTATATGTGCAAAAGAGTAAGGCTACCAACATTTGTAAAAAGTTTTTTTAACAATTATTCATTATTTTATTGTTATTTCATTTTATAATTTTATAATGTTATAACGCGTTTCGAACGTGGTGCACTTTCATCAGATATGTAAACCCATTTGAAGAAATGACTTTCGATTTGAAAGAGTTGTTTGGTGTTTCTGCGAATGTGTGGGTGTGCATATGTTTTCATATTTCTATATTTTTTTATTTTTTATTTTACTTCTCTGGGTCAAAGTCGTGTGTGTTTTTAAGTACGTGTGGTGCTGACCTTTTTTCATCAGTCATCTCTATTTGTTGAAGTGTCTCGGGTTTTCTTTTGAAATTTATCATTTTATGGCCGTGACGCCGTTTTTACTGTTGTGCTTGTGTGTGTGTGCGCGCGCGGTTAATTTTGAATCTTGTACATAGGTGAGCGACACGCACGTATCCACGCACACACACACACATATATATGTATATATATATATATATATATATATATATATATATATATATATATATATATATATATATATATATATACGTGTATAAATATATGTGTATATACACATACATAAGCGTATGGCTAAATAGAAATATAGAGAAAAATGGATAGAAAGATAAGCGGATATATACAAGTACATGTGTACCCACATCCATTTTGTATGCATGCATGCTTACACATGCACATACATACTCGCGTGCCGCCCATACATTCTATGCATGCGTAATCTTGGCTTTGGAAGATTGGTATTATTTTTAATTTCCCCCCACATAAGTGCACATGTTGGGAGACGAATAATTTACGGTTTTCTTTGATTTTAATGTTGCTTTTATGTAAATATACACTATTATTAAATGTTTTGGTTGCGCCTATGTAGGATTCATTGCATTTTGTACCATTTAGTACACAGACAACGTACACAGACACATTAAAAACCAACACAAACGTTCACAATAACAATTCTTCAACTGCACCTCCAAAAAGGAGGTGAAGTTAAAGTAGTTTTATTGTGAACGTTTCTGTTGGTTATTTTAATGTGTATGAGTTCCCCTTCTATTATTATGTCACATACCCCACATTTTCCCTTGTTGTATTTTGTGACCCCTTGTATTGTGTCTTGGTTGAGTTCGGATGAGGTTAAAATTTGGTTGGGGTTGTTTGGTTGGCGTTTGCTTCATGTGTTTTATATGTTGTCTAGTTTGTTGTTTTGGTTGAGTAGGGATGGGTTTCTTGTAATTTCTGTGAATAATTCTGGATTGTTCTGGTTGTGTGTAGAGATGTATACCAATATCTGTCCATTGTTTCATTCTTCGGGGATTTGAAATTGTTCTAATAGTATGTTTTCTGCTAGTTCTATACCTTTGTGTATTATTTGTAGGTAGTATCGTTTTCTTGTTAAGGTTTTCCGTAGTTCCTCCAGTCGGACAATCCGGAAGTCTTTGTCACTGACAATAGCACAGATCCTTCGTGCTAAAGAGTAGTGTATAGATTTTAGGGAGATTTTAGGGTGATGGCTTCTAAAATGGAGATATTGTTGGTTATCTGTGGGTTATATATATATATATATATATATATATATATATATATATATATATATATATATATATATATATTATTTCCTCGTCTACATTAGAATTATGATGCTTCAGGATACAATAAAATAAATTGATACTATAGTATGGTTATTATTGTTTTTAGTACTTTTAGTTATGGAGGTTAATAGGTGTTTGATCTGTTGGTTCACAATGTGGTTCGGGAAGTTATTATTAATAAGGGTTTGTTTAATGTCGGCAAGTGTAGAATTCCATATACTGCCAGTTGATGAATTGCATTAGGTTAAGTAAATAAGATCTTTTACTATAAGATCAAAAAAGAAATGGGCAGGAACATTTAATTCTATTTTAATTTGCTTGTATCAATATATATATATATATATGTGTGTGTGTGTGTGTGTGCGTGTATGTTTGCGTGTGTGTGTATGGCTATTTACCAATGCTGAGAACAGTGCATGGCTATCAGCTTTAGTAAATATCCATATACTGATTCAACAGCAATGCTTCAAGCAAATTACTTTTACCTAAAAGAGAGAGAAAAGCATTTGTTTGTAATACATCGCGTGTTTTTCCAAACTAGATTACTAAATTAATGTTAAAACTTATCACGTGTTTCTCGTCTATATGTTACTTACACATTGTTTTTATTTACTATTTTCGGGCCAAAAGGATACACCTATTTTTATTTAATATTTTCGGGCCAAAAGAGTACACCTATTTTTATATAATATTTTCGGGCCAAAAGGATACACCTATTTTTATTTACTTATTTAGGGCCAAAAGGATACACCTATTTTTATTTACTATTTTCGGGCCAAAAGGATACACCTATTTTAATTTAATATTTTCGGGTCAAAAGGATACACCTATTTTATTTACTTTTTTAGGGCCAAAAGGATACAGCAATTTTTATTTAATATTTTCGGGCCAGAAGGATACACCTATTTTAATTTAATATTTTCGGGCCAAAAGGATACACCTATTTTTATTTAATATTTTCAGGCAAAAAGGATACACCTATATTATTTACTTTTTTAGGTTCAAAAGGTTACACCTATTTTTATTTAATATTTTCGGGTCAAAAGGATACACCTATTTTTATTTTCTTTTTTAGAGCCAAAAGGATAAACTTATTTTTATTTAATATTTTCGGGTCAAAAGGATACACCTATATTATTTACTTTTTTAGGGCCAAAAGGTTACACATATTTTTATTTTATATTTTCGGGCCAAAAGGATACACCTATTTTTATTTAATATTTTAGGGCCAGAAGGATACACCTATTTTAATTTAATATTTTCGGGTCAAAAGGATACACCTATTTTTTTTTTACTTTTTTAGAGCCAAAAGGTTACACCTATTTTTATTTAATATTTTCGGTCCAAAAGGATACACCTATTTTTATTTACTTTTTTAGAACCAAAAGGGTACACCTATTTTTATTTAATATTGTCGGGCCAAAAGGATACATTTATTTTTATTTAATATTTTCGGGCCAAAAGGATACACCTATTTTTATTTAATATTTTCGGGCCAAAAGGATACACCTATTTTTATTTTATATTTTCGGGCCAAAAGGATATACTTATTTTATTTACTTTTTTAGGGCCAAAAGGTTACACCTATTTTAATTTAATATTTTCGGGCCAAAAGGATACACCTATTTTTATTTACTTTTTTAGGGCCAAAAGGATACACCTATTTTTATTTACTTTTTTAGGGCAAAAGGGATACACCTATTTTTATTTTATATTTTCGGGCCAAAAGGATACACTTATTGTATTTACTTTTTTAGGGCCAAAAGGATACACCTATTTTTATTTAATATTTTCGGGCCAAAAGGATACACCTATTTTTATTTTATATTTTCGGGCCAAAAGGATACACTTATTTTATTTACTTTTTTAGGGCCAAAAGGTTACACCTATTTTAATTTAATATTTTCGGGCCAAAAGGATACACCTATTTTTATTTACTTTTTTAGGGCAAAAGGGATACACTTATTTTTATTTAATATTTTCGGGCCAAAAGAATACACCTATTTTTATTTAATATTTTAGGGCCAGAAGGATACACCTATTTTAATTAAATATTTTCGGGCCAAAAGGATACACCTATTTTTATTTACTTTTTTAGAGCCAAAAGGTTACACCTATTTTTATTTAATATTGTCGGGCCAAAAGGATACATTTATTTTTATTTAATATTTTCGGGCCAAAAGGATACACCTATTTTTATTTAATATTTTCAGGCCAAAAGGATACACCTATTTTTATTTTATATTTTCGGGCCAAAAGGATATACTTATTTTATTTACTTTTTTAGGGCCAAAAGGTTACACTTATTTTAATTTAATATTTTCGGGCCAAAAGGATACACCTATTTTTATTTACTTTTTTAGGGCCAAAATGATACACCTATTTTTATTTACTTTTTTAGGGCAAAAGGGATACACCTATTTTTATTTTATATTTTCGGGCCAAAAGGATACACTTATTGTATTTACTTTTTTAGGGCCAAAAGGATACACCTATTTTTATTTAATATTTTCGGGCCAAAAGGATACACCTATTTTTATTTTATATTTTCGGGCCAAAAGGATACACTTATTTTATTTACTTTTTTAGGGCCAAAAGGTTACACCTATTTTAATTTAATATTTTCGGGCCAAAAGGATACACCTATTTTTATTTACTTTTTTAGGGCAAAAGGGATACACTTATTTTTATTTAATATTTTCGGGCCAAAAGAATACACCTATTTTTATTTAATATTTTAGGGCCAGAAGGATACACCTATTTTAATTAAATATTTTCGGGCCAAAAGGATACACCTATTTTTATTTACTTTTTTAGAGCCAAAAGGTTACACCTATTTTTATTTAATATTTTCGGGCCAAAAGGATACACCTATTTTTATTTACTTTTTTAGGGCCAAAAGGATACACCTATTTTTATTTAATATTTTCGGGCCAAAAGGATACACCTATTTTATTTACTTTTTTAGGGCCAAAAGGTTACACCTATTTTAATTTAATATTTTCGGGCCAAAAGGATACACCTATTTTTATTTAATATTTTCGGGCCAAAAGGATACACCTATTTTGATTTAATATTTTCGGGCCAAAAGGTTACACTTATTTTGATTTAATATTTTCGGGCCAAAAGGATACACCTATTTTTATTTACCATTTTCGGGTCAAAAGGATACACCTATTTTAATTAACTATTTTCGGGCCAAAAAGATACACCTATTTTTATTTAATATTTTCGGGTCAAAAGGATACACCTATTTTTATTCACTATTTTCGGGTCAAAAGGATACACCAATTTTTATTTAATATTTTCGGGCCAAAAGTATACACTTATTTTTATTTAATATTTTCGGGCCAAAAGGATACACCAATTTTTATGTAATATTTTCGGGCCAAAAGGATACACCTATTTTTATATAATATTTTCGGGCCAAAAGGATACATTTATTTTTATTTAATATTTTCGGGCCAAAAGGATACCCCTATTTTTATTTAATATATTCGGGCCAAAAGGATACACCTATTTTTATTTCCTTTTTTA
The DNA here is from genome assembly GCA_963556195.1 of Sepiola atlantica. NCBI lineage: Eukaryota > Metazoa > Mollusca > Cephalopoda > Sepiida > Sepiolidae > Sepiola > Sepiola atlantica. The sequence goes on along the minus strand of OY744553.1, from coordinate 16,337,295 downwards.
GGGCCAAAAGGATACACCTATTTTTATTTCATATTTTCGGGCCAAAAGGATACACCTATTTTTATTTACTATTTTCCGGTCAAAAGGATACACCTATTTTTATTTACTTTTTCAAGGCCAAAAGTATACACTTATTTTTATATAATATTTTCAGGCCAAAATGATACACCTATTTTTATTTAATATTTTCGAGCCAAAAGGATACACCTATTTTTATATAATATTTTCGGGCCAAAAGGATACACCTATTTTTATTTCATATTTTCGGGCCAAAAGGATACACCTATTTTCATTTAATATATTCGGGCCAAAAGGATACACTTATTTTTATTTACTATTTTCCGGTCAAAAGGATACACCTATTTTTATTTACTTTTTCAAGGCCAAAAGTATACACTTATTTTTATATAATATTTTCAGGCCAAAATGATACACCTATTTTTATTTAATATTTTCGAGCCAAAAGGATACACCTATTTTTATATAATATTTTCGGGCCAAAAGGATACATTTATTTTTATTTTATATTTTCGGGCCAAAAGGATACACCTATTTTCATTTAATATATTCGGGCCAAAAGGATACACCTATTTGTATTTACTTTTTTAGGGCCAAAAGGATACACATATTTTCATTTAATATTTTCCGGTCAAAAGGATACACCTATTTTTATTTACTATTTTCCGGTCAAAATGATACACCTATTTTTATTTACTTATAAAGACCAGAAAGATATTTAAACATATTTCAGAAACAGCTGTAGTTTTAGAGATATTAGTAGTTAGTTATAATGACTGGAGTGTCTAACTAATAATATACTTACTCTCTGATGTTTATTGGTTACACTTATGTATCAGTTTTCATTACACTGAAAAAATATAGAGTGGCAGGATACAATTCTTTTTATATATTAGTCAATAAATTGTTTTGGTAAGTATATGACCAACCCACTTTGTTATGTATAGCATAAATGAATGCTCTAACTATCTTATGAATCAGATAAATATTTGAAAGTATTTTTTCTGGAATAAAATATTGTATTTACGATAGATTTTTTGTAATGAATTAAAGAATATTGGACACTAATGGCTTACAAATTTAAAGAATGCAACCGTGGAATTTCCACAAAGTCACGTTTGTTTGAATAAATTATCATTCACCGTACGATATGAAATCTAGCTGTCATGTGGTTCAAAATTACAGCGACTTACGGTCCCACTGTGTATTGATGAAATCAGCTTGTCGGTTTTGACATCTAAACCTTCGACCGTAACCACAGCTAGAATGGCGTCTTTAAGATTCCTTAATTAGAAACATACCAATATTCTTCTTCCATTGTTAGAATATTTCTTCAAACTTACCATGACTGGATGTGAAAGATTTTCCTTTCATTATTTCCATATAACCAAGCAAGAAGAGCTGTAAGTAATCTCCCATTGAGACGTGTCATATGACCCGAATTAATGGGCATCGCCATCGATATACGGTAATAATCCAGGAATATTGTTATGTTATGAAATACGGAAAAGGAGATACAAGAATGCATCAAAGATTTCCAACAAAAGACCCTTTGATAATAGTTGATGTTCGTTGGTGTAGAATATTTCTTGACACGTAAGTAACACGAAGTTTTCTTATTTGAGTCGTTGGTACAGCAAATAAATGTATAATATTATGATATATAACTACGACCAGGAACTCCTGGAATGTTTACGTTGCTTTCCATATAACCCTGTATAATTAGCTGTTGATAATATTACTACTTTTTGAAATAATAAATGTCTGTCAGAAAAGAAGAAATTACTCTTTTTTCTTACGTAAAACTAATTGTCATTGTCAGATAATTATTCTTTAAATAAATATATTTGTTCTTAGTTTATTTTTTTTTAATTGTTTAACATAGTTCACCCCAAACAAGGCAGGCCGCCACTGTAGACGTGAGGGGCTACTGAGAAAAAGGGTGAGAGTATTTTTTTTTGGGGGGGGGGGGCAACCTAAATTGGGAGCTGCGCAGCGAGGTGTCTGTTTACATTAGTTTTAAATTTATGCATGTCAGTACCACAAAGAAAAAATGTAGCATGGAGAGAGTTCCGGAGTCCAGCAGCACCAGGAAAAAAGCTTTTGGAGTAGAAAGCTCTTCGGCATCTAGGGACCTCCACAGTGAGTGGATTTGATTTGGCAGATTATCGGGTTGGTCTAGTGAAATTACGTCATCAGAGCACAATCCAATTTATTAAAAATTATACGAAACAAACTAAGCAGTATCTGTCTTATTACCGAAGAAATAATTGTTAGATAAATATTCTTCAAATCAATCTAGTTTCGAAATATTTTTATTTAAACATATACTGTTTTAATCGACGCGACGACATAATTTGATATGGAGATAATTCATTTTAAAATGAGTAAAGTCTGATGTTTGTGTTTGCTTTAGCGCTATCAGATTATTTACCAATCATCAGTTTAAACACAAATCATCAGATTAATCACCAATCATCAGATTAATAACCAATCATAAGATTAATCACAAATCATCAGATTAATAACCAATCATCAGATTAATCACCAATCATAAGATTAATAACAAATCATCAGATTAATCACCAATCATAAGATTAATAACAAATCATCAGATTAATCACCAATCATAAGATTAATAACCAATCATCAGATTAATTACCAATCATCAGATTAATCACTAATCATCAGATTAATCACCAATCATCAGATTAATCACTAATCATCAGATTAATCACTAATCATCAGATTAATCACTAATCATCAGATTAATAACCAATCATCAGTTTAATCACAAATCATCAGATATATCACCAATCATAAGATTAATCACAAATCATCAGATTAATCACCAATCATCAGATTAATAACCAATCATCAGATTAATCACCAATCATTATATGAATTACCAATCATCAGATTAATTACCAATCATCAGATTAATCACCAATCATAAGATTAATAACCAATCATTAGATTAATTACCAATCATCAGATTAATCACTAATCATCAGATTAATCATCAATCATCAGTTTAATCACAAATCATCAGATTAATCACCAATCATAAGATTAATCACCAATCATCAGATTAATAACCAATCATCAGATTAATTACCAATCATCAGATTAATTACCAATCATCAGATTAATTACCAATCATCAGATTAATCACCAATCATCAGATTAATCACCAATCATCAGATTAATTACCAATCATAAGATTAATCACAAATCATCAGATTAATTACCAATCATTAGATTAATTACCAATCATCAGTTTAATCACAAATCATCAGATTAATCACAAATCATCAGTTTAATCACAAATCATCAGATTAATCACCAATCATCAGATTAATCACCAATCATCAGATTAATCACCAATCATAAGATTAATCACCAATCATCAGATTAATTACCAATCATCAGATTAATCACTAATCATCAGATTAATCATCAATCATCAGTTTAATCACAAATCATCAGATTAATCACCAATCATAAGATTAATCACCAATCATCAGATTAATAACCAATCATCAGATTAATTACCAATCATCAGATTAATTACCAATCATCAGATTAATTACCAATCATCAGATTAATCACCAATCATCAGATTAATCACCAATCATCAGATTAATTACCAATCATAAGATTAATCACAAATCATCAGATTAATTACCAATCATTAGATTAATTACCAATCATCAGTTTAATCACAAATCATCAGATTAATCACAAATCATCAGTTTAATCACAAATCATCAGATTAATCACCAATCATCAGATTAATCACCAATCATCAGATTAATCACCAATCATAAGATTAATCACCAATCATCAGATTAATTACCAATCATCAGATTAATCACTAATCATCAGATTAATCATCAATCATCAGTTTAATCACAAATCATCAGATTAATCACCAATCATAAGATTAATCACCAATCATCAGATTAATAACCAATCATCAGATTAATTACCAATCATCAGATTAATTACCAATCATCAGATTAATTACCAATCATCAGATTAATCACCAATCATCAGATTAATTACCAATCATAAGATTAATCACAAATCATCAGATTAATTACCAATCATAAGATTAATAACCAATCATCAGTTTAATCACAAATCATCAGATTAATCACAAATCATCAGTTTAATAACAAATCATCAGATTAATCACCAATCATCAGATTAATCACCAATCATCAGATTAATCACCAATCATAAGATTAATCACCAATCATCAGATTAATTACCAATCATCAGATTAATCACCAATCGTAAGATTAATCACCAATCATCAGATTAATTACCAATCATCAGATGAATCACTAATCATCAGATTAATTACCAATCATCAGATTAATAACCAATCATCAGATTAATCACCAATCATCAGATTAATAACCAATCATAAGATTAATCACCAATCATCAGATTAATTACCAATCATCAGATTAATAACCAATCATAAGATTAATCACCAATCATCAGATTAATCACCAATCATCAGATTAATAACCAATCATCAGATTAATCACCAATCATTATATGAATTACCAATCATCAGATTAATTACCAATCATCAGATTAATCACCAATCATAAGATTAATAACCAATCATTAGATTAATTACCAATCATCAGATTAATCACTAATCATCAGATTAATCATCAATCATCAGTTTAATCACAAATCATCAGATTAATCACCAATCATAAGATTAATCACCAATCATCAGATTAATAACCAATCATCAGATTAATTACCAATCATCAGATTAATTACCAATCATCAGATTAATTACCAATCATCAGATTAATCACCAATCATCAGATTAATCACCAATCATCAGATTAATTACCAATCATAAGATTAATCACAAATCATCAGATTAATTACCAATCATTAGATTAATTACCAATCATCAGTTTAATCACAAATCATCAGATTAATCACAAATCATCAGTTTAATCACAAATCATCAGATTAATCACCAATCATCAGATTAATCACCAATCATCAGATTAATCACCAATCATAAGATTAATCACCAATCATCAGATTAATTACCAATCATCAGATTAATCACTAATCATCAGATTAATCATCAATCATCAGTTTAATCACAAATCATCAGATTAATCACCAATCATAAGATTAATCACCAATCATCAGATTAATAACCAATCATCAGATTAATTACCAATCATCAGATTAATTACCAATCATCAGATTAATTACCAATCATCAGATTAATCACCAATCATCAGATTAATCACCAATCATCAGATTAATTACCAATCATAAGATTAATCACAAATCATCAGATTAATTACCAATCATAAGATTAATAACCAATCATCAGTTTAATCACAAATCATCAGATTAATCACAAATCATCAGTTTAATCACAAATCATCAGATTAATCACCAATCATCAGATTAATCACCAATCATCAGATTAATCACCAATCATAAGATTAATCACCAATCATCAGATTAATTACCAATCATCAGATTAATCACCAATCATAAGATTAATCACCAATCATCAGATTAATTACCAATCATCAGATGAATCACTAATCATCAGATTAATTACCAATCATCAGATTAATAACCAATCATCAGATTAATCACCAATCATCAGATTAATAACCAATCATAAGATTAATCACCAATCATCAGATTAATTACCAATCATCAGATTAATAACCAATCATAAGATTAATCACCAATCATCAGATAAATTACCAATCATCAGATTAATAACCAATCATCAGATTAATTACCAATCATCAGATTAATCACCAATCATAAGATTAATCACAAATCATCAGATTAATCACCAATCATCAGATTAATAACCAATCATCAGATTAATAACAAATCATCAGATTAATAACCAATCATCAGATTAATAACCAATCATAAGATTAATCACAAATCATTAGATTAATCACCAATCATAAGATTAATCACAAATCATCAGATTAATCACCAATCATTAGATTAATAACCAATCATCAGATGAATAACCAATCATCAGATTAATAACCAATCATCAGATTAATCACAAATCATTAGATTAATCACCAATCATAAGATTAATCACAAATCATCAGATTAATCACCAATCATAAGATTAATCACAAATCATCAGATTAATAACCAATCATAAGATTAATCACAAATCATCAGATTAATAACCAATCATAAGATTAATCACAAATCATCAGATTAATCACCAATCATAAGATTAATCACAAATCATCAGATTAATCACCAATCATAAGATTAATCACAAATCATCAGATTAATAACCAATCATAAGATTAATCACCAATCATCAGATTAATTACCAATCATCAGATTAATCACCAATCATAAGATTAATCACAAATCATCAGATTAATCACAAATCATCAGATTAATAACCAATCATCAGATTAATAACCAATCATCAGATTAATAACCAATCATCAGATTAATTACCAATCATCAGATTAATCACCAATCATAAGATTAATCACAAATCATCAGATTAATCACCAATCATCAGATTAATAACCAATCATCAGATTAATAACAAATCATCAGATTAATAACCAATCATCAGATTAATAACCAATCATCAGTTTAATCACAAATCATCAGATATATCACCAATCATAAGATTAATCACAAATCATCAGATTAATCACCAATCATCAGATTAATAACCAATCATCAGATTAATCACCAATCATCAGATGAATTACCAATCATCAGATTAATCACCAATCATAAGATTAATCACAAATCATCAGATTAATAACCAATCATAAGATTAATCACCAATCATCAGATTAATTACCAATCATCAGATTAATCACCAATCATAAGATTAATCACAAATCATCAGATTAATAACCAATCATCAGATTAATAACCAATCATCAGATTAATAACCAATCATCAGATTAATAACCAATCATCAGATTAATCACAAATCATCAGATTAATCACCAATCATCAGATTAATAACCAATCATCAGATTAATCACAAATCATCAGATTAATAACCAATCATCAGATTAATAACCAATCATCAGATTAATAACCAATCATCAGATTAATAACCAATCATAAGATTAATCACAAATCATCAGATTAATCACCAATCATCAGATTAATAACCAATCATCAGATTAATCACCAATCATCAGATTAATAACCAATCATAAGATTAATCACAAATCATCAGATTAATAACCAATCATAAGATTAATAACCAATCATCAGATTAATAACCAATCATCAGATTAATCACCAATCATCAGATAAATTACCAATCATCAGATTAATCACCAATCATCAGATTAATCACCAATCATCAGATTAATCACCAATCATCAGATTAATCACAAATCATCAGATTAATAACCAATCATCAGATTAATTACCAATCATCAGATTAATCACCAATCATCAGATTAATAGTTTATATTGTCTCGAATGGAATTATTCTTGACACGTACTAAACAATAGGTTTTCTGATTTTAGATTTCGATACAATCAATATAGATATGACAAAATATTCTGGGAGTTTAGAAAATCGATAGGATAACTTCCGGAACTATGTTTCATATGTGTATATATGTTCAGAAATCCTCGTTTTCAGAGTTAGAAATTTTTTAAACAAATACATTTGTATAGTCCTATGTCTGGAATCTATATTGCAATTTTGATCGAGATATATTAGAAAATATATTAGAAAATTATATTAAATTTGAAGTCCTAGCAATAGTATTGTCAGTTCCCAAACGCGAAAAATACTGCAATTGAATTCCTCGAGACAAGTTTCAGTTTCGTATCGAGAATTTATCCAGTTATTTTTTCTGATTGAGAGAGAAGGTTTCATATATATATATATATATATATATATATATATATATATATATATATATATATATATATATATATATATATATTTATATATATATATATATAGTCTCGGAAGTTCTTTTAACCTTCAAAACTGAAAAAAAAAAAAAAATTTGTTAGAAGATTTTAGTCTAGTAAGTCAATCAATCTATTGCAATCACTATTTTAGTTTACTTCGAAGAATATACTCTAATATAAATATATGTTTATATATGTTTTTATATATAAGGGATCGTCAGTTGTTTACCATGAAAACTGTTTCGGGATTTTAAAAACAAACCAGTATTTCTTTATCATGGCATCCCAGCAGTGTTGATCAGACACCACCTCCCTATTTAATAATTATTTTTTAATTTACAAAGTTTACAAATATATATATATATATATATATATATATATATATATATATATATATATATATATTAATAATGTTACGCGTAATTTCAATTACCAATTTTTATTTATTTTTCACCTCAGAAAATAAGTTTGAAAAAAGGTTTAGTGGGACGAAACAGATTTCAAGTCATTCTCCAACAGGTGTTTAAATCTAAATCGTTTGACCACAGATAAAACAAAAAAGTCTGTCGATTTTTCTTCGTTTTTTGTTTTAGTTTTTATCAGGAAAATACAAATAAGTTTGAACAAGTTAACTTTTTTCTTTGCAACAACGTTAAAAATTATCTTCTAGTGAGAAAAAATATACGAAAAAGACGGTAGCTTATTATTAGTGATGATAAATTCAGGAATTAAAAGGTCTTATGTGGGAAATTATTAAGAACCAGCTTTGACTAGAAAAAATTCAAGAAAATAAAGAGAAATGTACAAGAAAATACAAATGAAAAGATTTGGTGAAAATGTGTCTCCATACCAAACAAGAACAAACAATTGTATACGTATTAGCGAATAGGGGTAACATGTTGACGAATTAAGTGAATAATCACAAAAAGCCAGTTAGAACGCTATTGTTTAGCCATTAATTTTTTTTTCACAAAATGTACGAATGTATGAATCTCACAAAGAAAGGAAATAGGTACACTACTTCGCTCGCGTAATAAACAAACATGTCAATGATTTCAAATTGTTGACGTTCAGAGCTAACAAAGTTTAATTTCTAATCTTTGTGGAGGGTTTAGTATCAAATACAGATGTTGAAATCAGAAATAGGGTTATTAATAAACAATAAAATGAGCCTGGTTAAGCGCTTCAAAATATATCAGAAGATTGTCAACGTTTGATTAGAGTGTGCCATGTTTCAAGGGTCAAGCCACTTCACCAACTAAATTTGATCTACAAAAGTAACAATTTGCCTTTTAAAGCGTGTTTTCTTTGCGAAAACTTGCATTGGTACAAATATTGTCTATATAAAATGATGGAATGTTTTAATTGAAGTCGTATGGGACAAGAAAGTACACACTACAAGTTAAGCATCAAATTAAAAAACCTTTATCGAAATTGGTAAAAGTGACGAATTAAAAAAATCAGGAAGTGTGTGCATGTATTAATATTGAATAGAAATATTAAGTCACAACTTGATTCCGGCTTTGATCTGTCAAACATGAATCTTCAAACTTGGAAAACAATGGAAAAACAACTTATATGAGAACGTAAGATATAGCTGAAAACATCACTGGTGAACAAGTAGAATTTAACACGAGATAATCGCTGGAGTTACATTTAAAGGTAATACTTTTAAATATTTTTTTTTGAAAAACAACTCAAAGAACTCTTGCGCAAGGGCTAGGTAGAGCAATTACAATTTTGGAATCTGCCAATAATCTCCTTCTGTCAAAATATTTAAACTTTCAATGCCAAAGCAGTGCGCAAAAACAAAGAATTAAAAAAAAGGCTTTTCAGTAGATTTTTCTGGTGAACTGGGAAGATTTAACAGAATACTGTCAAGTTTAAATTAAAACCGAATATTCAACCAGTTTTTTTAAACAACAGAAATGTTCAATTTGCGTTATTAAATCAGATTGATGAAAAATACAATAGACTCAAATAAGGGGAGTATTATCGAAAGTAGAGTACAGCGAGTGGGCTTCGCCTACAGTCTGGGTAAAAAGTAAAAAGATCCGTGTCTGTGCAGATTTCTTAACGAGATGAAAACCTTCACATCCCTCTGTTCAGTCCTGAAGAGATATTCGCTAAACTTAACGGAGAAAAATTGTTAAGCTTGATTTAAGTGATGCTTATCTACAAATACCTGTTGACGAGCAGTGCTAAAAGCTAATTCATATAAATACCCATAGGGGGTTTGTACAAATTTGAACGATTACCATTTGAGGTTAAAGTTGCCCAGCAGTTTTTCAAGAAGTAACAAACAGATTCATTAGCCGACTGATGTTTGCCACGGATGACATTCAAGTGATCAGTAAAATCACCGCGCAACTCAAATCAGATGTGCACGAAGTATTTAATAGAATCCAGCTGTATAAATTTAGATGCGATTTTACATAAAATATCTTAGACAAAGTATAGCCAAACACAGATCGAGTGAGTGCGAGAAAATATATGCTAACTCTGGAATATATATAATCACTACAAAATCGTCTTGATTTTGCATATTATTACATATTAAAAAAGAGTGGATCTTGACGGCAGAATGTCAGGAATCATTTGAAAAAATCAACACATTAGAATAATTTTTAACCCACGATAATCTAGATCCAAAAATAATTGTAGCTATTGATTTTAGCTCGTACTTTAAAAGAGATAGCTAAAACCTATTGCACACACGCCTCGTACATTACTATCTGCAGAAAAAAAGGTTACTCACAACTCGAGAAGAGAGCATTGAGTATTATTTTTGCAGTCACTACATTCCATCGATTTGTTCAGGAAAGCTAGTCTGTATTCCAAAGCGAGCATATGCAACTGCTAACGATGTATGGGTCTAATCAGAATTACCAACGCATACAGCTAACATACAACCGAAGTGGAAAGTAATTTTCTTTTAATTACAATTACGGAATTAGTTATCTACTATCGTCAAAAATGAGTATTGCAGACGGATTATCTACAATTATCTCAAAATATGCTGAACCCCTTGAAGACTATAAACTGAGGTAAAAGTAAAAGATACATTATCGAAAGCCATAAGGGAGCTTCCGGTAACACTCGAATAAATAACATAAAATGCGTTACATGACGATATTTTAATACATACAAGAAATGATAAGAAGACCACCGACAGATTTCGGAAGTGTATTCAATCTGTGATGTAGTATTTATGCACAGCGATCGAATGGTTATTCCTGCAACATTACAGAAGATAATACTAAACGAATTTCATATCGTTCACCCGAGTATTTTGAGAATAAAAATATCATGAGTAGTTATGTGTATTAAAATGCGGTGAAACTATGCAAATATTGTGCTTTAGCAGCGACAAAACTCCTATAAAGTTCAGTCCATGGCCGATAAATGACCTACCGTGGTCTAGCATCCATGTAGATTTTTCTGGCGCACTGGACTATTTCTATTACATAATAGTCATTGACAGTTACTCAAAATAGCCGGAAATATTAAAATGTATGAAACAAGCAATAAAAGTAACCATTAGTTTTTTATATGAATTTTCCGCCCGGTTGGGGAACGTTGACTGTATTATATCAGATAACGGAACGCAATTCACGTTTAGTGAATTAAAAATATTCTGTCAATTATTTTCGGCGGAGAATGTTATATTCTCCGTGCCATACCATGCGAGAAGCAATGGTCAGGCAGAACGGTTCGTGGATACGTTCAAAAAACCTCGTAATAAACTGTGTTGTACACCTACAGAAAAAGGGCATTCAATAATTTTTGCAGATATATAGGATCATCCAATATAACAAGGTTCAATCTACCATGACGAAAGCAAAGCATTGTTTGCAAGAAAGATACGAATAGTGTTTGATATGTTATTGCAACTCATACGAAACCAGAACGTGACAAAATATCACGAAGGGACGCTTCAAAGTTTGATAAAATAAATTTTGCGGATGTTTAAAAACAATAAATGTTAATAAAATACAATGGTTAGTGGATGAACGTATTGGACACATGATTTACATGCTAAAAGGGAGTCAAGTTTACCTAAAAAGACACATGAACCAGATGGGGAACCGATATTCAGATGATGTCGAGAATAGGTTAGTTTATATAATAGATTGTGACACGCACGCATCAATATGTAAACGTTCATTCGTGGATTTCGCTGTCAATTTAGCCACGCCAATAGTGGAATTAGTTTAGTAACGAGGTATTTCCATCTGCGATTGAACTTTTTTGATAGTATAACCTTTGCAGGTGGTTTTAAATAATTAAATACTTATTTTATTTCCGACATCGACCGTATTTTTATTTCTTTTGATCATCAACCGTGTTTATTTCATTCCAATGAGTATCTGTGTCAAGTATGTTTATTTCTACCGGGTGACATTTCCGATACACCCGGCGCTTATATTCAATATTACGAAAGTAAATCGTAACTCTAGGAAATATGAAATTCACATGTTTCTTGTGAATATTAAATACATGTGTTTCTAGGGAATATTAAATGTATATGTTTGTAAGGAATATGGAACAAACATCGTATTTGTTTGTGGCTAATCATATAGTTTTGTCGACCTATATGATTTTATCGAGAAGATAGCATGCAGTAGCTGCAAAATTGTATTTTTTTAATTTGATGACATCTTGAATGTATTGGCGTTAAAATCAATTTAGTATTACGTGTGAAATAGGAAAAAAGGCTTTAATATTAGTCCACTCGCCAAATCCTAGATGGACTTTCCATAAGAAAAAGTTACCTAAACAACTGGAACGGAGAATGGTTAACACGAAGCGAATAGGTGTTGTTTATAACATTTTGTAATATCCCAAAAATATTTTTATTGTTTTAAATAAATAGTTTTAATATAAGGTACTAAAAGACATTATTTCTTTTCGCTTAATATTAACTATTATTCGTTCCTACTTTTTAGATCAGCTAACTTAAGGAAAGTCCAACTAATTTTTAAAAGTGTTGTTTTACCTTCTTTCACACGTAATATTCACTTGATGTTATCCTCAATATGTGCAGCATAAAATTAAAATACATTTCTTTGAGCTATGCATATCGTTTTTTTGATAAAATTTTATTGGTGAAAAACTACTTCATAACCGTGTTTTTTTTTGTCTGTGGATGCATCAATACATCTGTTAAAGAAATCCCCTCCATCAATCGATCATAGAGTAAGACGTTCAGTTCGGCTTCTCATAACGCATACGTTCAAAATAACATTTTCAGCGCCAGACTGACATATAAAATGAACGCATCTGATTTTAAAGGCTTCCGTTGGAAATAGCATTTGTGTTGGTCTGTCACGATTAAGTTTGAAAAAGTATTTTTTTTAACATGATTCACCCCAAATAAGGCAGGCCGCCACTGTAAACGTAAGGGGCTACTGAGAAAAAGGAAAAGGGGAGAAGGATTGGTGGTTCAGCTTAAATTGGGATCTGAGCAGCGAGATGTCTGTTTACATTAGTTTTAAATTTCTGCATGTCAGTACTGTCGGGGAAACAGAGGGCAGGGATGGAGTTCCAGAGGCCAGCAGCACGAGGAAAGAAGCTATTTGAGTAGAATGCTCTCCGGCATCTGGGGACCTCTACAGTGAATGAATGAGATTTAGTAGAATGTCGAGTTAGTCTAGTGAATTTACGTCGAGGGGGCACCAGAGTAGCCGACTCATCTGAGCATAATTCATTGAAGTATTTGTAAAACAAGGATGCCACATTGCGGCGATGAGACAGGGGCTGGAGCTTAGCTGACAGTGAGGGACCTATTAGGTTGACGACTCTTTTTTGGACTTTGTCAAGGAGGGAGAGACTAGTAGATGATGCACCAGCCCAGATGTGGCAACAATACTCCATGCATGGGCGAATGGTGGCTTTGTAGAGATACAGGATAATGTCAGGTGTAGCACGGTAGAGGGAGCCAAACTTCTTTGCGGCACCTTGGCAATGTCTTCAATGTATGTGTTCCAATATTGAAGTGAAATAACAAGGTGATGTATTCATAGCAAATCTTACTTGTTAAGTCACAGCTTCTACACAGTTCATCATATTCGGCACGGTTACACATATTTGATCACTTCGGTCCGCACGAGTTTCAAGAGATTTTAAACACAAATGTTTTGATCAAGAGGTCTTACCTAGAAATATATTTACACACATTAGATATCTGTATAACAGTTTTGACTAAACATGTAATATTTACTATAAAACCAATTTTTTGTAATACTTCGTGGTGTCTTTCCAAACACCGACATATTTTCATTTTTGCATCGTGATAGCCGTCTATGGTTCTCTCACAGTATATATAGTTGTATATGGCCCCTCACCATTAATATAGACTCTATGGCCCATCGCTGTATATATAACCGTCTAAAGCCTCTCTATCTCTCCCCCTCTCTGGGAAAGGAAAACGGAAAAACCAAAAAGATGTGTTTTTTATGTATTCATCAAAGTTTCGTCTTTATTTGTAAGACTTCATCAGGATGATAATTTTAAGAAACATGTCATACAAGTACATGAAAATATTAGGTTGACATAATGGGTTAATGAGAAGAAGTAGTAGCCACTACAGGGAGCAACAGGACCGAGGTCCGGGTTGAAGAAAGTCGGTGGCATGGACTGAAAATAATGTTGATGGCTGGTAGTGAAAAAGTGGAGGGGTTGGGGTGAATGAAATTAATGTCGATGGCTGTGAGTGAAAAAGTGGAAGGGTGGGGAAATGGGAGTAGAAAGGGAGGCTCTGTGTTTTTGGTGTGTAGATTTTTAGAAAAGATTTGAGAAAATGAAGGTGAGTGGAAGTGGGAGGGGTGGATGGGTAAGAGTGTGAAAGAAGTAGTCTAAAGAGTGAAATGGGTGAGAGGGAGAGGGGAGATTTTGTTGTGGTTAGGTGTGAAAATATAGCCTTCTATGGACCTTTTCTCTATATATAGCCGTCTATGGCTTCTCGCTCAATATATATCTGTCTATGGCTCCTCTTTCTATATAGCTGTATATAGACCTTCTCTCTATATATAAGCGTCTATGGTCTCTCTCTCTCTTTCTCTCTCTCTCTCTCTCGCTGTCTCTCTCTCTATATAGCCGTCTATGGCTCTTCTCTCTATATATAATTGCCTATGGGTCCTCTCTCCATATATAGTTGTTTATAGCTCCTTTTTATATATATAACAAAATGCGTCAAGCAAACTATATCACCTCATTATCCAATCTTTTAGTTGCTTTTTATTCCTTTTCTATAAATCGCACTCTTTCGATCATTTTCGTTGTTAGTTTTCTTTGATTACTTTTGTTCCTTGTGTGTTTATTTAGGTTTCCGTAAAAGATTGGTTTACACCATTCTGCATCTTTTGAAACGGGTTTATTTACGGAAATTCCGCAATGGAATTCTTTCCATTGGCAAAGGACCGATCGAAATATAACCGACCTCGTCTCTATTGAGGTAAGGACTCAAGCCAATATTAAACGGCCGGACAGAAAGATAATGAATGCATTATTAAGCAAAGAAGAGACCTATTCATCTCTATATGGACATAGGCATACAATACATTAATATACATATATATATATATATATATATATATATATATATATATATATATATATATATATATATATATATATATATATATATATACAGTACATGAATACATACGTATGTATGTGACTTACGTCAGATTTACGTTGTACCGGATCTTCAGAAGCGTATTTCATGTCCTTATAAACTTAGATGCAAAGACAAAATAAAACGCGATTTCTAGCAATATTTTTGAATAATTTATTATGACGCCAGTACGTCAACTTCTTGCTTGTACGGTGTGAAAGTATTCCTAAATACGTGATATGTTCTTCCTACTGAATGATATAATTATTATTTATTTTGTTTTATATGTGAAATTAGACGGCAAATAAGTTGTCTTTGCCTGTGTTTACAATCATATGGCAATTTAAGATTAGGTATTTTTCTGTTTCTTTTTTACTTTTTTCTTTTTTTTTTCTTTTTTTATTATTTCTTTTAATAAGGATTAAATAACATATTGAGGTATCAGCCTACACACGCACATACACACACTTTATACTAATACATTTTAAATAATAAACATTTCATTGCTAAGTTTCTTGTAAACATGAGATATTTCGTATTTATTTTTATAAATAATAATCATTAACATTTATTCACATAAATAGATTAATATTAACATTTGGGTAATTTTGATAGAAATTTATTATGTTTTGAATAAGACTGTAAATAAATTGAAAAAAAGAAGAATCAATTCGTCTAAAAAAAATAGCGTCGCTAGAGAGAAAGTCGGAGGGTAAATTGGTGAGAGACGGGAGATGGAGAAGGATGAATGATAGAGAGTAAAGAGAGGGCAGTCATTACCTGTCATCTCTTTATAACTATTAAGCCGTTTTCATACAAATTAATTTATATTTCAAATAAGACCGTAAAGATATAAAAATGAAGAAATCAATTCGCTTAAGCGATGTTGGTGTTTGGAGAAGAGGGGCTCTTTTAAAAACAATCAAAACGAAAATGTGTCATCGCTAGAAAGAGAGGGACATAATGTGTGAGAGACAGGGGCTTAGGGTTAGAGTTAGGGTTAGGGTTCAGGTTAGTGTTAGAGTAAGGGTCAGGGTTCAGGTTCGGGTTGAATAAGAGACCGGTGTGAGAAAGAGTGCAGTCACCATTACCTATTTCCTTGAATTCGTAAACTTTTCGAATAACATTGTATTTATCTTTTAAATAAAAACGTAATAAAGGTTTTCGTGATTTACCCCTTTTTATTAAATCACTTTAATTTATTAACGAAACTATTGCACATATATAGAAAAAAATAGGACAATAAAATCACAAATAAACAACAAATATAATTTATTACAGACTGTTTAAAAAATAGTTATACAAATGAGGCATGCAAACAGTTATCTACGGTTCTTTGGCCTAGACTATATATGTACATTATGTCTACACATTATGCTTTTTTATTGATTTAAATAACAGTATCCCGTGTTGGTGATGATATTAAACTGATAGATAATAATACATTTTCGCATTTATTAATTTAGATAATACGAGCGCGGGACGTCAACTCTTTGCTAGAATGGCGTCGAATATTTTTAAATAGGTGATATGTTTTTTTTTTAATTTAAATTATTATATATGAAATTAGAAAACTTGCTCTCTGTTTCTCCGACTGTACCAACATTCAGACATTTAACTGTAATTTAAACAAGTATCTCCCCGCTTAAGTTGACCTTATTAATCGTACCTGTATTCACAGAAGCCCATTGTGTCCCAGAAGAAATATGCTTTGTTTGGTGTGAATATAAGTAAACAAATAAATAAGAAGACAAATATTAAAAAGTTGGTTCAAAAAGGACAAAGTCTGGTCTTCATCATGCAATAGAAGTTTAGCAGAGAAGGATGTCTTGTTGTGCATAAGAAAGAAGGATATTAATAATTGTCAGTTATATATGTTGAAGTTTCTGAGTTAGCAAAATAAAATAGATATATTCTCTAAGCTAAGATCGAAGATCGAATCCGTGTTTTTTTGAACGCTAAGAAAGGAATATCATATAAATTTCATCAAAATAGGAGATATCAGAAGTTTTAAAGAAAGTTTCGTCTCTTATGTGAATCGAGACCACTTCCATTGTCTTCCCCAAAACAGTTTCGTTTAAAGTTCATAAAAATAGGATATCTTTGAAGTTTTAAAGAGGCTATGCCCGTATATGCTCCTTAAGATGCACTTAGAAATTCGGAAACACTTCAATATTCGTCCCTTGTAAACTTTACATAAGAATACACGTTTGGATCTTATGTAGGTTCTCATACTATTCTATCTATAGGGAACCCACAAACATCAAACAAACACACAAACGTACATAAAAATAAACACATTGTGTTTTATGTATATAAAAGATAATCGGAAGAATAATTTGGTTATAGATTTTGTTTATTGCTGATTTTTGTAATGTTGTCATAGTTTTGCATCTGAATGAAGCTAACGCACAGTGTAATACGATAAATTACGCTTAATAGATTTATTCTGTATATCCGTGTACTGTAATTCGTTGTGATTGAGAGGGATAACTTTTCTGACTGCCTGTTGGACACAGTTATTAAAAGCAGAAACGGATATGTAGACAATAAAAATCGATAAAACTTTAAAATAATATTCAATGTTTTGGTGACAGAGACTAATTTTGGTCAGAAAGGTTCACAAAACGGTTTTCCGAGTGCTTTATTTGAAATGAAGCTATACCGGTCGACCATATATTTAACTTACAAGAACACCTGTTAGAAGGTGGGTAAACCTAATAACACGTGCAGAATGATATTGAAACACTTATACAGGGTGGGCCAAAATAAGGGTCCTATCTTTAAATTTGAATAACTTGAATTTGAATAACTTCCACAAAATAAAAGTTAAACTCACCAAACTTTATGTGTGTGTAGACTGACCCTTCCGAGATTTTTTGAAATAAACAAAACAAATTTTAGCCGAAAAACACTTCTTAAAACTTACAAAAACTAAAGTATTGTTCTTTACACTGTTTTGAGTTTTTTAAGCAAAAATGTTTTCTAAATAAGGGTACGTTCCTTAGGGCTAATACGGCTCATGCTTGCTTCGGAAGGGGTCCTTTACTTATTCTAAAAAAAAAAAAAATCAATAAATAAAAAAGTTATGAATTTTTAAAAATAGGACCCTTATTTTTGCCCACCCTGTATGTCCCCGTACGAAGATAAAAAAATATATTTATTATCTTAATTATTCGGGCTACTGTTCTTATCTTGAGTGTTATTCTCACAACGTTTCGGCCGATGTAACCCCCGACCTTCTTCAGGTTTATCTTGGCGAAATCTTTCTGTCAAACTCGGAAATCTGTACGTAATTGCAAAAGGAATCCACGAAGGTGGCAGGCTCTTGTTCTGTCAGCCATGACAGAGTAGAATTCTTACATAATTCGCAATGGAATTTATTGTGTTGCCCGCACTGAGAATTGAACCTTCAACCTCCAATAAAGTGTTACTTATAACTGAATTTTACTTGGTACTTGATCCGTTACGCCACGGGTGTTCGTGTACAATTCTAAAAGATCGGAAGTTACATTGGCCGAAACATTGTGAGAATAACATTAAAGATAAGAACAGTAGTCCGAATAATCCAAATAATCCAAATTATCAATCCGCATATCAAAAATTCAGAAACACGAAAACTTATGTCTACAATCCTTATTTTAATTTTCATCAAAAATCATTAAATGATTTTGATTCTGAAAAATAACAAAAACTTAAACTTAAAATAAATTAAAACTTGAAATTCAGTGAATATTGCTAAACTGGTTTCTAATGAGTATGCGTAAAATTCAATGCTAATTTGAAATATATGAATTTTTAAATGAGAGGTTTTAACCATATTTTGCCCCTAAAACCCTGTAAAACACGCAGACGAAACTGAAATTTAGGGAATATTTATTACTTGATGTCTAATACCTGTGTCTTAATTTTCAGGAAAGATTTCCCACATATTTTATCGTCTTTGCATGAAACTACATAAACCTAAATATAGCCCATATTTTGATCACTTACACCTAGCAGCGGTGTTTCAAAATTCATAATTACCCGTTAATTGGTTTAGGAGAGAATCCTGTACAGCCAATATATAAACATATACACATACCAAACTTGATATAGGTAGAGTTATACTTATCATATAATATAATATACATCATATAATATAATAACAATTACGTAGCATATACTCTATCTTAGTAAGTAAACTTCCGAAGAGGTTATTTTAACCTCACTAATCCTTTTCTGTAGAATCCCATGCCTCTTGTTGGACATCATTCACAAGCCTTAATACTTGTGTTATCCATTGTTTCCTATTGCGTTCCTATAAAATCTTCTTAACGTTTTGGGAACAATAAGAAGTTTGAAGATGCCAAATCGGGATGTGACTTGATTGATGTTAGTTTTCTCTCAATAATTCGCATAGTTATCGATTGGCGCAGTCTTCCATTGCAACAGAATTGCGCCGGAAACTGTCCTCGTCGTTTTCTTGTCAATGGATTATTCAGTTTCCTAAAACCATCTTTGTATTATTCTATAAAATCTATAAAGATAGTCCTTAAAGAACTCTGTAAGCAAAGGTATCAACTTCTAAGACACCTTCTAACACATTTTTTTAACTTTGGATTTAAATAGTCAACCTAACCTTTCTTTTTATCGCATGAAAATTCAAATTCTCTTTCAATTCTACTAATGTGGCACAATGCGTGACCTTTTAGGGAGCTAAGTACTCTCCGTCATATTTGTAATCCTTATGCCAGCCTTATTTCAAAAACAGTAATTCTCTGCGTTTTTATATCACTGAGTGCACCTTTTTTGTTGTTTTTCTTGAACTTATCGAAATGTGAAAAGAAAGTGAAAAAATCATAAAAAAGCACAACATGAAAATACTAAACACCTCAGTAACCTCAAATTCTAGAAGAACATGTAACTGTAATAACAAATCAAACTGCCCCCTAAATCAAAAGTGCCTATCAACCCAAGTGGTCTATGAGGCATCTATTTCTTCAACTGAAAACCCATCCCAGACTAACTATTATATTAGTCTGGCAGGTAATAACTTCAAGGAAAGATTCTACAACCATAAACTCTCCTTCAACAACCCTGACCATCTTGGCCAAACTGGACTTTCACTACACTACCACAAAATAAAAACAGAAAAAGAAACTCCCATAATAAAGTGGAAAATCTTGAAAAAATCGAGCACCTGCAAATCAATAAACTCACCATGTAGATTATGTTTAAATGAAAAACTGGTAATTATCCGTTTTAAAGACAAAAATAAACTCCTAAATAGAAAACAAGAGACATCTATCAACTGTAAACATAGTAGACTCTACCTCCTTAGCAACCCACATACCCCACCTTAACCTCACACTAACTCCCCACATAATTTTTAAAAAATTTTTACAAAAATGAATGATTACATTAACCCCCCATTATACACTACCTCAAAACACATTATAACCCCCTACCCACCCACCCAAATTTACCACCCAACCCCACCCCAACAAGTCCCGATGAATCTATAAATCTATAAATATATAACCACCCCACTAAACTATCAATAACATCAAATCTCTAAGTATTACCTATAATGCTCAGCCTCAATAGCCTCTCAGTCATACTACCAATTCTACCAAAATCATCTCCCACATAAACCCATAACTGAGATAGCTATTAACACTGATATCATTTAGACTAATCTAATCTCAATTACTTTATCCTTCGATTACTATCTTGAACACTTAATTATTGACTAGTACTTAGTCCTTGTCATTGGTACTAGAACTATAAAAGCCTACCATCACTTGTAGACTTATTTCGCCCATAGACTTCACAAGTAGCAGGATGGTAATAATGGTGATAATTATTATTACTATTATTATTATTATTATTATTATTATCTTGTTATTTTTGTTTTTATTTTTATTAATGCTATTATCACTGCGACTATCGTAGGTATGATTGGCATTGTTATTATTATTGTTATTGTAATCGATATTATTAATGCTAAAATGGTAACACCATTAAACTTCTTTTATAAAATGATTCCACCAATAATTATCTTAGTATAATATAATCACAATTAAAAAAAATATTATCACAACAAAATTTACTAAAAATAATGAGCAAGCCATAAATAACTAGATTAAAATAGAATGCAGAAGGAGCAATTAATACCCTAAATTAAAATTATCAAACATTTTTATCTACATGATAATTACCTATTACAACAAAAATGACAGTTATAACTATGATTATAATTCTATTCTTATTTTAAATTCAACCCCCCCCCCGCTCTGGCTGGAATTAAGGTCACGATGGCCCAGACACGAGAGAACCTCCCACGCAACTTTTTGAAACATGACTTGTTGGGGTTTCCCCTTCCCTTCTCATGTCCCCGTTATAGACAGAGCTCCATCTTTGTCCCTCCTCCCCCCTAATGCATCTTCAATTTCCGGTTGAGGTGAATTAAAAATCTATGCCATTTGATTCCATTATAGCCTGAGAAGTTGACGCTCTTTGCGAGTGTTAATGAAACAGAATATATTTTGTCGCAATTAATGGAATAAAATCATCAACAAAATAATATATTTTTCATTGAGCACTCTCATAAACCCGGTTTCAACTTCCTTCGGATTCATACCCCCTGGATATTGGTAACAAGTTAATTATATATATATATATATATATATATATATATATATATATATATATATATATATATATATATATATATATAGAGAGAGAGAGAGAGAGAGAGAGAGAGAGAGAGAGAGAGAGAGAGAGAACTAAACAATCTTAACGGACAAATGAAGACGTGGAGAGAAAGAAAAACGAAAATCGTTAGTATCTTAAGAAAACTCCACCGAACAAGGTGTAAAACTGAAAATGTCTTCACAGAAGGTCTAGTCTTTGAAAGCAATCCAGCAACGAACTGAAAATGCATGGGAAATTGGTTAGCTCCCAGCGAAATAGTAACGGGGCCGAAACAATGATGCGAAGGAAAAAAATGCGAAGTCGATGATTTAATGCCTCCAATTAAGGAGCGACACACATCTCGGATAGAGAGCATCTCAGCGAGATACGTTCCAGATATAAAAAAAATCCTACTATAAGAGATGTCGGAGATAAAAGATCTATGCGAAAACACCAGCGACCTTTATGAAATTAGACAAAGCAGACAGTCATAAAATAAAAACAAACAAAATAGGGAGGAGTCATATTCAAAGTAAAACCACTCCCCCATTCAGATAAGTGAAATTCTTTTCATTGCCCAAAACATTCAAATGCTGCAAACCCGTTTGTTTTATGTTCATTGTTCATATTTAAGCTCTCTTTTTCCCATGATTAATAATTTCATTATACATTTAAATAAATGTTATATGTATTTAATAATTCGTTATGTTTGTGCTTCACACTTGTTACTGTCAATCCCGTAAATATTCGAACCTGCGAAAAAACATTTTTATTGTTTTTTTATCAACGAAATTATTGGGTGGTCTATTTACATCGCATAATTCTCATGTGATGTGATAAAGCGAACCGGGAAACAATCCGTAACAATATATATATATATATATATGTATATATAGTGTGTAGATTTCAATTTTGTGTAGAGAATCTGAATAACAGAGCTCAATGTAATTTAAACAGAGCAAAATAGAATTATAAAAAGAAAAACTATACACACATTAAGGTTGTACACATAATAACTTATTTCGACCCCTTTAATTAGGTCTCCTCAGATGTATAGACAACCATGTCTATACATCTGAGGAGACCTAATTAAAGGGGTCGAAATAAGTTATTATGTGTACAACCTTAATGTGTGTATAGTTTTTCTTTTTATAATTCTATATGTATATATATATATATATATATATATATATATATATATATATATATATATATATATATGCGTATTATACATACGTGTAATATATATAGACATACACGGAGAACCTATTTGGTCGCATTACATTTTCTCACTATGGTTAGACGAGTTAATTTTTTTTTTACGCATTCTTGATATTATACAATCGATATTCGTTATATACGAAGATAAGCTTTATAATATCGATATATTCTAATATATGCAATATTGGCTGTCTAGAGTGATTTATACTTTCGTGAGAGCTAAATATTATAACCAAGTGGCAACCGGTAATCTCTCAAGCAACGAGAACTAGGCCAATGTAGCCAACCACATCAATTACGTGTTGCCGTATCACGGATCTTACACGTAGCTAGTCGAGCATGTTCTTAAATGGGTGCGTGTGCGTCTCTGTGAAAAATCACGTATTGGCTTCACTTGATTAATGCTGACTTTGAGAGGTTTCAAAATCGATTATTAATCTTAGTATGATAATCATTTTTAAATTCTGAGGTTTGACCTTGAAGAAAATGTATTATATTGCTGAGGGCATAAACATAGTCAAAATCATGACCCCCGTGATCCCTGTATTGGCAAGAAAGTGTGCGACCTATAAATAGTTTTCATCCGACACTATTTCAAGAATTATCATTCTTTAACACGTATTCTAAGAATACATCCATTCAATATACAGGATGTTTGGAATATCGGATAATAAATTTTCAGATGATATTTTATATGCACCATAGTAATATACCCGTCCCAGGACAGGGATACGCAACAAACATAGCATTAGTTTAAAATGTGAATGTGTTTTATTTGGGGAGGAATATGGTATAGTTTCGGTGGCACCCCGTAAATATTAAGGTGTATAAAACATAAATAATGTGCCCACGTCACTTACCATGTTGCCTTGAATAGATATTCGAAAATTCAATACTAAACAGTTCAATAGTTAAGAATTTTACTAAGAACATACATATTATTTAAACCCACTTACGCAAACCGGTTCTTTTTATAAGTTAATACTGAATATAACCAACAATTGTATGAAGAAACATTTTTATTTTCAATTTATTTTATTGTATGTAACTTCATTTTTAAATTTTTTATGGGAGGGTTCGGGTTTGGGTGGAAGCACTCCCTAAATGTTAAGTTTACAAAAAATATAATGACTCAATGTTACCTACCGTGTCATCGGGAATATATATTCCAAAATTCATTATGACAAATTAATAATTGTTTTCGTGAATTAAAAATAAAATCTGATAGATGCACACCCAGTAAATGTAAACATTTACAAAAATAATAATATGTCCAAGTTACTAACCGTGTTAAATGTGTGTTGCAAAATTTGTAATGATCCGTTTATTGATTTAGGAGATTACGCTGTACATACATATATTTATATATAAAGAAAGAGGCAAATTCCCTTCATAAAAACCATGTGTTAGATGCAGATATTTTTTTATTAAAATAAAAAATAAAAAAAATATTTTGTTTCTCTTCATCGTGACTTTTTTATCTAATATTTCGCTTGATATAACAAGCCTCGACAGAACTTTAAACAAATAAAAAATTGCTTTATTTTTCGTAATAATCCTTGCTGGTCTTCTGGAAGTGGCATCCGATGTTAAGTGGACTAACAGTGCATATGTCTCTTTTAAATTGAACTTAAATCGCGCATGGTCGCTGGTAGATATAAATTTGGAAAAGTTCATTTTTCAAAGCATCTTTAGAATTTTAAACATAAAGAAAGAGGCAAAATGCCTTCATAAAAACCATTAAAATCAATATATATATATATATATATATATATATATATATATATATATATATACCTATATATATATATATTGGTGCGAATCGGCAATACATAAATACAAGAGAATCAAAGTTTCTAAACAACTCCATCCAAATCTGTATTTTTATATTCTAGCGAAAATAAATCAGAATTATATTTAATTGAATTCATTGCAATAATGAATTATATTTATCAGTTTAAAATTAGAAGTCTAGTCGGTTTTACCCCAAAATCATGCATTTAATATTTAACAAACTGGGAATTCTTTAATGTCTTTATACATAAAATTATGAAATGCTAGTTTTTGTCCGAATTATTACATATTAAACACGTAAATTCCAGATTCCCATTCGGGGTGACTATTCTAGCGTGATTAGTAATTTTCAAGGATGTTAGCTTCCTTGTTTATATTGTTCAGAGTTTGTGGTGGTGTAATTTTGTGTGAGTTGTTTAGTTCTTTATAGATTAAAATGCTGTAAGCGTAAAAATCCAGTTTATTTTTGTTTTTCATCCGATGGAACTATTCTATTATGGTTTGTTTTTATTTTCTTAGGAAAATTGTTAATTTTCTTAATAATCGGGTTTGAGAAATTTTTACGTTTTTTAAATTTAATTTTCCTCGCGAGATTGAATAAGGCATCTTCGAATTCATCTAAATAGACATTCTGTTCAAGCCATATGTAGCAGCGGCCATCCTTTCCATTTTCTTATGTTCTCTATATTAATTCAAAGGGAGACTGGTTTCCTGTTGTATTTTTTTCGGTTTTGCGTTCTTGTTTACGTTTAGGTCGTGGTGGAAAGCTTTCCTTCTCAGATTTATCATAAATGTCTTTATATTATCACGATATATTATTATTAAACGATAATTGAATTATATTTAATTTAATTCAACATTTAAATATTATATATATATATATATATATATATATATATATATATTAT
Organism: Sepiola atlantica; assembly: GCA_963556195.1. Classification (NCBI taxonomy): domain Eukaryota; kingdom Metazoa; phylum Mollusca; class Cephalopoda; order Sepiida; family Sepiolidae; genus Sepiola; species Sepiola atlantica. The sequence continues at coordinate 16,311,090 of OY744553.1, read as the reverse complement.
TATTATTATTATTATTATTTTTATTTACACAGACATGTATAAAATCTGCGACACTGGCATGTCGATGTAATCGATCAACAGCTATTATAAACTGAGATCTAATCAGGCAGAGTTAGAATCCGATCTTAACCGTAGATCATATTTCGAAAAGAATGAAATGGAGAAAAAAGAAAAAAAATTTAAAATTTAAATTTGGAAAGTACCGTCGTTGGGACCGTTAAGAATCAAAATCAATAACTATATATATAATAGCTCTATTTGATATTGAGTACGTTTTATAAACCCGGTTGAAATTCATTGGATTACTACCCTGAGGATGTTTTACCTGGATTATTAAATATATGTATATATATATATATATATATATATATATATATATATATATATATATATATATATATATATATATATATATGTGTGTGTGTATGTATGTATATATATATAAAGCTCGCTGCTTTTCTTTTTATTATAGAGTTAGTGATTATTTTCTTGATTTTTTTATAGGGGCACAGAAGCGGCAAGTCTCTATTCAGTGAAATAATGTATTATTACTTCGACAATGCGTGTCCTAGTGTGTTCACATTTATTAATTCTTCCACTTTTTATCACATTTGCCTGTAAATAAACACAGAGGGAGAGAGAGGGGGTACCGAAGCGAGGGTTGAAGATAAAGTATAAAATAAGAGCAGGGGATGAACCAATATACATTGTAAGAGGCTGAGACTTATAGAGAAATAGAAGGTCACTTAGTCACTTAATTGCTAATTGTCACTACTTAAACAATTACAAAACTAAGAAATAGTTTAGTACGTATACTGTATGATTTTTAATATATAGTTAAAAGGCTGTAAGAAAAAAGTTGATTGACTCAGCTTTAGTATAGTAATAGATGTGTGTACATATGATGATAGTGTATACATAATATTAAGATGCAAACTATACTGATGACAATAAAAAAGTTGTAGAGTATTTAAAATCCCCTAATAAGGAAAATTATGGAGTGATGGAATTATCAATCCCCCAATATTCTCCTATGGAACATAATTGGGTCTGTTTTTGAGTTTCCTCAAGGAATTGTGCCTTTTGGAGATATGTCCAATTTTGTGAGTCCTGTTATGAAGAAAACGGATGCCTCCGTTGTTGGCGCGAATTACAGCAAAGTTGTGTCCGAACACTCACGGTGTCTTATGACACATGTTTATTTTGTGCTTGAGCCGAAGTCTCAATATTTCGACCCTTTCGATAGTTTTGTTGATTCTTCTGTGGAAAGAGCCGTGGACAAGCTCTTTAGTTTGGAAACACTAGGAGTTACTGAGAACTCTGTAAGTGATTATGACAGGAATAAAATTGATGCCTTTCGCAATTCGATCTCGTACCGAGACAGTTGCTACTATGTTAGTTTGCCATGGGACGAGGGAAAGTTGCCTTCTGTTCCTTCCAACCATCAAGTGTCGTTGAACGGGCTTGATAAGGTTGTCACTCGTTTGACGAGGCAGGGTCTATATGAGGACTACTGCCAGGTTTTCTTAGAGCAGGAGAGGGAGGATATTATTGAGAGAGTGGAAGTGAATCCCGAGGATTTCACTCATTATACTTGGATTCCTCACCGTCCGGTTATTAAGGATAATGGTCAGAGTACCACAAAGATAAGGCCGGTGTTCACCTGTTCGTTGCGAACAGGTGGACATCCCTCTCTAAATGATTGTGTCTATCCGGGAATTAACCTTTTCACGGATATGCTAGAGTTATTGTTGAAGTTTCGTATGGACCGTTATGTCCTGTTGGCTGACGTCCGTAAGGCCTTTCTCATGATTCGGTTGGAAACCGAAAGAGATAAGAATCGGTTTTGCTTTTTTGTGAAATTGAATGACAAACTGGTATGTTATCGTTACAAAACATTGATTTTTGGGTTTGTGGCCAGCCCATTTATTCTCAACTTCGTCATTAGACATCATGTTGAAAAATACCCTCATAGTTTATGTAGGGATATGCTTATGGAAAATCTTTATGTGGATAATCTTATAAAAACTCACAATTCACAGAAAACTTTGTTGGACCTATACCTGAATGCAATGAGTATCATGCAGGATGGTAATTTTTCATTAAGGTCCTGTAATTCCAATAGTGATGTTTTGACCACTCGAATGAAAGCTGACAAAAGTTTTGTCACCCATGATTCTCCTCTGGAGAGGGTGTTGGGTTATGAGTATGATCCTGTGCAGGATAATTTGCATGTGGCGGTCGGTCCCTTGGATGTGCCGGCTGATACAAAAAGGGGCATCCTATCGCAGAACTCTTCCATATTCGACCTTTTGGGGCTTGTTTTGCCTGTGACTATCAAGGGAAGGGTAATACTCAGTGAGATATGGAAAACTCAGGTGTCATGGGATCAGAAGATACCGGAGAGTTGGCAGCTCACTTGGAACAAGTTGTTTCCTGAGTTGATGAATCTGCATAGTGTGAGGATCCCCAGATGTGCTGTTGATTCCTCTGCGCCTGCCACGTTAATAATCTTTTGTGATGCTTCACAACAAGCCTTTGGCTTTGCGGCTTACATTTTCCAGTATGGGGCTGCTAAATTAATATTTTCCAAGGCTAAGGTGGCTCCTTTGGCAAGGAGAACTTTGCTGTCACTTGAGTTGTTGTCCGTCTTTTTGGCGATGAAATGTATCCCTAATCTTTTGAAGGTGTTTCAAAAGGATGTGGTCAGGAAAATGGTGGTTGCGGTGGACGCACAAGTCGTGTTGTCCTGGATTCTGTCCGAGACAGTTGTGACAAAGAGTATATTTGTCCGAAATAGGTTAAAAGATATTCGAGTGGGAGTGGATAAATTGTGTGAACAAGGTTTGGAAGTGATGTTCAAGTATGTGAACAATTCTGACAACCCTGCCGACCTGATCACCAGGGGTATTTCTTTGGCGAGATTCAAATCTCTATTGCCCTTTTGGTTATCGGGGCCGCAGTGGCTGGTCGGTGAGAATTTTGCCTGGCCAGTGTATGATTTGAACTGTTTGAGTTCTGACAGTCAGAGGTTGGTGCTGACTAATGCCATCTCTGTGGCTCCTGTGATTCAGGAATTGTCACCGGTAGTGGATTTTAAGAGATTTTCTTCTTTGGGAAAACTCATGAGAGTTTTGTCCTACGTGTTTAAGTTTGTATTGAAGTTGCGGAAATCCATGAAAGAACCAGGCCAAGTGGCCAAAATTTATTTGATTAAGTTGGAGCAGTCCTTGCTTCTTCCCAGGGAAAAGCCTATTTTGTGAACCCCTCCAACCGTGAGATTCCTCCGTTGGTGGCGAAGTTGGATCTTTACCTGGATGATAGAAGTTTGATAAGGTCTGGGGGAAGGATTGGTAAAGCCAGCCTTTACCCTCCGGAAATTTTACATCCGATTTTGTTACCTCGAGGCAGTCATATAACTGATTTGATTGTTATGGACTGTCATCTCAAATGTAAGCATTTGGGTATTGCAGCTACCCTCAGCAAACTCCGTTTGTCAGGTTTCTGGATACATAAATCCAGGCAGGCAGTGAAGTCGGTTACCTCTGCCTGTGCTCTGTGTAAAAGATACCATGCCGTATCTTTCAAATACCCCAAGGTAACCAATTTACCTAAGCACAGAGTTAATTTTGTGAAGCCCTTCAACCATACCGGGATAGACTTTACTGGTCACTTGTGGGTTGAAGATGAAAGGGGACCGCAACAAATGTATATATTGCTTTTTACGTGCTTCAATGTGAGGGCGGTTCATTTGGAGTTAGTGAGTGACATGTCTACTCACTCAGTGATATTATTATTGGTGAGATTTTTTAACATTTATGGGGTGCCTTCCCATAGATACTCAGACAATGCTAAATCATTCGTTGCTGGATGCGGTTTGATTAAGCAAGTGCTGGTGTCTGACGAGTTCGAAGAGAAGTTTAGTACCTTTGACATCAAACACCAGACGATACCTTTATATTCTGCTTGGTTCGGCAGTGTTTGGGAGCGTCTTGTTAAGACGGTGAAGGTTTGTCTTTATAAGTTGGTGAGTCGGCAGAAGTTGGGTTATTTTGAACTTCTTTCTGTGTTGTCTGATATACAGAATGCTATTAACTCACGTCCTCTAACTTATAGATGTTCTGGAGATGATGGTTTGGATATTATATCTCCAAACGCGTTTATTCGCCCGTATTGTAATAGTGCTGTTTTTATAAATTCTGAAGAATGTTTTCTTGAGAATTCTCCTCCTTCTAGGAGTGACCTTTTGGAGAAGCTGAAACAAAGGGATCTTCTCTTACAGAGATTTAAGGTTTTATGGTACGAAGAATACCTGCTCGGCTTGTGAGAACTGAGTGGTGATCTGTACCAACCTGATTTTGGTGATGTCATCGCGATAGGCGATGTGGTTCTTGTTAAGAACCCAGCCAAAGCTCGCCCATATTGGTCCTTGGGTAGAGTGATAGGTTTGACTCCAGGTGATGATTCTCATATTAGATCTGCCCTGATTAAGAAGGCAGATGGTTCCTCTCAGGAACATTCTTTGAGACACCTTTTTACGATGGAGTTGTCGGTTACTCATTCCCATCAGGCCTCGGAGGTTCCCGAAGAGCCTTGTGGTTCCGAGGTTCCTGATGTGGTCCAGCCGGATGTTGCTGGTGGAGATCATGCCTCGACTTCCAATTCTAGACCCATTCGAAGTCGCAAGAAGGTGAGTGAACGGGATGATGATTATTTGTGGTATTGATGTGTACATGAGACATGTATAAACATTGTACATTTTTTTCTTTCTCGGGAGAGTGTGGAAATTTCTGGATGTTTTTCTAAGTAAGTCAACGGTTACTTCCCTTTGTTGAAGGGTCGGGGGGCCCTACGTGCAGGTCGAAGGTCATATGGATATTGCGCGGGTGTTATGCCATGTTGTGTCACGTGATTTCTATTTTTAGCAATGATGCATTGTCGTGTCTGGAGATATCGGCGCGAAATTTGGTCAGAGCAGAGTTAGTCGTTGAAGCCGACACATGTTAAACCTGTTTCTCCGTCCACGTGTGGGACGTTAAATTTGTAAAGAATTTCTACTTGAGGAAATTTAAGAGATATGATATCTCTTGGCTGAATTGCATGTTGTTTATGAAATATTTCCCCTCGGTCAAGAATATTATCCTTGGGAAGTTGTTTCAAGCCAGATACTTGAAATAGGGAGATGGAGAATGTGAGCGGGACAAGATGAACTCTATGCAAGAAATTGCCCATGTTGAAGAGATTGGCTCCCGAGAACTGAAATACTTTGCAACACAGATCGATTCGAGAGATATAACTGTGCCAGTTTTATCCTTTCTTTCGCGCGTAATTGCCGTTCAAGACTTGGAATGAAGTAGTTGAACGAGATAGCTCCGGGGACGAAGTTGCCTATGTTGAAGAGCTTAGCTCCCGAGAGTTGAAATACTTTGCTGTCGAGAAGATTCTAATCAGAGATTGAGAATCATAGAGATTGATCGTCTTTGCAACACCGATCGATTTGAGATATGCAACTGTGCCAGTTGTATCAGAAAATTCGCGCGTGATCGCCATTCAAGACGAACGATGGAAAATAGTGAGTATTATGTTTATTTGAAATGTGTACTGTTCTTGTGCCATACATATTGCGTTGGATTTGCTAAAAGAAAATATTGAAGAAAAAGAAAAAGAAAAGAACTTTCTGACAGACGTTTGATAAAATAAAAAAAGAGTTAATTTTATCGTGGAAATTATGTTGGACTTCGGCACGGTTTGTTAATTTTATTTCTTTTGATTGTAACTTTGGTGTAAAGAAAAAAAGAGACTTTTGATTGATTTGTAAGAATACGGACTTTATAGTAAGTTCATGTTTTAAAAGGATTTATTCCTTAACTTAGATTGTGTCAAATTTTGTTGTATCTAACTTTAATGTCCAGAAGTACTGATGTGTATTTTTTTTTTGAGTTTATTTTTTTTGTATGTTATCCAGGAATAATTTATTTATTCCAGCTTTGGAAAAAAAGCAGTCCAGGCTACCCTTTTTTTGTAAATAAAACTTTATTTTAACTTTTACGAACATCTTGTATTCCTCCATTCCTTATCTCTTGTTATAATTTTTTTATGATAATTGTCCTAGATAACATAACCATCGTTTAGAGCGGTTTTTCGTTAACGACACGAAAATTCCGACAACAAGTAACCTGAGATCTCATTGGTTATTTCGGTTCTCATACAAAAACAGACGATTCCATTAATCTGGTTTATAGAACTATGTAACAATAACATTTGTTTTTCTTGTGTGGAAGAGCTTCATCAAAAAGAACTCCCGCCATTTCCAAAACTTAACTACCGCCACTCCCAAAACTTAACTCCCGCCACTCCCAAAACACACACCATGCCAGTTGTAGTAAGAAAATATTTCCTTACTTACTGTTGTTCAATAAATATATATGACTCAATAACTGGTCACCTCTTCAGATGGAATTTATTCCGAAATATAAGATTAATGTAAAAAAATATATATAAATTAATATGGCATTGTTAATGGCTTACATTTTCAATTTTATTAACATATCCAAAAATGCTTTAAATGGACGACCAATCAATATTACTTTACCTACATGAGCGAGCATGGCCCTTCGTTCGACACCGGAATTTGAATCATGGCCACCAGTGCGGAGAGACTTTTTATCAAGTAACAAAAAAATAAGTTTGGTTATTCTTGTTTTTGATTAAAAAATGACTCAGTAACTGGTCATCTCTGAAGATGTAATTTATTCCAAAATATAAGATTAATGTAAAAAAAACTATTAATTAATCTCGCATTGTTAATTGCTTACATTTTCAATTTTATTCAAAAAATCATTTAAACTACTTTCTATTATCCCTATGAAACATATTTCATTATTTTCAAACCAATATAAAAATAAAACATTTATCTAATGCTAACCTATACGCTTACCATTACCCTACGCATGTCTATACAAAAATTACAGATTAGGAAAATTGTGTGTGTGTGTGCACTGCGCATGACTGGCGGGATTTCCTTTTTATTAGCAAACGTCGTTTTTCTATTAGTCTCGTCGTTTTTCAACGTTTTTATTATCTTTCATCTTTCCTCCCTTCAATATACTCAGACTCTATGATAGTAGTATCTCTAAGTTTTTTCCCACGTGTAATATCATTTTCTTCTATATGACATGCCTAATATTTAAATATCATTGGTATTGTTGTCTCACGCTAATGTCTACTATATTGCGATCTGTTTAAATGGAACAGATAGCACTCAGTTTGCTAAAACTTGATTGCAGGCATAAAAATATTTCTTCAAAGGAAAACAATAGAAAAATGTTTGACCGAAAGCAGAAACTACAAAAATTAAAATCAGTTTCGGCAGGCGGTGTTGACCGGTTTTTACAAACCTTGTGTCAAGACCTAATCAAGACTCACGTATTTCCTAGTTCTGCTTTTTCCATTAACACACATAAGATTCCATCTTTTAGTTGGTACGTAACACGTTTTAAAAACCATGTCGATCTTTTCTTATAAAAATAGTTCTTTATTTTTAAATTAAATTACTTGCAGACTTATTTGATTTTTGCGCTGTTTACAACATTAAAAAATCGAGTTTATGATATTTTAATGTTTACATTTACGACATTTGTTTTTTTATCACGGAGCAGTCCATTAAGGAATAATTAAAAGACATTTTAAAAATGTGTTTTCTATTTGATAATTTGTTTCAACTATCAAAACAATACATACTCGTCACTCTGCATCGACGCGCCTGTCACAGAGTCGAAAGCCAACCCATATACCAAATTAACTTTCTACGGATGTATAGCAAATCGAAATCTGCGATAAGCTATTTCACTTAAGCCGTTTTACCAGAGGCTGCTTGGATGTCACACTGGCTTCATCCATAACGATGAAGAAAACATTAATAAAGCTCTGTTAATAAAACCATATGACCACAGAAGACTTTCGTAAGGTTGCAGATGATTAAAAACTTATAATATGGTTCAGAAATTGCTAATATGAAAATACGTTGGTGTCTTTCCACTGAAATTCTCCGTATATGTAAGCCCTTCATATTTATAGATAGACACACACATACACACACGCATATATATATATATATATATATATATATATATATATATATATATATATATAGAGAGAGAGAGAGAGAGAGAGAGAGAGAGAGAAATATATATACTCTAATATTACATATTCCTCATTCATTATTAAGCGCTATTATATAAACACAAAGAAGATTTGCCGGGTTTTATCTGTGGAATGCAATCTGGATTACTATATATATATATATATATATATATATATATATATATATATATATATATATATATATATATATATATATATATATAGTATCATCCTCATTATCAGGGTTTATTATCACTCTTAGAGGAAGAACTCCTTCCTGGTTACTTTCTACCTTGTTTTATTTCTGGAAAAGCGTGGACAAGTAAGACTTCGTTGACTATATATATATATATATATATATATATATATATATATATATATATATATACATATATATATATATATATATATATATATACATATATATATATATATGTACATATATATATATGTACATATTTGTGTATGTATAAATAATAATAATAATAATAATAATAATAATAATAATAATAATAATAATAATAATAATAATAATAATAATAATAATTGAAGACGTCTTTTGGGTAGATATACAAATGTTATATTTATTGTGAATTTTAATTTTAACAAATAAGAAGCTTTCGAGATTTCAATTCGGGGGTCGGGAGATGATATTTTTTGCGTTTTGCTTGAGTTAAACGTTATTGAACCCCCTTCCCCTCTCTCTCCAAAAAGTAGCTTGTCACGTTAGAGATAGAGAACAACATTTACCGTTATTTTTCAGCTGGCGATAACAATTTAATGTCTCGAGCGTATGAATTGAAGACGTCTTTTGGGTTAATATACATTTATATATATATATATATATATATATATATATATATATATATATATATATATATATATATATATATATATATAACTTATTTTTAATATAGACTGAACATTTGATAACTTTGCATCAATTTATTAGACAAAGATAGGAGGGGAATCTATCATCTTTTTTATTTTTTATTTCAGAGTATCCTAGAAAACTTATACTATGTAATTAGGTAACATATATATATATATATATATATATATATATATATATATATATATATATATTACGTACGTGCAAAATCAATAGCCGATTCCTAAAATGTAAAAACATTTTGACCCCCCCCTTTCACTTAAAAATTCACGTAAATTCAGAAAATCAACCAGATTTTATGAAATTTTCAATATTTATTTATCCGCAATCACAAAATATAATGAAACCATTTTTTTTTAAATCTTCGTGAAAATATATTATTTTTTAACACAGAATACACCTTTACTAAAGTTATATTTTAATATATTAATAAGAAAATGCATTATTTTTTTTTGTTTTTTATAAGAATAAAGCATTGTAGAGTAAACAATTAAAAAAAAAATTAAATACTTTTCATATATTACGAAAAAGGCCCTTAAATACTGTGTTTACAAAATCACTATAACTCGAAGAAAAATTAATTTGTTGTAATAAGCGATATTATTATTGAATAAAGTATTGTTTAATCAATATGTTTAACCAAAAAATAATAATATAATTGCAAAGAATATTTCATGTTATTTTAATGATTAGAGTTTCTGGGAAAATAAAAACTGCGACATAATTATATTTCCCTTTCACACATGCCCGTGGCATCATCAGCGCAAGAATTTGTTTTTCAATGAATAAATTTTCAGTGTAGTCATTGACTATTATTTACTTTGTCACACTTAAAAAAATAATACACTTTATTTTAAAAAGAATCAATGTAATTTATCGTCACCACACGTTAAAATAAATCGAGTAACCAAAGTTTTAAATCATGTAAAAAAATAATAAAATTGACGCAGTTCGTAACGTAAAAATAATTTTTAACATTTAAAAAAAAGTTTTATTTTAAATTCTAAGAAAAAAACATTGGTTAACAGACGTCATCAATAATTAAAAACTAATACCAAGTTAAATATGAACCTTTTTAGTTAAAAATAGAATAGGATGTTAATTTCGTACACTCACAAATATTTTAATTAAATAAGCATTTCCCTTTTTATTATAACAAAATAAGGGTACTTAAATTTGTTTGTAGCGTTAAAAAGAATAAAGAAATTAATGGATAATAATTTTTCAACTTCTATAAACTAATACAAAACCATTTTAATATATAAAGTTTAAAATGATAAATTATGACATTTTTGTCTTCCATATATGTTGCATAGCGATAATCAATTAGTAAACAAAGTTGTTTGCCGATTATGTGACGCCGGATTGTACTCATTTATGACTTTTGGGGGATAATTTTCCTAATTTTTAGAAAAAAGTGGTATTTTCTTTCTTTTCCTTTATTTTAATTCAGTATCTTATGACTTTAGTTTAATAATTATCTTTGAAATAGTTCCCAAAAACTTATATTAATCTCTCAAGGGATTTTTACAAGTAATTTTCTTAAAGTTCAAAATTCACTGATTTTTTGGGTTCAGCCGCCGTGATTACATATTTCTTTATAATTTATTTTTCACACGTAAATATGCAGTTTTTTTTTCGTTTAGAGATTACGTCTATGTTTTTATCTTTCAAACACAATCAAAGTTAACACGCAAACTAATTAAATAATTAATGATAAGCCCTTTTTAATAAACATAGTCCGCACAAAAGGCGGCCATTTTTGCACATACTTAATATATATATATATATATAATTATTATCTTTTTATTTATTTATTTATTTTTATTTAGTAATTAATTATTCATTATTATTATTTATTTATTTATTTTTATTTTTATTTTTTTCGTGAATGTTTCTTTATGTGTGTGTGTGATAGTGTACCTTGAACCTCATGAAAATGTGAGAAACACTATCCCTGTGACAGGATCACAGGTAAACTAAGCCTGGGTCTGGTGTTGCCACAAACACCAAACCATGGTAAATGTCTATACATACAAATAAACGCCGTGGGACTCAGAAGAAAGATCTGAGTGTCATGATGGGCAGGTGCTCCTTCGATGGCATTCATGGGGGACCCGGTCCGCATCCTGCGAATGTTGGCTCCTTTAATTTCATGAACAAGACCACGGACAAAAAAAAAACAGGTAGATAACCCATCAAATTCAAAATATGATAAGGACACTGACCAAACACAAGAATTCAAGAATGAAAATAACAGGCCAAAAAGCCATAGAAAGAAATGGACCACAAAAGAGAACAGACTGGTAATGGAATGCTACTACAAAAGCCGCTACCCCACAGAAAGAGGATATCGGAAACGAATGAAAGATCTATGGGACATTTCTACTGACTACCATACAACGGCACAAAGGATAGCAGATCAAGCAAGACAGATACTCAAGAGAGGATGGTTATCGGAGATGGAATTAACGGAAATTAAACAAAAGATAAATGGCGTGACAGATCAAGACACACCACTTGACGAAAACTCCCAGGAAGAAGACGGGAAAAACATAAACATAGAAACTGAAGAAGGCGAAGACGACGAAACTATAGAACTATCTGAGGAAGAAGCAAGAGAAGTGGAAAACATCAAACGATTAATGTCCGAGAACAAAACAAAACTTCCATCCCTAAGGAACGAAGACTGGAGGAAGTTAAAAGTCGAAACAGAGAAAGTAAACAGAGTACTCACGTACATCATAACAGACACTATCACAGATCTAAATAACTTGATATATGCGGGGGCAAAATCAATAAGAAAGAAACTAAAAAGGGAAAAGAAGACTGACAAAAAGAATGGACAGACGAAATCTGGATGGGAGATCAGACTGGAAACCCAGATCACCAAACTTCAAAAGGAAGCTAAAACCGTGAATAGGATGAAGGAGAACAGTAAACGATCGAAGAGCAGAAATCTGAATCGCAAGGAAATACTAAATAAGAAACACGAAGAACTAAAACAAAAGATAGCAGCAAAAGAAGGAAGATTGAGACGATACAGATACAAATCGGAACAGTACAAACAGAACAGGACCTTTGAAAACAATGAAAGCCAGTTTTACAAAACGTAAACGGAGAAAGAACAACAACAGAACAACTGGACCCGACACAAACAAAATATTTCTGGAGCAAGATATGGGAAAATTCTGAAGATCATAACAAAAATGCTAAATGGCTTAAAGACATGAAAGATAAACTTCTAGAAATTGAAGAAGGAACAGAAACAGAAATTAATGAAGAAACTGTTAAGACAACACTAAAGAAAATTGCAAATTGGAAAGCACCAGGTCACGATGGAATACATGCGTACTGGTTCAAAAAATTCACGACCCTACATAAAAGGCTAGCACAGAAACTGAGAGTATGTATCCATAAAACAGACGTACCAGAGTGGATGACCAAAGGAAAGACAACGCTCATACAAAAAGACGCCAAGAAGGGAACGACCCCAAGCAATTACAGAACAATAACCTGTTTACCGACAATGTGGAAAATCCTAACGGTACAACTTAGAGAGCAAATTTACTATTCCCTGTACAATCGTGGACTACTTCCCGAGGAACAGAAAGGATGCCAGAAAGGGAAAACGGGGACGCATGATCTGTTATACATAGATCAAAAGATCCTGAAAGAAGTTAAAAGCAAGAAAAAGAACATATCTATGGCATGGATTGACTACAAGAAAGCGTACGGCAGAATCCCTCAAGCATGGATAATTGAATGTTTAAAAATGTACAAGATACCCAACAGGATTATTAATTTCATCAAGAAAGCAATGGCAACATGGAGATAAGAACTGACAGCTGGAGGACAATACTTGACGGAGATAAAAATACAGAGAGGCATTTTCCAAGGAGACTTCCTATCACCACTACTACTTATCATAGCCATGATGCCACTCAACTACATGCTCAGAAAATGTGATGCCGGATACAAGTTTACAGACACAAAACAAAGAATAAACTACCTGATGTACATGGACGACCTAAAGCTATTTGAAAAAAGCAAGAAGGAACTGGAACAGCTGATGAATACGACCAGAATCTTCAGTCAGGACATTCAAATGGAATTCGGAATGGAAAAGTGTGCATTGCTAGAGATTAAAAAGGGAAAGTTGGAGACGACTGACGGCATGGAACTACCCAACCAAGAGCAGATGAGGGCGCTAGATGAACAAGAGAGCTATAAATATTTGGGAGTTTTGGAAGCAGACACAATCAAATCAACAGAAATGAAAGAGAAGATTGGAAAAAATACATGAGAAGAACAAGAAAGCTCTTAGAAACAAAATTATATAGCAGAAACCTAATCAAAGGAATAAATACCTGTGCAGTATCCCTAATAAGATATTCTAGACCATTCATAAACTGGACTAAAGAAGAACTCAGGCACCTTGATCAGAGGACTAGAAAATTAATGACTATGCACAATGCACTACATCCAAAAGACGATACAGACAGACTCTACGTGAAGAGAAACGAAGGGGGAAGAGGACTGGTAAGTATAGAAGACTGTGTAGACGACACTAAAAAAGAGCTAGAGAAAGTTAGTATAATACCAATAATCGTAGGAGCACTAGGAACAATACCAAAAAACCTGGAGAAAAGACTGAGAGAAATTGGAATCAAAGGGACTATCGACACCATACAAAGGACGGCAATGATCAAAACAGCTGCAATCTTAAGGAAAATCCTCGAATGCGGAAACTAACACACATAAGCTACAAAGGGTAACCAATCACAAGGAATTTATAACGTAGAAAACAAGACCACGCGAAGAACACGAACCAAGGAACAGAAACTGCAAGAAACATCACTTCATAATCCCATAATCCCCCCCATAAATTACACCGGCCTCAGCTATCACTACACAAAAATGAACCAAGAAATAGAAATTACAAGAAACATTATCAACTTCCCCCTCTCTCCCCTCCCACCTAAAAAAATTTAAATTAAAAAAGAAATTAAACAAGACTTTTTAAACATTGAAAAAAAAAATTTTTAATTAAAAAAAAAAATTGAGAAATTAGGAAGAAATTAAAAATTATTTTTTTTTTAAAATGGTATCGGCCTAGGCTGACACCAGACAAAATATTTGTAGATGTTCGAGGAGGATGAGAAGACCGAGGAGGGACAGCACAAACCAGACCTCCACTGGAAAAGTTCGGAGAATGCTGAGACCTTGGGGAGGCTTATTGCCAATTAAATCCCAGTGAAGACCAATTGTCCTTACAAGCGAAAAATCAATGGTAAGAGGCTGTTGCGATATTGCATCGTTATCGATAAGAGGTGAAGAATACTGGAAATCTGGGGAGGCTTGTTGTCACTCAGACTCCAGGAAATACCATCGTTTTGTGTCGGTGAGCAATCACTGACGATGATCTGTGTGAGAACTCCTAGTGAGTACAAATAATAATAAGTATATGTATATAATAATAATAATAATAATAATAATAATAATAATAATCATTATCATTATGATAATGATGATGATGACGACGACGACGATTATGATGATGATGATGATAATATTAATACTAATACTAATACTAATACTAATACTAATACTACTACTACTACTACTACTAATAATAATAATAATAATAATAATATGATGATGATGATGAAACTCAACCAGATACTCTTATGAATAGCGTTAATGTATTTAGTGACGACATACTAATGGAATTTGGCATCACTACATGTGCCATTCTTGTCATTAAAAGGGGTAAACTTGTCTACTCAGATGGCTTTTAACAGATCTAATAAAGAATGTAGACAGTGAGAAGGGTTACACATACTTACGGATACTATAGGGTTATAAGATAAAAAAACAATAAAAGGAAAAACCAGGCCACAGCTGAGTACAACAGACGAGTAAGGAGTATGGTTAAATCACACCTCCACAGTCGAAATACAATCTATGCAATCAATGCCAAAGCAGTAGCTATCATTCGATATACTGCCGGTATACTTGACTGGAATGTGGATAACTAAAGTGTTTGGATATCAAAACACGGAAAATGCTTATAATTTATCGAGCTTTTGCAAAGAAAGGAGATACAAACCAATTATTTCTACCTAGAAAGGAGGGTGGTCGAGGCCTACTTAGTCTTGAAGATGTGTGAATATAGAAGAAGGTTGTCTCTATAAATATATTTCGGAAAGTAATGAAATTCTTTTTCGTGAAGTGAAAAGAGAGGAAATCCTAAGAACTGGGATGAAAAAGAATCAAAGAATACAAGAAAGAGGTTTAAAATTATTTGGAAATAAATTACACCGTGTATTTAGAGATAATGACAGCTGGAATTGGTTAGTCAGGGGTGATCTCAAAATATCTACTAATAGCACCTTAATGGCAGCCCATAACAAGCCACTCGCACTAGGTCCATCAAACATTACATTGACAAAACTGTAGAATCACCGATCTGCCGACTATGTAATGAAAGGGAAGAAACCTTGGCGCATATTGTAGCTGAGTGCCCAATGCTGGCACAAGATCAGTATAAAAAGTGGAGACACGACAGCGTCGTTCAGGTACTACACTGGAATATATGCAAACTTTACGAATTGGACCACAATGAAAAGTGGTAAGAGCATAAGCCAGAAGTGGTACATGAGAACGACCATGTAAAACTTCTTTGGGACATGCGCATACAAACTGACAAGGTTCTTGAGCATTCTAAACCCGACTTAGTCTTTCTGAACAAAAACAAGATCCTGATGATCCCCGTGTTAATATTAGATACTTACGTTAAGGTCTCCTGTTTTTGTTTCACTGTTAGATACTTAATCCCTCTTTTTATTTTATTTACTTACTATTATATATTTTATTTATTTATGAATTTTCCAACGAATGTTAAGTCTGCACTATTTTGGATTTAGTTAGTTTCTCTGGGAATTTAAACTGCATTTTCCTTTTTTTGTCTTTTTGTTTAAAATAACTGAAAGCTTCTTTTGACTATATATATATATATATATATATATATATATATATATATATATATATATATATATATAATAATTTAAATTAAACACAGTCCTTTATTTTTCCCGCCTAAATAGAATATATATTCACTCCAAGGTCTATGGCTGGTTAACATTACTCCACTGACGATGGACCTGGAAGGGTCCGAAAGCGCTTTGGGAAGCCTTGGCAATTTTATCAACCAGTTTCCGTCTGAAACTAAGAACCTAATAAGAAAAACGGAAAGGATCATAGAAAAAATATCCAGACACAAGATGTCCGTTATTTTTAATGATACTTGTATATATATATATATATATATACGTGTGTGTGTGTGTGTGTACCGTCGGTTTCAAATGCAAACAAAAAGGAATTATAATTGGTCTCCTCGCAAATTCTTTCGATATTTACGTCGTGGACAAGTAAAAATATTTTTTTTTTATCTGTGAATTTAAATCGACGTCCTGTGGACCCCTGATCGCTTTCGCTACCTTACTGGTGTCGGAGAATTAGAAATTAAAATCTAAAAACTAAAAATTAAAAGTTATAAATTCTAAAAAATAAAAAACCCATACCGCCGAAACTGGGAAAAAGGAAAAAAAAGAATTGGGATTTAATAATGGGTTTCAATAGCCTATGATAAATCATGGAAATAATACCTCGCAATAAGTAAACTAAAACATGTCAGTCTTAGGTTACTGTTTAAAAATAGGTGTACGATGCAACAGGGATAACTATAAAAATTACCGGATTCAATAAAAAAAGATCGATAAAACCTAGTTAGTTTATGAAATAGAAATAAAAAATAGAAATTTTAATTTAATTTATTCCAAAAAAATAAAATTAATTATATTAAAATATAATAATTTAAATGAAATACATCATTAAAAATAATTGAAAGAACTTAAATATAAAAAATAAACGAAACAAAATCAAAGACAATCTTAAAAATTACAAAATGTATTAAAATCAAGTAAATAATAATAATAATAAAATAATTATTATAATAATAATAATCAAAACTATAATAATAATAAATATAAAAAATATAAGAATATAAAATAAAATAAAGGAAATGAACATTTTTGAATATGAAACACAGTAAAGAAAATAAAAAAAAATAAATATATTAAATATATTAAATAAAAATGACTTTTTATAACAAGAAGAAACATCCAAAATAAATACCCTCCCGTTTATGGGATATGATGAAGATGATTTAATGAAGAAAATTTAATGATAAAACAGGGTTAGTTTTTCTGGGAATAATTTCTGAAGAAACAAATTTGCAAAAGAGATATCCCTAAAACAAAATATTTTCAAAACATTATTTTAAAATGGTTTATTTTGATTGTTCTATTCATTAAAAAGATTATGGGTACATTCAATTGTCTTATATATGTGTACAGATAAGTGTCTCACTTAATTTTGTTTTATTATGTTATTTATTACTATTATATATAGTTATCCTAGCTCGTCAGGTGAGATGGTGCAGATTTTCCCTTACTCTTATTTAAAATATTAATTTCGCTCTTTTAGTCGGTCTTCCCAGTTTATTAAAGTGATTACCTATCTTAGGACGTATTTGGCTCTTTTACAGGTAGATGATTGAGTCAGGAGTGAGGTACCTGCTGTAGCGATAGAATTATCAAACTATTTTTCCAGCGACCTTAGCAAAAGACTTGATGTGTCTTCCATTTCAGGTCAGGAGTGAAGGTCAGTCCCAAAAGTTTGTCAGAACAGGGGTCTTTTTCAAGTCGATAGCCATTCATTTCAATAGGGGCCAAGTGGTGATTAGAGCGTTTCTGGGAAAAACGAGAAGCTTGGTTTTGAACGCAGTAAAAGTAACTAGCCGCTATTTCCCTATTGCACCACGGGCTTCAGATTAGAAGAAAGAAAATCAGAAAGATCTTGATCATTGCTCTTCGAAGTGTTGCCATAGATGGTTGTGTTGTATGCACAAATGTCGACGAATGATCTTAGAATATGGATAGGAAGATCGTTGATGAAGATTAGCGCTGTACTATGAGCTTCGGACTTCTGTCTATCTACGACTACTTTTATAACCAATCAGATAGAAAATATTTAAAGGTTTACAGGACATTTCCAGATACTCTATAGCTAGCAAGCTCGTGAAGTAAATCTTTATGAAAAACTCTATCAGATGTTTTTGATATGTCATACGCTATTGCTCTAGAAGTGAAGCCTGCTTTAATAGATTCACTGATCCTATGTGATATTACAATCAGCACATTAGCTGTTTATCTAACACAACGAAAATCATATTGCTTGTTACTAAGTAGGTTGTTATTACTGAGGTGATTAGCAACTTATCGATTTATCACAGATTGAAGTAATCTATTCATGACGCACAGAATACTAATTGTTCTGTGCTGAGATACAAAAGACCGATCACTAGTATTTTTAAATACTAAGAAAACTGATGATGCTTTGCAAAGTGTTGGGAATCATTTCTCCTTTAAGCAACGTATGAACAGCTTTGTAAGAATGTTCATGTTACACATCGTATTGTCTAGAACATATATTCCAAAACTCATAATGATCTGTTCATTTGTTTATAAGGGTATCCTGTATATAAAAATCCATATATAAATATATAGTCCTATAAAACTTAATATATAGAGAGATAAAAATGATTTATTGAAAAACTATACGTAACATATTTCAGAGACGTAACATGGATAGACCGTTTCTGTTTAGAAAAATCCTCCGAACCGATCCCCAATTTTTGCTGACTCAAGAAATGTAGTATGTTGTACAGTTCGTGAGTCACCAAAGATTATAAACTGGTTTGAAGAAACTTTTTTCAACCGTAAAGATCTATCAATTTCAATGAAACCATGGTACATATCTGGAATATGTGACATAGTTTTCTAAATAAATAAGATGTATTTTAGTTCTCAAATTCTTACAACTGAGCAGTTTATTGATTTCTCTTCCCCGACGCACTATAATATATATGTATATATATATATATATATATATATATATATATATATATATATATATATATATATTAGTACTTCATGTATCCACATAAAATATTATAAGGAGATATAATTTTTTATGTGTCAGTTTTCAGTATTTACTTCAACAATGCTCGATACGTAAGTAGAGCTAGGTAGTAAGCAATGAATATATATATGGCAATCAAGCTACACCGAGGCTCCCGTGTTTCATCCCCGGGGGGGGGGTCGTCAGGCTAAATACTAGATTTAGTCATACCAATATATGCATTGTTTTTAGGAAACACATTTTCCGATTGGGCATTTAGATACATACAAAGCATTACTAGTTTTTAATAAACTGTTATCCAACGTCGGGTTATTTCTTATTAATAATTTAGCCTGACGATTCCCCCCGGGGATGAAACACGGGAGCCTCTGTGTAGCTTGATTGCCATATATATTTTCATTGCTTACTTTGTATATATATATATATATATATATAGATAGAGAGAGAGAGAGAGAAAGAGAGAGAAAGAGAGAGATAATATAATATATATATTTTTTTAAAAATTGATTATCTAAATGCATATTGAATGGGCGCGTCTTTGCAAGATATATTTTTGTTTACGTATTCTTTTTTCATTTCCTCCTGAGATCATCGAGATAGCAATGTTCCAGGTAAATGCTGTCTCTGCAAAATTTCCGAAAACAAATACACACATATATATATATATATATATATATATATATATATATATATATATATATATATATAAATTAACCTACTCATCTTAATCAGCTTCTTTTCGAAACCGTTTTTCCAGAAGATGCTTCGATTTCATCGTAGTTTCATCAATATAGGTAAAAAAAATACATTCATAAATTTTGCTAAATCATTCATATAAGTGCAGGTATTCGTGTGGCTCACAGTTAATCAAAAACGAATTGGACAAAATGAAAAAACTCATAGTGCGTTCATTTCAAACGATACGAATACTCTAGTTGTGCCGAATATACATATATATATATGTGTGTGTGTGTTTGTGTGTGTATGTGACTTGCTGAACTAATGCTGAACTAATCTATGGATAATTATGAATTTTGCAATATATATTCTTAAAAATAAGGCAAGTAACATTTGGCACATTATTTTTTTGTAAATGTAAACATTTAAGGGTCACACACACACATATATATATAAATATATATATATATATATATATATATATATATATATATATATATATATATATATATATACTTAGGCAGCATTTCTTCGTTGATGCATGTTTTATTATACAACAAAAGCAATTCCTGTGTGCTTTTTTTTATCCATCTTTTCAAGTTGACAGACCAACGCTCTAATGTTCTGTTCCAGTGTGAACAGAAACTCGCCAAAACTGCAAACGTTTTCGACTCCCACGAGTCTTCATCAAGCTCGTGATTAGTTACGCAAATTAAAATTGGTGAATTTATTATAAAGGTCGATCAAAAAATTTGTAGTTTTTTTTTATTAAAAGCATTTTAGTATACCTTCTTCCTAAATTTACATTTTCGATCAAAAATTTTTTAGCTTTTTTTTATTAAAAGCATTTTAGTATACCTTCTTCCTAAATTTACATTTTCGATCAAAAAATTTATAGTTTTTTTATTAAAAGCATTTTAGTATACCTTCTTCCTAAATTTACATTTTCGATCAAAAAATTTATAGTTTTTTTTTATTAAAAGCATTTTAGTATACCTTCTACCTAAATTTACATTTTCGATCAAAAAAGTTATAGTTTATTTTTATTAAAAGCATTTTAGTATACCTTCTTCCTAAATTTACATTTTCGATAAAAAAATGTGTAGTTTTTTTTTATTAAAAGCATTTTAGTATACCTTCTTCCTAAATTTACATTTTCGATAAAAAAATGTGTAGTTTTTTTTATTAAAAGCATTTTAGTATACCTTCTTCCTAAATTTACATTTTCGATAAAAACATTTGTAGCTTTTTTTTATTAAAAGCATTTTAGTATACCTTCTTCCTAAATTTACATTTTCGATCAAAAAATTTATAGTTTTTTTTTATTAAAAGCATTTTAGTATACCTTCTTTCTAAATTTACATTTTCGATCAAAAAATTTATAGTTTTTTTTATAAAAAGCATTTTAGTATGCCTTCTTCCTAAATTTACATTTTCGATCAAAAAATTTGACGTTTTTTTTTATTAAAAGCATTTTAGTATACCTTCTTCCTAAATTTACATTTTCGATCAAAAAATTTGTAGTTTTTATTTATTAAAAGCATTTTAGTATACCTTCTTCCTAAATTTACATTTTCGATCAAAAAATTTATAGTTTTTTTAATTAAAAGCATTTTAGTATACCTTCTTCCTAAATTTACATTTTCGATCAAAAAATTTGACGTTTTTTTTTATTAAAAGCATTTTAGTATACCTTCTTCCTAAATTTACATTTTCGATCAAAAAATTTATAGTTTTTTTTTATTAAAAGCATTTTAGTATACTTTCTTCCTAAATTTACATTTTCGATCAAAAAATTTATAGTTTTTTTTATTAAAAGCATTTTAGTATACCTTCTTCCTAAATTAACATTTTCGATCAAAAAATTTATAGTTTTTTTTTATTAAAAGCATTTTAGTATACCTTCTTCCTCTTCATATCGAGCTTGGTTTATGGTAGGTTTGTTTGCCCGAATGAGTAAGACGTTCATTGTGGCGAGATACAGTTGAAATTTGACACAGCGAGGATGGCGGTTTTTTTTTACTAATTTGTTTCTGTAATCTGTTTAGGGGTTGTCATGTTTAACCAGATGTTGGAAAATGTAGCTATGGAGGGAAAGAGATGTGACATTTAAGGCGGCGAGAGATACTAGATTTAGTCATACCAATATATGCATTGTTTTTAGGAAACACATTTTCCGATTGGGCATTTAGATACATACAAAGCATTACTAGTTTTTAGTAAACTGTTATCCAACGTCGGGTTATTTCTTATTAATAAATTAGCTGTTTTGATTTTTTAAACGCGGCTTATGGTTTTGTCAGTAGTGGAAGTGTCACTGTTGTTTAATCAAACATGCATATATATATATATATATATATATATATATATATATATATATATATATATATATATATATGATGTTTGTTAAAATGGATGTTCATGTTTCTTATGCACCAATTATTATGAATTTTGAAATATATATCCTCGGCAACACGGTGAGTAACATGAATACAATACTTTTTTGTTAACTTTTTTGTAAGCCCACTCGAACTCGCTTCCGCCCAAAGACTTTTAAAATAACTTAGATATAAATTTTTTTAATCAGCCTTACATGCAAATTTTGAGTTATATGGCGAAAAGTCATTCAAGGATTAAGTTAACCGATAAAAGATGGTAAAGAAATTGAAACTTGTCAGTAGACCTTCAGAATAACTTGATCTTACTACATTATTAAATAGAGACCATATCTTGTAGTGTTGAATGAGAAAAAAATTTGGAGCAAACTGTACCCTGGGAGAATATTTTTACAATTGCAGAAGATAAGAAAGATAAGAGATATGGTGATCTACTGACCGAGTGCTGGAAAAGGATAGAATGTTGAATCTTATCATTTGGCTGGTGGAGCTCGGGGATATGTTGAGCGAAAGCTAAACTTAATTCGTCATCGTTTTGTTGTACAAATACAGCGTAAATAAATGTTTGACCTGTGTACAAGAAGCAGCAGAGAAAGCATCACATTGGATCTGGTTGAAAAGAACGATGTGTGTTTGACAGAAAAGGAGTTTATACTAGTACCAATACGACCTCCTGATGGAGCGACTCCGCCACTATAGAAATTCAGTAGATGAGAAATGGCTGAAACTGTAAAGTGGCTCCTCCTGATGGCCATGATCTGGAGTCGATTGCGGAGCTATTAGCTACTGTGCACTGTAGGCCGTGCGTAGAAATTAATACACGTAATACATATTTAAAAGGTCGGTACATGCGTGAGCGTCAATAATATGTATGTTTTTGGTAATCCTCGACTATTGAACTTATCATTATCAATTATAGAATATGTATTCTAGGAAACATGGTGAGTACTTTCTTACATCATTTATTGTTTTGTAAACTTATGAAGGGCTATCGAAACGGTACCATACTTCGCAAAGAAAGAAAAACATTAAAATTTAAAACTATTGTTATATTTATTACTTATTTAGCTTTCTATTATATATATATATATATATATATATATATATATATATATATATATATATATATATAATATCTAGTAATATTGGATCGTTACAAAACTAATTGCCGCCTGAAGCGCTTTGTTTTGAAAAGTCATCTTAACACAGAATATGTCGTTTACTTCTGGTAAGTGTCAACATATATAATCATTAATGTGTTCTTAATGATAAATTTTCTATTTTTTTCAGATAGATAGTATTTAAATTTAAAAACATGGAATACCCTCAGTACTGAACATGCAAAACCATGACCTTCGCCTTATTATGTTGCATGACACAATGCCTACGAAACATTTGCTAATATCAGTAGAGCATCGGGAGATTGATCCACAAGCGATCGGATAGTACGGAAGTGGTTAAAAAAATTCAGTAGTGGAGACTAGAGCCTTGAAGATAGAAGAAGGTAGAGGACGGCCGTATAACTTTGACAATAAACAATTACAAGCACTTCGTATCAGCACTGCAACAGTTTCACGCCATTTACAGTGTACTGGAAAGGTGAAAACATTTTCATGAATAAATATATGTTTCTGAAATTGGTCATTATTATTGTGACGACATAATACGATTTATTTATATTCAATGTTTATTTAGGATCTATTTAAGCTTTTAGAGTAGCTACGCGGTGTTAATAAACCGGAAACAAATGGTGTTTTGTTTGGCCTTAGTAAGGCGTTTCGTTTCGTTTCGTTTCGTTTCGTTTCTATTAAGCACAATAATCACTCGTGTTTGATTTAACTACGAGGATTTTATTTTATATTGTTAAATTCTGAAATATTCATTTATATTAAGATTTTAATATATATTTATTTATTATGTTAATACATTAGTTTTATGTAGACTTCGTAATCTTTTTTTAATATGTGTACACATTCATCTTTTTAGTTAGACCTTCGACTAGTTTTTACTCACCGGATGGATAATTACCATTATATGTCACACTATCAAAACGTCGGCTGATGAATCGGTCAAATTTGATATATTTAATACTGCGTGTTTAGTCTCCAGTGTTACTGTGAAACTGAAGGTACCTATGAAAATAAAACTAATGTATCGTGTCCACTGAATAGAAATAGTCATCTTATCTTTTGCTAATACGACATCTATGTACATTTTGTATTAATATTTCGAGTACATATTTATGCATATGTTTTTTATTTATTTATTTACTTGATTTTGTTTTATTTACATATATATATATATATATATATATATATATATATATATATGTGTGTGTGTGTGTGTGTGTATGTATATGCACGTATTTGTAAATCTTTCCTCTCTAATTTTTATTTAATATCACTATATATATATTCCTCAGAATTACACATATTCCTGTTTTCTTGTCACTTTTGGCTTTTTGCTCTTGAAAATGCCCACGCAGTAGCTTGGTGAAACGTTGAGATTTTGGTATTCTTCTTTACCTTATTCAGTCATACGTTTGGATTTATTTTATTCTCTTATTTGTCATATATTATGTAAATTCCTTTAACTTTACACAGAAAGTTAGTCGAATGCCCAACATTGCTTATATTACTAGAGCTGTAAATATACAATAATAATGGAATAAAGTGCCAAGTTTTCTTTTTAAAACATGCTATTTATACTATTTTTCTACTGTAGTAAAACACACGTTTATCTGATATCGAAAACATCAATTGAATGTTTGTCTCTGACAGAAAACAATACCAAAAAGACGTCACTTTAACTATTTCCGTTAATTTACATTTATTTAAATAGCTATTTTAGGTAGGTTTCCCTTTTTTACAAAACATGGCTGTTAAAATTAATGACCAGAAAAAAACAATTTTGCACAACTCTGATGTCGTCTTACGAAGATTAAACCTATAATACAATGATACTATATCTTATTTCTAGAATACTTATTCTAATTTTGATCAAAATGCATTTCTCCCACTTTTCTGTAGTTTTTTGCATTATCTTTGTACTTTTCAAGATGTTTCTAACTGCACTGGTTCGGAAGTAGACAGAAGAAAGGGCAGTGTTGCATCATATGGTCCTCCTCTCTACATTCGCAAATGCTTGGGTCGGTTGTGTAGCCCCTTTTTTAATCATAGCAACCTTTGATCGCCTCTTTCTCGTTATCAAGTGATTGATGTTTTCTACTTGACCCAAAGTGCTTCTGAGCTAGGAGGTGGGATTCCAGTGTAAGTAAGAAGGAAGGAATTCTCATACCCTCTGGTTACCAGTTGTAGTCAGGTACTTTCATGAAATGTTAGTTAGAGGCTCGACATGACTGAGGAAGCTTGGTACAAATTTTAAACGAGATGGCGTTCATCGCTGGTAGCCTATGTGATATTTACTCGACTGGCAATTTCCCGTCTAACATCTACAAGGGAAATGCCAGTGAGAAAATGCAAGTTGTTCAGGTTGGTAGGCTTGATAAAACCAGTGGTTAAACGCTAGGTGTTGTTCAACGCTAGGTTTAACATTTTTGCATGTGTCGATATCTCCCAAACATGACACGCATACTCTGCAGAGGTTAACACAGCACCAAGTGTGTTTACGTAAGGTTGAGGTTGTTTCATGTGCTGACTTTCATTTTTGTCTTTTTTATATGTTCATAAAATGAGAGGGGGCAGTTCATGTTAACGCCAAAGTAGACAGGATTGCCACGGTTCTCACGTTGTATTCCATACCACGTGATATATATGGGTCGGTGTCCCTTCCAGTTCCTTTACTAGTACAAGCCGAGTTAAGTTTTCACAAACTTTACATGAAGGTGGTTACGATCGTTGTAGAGGAGTAACTCGTCTACAGCTGAGTTGAGGTGTATTTATATTGCTTTAAACGTAGTTTCTTGGAAAGTTACACAGAGGTCGGTAGCATAGATAAACCACTGAGTGTTATGGTCCATTAGTTGGTTATTGGTGTAGATGTTATACAGTAATGGAGCCAGCACACTACCTTGGAGTAAGTCATTTCTTTGTCAGCGCCAACGACATTGTTGTTTAGAGTAGCATAAAAGCGTCTGTCTTTCAAAATGGCTCTGATGAGATCGGTGAATGCCAGATATTTTGTCACGTCCAAGGTCTTAAGCCGGTGGTTTTGAGTGTCATACACGACATATAGATAAACTTAAACGGCTCCTGTTATCAGTAGTTTCTGCTTGTTAGAGGGTTATGGCTAGTTCAGCAACTGAGGCTAACCTGTTGAGCATTAGGTGCTCAGAATACTGAAACAGATGGCATAGAAACGTGATCGGACGAAAAAGCTTTTTTGTCAGTATACATTTGTTCTTCAGCTAAAAGATGCATGTTCGTGTAAGAGGTCCAAATGCTTGTTTTCCTATGTTTAATTATTATCGTCTAAGATGATCTCATCAGCTATAAGTTAAACTAAATTTCGATATCGATCTCTTCAAGTAAGAACGACTTAGTAAGTCCAGTGCTTTGGGAGTGTTAACCTGGTTTAAGTTTGCTTTTTTCTGTTCGATTTTGAGCTTCACATTAAACAACAACTATTATGAAAATTTATGTTGAGCTTCACATTCGACAACAACTGATATGCAAATTGATTTTGAACTTCACATTCAACAAGAACTAATATGCAAATTGATTTTGAGCTTCACATTGAACAACCACTGATATGCAAATTTATTTTGAGCTTCACATTGAACAAGAACTAATATGCAAATTTATGTTGAGCTTCACATTGAACAAGAACTAATATGCAAATTGATTTTTAGCTTCACATTGAACAAGAACTAATATGCAAATTGATTTTGAGCTTCACATTGAACAAGAACTAATATGCAAATTGATTTTGAGCGTCACATTGAACAACAACTGATATGCCAATTGATTTTGAGCTTCACAGTGAACAATAACTAATACGCAAATTGATTTTGAGCTTCACATTAAACAAGAACTAATATGCAAATTGATTTTGAGCTTCACATTGAACAACAACTGATATGTCAATTGATTTTGAGCTTCACATTGAACAAGAACTTATATGCAAATTTATGTTGAGCTTCACATTGAACAACAACTGATATGCAAATTGATTTTGAGCTTCACATTGAACAAGAACTAATATGCAAATTGATTTTGAGCTTCACATTGAACAACAACTGATATGAAAATTATTTTGAGCTTCACATTGAAAAACAACTAATATGCAAATTGATTTTTAGTCTCACATTGAAAAACAACTAATATGCAAATTGATTTTGAGCTTCAGATTAAACAAAAACTGATATGCAAATGGATTAAGAGCTTGAGATTAAACAACAACTAATATGCAAATTGAGTTTGGTCTTCACATTGAACAACAATTAGTATGCAAATTGATTTTGAGCTTGACATTGAACAACAACTGATATGAAAATTATTTTGAGCTTCACATTAAACAACAATTGATATGCAAATTGATTTTGAGCTTGACATTGAACAACAACTGATATGAAAATTATTTTGAGCTTCACATTAAACAACATATGATATGCAAATTTATTTTGAGCTAGACATATAACAACAACTGATATGAAAATTATTTTGAGCTTCACATTAAACAACATATGATATGCAAATTGATTTTGAGCTTGACATTGAACAACACCTAATATGAAAATTATTTTGAGCTTCACATTAAACAACATATGATATGCAAATTTAATTTGAGCTTGACATTGAACAACAACTGATATGAAAATCATTTTGAGCTTCACATTAAACAACAATTGATATGCAAATTGATTTTGAGCTAGACATTGAACAACAACTGATATGAAAATTATTTTGAGCTTCACATTAAACAACAATTGATATGCAAATTGATTTTGAGCTTGACATTGAACAACAACTGATATGAAAATTATTTTGAACTTCACATTAAACAACAATTGATATGCAAATTGATTTTGAGCTTGACATTGAACAACAACTGATATGAAAATTATTTTGAGCTTCACATTAAACAACAATTGATATGCAAATTGATTTTTAGCTAGACATTGAAAAACAACTGATATGAAAATTATTTTGAGCTTCACATTAAACAACAATTGATATGCAAATTGATTTTGAGCTTGACATTGAAAAACATCTAATATGCAAATTAATTTTTGTCTCACATTGAAAAACAACAAATATGCAAATTGATTTTGAGCTTCAGATTAAACAAAAACTGATATGCAAATTGTTTTTGTAGCTTCAGATTAAACAAAAACTAATTTGCAAATTGAGTTTAGGCTTCACATTGAACAACAATTGATATGCAAATTGATTTTGAGCTTGACATTGAACAACAACTGATATGAACATTATTTTGAGCTACCCATTAAACAACAATTGATATGCAAATTGATTTTGAGCTTGACATTGAACAACAACTGATATGAAAATTATTTTGAGCTTCACATTAAACAACATATGATATGCAAATTGATTTTGAGCTTGACATTGAACAACAACTGATATGAAAATTATTTTTAGCTTCACATTAAACAACAATTGATATGCTAATTTATTTTGAGCTTAACATTGAACAACAACTGATATGAAAATTATTTTGAGCTTCACATTAAACAACATATGATATGCAAATTGATTTTGAGCTTGACATTGAACAACAACTGATATGAAAATTATTTTGAGCTTCACATTAAACAACAATTGATATGCTAATTAATTTTGAGCTAGACATTGAACAACAACTGAAATCCAAATTGATTTTGAGCTTCACATTAAACAACATATGATATGCAAATTGTTTTTGAGCTTGACATTCAACTACAACTGATATGAAAATTATTTTGAGCTTGACATTAAACAACATATGATATGCAAATTGATTTTGAGCTGTACATTTAACAACAACTGATATGAACATTATTTTGAGCTTCACATTAAACAACATATGATATGCAAATTGATTTTGAGGATGACATTGAACAACAACTAATATGAAAATCATTTTGAGCTTCACATTAAACAACAATTGATATGCAAATGGATTTTGAGCTAGACATTGAACAACAACTGATATCAAAATTATTTTGAGCTTCACATTAAACAACATATGATATGCAAATTGATTTTGAGCTTAGCATTGAACTACAACTGATATGAAAATTGTTTTGAGCTTCACATTAAACAACAATTGATATGCAAATTGATTTTTAGCTTGACATTGAACAACAACTGATATCAAAATTATTTTGAGCTTCACATTAAACAACATATGATATGCAAATTGATTTTGAGCTTAGCATTGAACTACAACTGATATGAAAACTGTTTTGAGCTTCACATTAAACAACAATTGATATGCAAATTGATTTTGAGCTTGACATTGAACAACAACTGATATCAAAATTATTTTGAGCTTCACATTAAACAACATATGATATGCAAATTGATTTTGAGCTTGACATTGAACAACAACTGATATGAAAATTGTTTTGAGCTTCACATTAAACAACAATTGATATGCAAATTGATTTTGAGCTTGACATTGAACAACAACTGATATCAAAATTATTTTGAGCTTCACATTAAACAACATATGATATGCAAATTGATTTTGAGCTTGACATTGAACAACAACTGATATCAAAATTATTTTTAGCTTCACATTAAACAACAATTGATATGCAAATTGATTTTGAGCTTGACATTGAACAACAACTGATATGAACATTATTTTGAGCTTCACATTGAACAACATATGATATGCAAATTATTTTTAGCTTTACATTGAACAACTGATTTACAAATTGATTCTGATCTTCACAGTGAACAACAACTGATATGCAAATTTGTTTGCAGTGATGTTGTATTGCTGTAGCGTTCGATTTTATGGATCGTTGTTGATTTTTTTTAATTGTTACTATTGTTCATCATATTAGTAGTCTTGAAAATTTGTTTAACTTCCAATGACGGCCTGTTTATAGAGAGGTAATGTGTATCTCAGCTACTTCATTTGTATGTTTAGCAAAGGCGTCAGATTCATACAGCTTATGGTATTTTGATCATATATTTTGCTTCATTTGGAATATAATATTGGGAAATCCTTTCAAAATTATCTTAGAAGACGGGCCTGTTCGCTTTTTTAAAGTTGAACCTTAAGCATTGCAGCATTGACGGTGATGTCAATGGGTTTGTGTTGTATTTTGCATAGTGGCTCCAGGACCAACTTCTTGCTCAATCCGGTTATGTTTGACTGACGAACACAAGATCAGGCGTCTACCCTGTTTTCATTTGACAACTGTTGAAAGAATTTGGTTGCTTTGCAGAGTGGGTCAGATTAAGCTAGGTGGTTTCAGATCATGCTTCCAATACATCTCTGTCCGCATTACTCTTGCCGTGTTGAGTGCTATGGCTGTGGAAATCTCTGATCACAATCTTTGGTTTCCAAGATCATAGTCGCATTTCTGGCATTACAAGTGCGTAGGAGATTGTTTGCAAACTGAGGTGATATTCATTCATTTAAGCTCAACTCTTTGGACTTTGATGTTATTTTAATCGATACTTTTTATTGATTCGATGATCGTCCCATTTTGAGCTTTGATGGTGCTCTTTATTCATTTGGTCTCTTTATGGTAGTTGTCACTTTATCCACATGAGAGTGGGAAGGTTTAGGTCCACGACGGTTTTCTTGTAAGGAGAGAATATCACACTAATGCTCTCTGCAAAGTTTTGCAACAAGTTGTTCTTTGGTTGTAGATAGTCGTTCGATTTAAAGAAAATATAATTGTTAATACTAGTTTTAGAAGCTGGCGTTAGGTTCTATTCATACTTCATACTCGTAAGCTATTTATAGTCATTAAGTGTATGGATATCGCTTGTCATTTGGCTTGCTTCAAAGTGTTTGGTAGAATTCGCAAGTAATAGTAACATAACATAACAGGCATCGCGATGTGAACGCTTCTACATTTGATCCCCATAAAAATCCATTATATATGTTTGATTAAAGAAAATTTTAAGCTTAAGCTTAAGGGGTCTGAATAAATTGAAATTATGGGGATTTATTTTAATTAGTGTGTTATACCTATGGATAAAATTTACTGCAAATCGCAAATAATTATGTTTTAACATAGTAAGTTGTCCTCATATGATGTCACTTAAATGTATTTCATTTTTATCTTCGTTTACATACACTCACGTATATATATATATATATATATATATATATATATATATATATATATATATATATATATATATATATATATATATATATATATATATATATATATATATATATATATATATATATATATATATATGTAAAGGAGTAAGGCTACCAACATTTGTAGAATGTTTTTTTCAACATTTATTTATTATTTTGTTGTTTTACCATTTTATAATTTTATATAACGCGTTTCAAGCGGTGGGTCCGCTTTGATCAGATATGAAAATCCATTTGAAGAAATGTCAGACATTTCTTCAAATGGATTTTCATATCTGATCAAAGCGGACCCACCGCTTGAAACGCGTTATATAAAATTATAAAATGGTAAAACAACAAAATAATAAATAAATGTTGAAAAAAACATTCTACAAATGTTGGTAGCCTTACTCCTTTACATATATACTTTTCTCTTGTTGGAACTGCACTAATACTGCACTACCCTCTTTTCGATATATATATATATATAGTCTCGGAAGTTTCTCAACCATTAAAACCATATTAAAATTTTTTTTTTTTTTTTAACCTTAAGTCCCAAGTCGTTCAGTGGAAAATCACTCATGTAAATCAATTTAATTTTTACAGTTATTATATTAGTTTGCTTCTCACATTATTTAAGGGATCATCAGTTGTTTACCATGAGAAACTGTTTCGGGAATTTAATATATATATATATATATATATATATATATATATATATATATATATATATATATATATATGAGAGAACTTGAATGCCTACTAGACACAACTCTCGAGTGTGTTCGGTCTCTCTGTACATGGGTTTGTCAGAGAATCTGACATTAGGATACTTTTGACTTGAAGTAAACCCTGATCAAATATTTTACAAAATGGTGTGCTCTCTCCTCAAACAATCCAGCACGTCTTCCGAATTGCGGACGAGGGGCACCCTCTCTATTTATAGAAGGCAGTTTCGAATAATGTATTAGAAGCAGTTAGGGAAATGAATGATAAAAAATATGAATATAAACAAAAATAAATACTGGCAGGCCGGCACCTAGGATAAAAAAGGGTCCATCAACCCGTTCATACACCAGGCAGGAAGATGTAAGCAATGGTGTGAACCTTCCTGCCTCTAAAAATCGTGATCCAGCCATGACAGAGGCCAACCAGGGTCAACCATCAGGCCTTGAGACAAAAGCTCCTGACCCCCTATCTCCATCAAATGCAGCAACAAACAATAGAAATATAAGAGGCTTAAAAGCCCAACCATGGACTGTTACACAGAAGAAGGTGCTATTGTGTTGCTACAACTACTAAGTTTGAGAAGTGGAGCAAAACACCTAATGAGATCCTAGCTGATAAGATTCAAGAATTTACTATCCCCGAAATAAATATATATATATATATATATATATATATATATATATATATATATATATATATATATATATATATATATATATATATGGAGGGCTTGAATTACCTACTAGACGCCGGGGAGTTTGAATTACCTATTAGAGGCCATGCTCGAGTGTCTTAAGTCTCTCTGTGCGTGGGGTTTGTAAGGATAACATGACATGAGGATACTTCACTCTACAAGTAAACCCTGACCAAATATTCAAAATATCATAGTATTCACAGCACTTATAATATCTCCTCGGCACGGATATATACTAGCTCATACGAGAAATAGTGCATCTTTTACTAATGATATTACCTCAAGTAACAACACTTAACTAGATACTCCACCAAACTAGATAAATTATTATTCTAGAATCCAGTAAGACCAGGAGACCATAAGAAAGATATACTATAACATAGGTAAAGAAATTAATGTTCTTAACTTTTTACTAACTAAACGTTCGAGAAATAAATGGTAATTTAAATCGAATATCTATGAATTTCATATATAGAGAAACTGTTAGCTCCACGATGGGGTCCATTGATTTCTAAGAACTGAATTAAAATGTAACAATATATATATATATACATATACCTATATATATATATATATATATATATATATATATATATATATATATATATATATATATATATATAAATGTATATAAATGAATAAATGCGAAAGTTAGGCACATTACTTCGCACTAACGATAAAGTCAAAACGCTATACTTCAAGTTAATTTACATGTATACAATATATGTATTATATTTTTTAACAACTGCTTATTCATGTACGATATAAGTCACAAGGGAAACTTATTCGTATATGAGTTTTGAAAATAGACATTTTATTAATAAACTATCATCTAGTGTTATTGTTTCATTCGGATTGGTTTGTTTTTGATATAACTAATATGTCTATATTGTTTTTTATTCTTAGACAAATATTTAGAATCTGTGTTGCAATGTACTTATATATATATATATATATATATATATATATATATATATATATATATATATATATATATATATATATATTAGGATAAATATTTATTATGCTTATGCATATATGTTTAATGTTCACTTATAATCATCAGTGTGGCTAACATTACTGTACCACCGGTTTTAAGATTCGAACATTAGATCCGAATATTTCCAGCCAAACATTCTTGAACATTCCGCCACTGTTAGAGTCATATTAAATGTTTGTGAAATAAACCTTCTATTTTATTTAATAATATAATAAGTCTAATAAAGTGTTTTATCTGTCAAAGGAAATAACTTTCGTAATATGTTTTATTAGAAATCTTCATATTTCTCTGAAAGTTCTCAAAGTGAACGGAGCTGTAATAATAAATGTGTACATATAAATAGTTTACATCAACAGACATAAATGTTTCATGTTCAATATCAATTATCAGTGTGGCTTATATATATATATATATATATATATATATATATATATATATATATATATATATGTGTGTATATATATATATATACATATATGTGTGTGTATGTGTGTATATGTGTGTGTGTTTATGTGCTTTAAATATAGGTATTGTCGAAATGACTGTACGGGATTCTCTTTCTTCAGCTGTATAAATATCGACTAAAATAAGTGTATAAAAATCGAACTGAATCCGGTTTTTATGTGATGGAAATGTTTTAACAGACATGTGAGGGTCTGAAAGGCGGATTACTGGCGCCTTACACCAATTTGCTTCGAGTTGAGAGCTTGTCTACAATGACTGTGTCTCAGAGAAAGATCAATATTATTTAAAAGAAAAACGCCATGGTTAGGGACTGCTCAGCCAGTTATAGTAGAAAGAAAATGTCTAATTTTTTATACAGATTGCACCTACGAAATCACAGACAAAGCAAGTATAACGGTCGAAAACCTTCATGTGTCGGGAATCTATTGTGAAAGCGTAACGAATCATATATATATATATATATATATATATATATATATATATATATATATATATATATATATATATATAATTCGCGACGTTTTCACAATTGATTGCCGGCACATCACGTTTCTCGACCGTAATCCCTTCTTGTTCTGTGATTTCGTAGGTACACATACCTAACTTGATATAAGTAAAGATATCATGTATGTATATATATATATATATATATATATATATATATATATATATATATATATATATATATATAAAAGTTTGTGTGTTAAGTAATATTGAAAAGAAATCAATAAAGTTCTTGAACGCAGAATATTATTTGTATATATATATATATATATATATATATATATATATATATAAATACATATGTATATATATATATATATATATATATATATATATATATATATATATATATATATACATACAAATAATCTTCTGCGATCAAGCACTTTACTGATTGCTGTTTTATATTACTTGACACTATATATATATATATATATATATATATATATATATATATACATATATATATATATATATATATATATATATATATATATATACATATATATATATATATATATATATATATATATATGTATATATATATATATATACTAGCGGGACCCGTGTAAATTACACGAAATTATGTTTTTAATACTAATTATCTTGTTCCTAACCTATACATGTTTGAATAAAATATCGTTAAGATTTGGACTTGTATATTTATTTTTTTAAAATGAACAATACATGAAACAATGTACAAAACCTATTTTATATACAATATTTCTAGTGAAGGTAATATTTCGACGACTAAACCTTACTTTGTAAATGTTTTCGATTAAATTAAATTTGGCTCCTATTCATGAATATTTATTTACTCCTCTCCAGGAGTTAGGCACAAGGCCAGTTTTATCTTACTCCCACAAGTAAGATGTGACCCAAGGTCGGGTCGGGAAAGTAGGGTTTTAAAAGCCAGCGCTCGAGAAGGTGAGCACTCTGGATATTAAAAATTGCCTAAGCAGCCCCGTTAGCATTCCCCGGTAGGGGCGCCCCAGGCAGTAAGCAATAAACTTACTCCTCCCCAAAGAGGGGAGACGAAGCCTGGGAGGGTGGACCTCCTAGAACTACACAGGACAGACCCATAGACCGGCGTAAATCAAGCCTCGAAGGCCAAGACAATACCACTCTATGGAGTGCAGTATCCATCGGAACAGATACTACACTTTGATCTTAACCAAAAGGCCAAGTCAATTCATGAGTAGCATACAAATATTCGGAAGGTCGTTGCTTTTGATGTAAGCATGACACACAAAATCACACACGCTATTGTATTAATATGTGTCTTCCCGGTCGTCCCCTCCCTACTTCTCTTCCCCTTCCCCTCGAAATGTAGAAAACAAATCTTAGAGGTCGGTTGGGATCGAACTATAAACCAGTCGGGCCGAAGTCAAAAATACTACGTCGCTAACCGTTGCGCCAAAGGGAAATACTTGAAATATTTCGAAAATTAGGTGAGTTGAATGTTTTTCAAAATCAAGGTGCGGCACGCATGCGCAGAGCTTCATATATATATATATATATATATATATATATATATATACAAGTTAGGTATGTGTATATGCTAATATATTTGTATGTACAGGATTCACTCCTAAATGTATTAACCTATCATTATGAATGTTGGAACGCACCTGCATATTATAATCACATTTTCATTTTCACCAAGCTTGTGTCTATTCACTGATGTCTCACTTTCCCGTTCTTTTCTATGCATTGTGGCTTACTACTCAATTCATATATACAACTTTGCTGTTTGTCACCGAACTACTATCACACTACATCTTACCCAGCCCCCTTTCAACTTCTTCTCGACTCTTATGACTATGATAACTTTCTATTATTTTCTCATCCTATAAATGTGTCTCATGTATTAAAGAGATAAACAATATCATCTCTGTTTTACTCTTGCGAAGTTCATGTTACAAAAAGTAACAATATCTACTGACATGTGTTTATATGATTTTGCATTTTGTATGTTTTTGTTTGTCGATGTTTCTATTGTCTATTTTCTAAGAATACTTTCGGATTTTCCATATGTATTAAATCTATACACACCTTAAATATAGTCATCTACAGGAACGTGTGTTGTTATCTCTTAAACCTTACGACTATTCAGTGGGGCTAGACCTGGATTGATTTGAAACTACGACTCAAGTGACCGACGTCGGACACTCTACCACTGTACCACGAACCCCATCTAGATGAGATATATCGGATTATAAATGTTGCCATTTATTTATTTTTATTTTCTTTAATTTGCCATACTGAAAATATTTTTTAATATTCAACGTATGCTCCTATGTAGACAGAGTATGTGCATTTAAGCTTTTGAGATGTAAATCAAACAAAAAACAATCAGATACATTTATTTTATTTCTTTTAAATCGATAATTTTTTTGATTAGCCTTTATTGATCTTCAACAAGTTTTTATATGAAATCCGATTGGAATTTAATATTTTTGTTCATAAAGTGTACATCTATTTAAATATGTGTTTTATAATCGAGTTATGAAAAAAGGGGGCGACATTTTTAAAAGACAATATATGAAATTAATTTTTAATGTTCAATCATGAACTGTAGCAAAAAAACTAGATACAAAGAAATGAAATTAATTTTTAATGTTCAATCATGAACTGTAGTAAAAGAACTAGATACAAAGAAATGAAATTAATTTTTAATGTTCAACCATGAACTGTAGTAAAAGAACTAGATACAAAGAAATTAAATTAATTTTTAATGTTCAATCATGAACTGTAGCAAAAGACCTAGATACAAAGAAGTGCAACTTCTTGCGTTATTTATTAATAACGCAAGAAGTTGCACTTCTTTTTATCTAGTTCTTTTTTTTTAATTTCTCATCTGTCTACATAGTAGATCATGCAAAATAAAAATGTATCTTAAACGAACTCAAATATACATAAATCCACGCTAAAGACATCAAAGAAAGAGATTAGAAATATTAGGATTAACTACTTTACTTTTTTAATGTATAAAATAATGTGGGAATAATATTTTAAATATTACTCATCAATCTGAATCAATTAACAAAATATTTATTTGCTCATAAAGTAATACATTTTTGTGAAAAGTTGCTGTTTATCTATTATGAATTTCCTCCTATATATCTGAAAGAAATTCGTTTATCATCTTCATGGTAATAAGCTACTTAAAATACTGGAAGGTGGAATGGTTACGTTAATCCCCATTGTGAACAGCTCGCCAGTGTTGTGTTGCGGACAGAAACAGCTGCCTGAAACGTTATTAGTTGGTTCATTGCATAGTGACGTTTAGTTTTAAAGGTTGTCGTAGTGTTTTCCTATCTCTTTGTAGCTACAATAATGTACCAAAATAAAAGAAAAACAACAACTCATATTCACTCAATTTTATCACGTTCTTAAATATGTTATTCTTTTATACGCTACGAGAGTTTTCCCGTTACACGCTCCGTGGATGACTAACAATCAGAGTTTCAAAAACAACACGTCCGAAAACAGTCACTTCAAAAGCCAAAGAGAAGCATCTCTCTGCTTTATCACACCTCATTTTTGACTACCTGCTCGTAACGTCATATTCTGACACGTAGTCTTAACTCTACTATTTAACTGTTGATGGAAATTCCCCCCCCTCTGTTTAATTTGTAACAAAGCATAATGTGTAGATATTAAAATATTTCTGATTATTCCCAGAACCTTTAATTACATGTACGCATACACGAACTCGTATTTATTAAACATTCTTAAGGAAACTCAGAATAACTCAGAATGAGAAAAGCCAATTAACTTACTAGAAACGACTTTCAGCAATCATTTTTACTTATATTTTTAGTACAATTTTCTCTTTGTGGCTCTT
Organism: Sepiola atlantica; assembly: GCA_963556195.1. NCBI lineage: Eukaryota > Metazoa > Mollusca > Cephalopoda > Sepiida > Sepiolidae > Sepiola > Sepiola atlantica. The sequence continues at coordinate 16,272,456 of OY744553.1, read as the reverse complement.
TTATTAATTTTCCTTCTGTATCTCTGAAAGAAATCCGTTCATAATTCCCGGAAAACTTTGCCATTGCACCCGGAATTTGGACGGGTCAGAGATAATTAAAAATAGATCATCCCGCACAAAAGTTAGGTAATATGAAAAAGCTTCTGAAATACAAGCAATCTGAATCGATTGAGAGATCAATCCTGTTATATACTAGTTCCGCGTACGATTGAATGGAGATCTATTTTGATGTGACCGTATTCAGAAATACATTAATTATAATACTTATATTAGTTTGCGTGAGGATAATTGGTTATACGATTAATAATATGTCAGCTCTATTATGATATCATATTTATCTGTCTCCTTATTTTATGAGATGAATGTGAATGTTATACATCATGATTATCGACAACAGTTTGGCTGAACCTATAAGTCAAGTTGTTGCATACCTCCCGGAATGAGCCGTGGCAGTTCTCACTTTGAATACCATCCCGGAATGGGCCGTGCCAGTTCTCGCTTAAACAACTAGTCATGTTAACACCAAAAATGTATATGTTGCATACCTTTTAATTTCTCGTACCTTTACTTCTTCGTCGCGAAGGGGCGCCGTCTCGATGTCGTCTAGTTGTTGAATTCTTTATTTTTTCTTTCTGCTGTGAACCTCGCCGTCTGTCGTGTCTGCAACAAAACCTTTATAACATAACAACACGAGGCAAAAATCTTTTAAACTTTCATTTATTTATTTCACGCGTCAGTTATCGTCGCCGCCGAAGATGCCTCACTAACGTCGAGGGAGAGACTAAATCACTGCTTCGTCGTAGTTAATTCGTGTCTTAGGAGGAAGAAGGAATCCCATGCCTGTATTCTCATAGGGAATTTAATTCCCCTAATCATTTTGAAGACTGCATAGTGAAATCGTCCGTTCAGCTCGCTTCAAAAACCCAGACTGGCAAAACACAGCTTCCCACATAAAAGCCCGTGACGTCACAGAACCCCTATTGAAGGTGCACATTGAACCTTGATCTGAGGTTTCATCAACGTGGTACCCCCTTCAGCGTCTGTGAGCTCCAACCGTGAGAAAGGCCCCATTCTGCACTCGACTGTACGGGTCCACCCGCACTAGATCGCGCAAGCCAAACCAAACGATTTCCAACACATACGCCCACTTCAAGATGCGTCTGGTCCCACAGGGCCATTATCCAACAAAGTAAGTGTAGTGAAAAACGGGTATGGATGTGAAAGTTTGTTTCAATAAACAGTAGAATAACTTCCTAAAGTCCAATCCTTCCTTACAATGGTAGGAGCGGTGGCAACATAGTAGAATCAGAGCTATTCTGTCTGGAACTCCCGTTCCTGTCGAGGTAATCGATGGAAGGCAGGTTTAACACACAACACTATTAGAACTGCAATTAGGCTAACAGAATTCCGGGGAAAATCGAAGAATCCGAATCAGTATCCGTCTCCTTCTGTTCCTCTATAGCTCTGCTAGTGAAAAGTAAAGAAATGTCTTGCGCAAAGCCGCAGACCAATAAAGTGAGAGCGGCTAAGTTCCTTCTGTGCCATTCATTTGTGTTTTCTGGGCTTAAACCTTCCCGACTTCGCATGCTACCGTTAAGCTATGCTGCTCTCGGAATCGAGCGTACAAACTTACAATCTTCCAGCGACACACTAGGAAGACGTACTGCAGACAATTTGGTGAACTGAATGTGTTTCTAAGGCGGTCTTAACCCTGGATATGGTAGGCATCATCACGACCAACTCTAGCATGTATTTAGAGGGAGCAGAAACACGGACAGGTAATGCTGCCTTTCTTTCGTTGAGGTGTAAGCGACGATGATACATCTTTTGTGGGGTACGCCGAGACTGTGACTGGGCTTTCCGGTAGGAAAACTCCTCTAAAGTTTGATTTAAGTACGCGTTTATCATGGTGTATTCTAGAATCAGGTCGCCGCGGATTCTCTGCTGCGGAACATATCTACACCAATTTTCTTACACAAACTAAATCATTCTTATCACTTTACATGTTCTACGGAACTCAGAACTCAGATTTTTTTCTAACCTTGACACACGATGTCATCAAAGAGATATGACATTTCGCCAGTGAATCTTTATCTTGGTTATTTTTCGACGCTGTTCTCAATAAAACTAAATATGTTTTCCTCCACCAAGGAGGTTATGTTTTCAGTCAATTTTGGTTGATGGTTTTTCAGTATGTTTGTTTGATTTTATACGACGTAGCATCCATATCGCTTGACAAATCGTAGCCAAACCAGGTTCAAAATATCGGTCATTGTCTACATTAGAACTGATTGAATTTTCGGGTATCTAGCTCTTGACCACGGATATGGATAAAGTTACGCTTTCAGCGATATCCTCGGTTCTGATCATCGTAGAACCTTGCTACTTGGCTCATATTGTAGCTAATAAAGTATTACCATTTTTCTTGAATGTTTCCTGATCTGAAAAATGTCGGTCAAGATCAAAATTTTGACGGAATTAAACCTTCCGATTTCTCTAATTTGGTTATATAGATATTATTCCATTTAATAACAATCACCACTATGTAAAATTCCAGCCTAATCAGAGAAATAGATTTTCAGTGATCAAGGTTTCTATGTCATAGCTTTGATAATACTTCATGCATATGGTGTAGTAAAGCCTAGATAACATCTTGATTCATCCTTACGTTGTCAGGCAAAAGTATGTAGTCTCAGAACTGACATTTTTTGTTTCGTATGGGTTGCTTTGGAATTATTTTGATAGTTTTCTTGTTTCTGAAGTTACTAGAATAATATTCTGCCATAATCTCCATAAAACTGCGTGAACACTTCTCACGTTTCTGGGTGTGAATCTTGCGACTACGTAACGCACATTTATTATTTTATCTTTTTCATGGAAATCGCTCTACAAAAGGCATTAAGCCCCTTGATGTAAGAAGCTAAAAAAATATAACTTCAATGTAATTTTTCCCCCTTTTGTCAGAAACAACACACATGGAATGTGAGGACTAAAGGACAAAATATAGGGAAGCTAGAGTGATGAAGCTGCCGAAAGTAATCTCAAGGCCCACTCTCTTCTCTCCTTAAATGTACTAGCAATAAAACCTGACGTAGGTCGGTATTAAACGTGAAACAGTATGTTCGTTATCACCACTATGCTCATAACACACTATTACTTTCAATATTTGTAGTACCCCTTCATCCCGTTTCGCCCACTAATATAGTTCAATGACGGTGAAATATTGGAAAACTCTCTGAATTGGTGTCTGTATGTATAATACGGTTAAAGTTTCATTAAAATCGGATAAACGTATTTGAAGTTTGAAAAGACTTCTCTCGCAGTTGGTCACATAGAGGCGGGGCATGTAGCTATTCGGCACATAAAAAGTAACTTCGCGATTCGGAGCCACTTCTATTGTGTTCCCCGGGGAATTTTATACACATTGTATAAATTTCATAAAAATAGAATATATTTGAAGTTTTAACGGAGGTTCGGCCTCTATATTTCTCTTATGTTAGGAGAGCACTTAGGGATTCGGGACCACTTTCATTGTATCGCTTAGAAAATTTCATACATATTATTTATATTTCACAAATATATGATATTTTTAAAATGGTTAGGGGTATATGCCCTAATAGCTCTCTTACACATGCAATTAGAGATTTGGAGAAGATTTCCATTGTATTCCTGGTAAATTTTACATAAGAATACACTTTTAGATTTTATGTAGATTCTATAACATTTCTTAATATAGGGAACGCACAAAACACACAATACACATTGAATATTCTATACCAAGACCGATTATTTATTGACCACTTATTGAAATAAAAATATCTAATAAGGTTTGTGCATGCAATTCCATATAGTATGTGCTTATTCTATTTGACTGCTTCTCTACAATGCGAGGTTATTTTAACATCAAATACGCGATTGTATCAGAATAGTCATTAATTAAAATAAGTAATAAATTATTATTTGTCGCTTGTTTATTGAATTTACCAGAAATATTGTTTATTGAAGTTACCAAAAATAACTTTACCTCACAAAAAAATTAGTTAACAATTTGGTTCAATTACGTATATAATGAGAAAGCAATAAAATAATTAAATTTAACTTGGCACATCCTATTAAAACAATTTGGTAAAACAAATGGATTTTTTTCAATAGCGAAACAAAATTAAAGTAAAATGACTAACAGGCAAAACCAAGAAAGTGCAGCCTGTTGTATTAAAACATTGATAAGATAATAAGTTACCTATAATAAAAATTTCATATTGCTAAAAAATAATTTGGTTAATTAAACACACACACAAACATATATATATAATATTTATGAAGTATTTACTATCTACAGACATCGATGTTTCATGCTTACGTAGGAAGCTAATTCCCGACGGTCGACGGGCGCGAACTCCGATCACTAATCGCCACTGTTTCGCAGTCAAGAGAGTTACCGGTTGGCCACCAGAAAGCAGCTCAGGATTCAGGAGGAATTTACCTTTGTAAATACAAAGTCGGCGAGTATTCACAGCAAGCGGCGAAGAGTGATCTAACAACAACGCTGTATCTGTGTGTGGGGGGTGTAAAACTCAATGCATGTTTGATGTCTGATGTATGTATGTATGTATGTATGTATGTATGTATGTTGTTTGTTTTCTCCATATAAAAAGAAAGGTAAATAAAATCTAAAGGCGTATTCTTATGTAAAATTTACTGGGTAAGACAATGGAAGTGTTCCCAAATCTCTACGTTCAACCCTGTGAGGGTGTGACCCCTCTCAAACTTCAAATATATTCTCATTTTAGTAAATTAAAATCATATATATAAAATGTTATGGTGAAGACAATGGAAGTTGTCCCAAATCTCTAAGTATCCTTCCAACCTAAGTTAGCTTGCGAGTCGAACAATCTTTAAAACTTCAAATATATGCTATTTTGATTTATTTCATATGTAAAAAAATTAGCCAGCGAATACAATAGAATTGGTCCAGAATGTATACGCTTCTCTCTATGGGCCGTATATTTTCGTTTCCCCAACCTCTAAGTGACCCATGAGAATAGAACCATCTTCAAACTTACAAATCAGTATATCTGATTTTAATGAATTTAAATTGTCAACGTCATTTCTGGAACAATGCGAAAACGTTCTCTGCGGGTTTCTCTGCTGTTGTTTTTTTTAATTCTCTTGTTGTTCATTTGCTTTTTACACCTGAAGATAATTCGAAGAAGAATCGAAAACGTTCGTGATACCTATAGAGCATTTATTATTTTTGTTTCATTTGATACAAAATAGATCATTAGAAACAATTGTAAATATATAAAAAAGTATAATTAAATAGACGAATTCTGCTATTTTTAACAATGTTTGCATGAATGAGAAATAATGCCTAAATACACACAATGTGTATGTGCGTGTGTTTGTGTGTGTGGTTATGTGTGAGAGCGAGAATTAAAATTGGCAACTCGACATTAAAACAAATGACCCCGGATGTTAGATATAATGAAGATATAAAAATATGGAAAGAAAAAGGAAAAGAAAGCAGGAAGGAAAAATGAATGAACACGGCTCATGGAAATAGAATGAAGGCGAAGGGCGTGTTCGAATATTACTTCTATTATACGGCATGCAGTTTTGTACTAAATTTTATGTGACGAGACGGATATATATATATATATATATATGTATATAATGCACATTGCTGTTTTTTATAGACTAGAGGATTATCTTTTGAAATAAAACATATAATAGTGTATTTTCACTAAAAATAACTTTCCAAAAATCATATATAAAAACTATTATTTGATTACAAAATTATATACATCAGAATGTATTTCAGTTTATTCGGAAATAATATTTTTGAAAGCTAAAAATGATTGAATAACTTCGTTACATTTCGAAATTTTAGAGGAATTTTGAAGCATGTAAACTTTCGAATAGAAAGTTATTTTACGGGTTATTGTTCTTGCATTTAATAAAAGATCGAAAGTTTTGGTAGCTTTTTACATCCAATAATTGAATAGATAGACGTTATGTTTCAGAGTTTTTTTAGATAAGGATTGGTACTTTGGATTATTTGTATTATTCGGACTACTATTCTCATCTTGAAGCTTACACTCAACATTTCGCTAATGTAACTTCTGAGTTTCCCTAGGTGCAACTTGTCGAACTCGAGCATCTTTCTATAGAACATGGGAATCTGGACAGAATTTCGAACCGAACCCTTTATTTAATCCACGGGGTCTGATTGCTCTCATCCCCTTAACCATGACTGGGTAGAAGTCTTTAATAATTTCGAAGTGTATTTTTAGTATGGCCCGTATGAGTATTGAACCTTCAACTTCCAGAAGACTGTCACTTACAACTGATTATTACCGTTACGCCACGAAAGATTCCATAGTTCGACAAGAAAAAAAATGAAGAAGTTCGAAGGTTACATCGACCGAAATGTTGTGAGAATATCACCGAACATGAGAACAGTAGTTAGAATAATCCAAATAATACAAATGTATGACCTTATCTATATTAAGTTGGGCGTGTTTATGTATTAATATGTACAGGATTTACTCCTAAACTAACTAACCAATCATTGTGAATTTAAGAACACCGCTGCTTGGCGTAAGGATGGAAAATGTAGGCCAGATATAGTTTAACACAAAGAGGCTGAAAAAATCAGAATTCAGATACTCTCGATTTTAAAAACAATTTGACAATAGATATTAGACATGAATTAATTCATATTCCCAAAATCTCAGTTTCTTTGCAGTATTTGAAAAAGTTTTTAAGGGGGCATAATAGGAGGGCAATATCCCATTCGAAAATTTCAATATATCAAATTTATATTGAATTTGATCTATAGACCTAAGACACTAATGAAGTAAGAATTTCAATCCTTTCGTAAATCCATTAATGCGTAAGCCTTAAATTGTAGACATTTCCTAGAATGAAAATTATGTAATGTATTTTGATTAATATTGGAAAAAGAAATTTCGATGCGAACAATTTATTTAACCCACGGAGGTAGATTGCTCTCTTCCCGTCGGCCATGACAGGGTAGAAACCTGAAGTAATACTTAATTATATTCTTAGTATCGCCCTCACTAGGGATTGAACCTTTAATCTTCCAGAATACTATCATTGAGAACCGATTAGGACTTAGTGTTTTATATTTTTTATAATAGGTTGAAGCTTCCCAAATTGTGCACATGGACCCGTGCCGCAGCGACTGAAACAACGAAATATTCTTACCCAATAAATTAAATAAAAGGTTCGATTCGAGATTACGTACAGATTCCCGAGTTCGACATAAAGATGTTCGCGTTTAACAAAACGCACCTGAAGAAGGTCGGTTGTTACATCGGTCGGAATAGTGTAAGAATAACTTCCAAGATGAGAACAGTAGTCCGAATAATCAAAATAATACCAATAGAGATAATCTCAATATCACCTTAAAACATTTAATTAACATTTTTGTTCAATTAATAATGCAATACCAAACGATGCACTGATAATAAAATTTAACTTTTCAAATTATATTTAAGAATAATAATATTTCGTATGAAAAAAAATAATGGCATAGTTTAAATAAAACAAAACGTAAAAAAAAGTAAACATTTTCCGACCAACGACGAGGATGTACAAGTTGATGATTATAACATTGTGTGTTATTTATTCAGAATTTACTTTGGTCAGATGAATGTGATGAATCATAATTATCGAGATAAAGGTGATAAATCATAATTATCGACAACGGTTTCGGGTAAAATGAAATCCGAGATAGTCATTGGCTTTCAACCATTAGCTATAATTCTAGTGTAGGAAAGAAAGGTTTTACCTAGAATAAAACTCGTGCTATGTCAATGGATAAACACAATTACTCTTGAGAAAAATAGTGTTAACTCAATTATATGTAGGCTTAATATGGTGTTTTTTTTAAGCTGGGGAGGGGCACTTACAACGTAACTCAATAATTCTCAATGTTAAGTCATAAAATAATGACTTTTCGATGCTACATATATATTTGTTTGTTTAAAATGACTCAAAGCTTCTTTAGACTATATATATATATATATATATATATATATATATATATATATATATATATGATGAAATAGAAAAAAAAAAGAGAAAATAATTTTATATAAAACAAATTTAAAAAAAAAAACGTTTTGTATGGTTTCGGAATTTACGAATAAAAAAATTCACGAATAAAAAAAAAGTTCTCACATTAGCATAAAAAAAAAATAAAATAAAATAAAATAAAATAAAAAAAACAACTTAAAGTTCCCAAGGCAGCCTTTCGTCCGACTCTCGTCAGGGGAATCGTCGGTAGAGTGATTAAAATACACGAACGACCATAAACTGGTGTAGAATAAAGTTGCAAGCAGGTGGCATAAGGTTGTATACATGCGAAATAAATCATACAAAACGGTTTTTTTTAAAATTTGTTTTATATAAAATTATTTTCTCTTTTTTTTTTTTCTATTTCATCTTATATAAAGTTTTCCCCATATATATATATATATATATACAATATGTTGCAGAAAATCCGAAACTTGACAAAAAAAAAACGAAATAAAAATTAAAAACAAAATGTGTACATGCAGAGACCCGACAGTTTATTTAGCAACATAGTTGTATATTACATTTTACAAATATAAACATCGTCGGCGGAAACGACCATCTCAAGGCTGACGCAAAATGAGTAACATTCTTTGGCGACCATGTTCTTTATCTATAGCGGCGAACCGCTCCATAATAGCAGCCTTCAGAGTCGACTGTGTTTTGGACGTGCTTGTTTCTTCTTGGCATAAGACACGCCCCAGAAGAAATAGTCAAGGGGGTGCAGTTAGGTTAGGAGGGCGGTAACAAGTCCGGCGACCGGTAGTGAGTAACAGTGTTGAGCAGACACGCTTGGGTTGTCTTAGCCTTGTGTGCAGGAGCGGATTCCAGCTGGAATACGTAGGGATTACCTTGCTGTTTCGTGTATTTCGTTTACTTTTACTCAACTGTCGGATTTTCCTGCAACTCCCTATATATATATATATGGGAAAATGAAAAAGGAAAACCAAAAAGTGGATGTTTTTTATGTGTACATCAACGTTTCGTCTTTATTTATAAGACTTCATCAGGATGATAAAATAGAGAAAGAATGTCATGCAAGCACAGATACATGTAGGGTAGACATATTGGGAAAAAATAGAATGAAATAGTGGCCAACTACTGGGTTGACGTCCGTATTTGTTGGAGAAATAGAAATGAATGTAGAAAAGAATGAGTGGGGGAAAAAAATGGAAGGATGGGGTGAGCCAGGACTACTGTAGCTGGTGGTAAGAGAAAGAGGTGGGGGATGAGCAGGGGTAAAGTGGATGGCAGAGAGGGGGGGGTGTTTGACCAGATGGCTGCGGTTCAAGATTGAAGGGGAAAAAAGTAGGTTGGAATGTTTGTGTATGGGGGTGTATGCAGGGAAAGGAGGATGGGTAGAGGAGGGGGGGCTGTGATTTTGGTGGATGGGCGAAAGTTATGGTCTTAGAGAGCGTTTTGAGAAAATGAGGGAATTTAAGAAGGGGTATGGGAGAAAATAGTTGAGTGGGGGGAGGGAGGATTTGTTGTGATAGGGTGTGAAATATTTGAAATATTTGGAAAATGATAGCAATGAGTGAGGGATTGGGGGGTGGAGGAGGGCAGTGATTGAAAGGGTGGGTATGGAATATTTGAGATATTTGGAACATGAGAAAGTTTTTTTGGACTGCAGTATTAAAAGTGTGAGGAAAAAGTAAGGAGAAAATGAAGATTCAATGAGAAAAAGAAAGGGAAAAGTAAATGGGAGAGTGTTATAGAGGTTGGAGATGAAAAAAGTTTAACCATGATCAGGCAAGAGTCTTTGTTCTGTGAGGATCATCTTGCTTATTAAGGGTGATAGGTTAAAGAAACCATTACGTTGCTTGATGGTGGTGGAGGCGGTGATGAGGGCAGTTTCTAATAATCTTCGCCGAGATTTGTTGTGGATATATTTAGTGATTTTGGCTTGTTCAAATTTGAACGCATGACCATGTTCTAGTGCATGGGAGAAAAGTGCACTGAGAGGGTTGTTGTTTTTTATGTTCCTTTTGTGTTCATTTAATCGTTTCTTTAATTCACGTTGTGTTTCTCCCACGTAAAATTGATGGCAGTCATTGCAAGGGACAGTATATAAGCCGGCATGAGATGTGGGTGTTTTTTTTAAATGTCTGGATGTGTTTAAAGTTTGTTTTATGGATTGAGATGTGGTTTGTACTGTAGGAATGCCTAGTTTGTTAAGCGTGTTGCATATGGATGTGTTATTGGAGTGCGTGGGTAGGAGAAGGGGTCTGTCTATTAGAGAGGTGTTAGGAGTTTGATTTTTTTGTGTGGTGTTTCTGGAGAATATTTGGAAGGCTTTTTTCTTGGCATTTAATATAAAATGTGTGGGGTATTGCAATGTTTTTAGGGAGTTAAAAATGTACTTTATTTCTTCATCTATGTGAGGGGGGCTACATATTCTAAGGGCGCGTAGGAAGAAGCCTATAATTATACCTGTTTTGATCTTGCTATGGTGGTGGGAGTAGAAATGTATGTAGTCATTTTTGTGAGTGTTTTTGCGGTGTACCTTGAATTCTAGTTTGTTGTTGGACTTAATTATAAGAGTATCAAGGAAGGGAATAGAGCCGTTTATTTCAGTCTCATGGGTAAATTTTATGGAGGGTTCTACTGTGTTGAGTTTATCTTTAACATGATTGATTTGTATGTCTGTGGGGAGGAAAATTAAAATGTCATCTATGTATCTAAAGTATTCGATGTTAGGGGGTAGTCTATATTTGAAAGGACCGGATTCTAAGAATTCTAAAAAGAGGCAGGCCAATACACCGCTAAGGGGGTTGCCCATAGGGAGTCCAAATTTTTGTTTATAGAATACTTCGTTAAATTGGAAATATGTTATGTCAGTGATGAGTCTAATTATTTCTATAAGAGTGTTGGGGGGAAAAGGTAGGTCGGTTTTTATTTTCTTTATATGTGTGTGAAGTAAGTTTAGGCATTTTTAACAGGTACGTTAGTGTAGAGCGAAGTTACATCTAGGCTATGTATATTTTTATTTTCTACGTTGATGCTTTTTATTCTGCTAAGAAGGTCGCCTGAATTTTTGATGTGGGAAGGACTGATGGTACCCATTAGTGGAGTGAGGATGTTAGCTATGGCCCGTGCGATTTTGTGTGTGGTGCTACCTATGCTTGATACAATGGGACGCATGGGGATGTCGGGTTTGTGGGTTTTGGGGAGCCCTATAATGTGGGAATGATAGGGTGATACTCAATGTTTGATGCCCATAAACTTACTTCACACACATATAAAGAAAATAAAAACCGACCATCCAACAAAATCACAGCCCCCCCCCCCCCTTCCTCTACCCATCCTCCTTTCCCTGCATACACCCCCCATACACAAACATTCCAACCTACTTTTTCCCCTTCAATCTTGAACCGCAGCCATCTGGTCAAACACCCCCTCCCCCCTCTCTGCCATCCACTTTACCCCTGCTCATCCCCCACCTCTTTCTCTTACCACTAGCTACAGTAGTCCTGGCTCACCCCATCCTTCCATTTTTTTTTCCCCACTCATTCTTTTCTACATTCATTTCTATTTCTCCAACAAATACGGACGTCAACCCAGTAGTTGGCCACTATTTCATTCTATTTTTCCCAATATGTCTACCCTACATGTATCTGTGCTTGCATGACATTCTTTCTCTATTTTATCATCCTGATGAAGTCTTATAAATAAAGACGAAACGTTGATGTACACATAAAAAACATCCATTTTTTGGTTTTCCTTTTTCATTTTCCCATCACGTCGGATTACTTTCATCCTTCTCTTCCCATATATATATATATATATATATATATATATATATATATATATATATATATATATATATATATATATTCAAACGGTTTTTTGAAACCAGTAAAATGCAGAGGCTTTTTTTTGAATAAACATATTATTTATTTTAATTCAAATTTACGATTCACACAAAGAACTTCATCAGGATAATATGTTTTTCTTCCTTTTATTTTTAAACGACATATCGTTTGATCTCGTGCTTCAGATGCTTACGAAGCTCGTTGTGTAGTAATGTCCAAGTGGTGTGTGCTCTGGACGCAGGTTGTAAGTATTAGTAAAGAGTTCCACTGCATAGAATGCATTTAAATTTTGCAAGTGAAACCTTTTCTTTTATGGAAACTAGTAAAATGCAGAAACTTCTGTTTAAAATAAACATATTATTTATTTAAAGTCAAATTTTTGATTCACACAGAAATCTTCATCAGGGTAATATACAATATTTTCATTTTCATTATTTTTTAAACAACATGGTGTCGTTTAATCTTGTGCTTCAGATGTTAAAGAAGCTTGTTAATCCAGGCAAGATCAACATCTACAAAATAGGAATCCAAAGAGTTTCAACCAGACTCATAAAAAGTGCTCAAGTATATATATATATATATACATATATATATGTATATATGTATATATACACATATATATATATGTATATATGTATATATATATACATATATATATGTATATATGTATATATATATACACATATATATATGTATATATGTATATATATATATATATATATATATATATATATATACTCGCTCTATATATATATATCTCACTCTCTCTCTCTCTCTCTCTATGTATATATATATATATATATATATATATATATATATATATATATATATATATATATATATATTAATCCACGTAATGTTTTATCCACAGGGTAAAAATCTGTAGAAACTATGGTGCTAAATAATTAATAGATATATTTGATTGTAATAAAAAAGATTTATTCATACGAACATTATTTGTCTAGATATTTAATATATGTTTCAGTCGTAGCTCTTACAATCTCGACATCCTGAGGTTAGCGTATCGGTTTTTAATTTTGTAAGAATTAAGCTAATTATATTCATAAAGGTAACGTTACTTTAAATCAAAATATGTTTTGAACATGCTAAATGTAAAATGTTTTATTTATTTTAATTAGAATCTCAAACATCATCAAATCGGGATCATGAAATTTCTTCTGTCGCTAGACTTTAAATGGGTGAAACGTTGCACCCGTGACGCGCGGACTTTTTTTAAAATTTACTAATGAAATTGCACACAGATTATACATATATCTTTTAATTAAATACACATTAGTAGAGGTTCAGACTTTAAAGTTAAACGTGACATTTGTCTGGTGTTCGAATCGTTCGACCGGCATAACAATCATCTCCACACTGATGATTCCCGAAAAAGGATTAAACACATGTGTATGCGGATAAAAATTTAAAAATTGTTTATCATAATATTGTTTATAGTCCACTAAACACAGGAAATTAAAAATGTTATTATTTACGAAAATTAAAAATAGTCCGCCAATTAATGCGTGATGCGAAGTTCCGTCCACCTGGATTGTTGAACACTGTTATGACAGTCTACTAAAATGTAGCCGCTAGTATTGACATGAACAGACTTTATTTATCTTTTACCCCTTGACAGTGTAATTGGCCGCATTGTTAGTTGAAAATCAAAGGTGACTTTGGTATGGGGTTCGAATCGTGCGACACTGTTTATGTGTAATGGTCACTTTGTCCTTAAGTATATTTAATACTAATCGTGGGTGTTGAAAAACAATGTAGTTAATTTACACAAATAACACATTTTTCGTTCTTTTCCTTCTTGAACCTCGGTTATCTTATCACATGAGTCTCATTTCTCATAACATGTGCTGCCCGCTTCTGGTCATTAAACATCAAAGTGTGGGGCACTCTTTTCTTTTTAAGGAAGACAAAATAATTCTAATACACCTAATTGAATGAACAATAGTGATTTATTGAGTCGCGAGCTGTTTCATTAAATCATTGCTAGTTAATTGAAACTGCGTAAGTTTACAATATCGTTTTGAGTTTATTGAATCACAGCCGTGATTCGATCATGAATAGAACATTATAAAGCACAACGATTTTCACGCTATGAGTTTGTAATCTCATCTAAGTATGTGTGTCATTCTCAATCAGTTTTCTGAGAGTGAAGCAATTAGATACGACCAGAATTCTCTGTTTTTCCTATGACGTTACTTTCCCTTTTATATGCCCTTACTTCGGTTCCCACGCTTTTCATTTTAGTAAATGCTGACCTTTTGATTTATGTGACATTTTCCGTGCTTAAGTCCCCTAGTACATATTCATATCCTACCGCTGACACATGCATTAGCTAATACTAGCTAAATCAATTGTTCGAATAATTTACGCATGTACACCCTAACGAATGTTTGCTGAAATACTACCTGGATCTTGATGGATGTGAGTTTGGTTCTAGGACGAGTAAGTATGATGTGTTTTTTTTAATTTTCACTGATCTAAGACATACTCCATTGACCTAGTATGTCGGTGCAAAGAACAGGTGAATAAAAAGTAGAAGCATCACATTATGAATAAAACGCTGAAGGTTCAATCCTTACTGCAAGCGATAATAACTAAAAATAACCTAAAAGGAAAACTTCTACCCCGTCGCAAGACCGCCACTTAAAATCGATTGCTAACTATTGTCCACGTTCGACATTTAAATACTCAAATTTGAAAAACTTTCAACTGAAAGAGGTCGGAGGTTACATCAGCCGAAACGTTGTTAATATAAATAACTAAGTTTAGAATAGTAGCCCAAAATATGTAAATAATAGGCAAAAAATGATTGTATTTCGTTTATTAGTATACATGCCAAGAATTTTCTTGTGAGTACCCATCGTAAACCAAATTTGACTCGCCTCTACGCTCGGATTTGTTTAGCTCCACGCAAATAAAAATAAATTGGATCAACATTCGCATCCAGCATGGGATTTCTAAAAAAAATTGTATTCTGAACTTCTGAAGAACTAAAATCTATATTCGTCAACGATGAATTCCCCGATGGTTGCTTTAAAGTCAAGTATTTGAAAATGTTAAGCCGATTCAAAAATGTTGAGTCTTGAGTGTCTTACAAGAGTTTATGTTCTTATTATTATCACGAGTGTACAACCTTTGTAAAAAATGACAGGAAAAGTATGATTCGCTAGCGTTCGCACTAATATTAATATTCATATAAAATAATGTCGCAATCAGTGAAGTTAGAAATTAGAAAGAAAGAAAACGTCTCAAACTGGAAAGTTTAAAAAAAGAAAAGAACAAAAACATCATTTGATATAGAAAGAAGAAAGAAAAAATAAGAGTAAGTGATGTTTTTTTATTTCGAATTCATTTTAGACAATGTAAGTTCACAGAATATATAATCTATGAAACATCGGACAATTCGACCAGCATGACTCAGCGCTTGTGAGTCTTAATAGAATGCTAAATTAACATATGTGCGATGTTTTCGTATAAGAAACACCACAAACTAAAAAAACGGATGCATTCAATCTGCGCCTCTACCGATAGAAATGCTATTTAAAACTTTAGCGCGACGGCTTAACCGATTTGCGGACATAGCGTTTTTTAGACGTGGATGAGTACCGTCTACGAAGCCCCAGTTGTTGCCCGATTGCCGCAATGTTGCAGGTTTACGTTTGTTTTGCAAGTACCACGGCCACAGAATGTACTCTGTGGAACTTACGGCGCTTGTAACCTCTCAACGTGAATACCCCGACCAACCTGACTAGCAGCAAAATCACACCCCTTCACTGTAAAGAAACTCAGATGCCGGTATATATTCTTATATAATAGCTTTTTTTCTCGCTGCCTTTGGAATTCCCTAACTACAGATATTTACATCTTGATGCACAACTCACTAGTTAAGATTTTATTATAAATCCTGTGGCTAACCATGGTAGCCCCTTACGTTTCGGTGGCAATATTCCTTGTTTGGGGTGAATAAAAATGTAAAAACGAAAGAAAAACTAAAGAAAGAAAAAATATAAAAATTAAGCATATTATGTATGCCATCTTTATATGCATGCCCGAACAATCGAAACATTTTAGCGTGACAGGTTGGTTGAGCCCCGGACATTCACTTTTCTAGACCTGGACGATTTTAATTGCTATTTCAAACTTCAAACTTAAGCGTATTTGGACCTGCGGACTGATCAGCAGATGGTTATAGTGTCTTATAGAAATTCCATGACGAATCGGAAAATACTATTTCATTTTTTTACATGACAGGCTGATTAACAATCAAATGGATGAATGAAGGCCCCATTGGAAATATGTGGACAGATATAAAAATTCGGTATTTCTCCATGGTAACACTTGGATTGAATATGGATGTCATGAAAAATAGCAAGAAAGCTTTATGATGTACTTCCTCGTTAGAAAAAATAGATATTGTAACCAAAAATCCATGAAATTAATCAAGTAGTTTTAGCCGTACGCGAAATATCGGCGTCATTATCATGATACTCAAGGGAGATAATTTCTTTTTGTTATCGCGTTTGAACCCAAATAAAGTGATTTATTTCCCAGGTGTGTGCACTATATTGATGGCGATATTCCGCTTATGGCTAAAAGATTCCCTAACTGTAAAAAAATGTAAGTAAAGTGTTGTCATTTTTTCACCCTAACACAAAACCATAACCTAAAAAAGGTAAATATAATGTTGGTTTGTTTTGTTTTTCACCCTAACCCTAACCTTACCCTAAAATAACCCTATACAAACCCAAACCTAGTCGGTCTGGTTCAAAAACTCTACTTGTTCAAAAAACAATTTATTAAAAAAAGAAAATTATAATTAAACAAACGTAAACTTTCACGGGAAAAAATTATAACAGGTTTTTCATTATATTTTGTTCGACAAAAAAAAAAATGTTGTCATAAAATTTTACATACGGTGACTTTTTATGTTTTTGCTTTAAATGTTGTTTGCTTATTTTTTTTTCCGTTTGAAAGCTTCGTTTTGATTTTGCCGCTGTGTTGTTTTATTCAGCATCTTCTCACTGTTTATGTAAACAACCAGGGATTCCGACGAAAAGCCGGTTTTAGCATGAGTCACTAACTGTAGCAGTCACAAAAGTTTAATTTCAAACTTAAGCGTGACAGACAGCCTAACAGTCCAAAATATGAACAGGGCGTCCCATAAAAATGTTCAGATGTATCTTAAAATTCTATTTCAGACGTAAGTGTTACAAGCCATCCAATAGCTAAGCAGACGCACAAAACATCACACACACACACACACACACACATACACACACACACACATATATATATATATATATATATATATATATATATATATATATATATATATATATATATATATATATATATATACAGGGTGGGCCAAAATAAGGGTCCTATCTTTAAATTTGAATAACTTGAATTTGAATAACTTCCACAAAATAAAAGTTAAACTCACCAAACTTTATGTGTGTGTAGACTGACCCTTCCGAGATTTTTTGAAATAAACAAAACAAATTTTAGCCGAAAAACACTTCTTAAAACTTACAAAAACTAAAGTATTGTTTTTTACACTGTTTTGAGTTTTTTAAGCAAAAATAATGTTTTCTAAATGAGGGTACGTTCCTTAGGGCTAATACGGCTCATGCTTGCTTCGGAAGGGGTCCTTTACTTATTCTAAAAAAAATTTTTTTTTTAAATCAATAAATAAAAAAGTTATGAATTTTTAAAAATAGGACCCTTATTTTGGCCCACCCTGTATATATATATATATATATATATTGGTTTACAAATCTAATATACTTCTTTGAAACTTAATCGTGACAGAAGGACGAACATATTTCGAATTTAAGCGCGACAAACAAACACATCGACTGTCACAATCTCTTGTAAAGATGCTTACATTCCTCAAAGCTTAGAATGATTCGTTTAATCTGCGCGTTTTACGATGTAAATACTACTTGAAACGTAAACGATCCACAAACTCAACGTCCGAACCACTGGTGTATAACCTCATTGAAATAGCTGGATGTATCTGAAAAGCGAGGGAAACAAATCGAATGATCTTAGGGATTTTTGGATTCTTTTATTTAAGCTTACACTTTACAAAATCTTCCCCAGCCCACACGACTCCGACGCTCCCCGATATGCCGAACGCAAGATTTAACCTTTCAGAGGATCAAATTGAATTACAACCATGTAACATCTAGAATATCAACTTATTTTCTTTTTTGTTTCATTCAAGCACCGATCACGATTCAAAACAGTACGAAGCAAATCAGTTCATTTTGTTTCACAGCGCATGCGCAGCTCTTACCACGAGAGTGTAGGCGGAAAACATATCAATTAAAAAGGGGTTCCGGCATTTGAACTTGTCCGTTTTTTTTTAATATAACTCTCAATGAAACTGTGGGCTTTAAATATTACCGTACCTGTATTTCTCTTAGGCAGGTGTAAATATCTTAAAATGTTTAATTTAATAAATTTAATCTTTTTATTTTGTAATGTAATTAAAAAATAACACCAACTTAACATATGGCATGAAAAGACGAACATAGAACTAAAATTGATAGAAAAACTTATATTCAATCTATTCTACACAAGCAAGGAAACGAGGCGCTACCCGGGATCAATAATATCATAGTTGCATGATTAGATCAATTGATGATCAGATTTTCCATAGGGTTTACACACAGACGCAGCAAGGACTCACATGCGCAAGCGAGCTCAATAAATGGCCAATGACCATTATGCAATTAGAATCTAGATTTCTTTGAACATTTTATTTTAATTAAAATTTCTTATTCAATTGTATTTCATTTAAGCTACATGAATCGTGAGAAACGTAAGAACCCTGATTGTAGCGAAGCTACACCATTTAATATAAGTTAATTGGCCTTTTTTCTAGCAACAAGTGTAGTATCTGTTCTGATATTACGCATAATCTTTTCTGTCAAGGAGAAAACCTTTTAGACTAAGAAAACTTTAACTTTAGTTTCATTCTATACGGCACCATTTTAACCAGCTGGATTTTCTCACATTGAACATTGACCTTGTGGCTAACGCTGCCCTCGTTGAGAGGCAAGTATATATAAACTTCATGTAAAATATAAATATAATCAATTGTTATAGTATATATATATATATATATATATATATATATATATATATATATATATAAAGAGAGAGAGAGAGAGAAAGAGAGAGATAGATAGATAGGTACACATATATGTATTTATAGTAAAATTATTTTTATTTATACAAAGATGATTGGCTACATATATGCATACATGTTTCAGCTGCTATTGTTTTCGAAATAGAGCTTCTTTAGGCCATGTAAAAATTGAAAATGCTAAAAGATATGATACAGATTAGTAATTATTTTGGGTTTTATGGAGAGAAGTAAGGAAGAGGAAGAAAATATTAAATTGGTCAATCATTCATCCACATTTTACTCAGCATGTAATAAGTAATTATACATATATTTAGATTCTACTGTTGTTTCTATTTAATTCCAGAAGTTGTTTTTTATGATATTTCACCCCAAACAAAGCAGGACGTCACTGTAGACGTAAGGGGTACTGGGTAAGGGGTGTAAATTTAGGGTGTCATTCTACGTTAGGAGCTGTACAGCGAGATGTCTGTTTGCATTAGTTTTAAACCTCTGCATGTCAGTACTGTTGGGGAAACAGGGGAAAGGGAGGGAGTTCCAGAGGCCGGCAGCACGAGGAAAGAATCTATTGGAGTAGAGGGCTCTCTGGCATATGGGCACCTCCACAGTGAATTGAGGGAATTTAGCTGATTGTCGAGTTGTTCTAGTGAATTTACGTTAAGGGGGCACCAGAATAGCCAGTTCATCGAAGCATAATCCATTGAAGCATCTGTGAAATGAGCACAATGATGCTGCACTGCGGAGATGGGACAGGAACTGGAGCTTGGTTGACAGTGAAGAACCTGTCAAGTTGACGGCTCTTTTTTGGACATTCCTTGAGGAAGGAGAGACTAGTAGATGATGCACCAGCCAAGATGTGGCAACACTACCCCATGCATTGGGCGGATAGAAGTTTTGTAGAGATAATAGATAATGTCAGGTGTGAGGAGTTTACTAAGACGATAGAGATAGCCCACCTTTTTTTTGCTGTAGCCTTAGCAATGTCTTACATGTATTTGTTCCAATACATGTTAGCTGTGAAGGTTAGGCCGAACAGTTTGCATGTTGAACTCCCAGGTAGGGTGTTATTTGCCATGACAATCGGTGCTTGGAGAGGTTTCTTGTAATTATTGAAGGAAAGGAGCATCGTCTTTGCGGCATTAAAATTTACCAACCATTTATGACACCAATCCACTACAACCTAGAGGACATTTTCTAAAGATTCAGCCATTGTCTCAGATATGATCGCGTCCGTTTTGCAAACATGACGAGATAAAAGCGTGATGTCGACAGTAAATAAACCAATCTCAGACTCAATGTCATCAGGGAAATCGTTTATGAAGATCAGGAACAATACAGGTCCAAGGATAGATCCCTGGGGTACACCAGCATTTAAGTCATGTTGCTTAGATAAACGGCCATCGAGGACAACCTGGAGTTATCTTTTGGTTGGGAAGGATCTAATTATATTAAGTAATTGCCCAGTAATACCGTAGGAGCGTATTTTCAGTAGAAGCCATTTATGGCCTACCTTGTCAAAGGCCTTGGATATATCGTGCGCTACTGTCCTAACTTCACCTGCCTTGTCAAGTGTATGATACATGCGTTCAGAGATGACCGTTGAGATGTCTGCAGTAGATCGTGCTTGTCTAAATCGATACTGTTGTTGACAACACTATTGTAGATTTTCCAGAAATAGCGAGTACCTAATTTCTGTGACTGAATTCGTTTTTGTTAACTCAGTATACCTACTCTTTGTTTCACCTATCACGGCCTTACACTTATTTCTTGACTATAAATCATGTATATTAGTAGCTGACTTATAGCGGCCTTCTTTGACCCATTCAGTGTACTCATTTGTAGACTTGTCAGCACGGAGTGAAAAGGTTTCCCTCCATGGGGCGTCGCTGGAGTGTTCTCTTTGACTCAAAAGCAGCCTGCTCGTAGTATCTCGTTAATTTGAGCAACGGCTTATCAGCTTTTGAACGACTTTTTAAGGTAATATAAATCATTATGACAATGTGATCAGGATTCCCGAGTGGGCTATGAGTTTTCGTCACACAAGCCTCGGGCATTGAGGTCAAGAAAAGGATTAGAAGAGAGGCTTGTCGGAACAAGAGTGACCCAGACTGATCATGTAAGACTTAGTGACTAAAACACCTTCCCCAAGTTGCCCAAATAGAGAGAAAAAGAAACAACGTTTATTGTCCTAGTAAGGAAACAAGGCTAGGCACTAAGTGTTTTTGAGGCGTTCTAGCTCTGGTACCTCTGCGCCTGGCTAATAGACAAAGAATGAGTGTAAAGGCCGGCGATAGCTGAAACCTATCTACTCCTTAAGCAATTGTAGGTCTGCAAACTGGATATTTTGTTCGAGATTACAACTCTAGGAAGGTTGTCGATCAGGACTAAAGAAAACTTCTCTCCCCAACAGTTTGCTGCCACAG